>OX465290.1:3802500-5002500 GCA_949987695.1 Merzomyia westermanni | reverse complement strand
CAACGAGCGAATATTAAATTTATAGCTCTTTGCCACACACATTTGATTAGAGTTGATTAAAAATCCAATAACGCGTGCTGATTTGTGTGTCAAGCTTTTATGGCCTTAATTTCGTTACAGTTATGATTTCGTTATTCTAATGCGCACACTGCTGTTCAGCGGAATAAGTTCAATGTTTCGTATTGCAAAGAAAATAGTCTCAAACATGACTTTTAAAATTTGAAATGACGAAGGATTTTGAGATTGAATTTAACCTTTGTTTGTTGGTTACTTCTCTAGAACATCTGCTTAAGCTACCTTTTGATTTGCTTACCTCGGCAGAGAAAAGCCAACTAGAAAAACTACAAAATTAGCAAACTCATGAGCTTCGAGCAGATATTTAAAAGTGGAACTAGAAGATATTTATACCTTAATAATAATAACGCACAAGTCTGGTATACGCACGACTGTACACCCACAAAAAGCATCGAGGGGGAATATTTTATACACGTACCAATATGTCTATGCTAGCATGAGAATACCCGAGTACCATAAGAGAATACCTCTTGTAACAAAATTAACCACTTTTTTGGATGGCTCGAATTAGGGCATCATTATGTGTTGCGAACGAAAGCTCAGACGAACTATTCGTTTCTTGACGATCATTTTCGTTTGCCTTCTTTGTTTCCTCCGTCATGTCAAAAATTAATGGGAAGCATATCTGTAATGAATATGGCCGCATGTAATTTATATAGCAACTTATATGAATCTGTTAAGTTTTACAAAGCTTTTCATGTTATTCAATTAAATTTTACAAAACTGGTTTAATTTGATGACAACAAATTTATTTTATTTGACTTTTATTTTTCTGAGAGAATTTTCTTCTGTTGCTATGATCGTCATATATATTGCAAACAGGCGAACGATTTGTCTCTGAGGCTAAACAACGTTCGTTTCGGAATAGAAAATGAGGCCCTTAATCTTTATCCAGATTTTTACCTATTAGTGGTTGGCAGTACTGGATTTAAGTAAGGTGGCGGGATTGGATAAGTGAACTGTTTTAATATATTATTATCATTATTAAACTCTTTCCAGTACTGAAACGGCATGCCGTAACGATTTATGGTTCTTTAAAAGGCTCTCCTATAAAATTATTTCCGAATTAATTACAATATGACTAGCATATCTTGGTGCCCTCTTAAACTTTCGGTTCAGTTTTTGTTTTTTTTCTTTTATGGACAATGATTTTTCGAGTATCTTAATATTCACATAAATTAAATGAAAACTAGTAAAACAGTCGAAAAATTAGTATTTTCTAGGTGCGAGACGGTAGAACTAGAAAGTACGGGATTGACTTGGAGTAAAATCTAACTATTTCTGACTTTTGCTGGCTGCTTCTGATTCCAACGGGATCAAGCTGTCAATGCACCCTATAAATTCCAGAATTGCAATTTAATACAAGTTTCTAATATTCTGACAGTTTTTTTACTTTAACACTTGGCATATTTTATCATTTGAGCTATTGCGATTTCTGGAATTGTGCTGGTAAATTATTAACTGAGAAAAGACTGCCACCTTAATAACAATCAGCAATAACCGACTTTGAGTGTTTTGCTGCTGAAGCCACAGTAACAACCACCTCCCAAAAAAATCTTTGAATCTCTTTATACGAGAGACATTGTATGTCTGTATGCCAAAGTATGAGGAAGAAAAAAAAGAGCCAAAATTATTTTATCGTTGATGGTTTGCTGTTTTGAGCAGATTTGACACAGATCATTATATATAAAAATCATCAGCATGAAAAAAAAAAACAGAAAACTACGCCATTGCTACATGAGTAAACAAATGCAAATTATTTTAAGTAAGAATTTCGCTGTTGTGTTGCTACGCTCATGCTGTCTGCGGGGAATCATTTGTGAAAGCAATCAGCCAAAGCTTTATCAACATAATAACGACCGTAATATGGCAACAAAAAAAAAAAAGCCAACAAAAATATTTCGCATTCAAAATTGTAGAAAGCAGTGGCTAGGTGGGTATTTTGGTTGCCTATCATAGCTAAGGCTCTAGGTTGCAGTCCTAGGGCAGCTAATGTTCAAGGAAAAATTATTAAAATGTTTAGTAAACGTGTTCGCCCCTTGACACTTGTCGGCAAGTGCTCTCAGTGTATTTTGTCATGAAAAGCTGCACAGTCAAAAGCTTAGCTGCCGTTCGTAGCCTCATCAAATTTTAGGAAAATATTTAAATAGCTCGAAAATGCTCGGCCTTAATATCCTAGGAGGTATAACGTGCCACATTATTATAACTATTATTTTTACTAAAAAAGAATTCTGATTATGATATTAAATTCCAAATTTATGTATGAGTGTGTGCGTGAGGTAATGAAATGTGTGTTATATTGAAATCATCAGCGGCAATGATTACATAATTTGTAAAAAGTAAATAACACACTTTATCATACTTTCATTGACATAATTGATATTTCTATTTGTAGAATGTTCATAATATGCGCGTAGCAGCAGCGCTGATAAACGCATTTCCGCTCTTTGGCGCCTATGTGTATGCAACAAAAAATATTTCATTTAGGTATTCTAATCAAATTACACTTTGAGCGCAACATACAAGTTTTATTGACAGAATATTCAACAAATACATACATATTTACTCTTTTGAGTTTAAGCCATCACATCACGCATATTTGCTACTATTATTAAATTTTAATAAAATAAATTGTTTGTTCCACCTATTTTTAGATTAACACTGGGTATTTATGGCTCAGCGTGTGAATGTCACAGTCTGTGGATATTGAAACTCACGCCATATTCGAGTTTGTTTGTGGCATTTGGGGTTGTGGTAGTTGGGAGTACACCCGTCCGTGCACATATTAAATTCCCATTTTCAATTAATTATACTCAGTTGCGCTTGGTGCACAGCGCTTTCGATTCGCGTAACGCTAGATTATAATAGTTAAACGAATTGATATATTCCTTATATTTGTATCGTAAGCCACTTGCTAGAAGAATGAATGTTGGAAAAACAAGTTTAAAAATTTATTGTTTTTAAAGGATCAGTATATTTTAGCTGTTTGAGGTAACATAAATTGCAAAATAGTGAAGTTTCGTTGTACGTATGGAACTCGGTATTCGAGTCAAATATAAAACATTCAATCCTTAATTCATTGAGACTATTAATTTAAAATATGAAAATTGGCATATTCTTTCTTCTGGCAAGAGAGCTACGATATGAAAAAATATTTCGATTGGGCACTGTCCATACATCCGTCTGTACTCACAACAGCTAGTTTAACACTAGAGTACACGCGCCCCTTTTTTACACCAAAGCCCGCATGACCCACTATGGTAGCCATTTTAAAATAGCCCGAGATTTTTCCGCTAATCCACAGAAATATACACGGTACTGACTTGACGACAAGTTTAATGGAGAGGGCTTTCCTGGAACTGCCCCGCTCTACCATACAACGCTGTTAAGTTATCAACAAAAATGTAACCGTGGTCTACTATAGTAGGCCGCGCGTGTACTCCACTGTTAATATATATTAAGCAAGGACTCAAACCGAAGTCGAAATAGTAACCGATTAATTTTTCGAAATCGAAATCATAAACGCTTAGGCCGTTTTTAAAAACCAAACCGTAACCGAATTATTTTTTGACACTGAAACCGATTAAAAGTAATTTATTTTTCCACACCCAAACCGATTAATTTTTTTAAACCTAAACCGTAACCGATTAAATTGATTAGTTTTGGGAAACCGATTCGTTTTTTAAACCGAAGCCGTAACTGATTAAACCGATTAATTTTTCGAAACCGAAATCGATTGAAAGAAATTTGTTTTTCGAAACCGATAAAAACAGTTAAATTTTTCAAAACCCGAACCGTAACCCACTAAAACCGATTCATTTTTCGAAACCGGAACGTTTCTTAAATCGGTTCATACCTTGATATTAACAAATGTCACGCCGCATAATTACGTCCCTGCTTATACCATACATCTGCAACACCTGCACCACGAATCCATTGGCGTGGGTATATAGGCAAATCCGCCGTAGTGTTACATTTTTGGATACTCGGATGCTACACATGGGTTAATGAATTAAAGCCGGTAAAAAGCATATGGATATTTAGCTTGACATATGCACTATCACCTCTCAAGATATGGATAGAAAAAATGTAGACAAAAAGTTTTTTCAGAACTTTGAAGAGTGAAAAACGTCGATTGTTTCAAGTGATACTCGTTTTTTTTTTGGTATTTGTTCTATACAGTTTTGAGGCATCAATGTTTCGCTTTGAAATTTTAACTGGGTGTAGTTTTTGAGACGGAGATTCTAAAAATGTAAGCGGGGTTAATGTGCTCCTTCAATATTTAAAGTTATCATCAATGAAATTAGCGATACTCTATTTTTGGCCTTTTTCAATATTTGTGAATTTGTGTTTATAAGTTTTTGAGGCAACAGAGTATTAAAATTTTGGTTATACGCGATGATAGCCTATTATACAGCAAAACTTTCGGTGGTTTTGAATTTGATTTGCTCTCTGTAGTTTTGAAGTTAGAGGCAGAAATAGGTACTTTGCTGCGTAGTTTTTTTTCGGTAGCATGTTTTTTTGTTGGCACAGCTACAGTGTTACTTTTATTACATATTACTCTTTTGTAATTTGTTGTCCCACACTACAGTAGTATAAAACCAAATGCCTCATTTTGAAAGATTAACATAACGAAAGTTATTGAAATTTGTACAAGGGGCAAATATGGGAAATTTTCGAGATATATCAGAAACCGTAAAAAAATTTGGAAAAATATATCTAATTACTTCCAAACTAATTTTTATTCAAACGTTAGTGAAATGAAACACAAATTAAGTATAATAATTAAAAAAAATCAAAACATGCAAGTATACATATCATCATTATTTCTCTGTAATAGCCTTAAAGTTAAAGCTTTCTTAATGGTCCCTTTAGTGAAGAGACTTAAAGTTCTCCTGGAGAACAGAGGTCAGATAAATATATGTATTACGTCTGACTATTTCATAACTGTAATTGAGCCATTAATAGGAAAAAACACTACTTTTACCCATGAAGTCGAAACCACCTCGCTTCTACGTCTATTTGATACCCTTATTGTTTAGACAAGTTTTGGGTCCAAATATCGGAATACACCTCCGAAGAAGTAGAAATATCGATATGAGAACCATAGTACGTCAAAGCTCTCTTCAGTACCTTTCGTTTGATAGCCATATTACAGGTAGAAAGATTTTTTACCCGGTTTCATACTTTTGACGATATCTCGAAAACCGTGTCTCGGGTATCAAAAAAAAGTTTATTACGTCAAAGCTCTCTTCAGTACCTTTCGTTTGATACCCATATTGCACGTAGAAAGATTTTTTACCCGGTTTCATATATTTAACGATATCTCCAAAATCGGTGCAGTAGTGTTTAAATAAATGTATATTAAACACTGCGACTTGAATTTATATATATTATCTCCGATCTATTGACTATATCTTTTTGAGGCAGATGAATTACGCGGGTAAGATGAATTACGCCGCTAAATTTAAGCTCCTCTTTATCTACCAATGTACCAGAAAAAAAGTTATTCTCGTGCTTCGATGTTTCAAAAATTTTTTTTTTTGGCAAAAATGTAACACTGCGGCGGATTTGCCCATATACGAATACGAGTATACCCGAACAACAGCGACAGTTGAGTACAAGCGGCGCGACGTAAAACATATTAACTTTTCAATACATACTGTAAATGTTAAATCGACTTACTAAATAACTTTTTATTATATTACATCCTAAATATTAACATGAACCAGTGCGTTTTATATATATTAACTCGATATCCTGAACACGTAAGTAACCCCAGTCGTGTGATTTTTTGAGAAATTACAGATAGGTGGCAAAACCGTTAAATAATTCTAAGTGGCAACACTTAACTAGGATAATTTAAACTGAAGCTGATAGCCTACTATAAAATGAGTCAAGTCTTTTTCTAGATAATAGCGGCTATAAAAAGGAACAGGCTGTGGTGTCAACCCTAAGAGGTAACCTTATCTTGAAATATTTTTGTTGAACTGGTATTAATATTGACGTATCTCATTTATTTCTGTAAAATATTCAGATTATTAAAAGCGCTGTGGACATTCTTAGTGGCAGCACTTAAGTAAGAGCATTCCGTGACTTGTCATAAAGCCGATGGAATTAATGTCACTGAAATTTCAAAAGCGAATTAATATCAATCGCATTTTTTCAATAAACTCCAAATTAAGGAAATTAATAAAATTAAAATTAGGAATATTTTTGAACAAATTCAAAATTCATCACATAACATTTTTTGGTTTGAAAAAAAAAAAAAAAAAAAATTTTATAAATGGAAAATTTGAAAAATAAAATTGCGCGTTTTTAATGCCAAATTTTTGTCTTAGGCTGTTTTTTCAATAAATTCCAAATTATTGAAATACAATGTTTATGTGATAGTATCACATGAAAATTTGTTATAAAAGTCGTCGCGGTTTTAACTAAATTAAAAATTCATGAAAAAATTGTTGTGGGCAACCTTTTTCGCAAAAAGAATAACCCGACCGAGCCGACATTGGCATGCAGTTGTTATGCGCAGAGCCGCTCTCTGAGTAGGTTCATTACCAAAGGGATATATGTAATGTCAATTAATGTTAATTCTCTTTGAGTATGCGAATTAATATCAGTGGCATTAGCTCCATTGACACTATGACACTTCATCGAGTATTCACCTAAGGAAAATAAGGGTTTCGCACCTAACTAAAGATTTTGAGAATTTAGGCATATATGTTTGTATGCTGGCCCAGGCCTACAACTTAAGGGGAGACTCACAAAAGAAGTTTTTCAGTGCCAAACAGTGTTATTGATGGGTGTAACTTATATTTTTGTCACTCTTGAAAAAATTTGAAGAAAGTCTGCAAGCCTTTCCATAGTAAAAAATATAGGAATTTTTATTTAAATGCTAATTCATAGCTTTGGAAATAAATCTTATTTCATATGAAATTTAATAAATAAATAAGTCAACTCCGATACACTAGATAAAATAGCATTTTTGTTAGAAAGAATCAAACCTTTTTCCATATGGATATGCATGATACAATGAAAATAAAGATTTGATTTGAAACGAATCTTAATATAAAGCCTTTTATGATTCCCGTTTAATTTCATTTTGCTTCTAACAATTTGTATGAGCATGCCTGTTGTAAACGGATTATTGTATGCGAACTCAATTTCAATATATTGGCAATCTATTCCATGAAATAGTTATGCTTTTGTAAATTGACTTCAGGATTTAATAGAAAAGAAGGGCATCTAAGTGCGAGTGTAACCAAACATAATATACTCAGATGTGAGCCTTAGCCATAAAGTTGGAGTAATATTTTTGGATATGAGGCATGATATGTATATATATGTGAAGCCTCTTTTAATTTCAAACTAGTTACACGACGAGGTTATTCCCATCTCCTTTTCGAGATGCCAAAATCTGCTGCCAAATCCACAAGACAAGTTGGGTGTCGAATTTCGTAACATAAATCTTCTCCAGCACTTTTCGTCTCAGAAAAATCTTGTCGTTGCTAACAGTTGTGATAAGGCGCAATACGCTAGATCGACGCCAGAAAGTAGCTTGCCAGATTACGGCGTAAATAAGGGGAAATTCTAGAGGTAGAAGTGCAAGGGTAGATATAGAGGTGCAGCTAGAGCAAACCCAACTATAATGTTAGAAAAAGAAAAGGGGCGAAAGAGGAAAACGGAGAAGGAGCGCTGGGTTCTGAGAGTATGGAAGAGATAAAGTGGTAGACAAAACTGTTGCAGAACAAAGTCTTTCGGATCTACTTAAAAGCCTAGAAACAAGGTTTGATTCGTCAGCTAGTAGATATAACCTTCATTTATTTTGTCGCTAAGCACCGATAATTTCAAATATGCCATTTATGCCACATCAACCTACATTTGAAATACTCAAGAGAACGTGCGGTATAAATAAAATTCTGATAATCAAACTATTTTTAAAATACAATAACTGGATTTAAATGTACTAAGGAAAATTTATATATGAACGCATAGTAAATTCATGACATACCACCATTATGGTATGTGTGACACATACACCCTCACCCACTCACACGAAATCAACTTCGATGTTGGTATGGAAAATGCACTTTTCATGTATCAATTGGGTGGATTTTGAGTGTGCGTAGTGAATAGGATTTCATTAAAAATTTAATATATTCACAATTACCTATTTTATTGTGTTGGCGATGGAGTGACATGGACGCGCGTAGGTAAGTATGTATGCGTAAAAGCAAAATGGACAACGCAAAGCTTTGCCGTATTTAAATCGATGCAAGTCAAAATGAAGTGAAAAGCATTTATTGGAAATGTATGTATAGGAAAATATATGTATAGTTATGTGTATCCTAGTTAGGACGTCAATTTGATCGACTTTTACAATTCCAGTTAGTGAACTTGTCAAGCGAAGAAATTATTTGAGAAACTATCAAACTTAAAAACACAACTCGGTATATATAGAGGATAGGTATTTTAAATATGATTTTTACTTAAAACAATAAAATGGTTTCATTATTAAAAAATCGAATTTTCTCTTATAAATGTTTGGAGCTATGCAACATAAGCAATGGGTCCAATAAACAGTAAGTCCGATAGACACTGTTTTCTGAGATTTTTCTTGTAGATTTGTTTTGAAAGATGTTAGATTTCTCATCACAAAAATTTCAGCACGCTCCGTTATCTATTAGGCTATCAGAACGATGGTTTTTGTAAGCTAAATTTTAGTAGAAAAAACCCCCGGTTTCGCGTAACCTAAAAACGTTCTAGACTACAGTTTCTAGTATATAAGTATGCGAATTTTTCATTTTAACTATAACCTGCATTAAATTCAATTCAATTCAATTGGTGGAAACAGTTTTCGATGAATAATAGAAGAGTAGCGAACCTCTAGGTAACAAAACGACCGGGACCTTAAGTAGGTAAAAAACACGTTAAACCGAAGCGAAATCTGTAACGCTTCCTGCGAAGCGAGACGTTTCTGCACAGAAACGAATCTATCAACGTGTCTTTTGAGCGCAAGCTGTATATAAACCTCAGGTATAGAAACAATACAAGTAAAGTTCCTTGCGTACTGAAACTGTAACGTAACCGTATGCTGCAATTTTCATTTTACCACAAACTCTGCTCATTGTAAACTATTAAGTATATTAAAATTTTGAATCCTGAAAAGTTTTGTAAAACATTTAAAAAAAAAAAGAACCAAGTGTTTCAACTTGAACATAAATCTACTTTTATAATTTGTTTAATAATAATAAATAACTTGTTTTGTTAAAGTATATCGAAAGACTTTTCGTTTCCAAATGGATCCAAGAACTTAAAAAAACTCACCTGAAATTAAATTTTTGACATTCTGCACCCAAAATTTTCCGTAATTTTGTGAATTTTCAAAGCTCAAATATTGCCCACCTTCCGTTACAATTTCTATATTCCGTTACAATTTCTATATTACTAGTTTTGTTTCTATATTCCGCGTTTCGGTTACAGCTCTGTCCTCACGATCATCGTTGGCACTGTTTCTGCAGGGGTTTTGGTTCCACTTAAACCGTTTCCACGATATTTTTACTTGTTCTGATACAAAATAATCGTTCTTACAGTTTCGTTATTCCTTTCGGTATAGCATATATTGATACAATTCTGTTCCGTTACTTACCTGTACTACAATAACGCTAAGTTAG
This sequence comes from Merzomyia westermanni, assembly GCA_949987695.1. Lineage (NCBI taxonomy): Eukaryota > Metazoa > Arthropoda > Insecta > Diptera > Tephritidae > Merzomyia > Merzomyia westermanni. Next base: position 4,992,751 of record OX465290.1, on the reverse strand, counting down.
GCTTAAGCTTAGGCTGAAGTTTTTTCTTTGAAGAGGCCCTGTCTGAGAATTGGATCCTATTTTAGAATTTGTTAGCTGCGTGCAGGAAACTCTCAACAAGAGCGTTCTGTCCAAGTTTGCCAGAATTGGGCGTTTATAAACCACCTACCGAGTAACGATCTACTTCAGTCAATATGCCTACTACTGTTCTACTTCGGAACTAGTGATATGTTACCGAAACATGTACATCAAATGTTGGGATTACATTTTGTTTCTAGAGCTGTAGAAATAAGAGAAATCTACTAATTAAATCAAAAGTGTAATATTTTAATATAGTTCGCAGCTATAGCCAATTTTTATACCTAGGGCATCTTCTGTATTTATTTCGGTTAGGGCTTACATGAGAAAGAGAGAGAGAGAGAAATTGTGATTTGCTCTACGGGATGGTCACTGCGTATTTGACTTACATACATATAAGAGCAATGTTAGCGTACTCCTTTAAATCCGAAATATGATAAACTTCCAAAGATACTGGCAAGTATATATGCATACCTTGATTATCAGATATTTGCCAGTGGTACTTTGCTTGCTTGATTGAAGAGCATACGAATAATAAAGGTACGTATGCCTTGGGTTAATATTGAAATAATTTCAATATGTGTCCTACTTTCCGCCTTTGGATGGAACTCATATTTGTCATTTATTACATACTGACACACTGACATAAGGTTAAAATATTTGGAAATATAAATTTGTATTTCTATTTAGTGCAGACATAACTAAATACATACTCATATTTATACTCTAACAAGTATGTTTAAGCTGACTTATTGATTATGTAAACAACAAAATAATTAAACAAAGCTCACGAGACATTTTGGAAAAGATAAATATTTATATAATCATAGTCAATAAATGTGGAAAAATGGTCTTACATATTAAAAGTATCATACAATTTGCTTGAACTTCCATCTCAGTAAGTCATTGGCAAAATCTGCAATGAACCGAGAGGGATATGAGGAGAGTAATGGGAGAAGGCAATGTTGGCATAGAAAGAATGTTGGCGTAGAAAAAATGTGAGAAATGGGTAAGTGTATGGACAGGGAGAAAAAGTGAGTTAGATAAACAAGGCAAAAAATGACCCAACGTGTCAGAAGCGTAAAATATATCCAGTAAGAGGCAATTAATATCCACAACTTTCTAATGATGTGCAACTTGACGGTTTATCTACGGGTATCATGCCTTCCAGCTCTAATTATCAATCGCCTCTTTTCTTACGGATGTAGGGTTTGGATGACTCAGAAGGTTCTATCAAATGTTTCCCGCGATAGTCGGAATAGTACCACAAGATCCCACTACCACTGCTTCCAGGGTTCATATGCGGTAAAGGACTGTCAATAACGACCATACTCCCCTAAACCTTCGGGAAGTTTTTCAATCGGTACACAAGCAAACAAGAAAAAGGGATAGATATTTATAGGGATGAAGAGTAGAGAGGAAGTGCAAAAAGGGGAGATTGATATGTTTGAAATTGAAATAGATATACATTTTAAGTTAAACGTAAGATTGAGTTTGGAACAGAGATTGGAATCGAGATTAAAATTAAATTTAATTTAGATTGAGATTCAGATTGAGATTCATACTGATTTTAAATTGAGCTTAATATTTAGGTTGATGTAGATTGTAACGATTTCCGTTGCCAAATTTTGTTTTGCGAAAAACTGTTTTAATCGCTTGGCCATCTTCAGTGCTTTGTTTCGTTTCATCGCTCCAATAAAAAAAAAAAAATAACTGGGATTGAGGTTGCCATTCACATTGAGACGGAGATTGATATTGACTGAGATTTAGATTGATATTGGGATTGAGATTAAGTTTGGTATTGACATTGAAATTTAAATTCCGATTGACATTCAAAGGTATCAGAAATCGATTAATTTATCCTGCCTAGTATTATGCGTATTAATATGTTGAAAGGAAGAACGAAATCGAATGCCCATTTATCGAAAAATCGACCATGTGCATTAACGTAAGAAATTACGAAAACATGTATTCATTAATAAAGAGCGTTTCACGATAACATCTGTCTAAATAGATACAAGGTCAGGATTAATAGCTTAAATAAGGCCGTACAGCAATTATATAAGCACTTAACGGAGAAAATACCCACAAAAAGTTTATGTTTGTGTGTCTACAAATAATTGGAAATATGTTACAAATTTCGTTGCTATCACGGCCATCTTCGTACTCATTTTATTTCTCCCCAAAACGACATAAAGTTATCTAGCCCTGTGAACTAACAATAGAAAATTGCATGTCGTGAATGTAACCTATATAAAGCCCATGTAACATACATGCACATATATAAAAATGTGTGTCAATATGTATATATCCGTATATAAACTAAGCGATAAACATCGTGCACAGCTTGCTTAGTTGGGTCACGCACGAAAGGCCGAGTACATAAATTAACCGTTGATATTATCGGCTTGTGTGCACCTATAACAATAATAATAGAGAGAAACAAATGTTAATTTAAGGTTAAGTACTTTACATGTTTTGTAGAGATTTTATAATAATAACAATAATTTGCTGCGATATTTGAGTACCTTTGAAGAGTTTAAGAACCAAGCTTCTATTGAAAACGGCCGTGTTATACATACAAAATATCGAATATTTTTATTTTTATTTTATATAGTGCTTAAAAGCAATAAATGCTCAGATTTGTTAAATGGAATAAAATACTCCAATAAATAATTTGAGATTGCATGACCGTAAATTATATATGGCGTAACACTTAATAATTGGTTAATTTCGAGGGAGATGACGAACCCACCAACTGACTTTTTGTAGCTCATTCTGAGAGGGAAAGTATTATAAAAATATTTTGAAATATGGTGTTCTTATACTCAGCTGCCGATTTAATATATCTACCTGCAAAAAATGGGATTAGAAAAGGAGAATGCGATTAATGCCAGTTCTGATATTTTTGTATGGGTTGGAATGTTCACATTTGTTTGATCATGTCTTATGGAGAGACCAATTGTACCCCTTTCTACCCAAACCGGTACACTTTTAACTGATATGGGTATGCTAGACAACTAATAATTTACTTATGTTAATTAAATTGTAGCCCACTGTGGACAAAGGGCATTAACAGCGTACAACTATCTTAAGAGTTTGATGGCAAAATTGTTTGCAAGTTCTAAACGGATAGACCGATCACAACCAAATTTGCAACACGAACTTGAAATTTGGAAGTAATAGGCATAGGTTAAAAATAATTTAGATCTATTCAGCGGGATAGGAGCAAAGAGGAGTGGATCCTTTTATACAAATGGGATTTTTCATACTGTATATCTCTGGAACTATTCACGCTTCAGGACTGGAATTCGGTAAGAATCTATATGAGGTTCATTTCCAATAACCCCAGAAAAATTGGAGATCTGGGAAGAGAGAGCGTTTTAGCACTGATTCATGCAGTCTAGAAAAGGTTTAGGGAGAATTACTAGCCGTAGCTGGAGTCAATCTCGCTAGTTTTTGTTCCGTCTATAGCCTATTACGCGTAGCCAGCGCAAGGAATATCGTATACATAGATAGAGTATGCTGTTCAGCAATATACACAGCTATATAAAAAATTTATAAGTCTTTTTTTTATTTTGAATATTTGTCCAGAATCGTGGGGCGCAACTTGGGGGTATAAGCTAGTAAATAATAAGAAATGCATCGAGCATAATGAAAGTAGATCCTGGAAGCGTCAAAATACGTGCATAGCTTTTTCGTAAATTTTGTTTATATGAAAGTTGTTTAACCAAACTCAGCGCTGTTTTAATCAGCTCTTAAATTTCTATTTACTTATTTTTACATTGTAGAGGAGCACATATATGCAAGTAGTTATGCACATAGTATGTGAATATCTATTTTCGGTTTGCCATTTTGGTTTAATTGCGGTACTAATTCATGTTTTTCGCAACCCCATCACACAATTCTCTAACTCCCATTGGCATAAAGCTATGCACGCTAGTTATTTGTTTGCTTGTTGACAATAAATACCGCAATGTAAATTTACATAATCACAAAAACACATCATGTGTACATACTTATGTAGACATATATACATACATTTAAACAAATACAATAAAAACACTCTTTAATGCATAACTTTTGTAAACACAAACAAACCCTCATCAACGGCAATTGCATATTTGCCTTTGACTATACGTGACACGTAAAAAATACCCCACAAACATTTTCGGGGTGCTCATAATTTGTGAGCCATAGACGAGTCTGAATTTTTCGAGCAGAATGATTCGCGGGAATATTGGCATGTACGAGTCATATACAAGGTGGCGCAAAAGTAAGCTTATGATGTTCAACATAACGGTTGTGGCACATGCAGTGTGTGCTGTTGCACCGTCTTGTTGGAACCACATGTTTTCCAATCCCAATTCATCAAGTTGCGGCAAAAAGAACTCGTTGGTCATTGCTCTGTAGCGCTCACCATTCACAGTAACCGTTTGGCCCCGACCGATTATTGGTCAAATAAATAGTCAGCAATATTCCGCATTCTGGAGCAATGTAGCGTAACATTGTTTATTAACGCGTATTTCGCATGTGTTTACTACACAAATGTCAAAATTTATAGCATTTTCTGATAGGAGGATTACTTTTGCGCAGTAACCGTTTTTCACCGACCGATTATTGGTCAAATAAATAGTCAGCAATATTCCGCGTTCTGGAGCAGTGTAGCGTAACATTGTTTATTAACGTGTATTTCGCATGTGTTTACTACACAAATGTCAAAACAGAACTGACTTTAGGGGCCAATCGCAAAATTCATAGCATTTTCTGATGGGAGGATTACTTTTGCGCCACTTTGTATGAGGTTGAGTTATATGCCCGAAATTATTCAAGAAATGTGATCACTTAGCAGTCCGAGCATTAGTCTGAGTTACGTTGTTTTTGAATATAACCATATTCAAGTCCCAGGAATACGATGATATAAGAGTCATATACGAAGATGAATTTTGTAATCGAAATGATTCACGGAAATACGAGCACTTAGGAGTTAGATTTTAGTCTAAACTACGTGAGTTTAATGAGTTACAGAAATATTTGTAAACATCTTGGAGTCATATAAGAGTCAGAATTATGTGAGTGATATAAGTCTCAGAAATATGTCAATCCAGGAGTCATATATGATTCTGAATGTTGTGAATAAAATGCGTATTGGGGACATGACAATCTAATACTACATTTACACTGCACCGCATTTGGAAAATTCAAATGAGTCATTTCAAAGCCATTTACATTAGCTTATTTGCATTTTGTTTGTTATTTTCCTTTAGGCGAAACTTCAAACGCGATGCGTTCCACAAAAATTTCATGTTGTTGCGGCCCAAATGCGAGCAAATGCGAGCGAATGCGATGAAATCAGTAATTTGGGAAATGCGATTTGTATGGGGAAATGCGACGAATTTGGATTTTTTCGCCCAAAATAACTCATTTGGTGCAGTGTAAATGTAGTATAAGAGTCAATGTTCGTCCTGTATATTCAGAGCATAGGTTTAAAAATTAGATATGTTAGACAATAAATTGAGCACAGTTATATTGATAACAAATGCAACTTTGGACTAATTAGGGAACTGAGAAGTGCAGTTCTTCATAACATTCCTTAAAAATTGCTTGCAAGCGGCTCATCCAGGATTAACGAATAAGCAATTTATGAGAGTAATAAAAGCATTTTAAAAATTCTCATTGGAGAAAAATCAGTATAAGATAAGAGGCTAAATATAAGCAGACTAAGATGCCTGCAAGAGTCATAAATGACTCATAGCATGTGTCAAGTAAGATAATATGTGACTCATTTTAAGACTCATGTAAATTACGTAAACAGTCTTATATTGAACGACCACTGCAGTAATCTAAATGCATATATTTCACACAAACGCTCCATTTTTATACTCCTTTCAAACATTTTTTTCACTCGGAATGTTTGCTGGGATAAGCACTTGCATATTTGTAATATATATGCCAGCATACTTTAATATGATTTGCTCTAATTTTGCGCACAATATGTCCCAAGCCTGCTTTTCTAATGAATGCAGTTAAATTAATTTCACCCAATGAAATTATCACTAATTTACATTTACATAATCGCGACTCGAATGCCTTTGCTCTCCAGCGCCCAGTTGCCATTTCTCGTTTTGAACTTTTTACTCTTCATGGGTTGGTTGTTCATATGTAACTCTAAAAACTAAATAGGGAAATGTAAATAGGTATATCTATATAATATTCCGTGGCGATAATGTGTTAATATCGCAAAGCGCGCAGTTTGCGAAAAGTCCATAAATTCAAACCGGAACCCATGTATTTATTTATCTGCTTTATGGGAAATTTATTAAGTGGAGTGCTATTCACTGGCCAATGTGGATGTGTAATTTCATGTTTTTATGGTGTAACTGCGTTAGTGTATTTTCACAGGACTATTATTTGAACATACATTTTAAATTTGTAGTATTTATAAATTGTGCGATAAGAATAGTATTTGGTAGTAGTGCATCTGGTATGTTGGTTTATATCAGTGATGCTCAAACTCACACAAGAAAATTTAATGGTTGTGCTATTCCAAAAAATTCCAAACACAAAAATTTCAAGCTGGCCAAACTTATCAAACTAATAGCTTTCCCTTAATATTCTGACAGAGAATGAAAACACGTCAACCAGTTTTGGAAAGAGAGCGCTAACACTTTAAGGTAAAGGTCGTGTTTACCCATGAATATTGATGAACACAAATATTGGTTATTATTAACCATTATCATAAGAAATAGTTTATTTGGTAGCCATAACCAATATAAATGAGAAACTTGTTTTTTGGTTAAGACTAACCAGTGCCACGATTTTTTTCTTTGGTCATTTGCGACTAGATGAACAGGATTTTTTGGTTAGTTATGACCTCTTTTTAAGCAGGTCTGCAGAGCACTTTATAAACTCACATATATTAAATTATAATTTTGTCCTGGCAATGAATGTTTGCATAAAAAGCTCGGAATATAATATATTTGATATATTTATAAAATGACAAAAAAAATTTTATTTATTTATTCTTTTTTTAAATTTAAACTCCTATTTCTATTCACTTTACCATTTCTATGAGCCACCCGCCGCCATCTGGCAGTGAGCCGTTGATCTTAAAAAATTATAAAAAATTATTATTCTTGGCCTTGAGTTCATTTAAAGTCATGAATACCTTAAAAATGTACAGGTCGTAAAAGCAGGGTTCGAATTTACACGCACGTGTACCGCACATTTTTATATTTTTCGCTCTTACACATGTGCTATGTGCTACTAGGCAAATTTTGTAGCACACAGCTCATGTGTTTTATTTCAAAAATAAAACATACACATTATTTTCCTGCCATATAAAGAAACCAAAAAAAAAAATGTGATGCAAATAATGTTTAAAAAATTTTATCGGAGAGATAATAAAAAAAATGGTAAAATAATATTATTACTATATAACTCGCTATTAGTGATTTATTACCAAAATAATTTCTCCACACAGAATCATGGTGGGTTTGGATACAGACGTTCCTTCATACTGGCAAACATATTCCTTAGATAAGGATCTACAAAACCTCGCGAGTGTAGTCCTAGCTGTTCCAGCAACGCAAATATCAGTTGAGAGGGCATTCAGGGCTTTTCCTATCTATATCATTATCTCTATCACAATCCCTATCCCCATTCCTATCCCTATAGATGTAACTATTTCGCACACACAAAATTCCACTTCACCATCGATCGATCCATTATTGAGTTTTTCTAACAAACAAAAAAAAAACTATAAAAATTTGCACCAAAATACAATTTTTTTGTAGAAATTTTTCGGAAATTTTATTGGGTATTCTCCTATTCTCAGAGAATAATCTAAATTAGTGTCAATCATCCAAATCGGTGCAGGCGTTCTTGAGTTATGAGCGTTGGAACTAACGTCTCTTTCTTTTATATACATAGATGAGCTCATTTATAGTCATGAATAATTTAGTTATGAAATTTTTAAGGGGATTTATGTTGAATGTATAGTGTTGTTGGTCTTGTGGCTTTACTTAGTGAATTATATCTGGTCTCGCAAAAAAAAAAAAAAAAAAAAAAATTGGGTGAGTACCTAATCTGAGTCTATACGCATCTTAATAACAAATGTTTATTTTATAGGTATCAGTACTACATAAGTTCTATCTTCCTAGGCAGATGCTGGTGATATTGCTCAATATTGCGTGAAGCTTAATCCATATATACTAAGAGTTCTATTTTTCTCTCCTAAACAATTTATTTATGCTCAAATTTATTGAAGCCTTTTTAAATATATCTACTTAGTTAACTACTGAGTAAGTAGCCGATGATGATGTTTCACTTCTGCTGCACAAGAGTTTTCAAAGGGCAATCGTCGTACACATCTTTGGCAAATACTTAACGTCAACTTTTTGTTTGTTTGCTGTTCGCATAAAATATTTATAATCTTCTACGTATTAATGTTAAATACACAAATTTATGCTGTCTATTAAAAAGAAAATTAACAATTTCTTATGCGAGCGAGCAATTGTTTGGCTTACTTTGTACTGACATGTCGATTATTCTTTTTGGCACTGCTTGTTTGGGTTGCCCCTTTTGTTTTCTTTTTTGTTGATTTTGGGTGACCATTTGTCATTGTTAAATATATGACAGGCCTAATATGATGCGTGCTCTAGACAATGTTGATGGTTTGGAAAGAAGTAGGCTTACAAAAATACATATGAATGTCTGCATTTATATTTGTTCAAGGCAATTCATAGCGCCATGATATTATTATTCTACAAGGAAAGAACATTTATTCTGAGGGGTAGCTTGTGAAATGACAGCAAACTACTTATGCAGTGATTTCGCAGGAAAATACATTTTTTTAAGAATTATGTAACATTCTTAAATAACTTAAGGAATATACATTTTGACAGATGATTTCCCTTTAAATAATAAAACTTCAATGAAAGAAATAATTAATGTTGAAAAAAGATAAGCAACATTTCGTAAAGGCAATAGAATATTATAAAAAAGAAAATATGAAAACATTATTTTATAAATTTAATTTTTAAAGCTAATGTCCTATTGGACTGAAACAAAATTTGTATGCTTCTTTTTGAGGAATTTTTTTTATTCAACGGCCTCAGTTTATTCTCTAGATCATATATAAACATTACTTAATCAATGACTAGTTGGCCAGGGTTGTAGAAATTTCTGCACGATCAGCTTAAATCGTACGGTAAGCTCTAAAATTAATCGCCGATTAGCGTTAAGTGGCTTTTATACAAGCGGCCCTCAGTCTACTAAGTTGTTTTCTTATCCGCCACGCACTTACCGAACTGTATGTCCTTTGAGCATAATTCGTTAACCCATGACTTAATAAACGAAGTAGAAACGAAGAAAAGTGTATTTACTACTCACAAAATAATACACCATCGCGCTACGAAACTGATTTCTCATTCATTTGTAGCAATGCTGCGCTTTCTAATGGAACTTCATTATCAAAAATTTCACGAATAGATGAACTAATCGCAGTTTTAAGAAGATATCTCTTTGGCGATAAACTTAAGCATTATTTTAGAAAAAGTTGCATCAGAATCGGTTTTGTAGTGTTCGAGATCTTGTCATTCAAAAATGTCACGACTTTGTTTTATCTATTATTTGTGTTTTTTGTGTACCAAACTTTGACAGCAATCGACTCTGAAACAACTGAAACGTTTGCGATCAAGTCTAATATCGACTTAAAAGATTGTTCAACTTCAAAATAGCATACTTTTCATTTCAATATATTGAGGGGGTGTGGCATCGATATGCCGATAGATTTTTTGATACTGCATATCTTTGGAAATATTCATGCTAGAAAGAAATTCGGTGATTAATTAGACGAAATTAGTCGCTAACATTCCAAAAAATTTGGAATAACGGAAAAGGGAACGTGGCACCTGCCACACAAATGTCATATTTCAATGTAAATAACAACGGAAGCATTTTAGTTGGAACAATAAAACTCGGAAAGCAGTTGTATTAGGCCAATCTCTAACACCTTAAAGAAAAAGGGGGCATGACACCTTCCGCTGCTAAAGGTTTAATATAAACTGTAAAAATGGTTAGATCAAAAGGAGTGTGATGTTTTGTGTTTAGTTTCAACATCTTGCCGGAAGATTTTTTTCATTTGAAATCGACACAAAATATTATCAGGTTATTTCTATTTATATCTATTTGTATCAAAATAACTATTAAACTTGAACTCACCTGTTATAAGTTCTAAGACGCTGCGCAGTGTGGATGAGCTGCTAATAATATGCATAGATACGAGTATTACTAAAAATTAAAAAAATTAGTGATATTTTAAAACTTATCTTCCACACTAGGTGTTTGCTCGGCGTTAATAACCCAGCCACTTTTGAGGCTTTGAAAACAGATGTTTGGCTCGTCCCAAGAAAAGAAAACAAAGAACTCGACTTTTTCGACAGGCTTAGGATAACCCCCATAGAGGCCAGTAATTGACCTTGATTTTCTTAGTGTAAGCAACTTCTAACGCAAACTAACTTCATCAAGCTAGAACTCAGAATATTAATTGCAATTCAAGAAACCATCACATCGAGGTGAAGTATGCTACGTACGACTTAGCCCGGATTTACATTTCCTACTCGCATTGTTTGCGGAAGAATGACCAAACTTCGAACAACACAAAGAAAACATCAGCCAGTGAATTCCAGTTCATGCTCGTGGCAGACACACAATGGAATGATTTCGCAATTATTAAATTAATAGTTGTTATTCTTTGCTTTATACAAATATTTTTGCATTTGAGTGAATGGAAAATTGGCTAAAGAAAGTTCACAACTGTTTTGAGCTGACATTAAAAAAAGTTAGTACCGACATACAGCAAAAAAAAAAATATGCAACACACATACATATGTGGAATATTTAAAACATTTGTTAGCAGTAAAAACTCTATTGAAACTTTTAATATTTATGTTTTTTAAGTTACGATATAGCATATAGAAATATGAGGTCGAGTTATCAGAAAAAGCATTAAAAAGCATATTGAATAAAGCTCAACTACTTTGCGATTGCTTGGTTGGCCATTTTTGTTGATTTTCCATGTATGTTATTTATGTATGTATACAGGGTGGCTGATGAATTTTGCTACATTAAGAAACTCAAATAATTTTTTTTTCAGTGTATGGAATTTATTTTTCTTTTATTCATGTTAAAGCTCATTAAATTTTATTAAATACAGCTTAATTACTTTTAAAAATAATGGAATTTAAATGCCCCCCCTGCTCGTCGATGCATGTGCGGCATCTTACCAAAAAGTTGTTCATTACTGCTTGGAGAGTTGAGACAGGAATAGCCGCAATTGTTTCTCGAATGGATTGCCTTAGTTCATTCAAATTTGTTGGTTTTGCTTTGAAGACTTCCTGTTTGCAATAACCCCACAAGAAAAAGTCAGGTGCAGTAAGGTCAGGCGACCTGGGTGGCCAACGGAATGTGGAGTTTCTGGATATCAGCTTATTGGGACATTTTCGTCGCAATTCTGTCATAACAGGTTGGGCTATATGAGGAGCTGCACCATCTTGCTGAAACCACACAGAGTTGAAAGAAATTCTCATTCGGCGTAATTCTGGATAGAAAAACTCTCTCAACATGCTCAAGTAACGGTCTCCAGTAACCGTAACGGTGTGACCGTTTTCTTCGAAGAAGTAGGGCCCGACAATGCAGCGTGATGAAACTGCACACCACACTGTGACACGAAGTGGATGCAATTCCGTCTCATGGAGTATCTGTGGGTTGGAAGCACTCCATATTCGACAATTTTGTTTGTTTATGTTGCCGTTTAAATCGAAATGGGCCTCGTCAGACATGAAAAGACAGGTCAACATGTTTCCATCCTCTTCCACCATTTGAAGCATCTTCTGGCAAAATTCCAAGCGAATCGGCAAGTCTGCAGCGTTCAGTTTGTTGGCCATTTGAATTTTATATGGGAATAAGTCCAAATCTTTGTGCATAATTGACTGTAATGACTGTCTGCTTACACCCATTTGAGCAGATAAGCTTCTTGTCGAAACACGTGGATTGTTTTGTATGGCAGCAGCTACAGCAGCGATTGTTTCCTCCGTTCGAACTGAAGGGTTTCGATGGTAAGGTCTTCTGTTGACTATCCCATGCTCGGCAAAATTGTTTACCAGTCTTATTATGGTCCATCTGCTCGGAGGATTGCCGCCAAACGTGCGCCTATACTCTCTTTGAACCGAAACTACGGACTCCAGTGCGTGATAGCGGCGGACAATCCAAATTCTTGTTTCAGTGTCCCAGTTATCCATTTTTGTTAAATGTAAAAGTCAATCTGCAAAATAAAAAAAAAATTAACCAAATTCATTAAATAGAAAAAAAGTTATTTAATTTTTTTTTGGTAGCGGCTTTCATTAGCCACCCTGTATGTATGCAAATATGATTTAACACTTCACAGCAGCTGATATATCCACGAATAAAAACCATACTTTCAAACGGACGAGATGACCATGCGAAAACTATCGGATTGCCTCACAAAGTACTCCTCTGTTATGCAGTAGACTGTACTCCGTAGAGGGCCAACTCATGCCTTCACATCAGCTCATTTCTATGCCACATTTTTTTTCAATCATAAATTGTTATCAGAAAGTCCCGAAAAGTAAGAAAAGGACGCGAACAAAGCTGTATTGATTCAATATGTAATGCTTTTTACTATTAATAGTGGTGACATAACATAGCCGCAAATAAAAATGAGACATAAACGCAAACCAAAAGCCCTTAATAAAACAATCCAACACCAGCTTCATGGTCCACAATTTTTCTGCACAGAATTCCTTTCTGTTTGGGTTAGAAATCTCTACAGTTTTTTCCGATTTTTTAAGATCAAATCTGTCGTAAATCTCATTGGCATTATGCCACATGCGATTATGTCATGGGACCTATGAAATTCGCTAAACTTCATACAGCTTCCTTGCACGATACTAAGTTGCTGATTGCGCCATCTCCACTGGAAGTAGCATTTAGAGGATTATGAGCTACAGTCCCAGATAAAAAGATAAAATCCCATATTGTTTAACAAAAATAATTATGCCCTACAACTTAAAACTGGCTAGTACAATTGCTGATGACCGGATTGTCATATATAAGTCGCGGTGTGGTATTAGAGTATCAGAGTACTCCAACACTTATCCTCAATTATATAAAAATGTGGTCCAATTTACATGGCGATGCCCGCTGATTGGATCACCTATGCCATGTCGGAGTATTCCATTTCCTTGTTCTGAATACTCCATGGAGCACCTACGTGAGAATACTCTCAAAACTCCCCTGTGGGTAAATGTTGAGAATATGCCCAAAACCTTCGGGGAGTGTTTTTACAAACAACAAGTACTCTCAAAATGTTGCCAAATGATTACTTCGCTTCTATCATCGAAGGTGATTATTTTACTCTATAAGTATAGAACTATTGTAATCTCTGGAAATAGACCCACCAATAAGTATACCAAAATGATTAGGGTGATGAGCTGAGTCGATTTTCCCATGTCCGTTTGTCTGTCTGCCTGTTTGAACTCAAACTAATCCCACAGTTTGTGAGATATCTCCCCGAAATTTGATAAGGGGCCGCCATTTTGTAAAACATTAATAATTTGTCGGAACCAACAAGATCGGACCAATTCAACGCATAGCTCCCATACATTATTTCGATAAATGGGGGTTGGCCTATAACTATTGCAATTTATGATTTTATAAAAAATCATCAAGATTGGACCAATATATCGTATAGCCCCCATACAACATGTTCTTCCGATACACGGGGTATGTCTCTTTAGATTAACAGGGTAAGACCATCAAGATTTTACAGAGTACTTGTCGTAAGTAAAGATTGGATACTTAAAACCGTTATGCATATTCATGAAAGGTATAAAGCCTTCGGAACAGCCGGGGATAGCGCTTTTCTTACTTGTTTTAGTTTGTGAATGCTAGGTACAAAAAAGGGTAGTAATAATTTTGACTTCATTGTTAAGGCTCACTTACTCTTTTTTATTAAAATCAAAAAAACTAACCCAGGTATTATGAGAATTATTCTCGAAAGTACGCTTTCGTAAGTGTTCCATGCAATACTAAGAAAAACAAGAAGAGCTGGGGTAGGTAGTTTTTGAATGAATTGGGATTACTTTTGTAGTACTCTTTGATCCTCAACGAGTATTCCTTGCATAGGTGGTTGGACACATTGTTGCAGTGTAGTAGTGTGAACGTGAATGCATGTTCGTATGTGTTAATGTGTGAATACATTTATTTCTGTTTTAAAATATCTCCCAACATATGCGCATCTGACACTAAAAACTCAAAGAAAAAGTTTGAAATATTTTCCAGCTGTTCATAGAAAGTTCGTTTTCAATATAATAATTAACTGTTTGCTGCGAGCTTTTAGATTCCTTGCACTATTGTGGTTTCGTACATACCCATATACACACATAAATACATATATACACACATACATACATATATACACACAAAACAAATAAGTTAGATGTGCAATCTAATCAAATTTGGCAAACAGTTGTAGAAATCTCTAAGTGCGCTTTTAGTAAGAAAAACTTCTAATTTGATTTGGCCAGAATTCAAGCAAATTCATTCGTAGTGATTGTAGTAGTTGTAGTTGTGGTTTTGGATAAAACTTGAAGCAAAAAACATAGATCATTTAAATTTATTGGACTTCCATTTTTAGTATATTCTTATTGGAAATGTAATAAATATCAATTTAATGACTTGATTCTAAAGCTTAAGTTTTAAATAAAAATTTTGTGGGATTTCTTAAGGTTTCTTTTAGCATCGAAGTTTTATATCTCAGACGAATACCAAGATTAGAAAAGTAATTTATGTTTACAATTCTTCTAGTTATATGATAAATACATGTAGATTTAGTTATTGATGGTGTTTTGATGTGCTGTGTGTGGGTAAGTGATCACCTTTGCTGACGACCTGCAATTCTTGCCGGCATAAATATCAGTAGGTCGTTCAAACCTTGCGGCTTGGCTGCCGGTCTTAGAATGATAGTGCTTGCGACTGGGATAAGCAGGATGCAGAAATTCTGATAGATGTTGATAGTACTTCTTTAAGGGTTGCCAAACTGTGCTCAGAACAATTGATTGCATGGGGGCTCTATGTTGGTCCGATCTCTCTGAAATTAAGTAATGTAGGGTAAAATTTACCCTTCCTGATAATTTTCATACCGATCTGTTGTCAGTACCGAGCAGATGTGAAACGAATTTGGAGATCAGAAGGAAATTTGCTTTCTTTACCTTAGAAATACTACTAGTTTAAAACTAGAAACTTCTAACTTATCTAAAAGTACCACAAAAATGCCTAATTTTTTGCTACAAAAATTCAATGTTTGGTAAATAATGGGAATGACTTTCAAAGCGCAGGAAAGAAAGAATCGGCGCACCTGCTCCTTGGCAGCCACGTCACTTTCGATGGTTACAAATTTTAAAATTGAAATTTAGGGGACCAGCTTCAACATCGAAAATAATGCCAGTCGAGAGCTTCAATAGTGCTACTTTCAACTAAGAAGTCCGCTCTCAAAGTAAAAAGATCCCCGGAATAATGGATAGTGCCGAGAGAAGATGAGGTGCCCCTTGAAGTATTCAAGAGAAAAGTTCTAAGGAAGATTGATGGTCTATCAGGAGTATAAGCTTTCCCCGCAGGTCTGACCAAAGACTTTGCTGGCTGGCTGGCTGGCTGGCTGGGTCATGTTATGCCAAGCGACGAAGAATATCCAGAAAAATGGTTTTTCTATCGACATCGACAGAGGAAAGGGGATACGCAACGTCCAGAATCAACAAGGGGGTTAAGCGTTAACAAACGATGAGCATAGCTTTTGCTTTCGATATTTAAGGGAAAAAATATTGATAGATCGATTTATGAGAAAATCGGCAAACTTTGACCAATTATAGTAGCTCGCTCGTTTACACAATAAAAGAAAATCATGCAGACTCTCAGTTCGACCTCAGTAAAATATAGTAAGTGAAATAACTATGAAATGAACTGTGTTTTAACTTTCCATTTTTTATTAATTTTTTTTGGAATTTGTTAATAGTTCTGATCGGTAATAGCTCATAAGAATGGAATAAAATATATGCGAGTAAACTTTATAATTAAAAAATGCTGATTAAGATATCGTAACTAAAATTTTGCTAATCCGAAATTTTACCAGTCGCGTTTTGTGGCATCTGCATCTGGAATTTAATGTTTGAAAAAATGATAAGTTATTTAAAATTAAAATAATTTTCCTTTTAGAAGTGACTGCTTTATCAATTTTAGAAGCTAACAGATGCCGAAGCTAATAGATTTCCATCGTTTTTCTCTTGAACATCGCTGGTTTTGTCGTTAGCACGCCCGAATCTCTTGATTCATCAACATCTACCTTTATAATTTACACGAAAATGGAAAAGTATCAATATACCTTTTAAATGTATAAATTTCCCGAAAAGGATATCGTTATAGAACCTAAAAACCTATTACTCGATGTATAGCTTTGAAATTTGAAATTCTGAAGCTCCAAGTTGTAAGCCAGACTGTGTATATATGTACGTAATTCAATCTAGTAGGAATACATACACACTTTCCAGCACATTCATAAATATGACATAACTGTGTCAAAATTTAAATTAAAGCTTGCCAGCCACAAAACGAAACTAAAGTTTATGGTTGATTGCGTTCACCCCTACATAAATTGTGACTAAAAAAAACGCTCGAACTACGAAATATTGCATTTGGCCGATGATGCGTTGTGCTTTGTGGATTTAGCATATTTCAGCTAAAATTGGATTTTCATTTTCCAATTTCGCAATATTTTCATAAATTTTTTTCCTGTATCGTTTTCGGAGAATTGCAGAATTAATATTTGCTTGAATTAAATTTGACACACGTTTCATGTATTTACCAGCAGTGTTTGCATATATTTCAAAAACATGGATCAAAGGATTGTATTAGTTCTAATAAATAATGTTATCTTGTTATACAAGGTGGCGCAAAAGTAAGCTTCCGATGTTTAGCATATCGGTTGTGGCACGTGCAGGGTGTGCTGTTGCACCGTCTTGTTGGAACCACATGTTTTCCAATCCCAATTCATCAAGTTGCGGCAAAAAGAACTCGTTGATCATTGCTCTGTAGCGCTCACCATTCACAGTAACCGTTTGGCCCCGACCGATTATTGGTCAAATAAATAGTCAGCAATATTCCGCGTTCTGGAGAAGTGTAGAGTAACATTGTTTATTAACGTGTATTTCGCATGTGTTTACTACACAAGTGTCAAAACAGAACTGACTTTATGGGCCAATCGCAATATTTATAGCATTTTCTGATAGGAGGATTACTTTTGCGCCACCTTGTACCTAGTACTGCTACGCACACAACGATTCACTTCATTCGCCTAACGGTAGCATGTAACAGCTTAACGAATCGAGCTAGATATTGACTTATTTATATCAAAATGTTCAAGAGGAAAAGAGAAATTTATTAAGCCATGCCCGTCCGTCCGTCCATCTGTGAACATTATAACTTGAGTAAATTTGAGATATATTCGTGAAATTTGGTATGCAGGTTCCTCGGCACTCATCTCCGAGCGCTATTTAAAATGGGCTGAAAGCCACGCCCACCTTTCATGTATAGAATATTCTCGAAAATACAAAACAAGTGATTATTAAGTACACAATACACCTATTTATAAGGATAACATTTGGTGTGTTGATTAACATTAAGGCAGAAAATTTATTTTTCGGGAAATTTGTGCAAACGGGCGTGGCATCGCATAATTTTGATTAAGTCAAATTTGGAAATATTATTAATCATAAATTAAAAACCGGAATGTTCCGGGAAAAAGTGGGCGAAGTTGGTTAAGGTCCACGCCCACTTTTATATGAAAGATTTTGAAAAGGATCATAGATATATTTAATAGGCAATAAATTTGCTTAAAATAGCTTGATATAATTTTCATTTTACTTCCAAAGTGTTTGTGAAGAAATTCGACAAATACAAATTAAAAAAAGGCGTGGCCCGCCCTTTTTTTATAGCGAATTGTTCCACAAAAGCTTTTATTCCTTAACTCCGACAAGAATTGATTTGTTGAAACAAAATTTGGCAAAAATGTTAAATATATAAAGGTGACTATTTATTGTACAAATGTGCGAAATCGGTTGAGTGACACGTCCAGGTTTTAGTATAGTTCTAAAAAATTTGTTTGTAAAATGTGAAAAGCGATATTTCTATAACTATGAAAGCTATATCAATAAGATCTTGCACACATAATAAGCTTTTTAAGCTAAACTCGACCGCAAAAAAACTTTGTTGATTTTGGGGAAATAGGCGTTGCGATGCCCTTTTTTTAACAGATAAGTTCTGCTATTTTCAAAGACGATTGCTTGTAATTTCAACTAGGCATCTCAATGAAAATTGGTCAGCTGCTTCTGAATAGTATGTAGTATACTCCTGCCAAAAATTGAGCACATTTGGTAACACACCAGCAAAATATCCGGGCAAGTAGTTAATACCTCACTGCAAAAGCAGAGTTGTATATCTTTTTTGATTTTCATGCCTTTAATGAACATGAAATGTTTGTACGTATGAGAAGAAAAAGAGACAGTCCCATCAAAAAGTACACTGAAATGATCAGGAAGATAAGCTGATTCGATGTAGGCATGTCCGTCTCTCGATCCGTCTATCTGTCTGTACGTCTGTCTTTTTGAACTCAAATACGAACTGCAAGTATTAAAATAGACCTGCGTAAATTGGTAGGCCATAATAGATCACTACTAGGTATATAATGTTCGGTTCCACCCCCACTAAGACTTCCTCACTGTTTTATTTTAATTTTTAGTAGAACCTTTGTTTTTACTTAGTTTATGCTATTGTCTTTATTTTTATTCAGGCACAGGAGCTGCTTTTGCATAGCGGTCACCTGGCGCGAACCGACAAAAAAACCAACAGAGTCTATTTATATGTGATGTGATACCCTGTTTCCATAGCTCTGTATCACATAATCTAGTTATGTGATGTCGGATCCCAGCGTATCGTTTAAGGAAATATTTCCCTTTTTGCTGGCTTAACATTGACAGCAACTAATCTCAAACGACTTAAGTTGAATATTAACATTAGCTTATACGTCACTAGAGCATTCGCCACAACCGTTTGTTACAAAACATTCCCTATTCTAATATCGAATCACTGTCTCTAATCAAAATCTGTCAGGCAAATTAAGTTAGGAGCTGGGCTAATCAACTTCAGCCATTTGCTTCCTGTAAGATCAAAGCAAATTAATATTTTTTCTGTTGAAATGTGTGGGAGTTTGCCCACATTCCTCAGTTTAGCAGTGAATGTATGCGTCGGTATATGTTTCTTATACAGGACTAAATACATAATTTCCTTTTGACTGCAAAACAGGATACGAAGTTCATGAGTAAGTATGGTTCAATTTCTAGATATTTAAGGCAATTTAAGATGTTGCTTTGTGTACGATAATAAGCAATTACCTATGTGTGTATTGGGGATGCTTATTTATTTGAGTTTTACAATCACGAGATTTTCGTGAGCTCCTGGGCTTTGGGTATTCGCTATTCTTCAACAGTTTAGGCTTAAAGAAATTGGAAAAATTATTTGAGAAACTGCGTATACTTGAAATACATAATTATAATAGGAATAATAATTCGAATTTGAATAAAATTTCTTTAAAATTAAAGTTTTATCATCAAAAATAATGCAAAATCAAACAGGATTTTTTTTTGTAGAAATTAACAAACATAACTACATTATTTACTAATATTGCACATCTGCAAAAATTATAATTTACAATAGATTACACATATGTATGTATTGAATTTAAGTAATATATTTCAAGCCATAAAAGAAAGAAATTCCGGGATAGACGTGTACATTTGTATTTATGTGCATACGTACAAACTTAATAAAGCTAATAAAATTAATTTTTGACAAAGTTTTGGCCATATTTTACTTTATAACCATACAAAATACTTAAGTGTTGTGGTGAGATTTTAATAACAATCAAATTCCAGTTGTAAAAATATATAAATGTTTTTATATAATTCGATTAATCGAAACTTCCTACGAAATTTCTGTGATGTACTGATGCATCGCTATTTTTTTGACATCCCCAGGGAAATCGAATCATTTAAGTGACCAAAGCCATTCACGTCTTTTGACCTGAACAACCACCCACTGTGATTACTCGCTTAGATGGGAAGCTGGAAGCATTTAAAGGTCAGACAAGCAAATACTTATGTAAATATACAATTAGTACCTCACTTAAGTAAAGGCTGGGCGTAAAAGCTTAACATTTATTTTGCATCCTAAATAGCTAGATATATAACCTAAATCATCAAAGGCTGCACAAAGAAATATGGAGAGCAAAAAGTAGACCACTCATTAAAGAAACTATGTCTAATTTGAACTGCACATTTTTATGAAATTGAAAACCCAAAATAATTGGACTAATAGGAAATTAGATGGATTAGCTTATGAAACTGAAAGCGAAAAAAAAAGATAATATAAACTTTTTCTTCTTTAAATGGCGTCGCCTGATGTTTCTTGTTTCTGCCAACTGGCGCCACTTGAAAACCACGCGCTCGCAACTCGGTCTCCACTTGGTCTTTTCATTGGAGAGGTAAACTCTCACCGTTTCCACCGTTGGGTGCCCATAAGAATACTTTCGGGGCGAAGCATCTTCATTCATACGCTCAATATGAACCATATCGGCAGCTAATACAGCTCGTCATTAAATCTTTTTCATTACTGGAAGTCGCCAAGATTAATTTTTCCAAGAACTTTTCTCTCGAATACTCCCATGGGCGACTGATCAGATGTTATCAGTAGTAGTGGGACTATTTTTGAATAATATTCGAATAAATACTATTCGAATAAACTAATAAAAGTATTCGTTTAAAAAATTCGAATAGAATTTATTCGAATAACTTATCCGTTTATTCGGATAGTGGTGATATTTGTTTAACTATTCGAATACCTATTATTCGATCAGTTGTCATTTATTCGAATAAAAGTATAAATTGCTCGAACAAATATTATTCGAATTTTTTATAGCCTTCGAATAAATGGATTTTTTATTCGAATAATTTTTATTCGAAAAGTCCCATGCCTAGTTCTCAGTGGCTAAGCAACATCATGCATCATAAAGCAGGACAGGTACGATTAGTGACTTTTAAAGTGTTATTTTTGCTCTCGAGAGAGGACTTCCCACATGCCTACTCAATCCGTAGGGGAACTTGTTTGCAAAAGTGATTCTTCGTTGTATTTCTTGGCTAACCTTATTGTTGGTGTTAATGCTGGTTCGAAGGTAAACGAAGTCCTTTTCTAATTCGAAATTATGGTTGCCAAAACTGGCGTAGTTGCCAAGATGCAAGTGCGCTGACTCTTTGCTTGATGCCAATGTTTACCTCGTTTTGCCCTCGTGCACCACGAAACTCCGCTTCCTTTTCCAGAAGTTAAGTCAATGCCTTCATCATACTCTAAAAGGTGCACGCTCTTACGAGGGGCACTGCAAAAGTTAGCGGTATCAACATCAGATGACAGTTCCATTTCAAACTACTCGGTTTCGTTTCCAAGTAATTTAATAAGAGTAATAACGTAGGTGACTAACGTTTGATGAAGGTCTTTGCGAAAGTCGCCCATGCATCTCTGTTCTCACAAAACATTTTTATGCTGTGCATGAAGAGCTTTTGTCAGATAGGCGCCTGGCATATAGAGAGATACAGACATCCGTAGGCATTGCGACGAAATAAATGCATACGATGTTGCACAACGAAATGCATGTCAGGAGGCTTTGCAATCTTTGGACACACCCAATTTTAAAGAAGGAAGCAAGAACGTGTCCAGAGGTGAAGGGAAATGCTAAAGAAATTTGAAGGGCGTGGCTCAAATAATATAACAGATGAGGAATCTTGGGTATATTAATATGAGCCTGCCACTAATTAGCAATCAACTGTAAGGGTGTGCCAAAATGAATCTAAACTCACAAAAGTGATGCTTATGCGAAGCGTTTTGAAACGAATGATTTCTCGTTTCTTCGGAAAAATGGGGCATATTGCAACTGTTGCATTAGAGGATCGCAGTACAGTTAATGCTGATTGGTATAATACAATTCTAAGCCGAGAGTTATCGCGAAAATCAGCAGAAGCAACATCAACTTTCACACATCAACTAATTTTTGACTTACTTATAACTCATTCTCGAAACATATTACTCAAATACTTAGATGGGAAAACATATTTAAATGGTGTAAGGCACAAGACTTTAGGCTAGGCGTACTACACAGATTTTATGGTCCTATTACATGAGTCTCCCCCTCATATCAAGTCATGAAAGAACAGATAATGACCCTGTACTACTTATACAGTGTAATCACTTACACAGCTTTTGCACATATCGTACCCACGAACATTTATTTGCAGATGTGTGTTTTCAGAAATTTCCCCTTGTCAGCTCATAGTTTGGTATTGCTTCGTTAACGAATGTTAAGGTTGTTTGCCATTTTCGCAAAGTTTAACAGGAACTTGTGGATTTTATGTTGTTGTTTTTATGTGTTCGAGCTGATAAACATGTAAATGAATGCTTTTGATGTTTGTTCTTGGCATTATTCTTTATCCTGTTCAGTGATGACGTGCGCTTTACTTGCTTTATCAAGCAATTGTTGTTCGACATATGTGAATATGTATGTATGTTTATATATTCCTATATGTGTATGCAAAATCACCATACGCATCGTTGATGACTGCTATCAATAGCCATACGAAAAAAGAAACAATTACCAACCATTATCTCACATCCTTTGTGGTGTATGGATACTTCACAGTACCCAAAGCAAAATCGAAACCCAATTTTATTTTTTCAGATGTGCATAAAACGTTATTTTCTGTAAGTTATTGCCTAAAGAAAGTATTTGAAAAAAAAAAAACAAGTAAGGAAAGGGCTGTCTTCGACTGTGCCGAAGACTTTATAGATATAAGTGTCCGATCCTTACTCACAATTAGTAAAAACTCTGCAAAGCTGTTAATTTAATGATGCATAGCCCAAACCCCATTTATCGAAAAAATCGCTTGTATGGGAGCTATACGTTATGTTGTTTTCGATAGCACGAAAAGGAGCTGACTATATGCCGCTATGTCTGAATTTGGTTTGGAATGTGGTTTCCCCGCAAAACTTGTACGGCTATGCAAAATGCCCTTGAGCAACACCACTCGGTCAGAATTCGAAACTAAACGAGGTTTCAGACAGGATGACCCCCTATCGTGCGATTTCTTTAATTTAATGCTGGAGAAAATAATACAAGCTGCAGAACTTAACCGCGCTGGAACAATATTTTATAAAAGCGTGCAACTGTTGGCATATGCTGACGATACTGATACCATTGGCCTTAACAACCGCGCCGTAACTTCTGCTTACTCCAAATTAGAAAAAGAAGAGGAGAAAATGGAATTGGTGGTGAACGAGGGCAAAACGAAGTACCTTCTGTCATCATGCAAAGAGTCAGCGCATTCGCGCCTTGGCAACCAAGCCACTGTTGGCAGCAATAATTTCGAAATAGTAAAGGACTTGGTTTACCCACTCTTGCAAACAAATGCTACTTCGGACTGAGTAGGCAATTGAAAAGTAAAGTCCTCTCTCGACGAACGAAAATAACACTCTACAAGTCACTCATCGCACCCGTCCTGCTATATGGTACAGAAGCGTGGACACTAACAACATCTGATGTCGCGGCTCTGGGAGTATTCGAGAGAAAGGTTCTTCGAAAGATTTGTGGACCTCTACGCGTTGGCGACGGCGAGTACCGAAGAAGATTTAATGATGAGCTGTATGAACTTTACGCAGACGCCGACATAGTTCAGCGAATTAAAACACAGCGGCTTCGCTGGCTAGGCCACGTAGTGCGAATGAGCGAAGATGCTCCAGCCCAGAAGGTATTCTTATCGGCACCGCCGGTGGAAGCAGAGGAAGAGGGAGACCACCACTCCGATGGAAGGACCAAGTGGATACCGATTTTCGTTCCCGCTGTGTTTGCAATTGGCGCCAGTTGGCGCAACGACGAAACGACTGGCGAGCTATGTTGGACGGTCAAAATCGCCCAGGCGGTTAGATGACCATTTAAAGAAGAAGATATGTTATGTTGGTCCGATCTTGCTGATTTCCACAAATGATTAATCCCATGCAAAATGCGGCTCCATACCAAATTTCATCAAGATATCTCAAAAACTGAGGGTCTAGTTTGCGTACAAACAGACAGACGGACATGGCTAAATCGACTCAGCTCATCGGCCTGGTCATTTCGGTATACTTATTGGGGGGTCTATCTGTTCTTCTTCTCATACTTACAAACAGCGGACCACCGTCGTTAATAACAACAACAACAACCCTTGTAGTACTTAAAAGAAAAATTCTACGGGAGACGAGTTCTCTAAGAAGATATGAACCTGCACTGAATTTGTCATTTTATATGAGTACAAAAACCAGGGACAACTTCGAGTGAAATGCAAATATGATATATACAATTCACGTAAATTATGGCTTAAAAGGGACTGCTAATGCAATTCAAAATGCTTCTACTTTCAAAGCTTCATTGATATATCTTTAAAATTAGGGGACTACTTTGCTCTAAACTGTCTGCTTTAAGGACTGATAAACAAGCCGATAATCAGGCTAACTCAGCTTGCCACACATATTATTTCGGTATATCTTTCAAGGAGTTAATTTTTTCTCAATCCCAAAATAAGCTGATACAAAATTTCATGTTTTTGAAGCATAAAACAAAGGAATTGCTTATGGGATTATCTTCAAGACTTCTAAATTGTACTTTGTACTACCAAAATTGGGTATATATTATCAAGTCAGCAAAAACACTATGCATCTTGTTAATCTTAAGTGTTTCCATTTACAAATTTCCTTACCTTTGTAATACAAACATTTGCATACCTTTCCAATTGTAGGCCTGATTTGCTCTGGATTTCGAAATACGCTTTCAAGCGGCTGTAAATTTGTGGCAAAGCAACACTTAAAAGTTAGCTTTTTAGCATACAGATCTCAGCACCAAAGCTGACTGGCTCATCACCCCCATCATCTGCTCGTGCACATGCATACACACGTAGTTGCAGCTTCACTTGGTTGTCGTTAGAGAATATTTGGCAAACTATGACTGGGCCAACACAGATTTGATATCAACTTTTGTCTCCTATCTCTTTGTTTATATTTTCCTACACAGTCCTAAATATACGAGTGTATGTAGTAACCTGCATCAACATATGATGGCCTCCGAGAAATAACAGCGAAAATGTTAGCTACTTACCACACTTTTCCCTTTACAGATGTATGCAGAATTGAATGTTGAATTGATGTTGAAAATATACCCTAGACCGTATAACAAATTATGGAGAGAAAAGTTGACTCGGACTACAGTCGATATGATGATTGTTATAATAATTGACTTAGGTTTTCCGCATGAACGAGCATTTATGAGTGGATGTAACAGCACATACCACGGCTACAAACACAATACACACTCTAGCAGCTTGGTAAACTATTGCTAAAGTTATCTTCAGTTTAGCACGCTTACCTTGCCTGGACCTCAAAGAAAGGACAGTATTTTATGCACCTTATCAAAAGAACTAAGTTGTTCTTCTTTGTATGCACAATAGACCGTGTAAAAAAACTTAAAATTTGATTGTCAGCTTCATGAACACACCGTGCTGCTATTCAACAAGAAGAAGGAGACTCGACTCACTGAGAAAAGAGTCCTATTATTTTCTTGGTAAAATTTTCCTATTTTTTCCTAGACATGTTTTTCGAACGTTAGTTCCTTGTCTAACAATTAAAGCGTCTAGGCAAATGCTTCCTAATTTAAGGAAGTGTTTTTCTTGCTTAAATAGTGAACATGTCTGACTCAATTCTTAAGAGCTAAAAGTTTAACCTATCACAAGAAGACTTTGAAGCAGAGGTGGTCTTTTTTTGCTACTACGAGCGCGATAGGGCTCTAATAACAGTTTTAAAAGGGTGGAAGTCTCCGAAAAAATTGTACTGTTTGTGGACGTCGTTGATGGTAGGCCGGTTAATCATCACATCAAAAGGCTGTGGTATGTATTAGACGGGCGATAATTACATTGATATTATTTTTCGAAATCGCGAAAGAAAACTGCAAAGCTTTCAGACCTTAACATAGGCCCTTTTTTATTCGTCATTGCAATGTTAAGTAAATATTTTTCTGCTTGCCAAAAAAAAATATTGGAATTGAAAGCAACAAAAAAATAAATATGCAGAAAAAATTATACGCGCTCGGAATTGTGGTTGTTGTTTTCCAAAGGACAAGCCCGAATTTGATTTTCAAAGCAAATTTTAAATAAAAAATTTTTTTTGTTATTTTATTCATAACTCGCTAAGTGATTACGAAAAAAATAACTTTCAACTTTTAGCGGTCTACCCTTGATAGTTTGAATTGTTTTTTAGAATGATCTTCTTTTTGCTTGAAAACTGTCCAATTATTGAATTAATTAATAGTGCTCAATTTGATTCCCCAAAAAAAGTTTGGAATAAAAAATTGGCTCAGGTGGGCCATTCCATAATAATAGAGCTTTAAATGTTAGCATGGTTTTCGAATTTCGCACAAAATCAATAAAGTAAAAGGACATATTCTAAATATACTTAAATTAAATTGATAGTAACGGGTAGATGTTTGGTGTTTAAACCAAGAAAAAGTGTCAACTCTTTTCTTTTTTGGTTTTTTGAGGTTATGGCCTAACCAAGACCAGCAAACCCAGTTGTGATAGCGATTTTAAAGTCACTGCGTTAAAAACATGGATGTAGATGTATGAAAATACCAATCTGTGTAATTTTTTTCTAGTTTTTTCTGCCTAATACAACTTTTGAACATTTTCTTTTGACAGTCTAATGTACATTCAAGCAAATGTATTTGTTTTCCTATTAGCTTAGCAAACTCGCGACCGCTTATTATGTTCTAGCAAACATTGTTAAGTATGTATATACGCGCATGTATGCATACACAAACAACAACAACAATGTGCATTAATGATAGCATTAGCTTACTTTACGGTATCCTATAACTTTGTTTTTGTTTTCGTTAGTATTATTATTATGTTTGTTTTTTGCGAAGCTCTTGTTGTCACTCTTGTTTCTACATTTCATTTTAGACGCTTGCTGATATGGTAGCTCGGCGCGCCTTAATACACTTACGGGCTCCCTTGTCTGCTATAGTTATTTATGTGCATGTTATTAGCGTTGTTAAGAGTACAAAGTATGTATATGTGTAAGTGCATATGTGTGTGTGAACACTTCAGCTGGTCGCCTAAAAATACGCGTAGTAAAACATAGGATATTTTTGTAAATATTTTTGACTTTCTACTTTCGTGCTAACAAGCTCAGTTTTATTATTTGAGGGGAATTTTGCTTCCTAACAGGGAAAAAACATGCTGGAAGGCAAAATTAGTTGAGTTTAGTTGGAGCTGTTTAAAATATCGATACATTTTAGATATAAAATGTTTTTTTATAAGGACTATTATTATAATTTACTCGCTAGAACATACACAGTCGTCTGGCAGGCAAATCCGCATCGAACAATTTTCAGATGGGGTGTTTCTTGATGTAGCAAAGCATGCGGTAGCTTACAGTGAGAATGATCTAGTTGGGTTTTCTACTAGTGGAAATACTTCTTTAGCTTCGTTTGTTAGCTTAATATGAAAAAATAGATACTCCTTTTATATAAATCTTTAGTATTAATGTTTCCACGCTCATGTAAAAATTTCAAAAATTGCCGGAAATTTCATAAAACAAAAAGGTGGTAGCACGCGTATCTGTAAAGCCAGAACAAATTTGGAAAATTTGACGATTCAGCTTAAGCATACTGAATACCTTTGAAAAAAAAAAGACTTTGACGTCGTCTCAAAATTATTTACGGCCTGTGTAGTCTCAAACATACAGTCTTCCTTTTAAGAATGAGAGCATCCTCTTGAGCCCAATATTGTACGAAATGTCTGGCAAGTCATCTTTGAGATGTGTGACGAAAAAAATAATCAAGAGAATTGCAACCACTAGAATATATAATATGAAGGTGTCAGAAACAAAAGGGTCCAAGTAGGTCTGTTTCGGGACATTCAAGTTTATGATGATTTCTTATGGTAAAATTTGAACTGTTACAATATCCATATAGAGGTTGTGCCAGAGTGAACCTGGTCTCCCTAGAGAGAAAGCTCCCCTTCTTCATTGTTCAGAAGAAGCTGTCAACTCAGTAATTCCGTGCGCTCTCAGAAATTGAGCATTTTTCCTTCTCGATGAGATCTAGTAGTGAGCGGGGCATGGGGTGTCATCATGCCCCGAGCGCTACTTACAAAGGGTGCCAAATGGTCCGCAAAAAAATTAATAGCATTTTTACTCCTCGATGATATAAGAAGACATCTCGGAGCAGCTCTGCCAGTGGTGTAATCCTGTCTATAAAAATTTGGCATATGTTGTTTTTATTTTCGGTTTTAAGTTCCATGGTATTGTTTTTCGATTTTCCTCAGATTGTTTATGTTTCTACGATCAAGCTTTCATATCTATTGGAACCTTTCTACGAATGTAACTGATCGTCTTTTTCGGACGGAATTTTGCAACCGGATTTCGGATTCTGTTCAACCAACCTATTCAGTTAAACAATTTCGTATGTCTTAAAAGATCTGAAATTCGGCTCCATACATCAGCGTCCTCAAAACTACGCGCTCATAAGTTTTCCTTTTTTTGATTCAATTAAACTAAAATACATTTATATTGAACAACCAGTTCTTACAACGAATTTTTCTCAGTGCTTCAAAAAAAAAAAAAAAAAATTGATTGTCAATTTGTTAGCGTAAGCTTCTGTTTCGTGCTGAAGTGCCTGAGCTGCATACCGAAGGGCTTTTACCTTATCCTTTTATATGAAAGTCAGGCACTTTCATATCAATTGAATATATGTGTGAGGGCATGTGAGAGTGCTATGAAATTTTTTTTATTTAAAGTGGAATTTTGTAATGTGCCTATATTTCAAGGCAAAGCAACTACCCAGCTCTGCTGAAAATATTTCCTTAAAAAGAAATTCATATTTTTTATTTCTTGTTTTCTAAAAGAAGGAAATAAATAAATCTACTTTAAACAAAAAAAAAAAAATAGTGCAAAACAATGTATTTTTATCAAAACAGTGCTCTCAATACTTGAAAGTGATTTATAAGTAAATGTACTTCATCTTCAAATACCAACACTTGAACTTTATATTTTAAAGATTTGAGTACTTCAAGGCCTGAAAAGAAGATTACTTTATTTTATACTTCAAAACTGTTTTTCAGAAATCTATTCTCATTTTTTTTCAATAACG
The DNA here is from genome assembly GCA_949987695.1 of Merzomyia westermanni. NCBI lineage: Eukaryota > Metazoa > Arthropoda > Insecta > Diptera > Tephritidae > Merzomyia > Merzomyia westermanni. The sequence continues at coordinate 4,963,293 of OX465290.1, read as the reverse complement.
TCCTATTTTAAACTTCGATTCAAAAACGCCCTACCTTAAAATATGTTGAATTTTCGTTCAGATAAGGCGTCTTTGCAACTCATTTTGAGGGCTTTTTTTTTTTTAAATATTTGACTTGTACTTATTTATTACGAGTAAAAAATAGATATATACTCAATACTTTAAAAATGTTGTATAGACTCAAATTTCGGCTGTGTGGTGAGAAAACAAATTTAGTCCTCTCAAACGAAACACTCTAATGTATTACGTACTTGTTTCATCGTGTAATGATATCACATATATATAGCGAATAAGTAGCACGACCATTAGACAACCAAAACATTTAAGGGGTTGCACTCGTGAGTAAACGGTGCAGCAATGAGACCTAAATAATATTTACCAAGTTGATTGATTGATTGATTGATTGATGGGCACATATGATAAAGTATGCAGAAGCTTGAGTTGTCTCCGAAGGCACTTTTTATGTCAATTTCAAAAATTGTCGTAAATATACATACGTACGAGTATATGTTTCTTACCCAACAATTTACATATTTATTAATGTATTTTCCGTTTTTGCTATTGATTGTGTGGAAGGGTAAATGCTTTCAGTTTATGTTGACAGTGCTTCACAGAGCAATTGGTTTCGGTGCGAGTTCCGTTTAGTTGTTTTGGTTTTCCCAAGTAAATGTTTTAGTTAATGTCGCAACGAATATTTATTTTTGTTATTTGACAATATCCACCTTCTTTGAGTTTCAATGAAATTATTGTAGCTGAGCACTTTCGCGTTTTTGTAGCAAAAAAATAAAAAGTTTGCGTACAGAATAACATTTCTTCTTTATTTTTTCTTCTTGTTTTACAATTAAATGCGCGACAAGTGTGCCTGGTGTTGTACATGTGGCGCATATTAAAGTGTAAGTAAGTGTCTAATGATGTTTCGTGGGTTTTCAGCATATATGAGGAAATATTTAATTTACAAACATTCAATTTATTGAAATGATGAAAACAGTGGTTTTGGGAATTCAAAGTTACAGTACCCACACTCTGTGCTTGTAAATGTGTGATATTGAGATTAGCGGAAAATTTTTGGGAAAACTTTAGATGTACATGCTTAGTAACATAAGTGTGGTAAATAAAAAAAAATAAATAATAGACGTGACATAAACCTCCAAGGAAATTAACGCCAAGTTGTGCAGATGAATTTTTGCTGAGAGCCTTCCATTACTGAAATACACTCCGAGAGTTTGCCAAACCACTGCCCCCCCACCGTTTTTGAAAAAACTTTATCAAACTTCTTTTGATGTTACCTGTCCAAGGGCTCGAACCTTGGACTTTCGGTGTAGTATTCCAGCAACAATACCGCCACATTACGGCGGCCGCACGGCCGCTTGTTTGGAAATATAAGTGTGGCAAAACTTGAAAGTAAGGGTAGGAGGGACGGCAGAGCCCAATGCAGGGCTAGTGTTTTTGAAAACAGGGAATCCTCATATCCACCCTGGTTAAGGGGTAGGGTACACGGATGCAAAGCTATACCATTATTGTTTTCGCGAAAATACATGCAATATAAGTTTGGGTAGAGTGCTTTATTGTTATAGCCCTTTGCGTTCTGCTTCGTTCCGATTGATTCTTAGTATGGAAACTTAGCATTTTATAGTCCACCGCTATTCGGTGTGAAACAAAACAGTTAGAGCAAGACTGAATGGATTGTCCGGGACGGAGCCGTTTATATTTCTAGAAAAAGGGTATTAGCTATATTCGTGGTAGCGATTCACTCTCGTCCATAGTAAAACCAACACGGAATTGAAAAAAAATAATATATAACGTTTCCTCCTGCCAAGTTTTTTCTCTGTACCGAAAGTGAGACACATAACTTTTACAGCTTTGATGGTACATCCAACTTGACTTTGGAAGGGCTATGGCAGGTGGCTCGAACTGGATAAAGCTGTCATTGTAGGTAACTTAAAAGAGTACTGCGGTGTCACAAAGTTTAAACGATCCACCAAATTTTGTGATCTCAGCAACCTTTGGATTTATAGTATTTTTAGGTCCGAAGTTTTCGGTCAAGTTCGATTTCAGAAGCACCTTTTTTTTGGTTTATGTGACATGATTCAGCTTCATTCATTTTACTTTGTTGATTTAACGACAGGGTGGAAAGTAGATGTATATTGGAAGGGTTTTCCGTCATCCCTTTTAAAATTTCGTGTTTTTACAAATCGGTTTCGTTGTTGCGCCATCCTCAGTGTTTAGTTTCGTTCTGAACTTTGTCTATTCGTTGCCTTCTATTTATAGTCGGTGGGTGCTGTAGCATGTAATGTCATGATATGTTATGATGGTCGGCGTTTCATAGATCAATTGATATTATATGCGCTTTCTCGTTGTTGTCTACTAAGCGACTAAAATACATATCGTGCGATCAAAACGCTCTCACCAATAAACCCTCATTTACAACTTTTCCGACCTATTGTCTTAATGGTTGCTTGTAATAAAAATTGTTTTTGGTTGCTTGTAAGCTAAGTGATAGATTAAGGTAGGTAACAACCGGCGATTTTTCCTCTCCGTTTATTTTGTGCTTTGGTTTTTTAGTTGTTACTTGTTTTGTTTTTGAACTTGCGGGATTGCTTTGTTTCACATGTTTTGTCAGAGTTAGTGTTCGTCTGCTTCTTTATTATGCTCCCGTCAAAAGTTTTCAGTACATTGAGGAGTCGAACTCCTCCTTGTACGGGAAGTATTCGGGAGGGTTTTTAGATGTTGTTTTTTTTGTTGTGTCCATGGAAGTTGAATTCTGACATAGTGGTGGGTTTACGTGTTTTTTCTTGTAGTCCCTGATATGCTTTCGGAATCGTGTACTTATTTTCCGTCCTGTGTGTCATCTGTTGACTTATTGGCACTCATTGTCGGTTAAACAGATCCTCCGAGCTTGTGTTGGTTCTTAGTTTGCCACGTAGTGCTACGATGTTCGATGTTCTGAATGCTGTATTCATGTTATGTTTCTTGAAAAAGTTTTACTATTCATATGTCTTTTCTCCCGTTTTTGCCATTGCCGTCCAAATCTACGTTGCCTCTTTTTTGTGATCCTTGATCCACTATAGCTTTTTTACATCAATTGTTTATGACTTTGTTATATGTTGTGTAAAGCTCTCTCCTGTACGCCTCCAGTGTAAGCGGGGTCCTTTGGAGTCTGTCCACTAAGTGCTTCAATGCGGATTGTTTGTGCTGTTGAGGATGGTATGACGTAGAATGCATTTTATTGTTCGTGGCAGTTCGTTTCATATAAATGTCATAGTTGAACTTTTCTGTGGCTTTGGTAATCCTTATCTTGTTACCTTACGAATTTGTAGCCTCTTAAATTCGATTTCGCTTCTACCACCCTAAGAGGCAATCGCAGACCATTACTAATATATATCTCACAAAATATTGCCAAATGTTTATCTTTTACTGTAAGCTTTTAGGAAAATTAAGAAGAGTAATAACAACCAATGTGTGTGTAAAAACTAATGGAAAACTGTTACACTAAGTGGCCAAGTCCATCAATTAATTTCGGTATACAAAATATTTATAACTAGCTCAGACTTTCTATATATCTATTACATTCATATATATACATGCACAAATAAATGTAGATAAATATATTGTATACATACTGTTAAGTAAAGTATGAAGTCTAACTCAGAGTGCTGACATGCACATCGCCCTTAAAATGTATAGGAACTGCACGCCCATACTAAGGAAAAGCTTGATGGATGAGAAGGAAACATTGCACGATTTCAATTACGTGAATTGATAGTGGTAAAACCTTCTCTTTTATATATGTATGTATGTCTCAACAACTAAACATTTTTTTTTTGAAAAATGTAATCAATTAATATAAAGGAACCTTTTATACTTTTGGAAGACTTTTTACAATGTTTATTTTACAATTCTTTTATGTGTGTTAGATAAAATCAAGAAAAACACGATCAATGAACCTTGGCATATGAAAGCAGTAATCAGGTGCCAGAATACTAGACGTGGCTCATGAGTCTTTTTTCAGTGATTAATGTTTTATTAGCGCAGTGCATTCAGCCATATAACATATACTTCTCCCATTTATAAAATGGTAGAGTAAAATGTATGTATTTATTTTATTTGTGACGTTCTCTTACAAAGTCGTAATGCGAAGAATGTCAAGTACTACAGAAAGTATTCACAGCTACAACTGAAATCAAGAATGCCAGTCTTTTCTTCATTTCACTTAACCTAAAACTTCTCAAATTATGCTTGAATCATTTCTTCCATAGGAGTTCGGCATCCCTCTTCCTCTGTTTCAAAATAAGAGTACGACTAAGAATACCTTCTGGGCGCCAGCATCTGTATTAACTCATTTGCGATTCTATAACAATTAATGATTAAATTTCAACAGCCACAGTTCGGACACAGTTATTTTGAAATGATGAGAGTTCAACCAAAGAAGTATTGCCAAAGCAACACACGGTATGTTATCCAAATTTCCTACACAACGGGTTTTATGCAGAAAACTTGTGGATAGCGAGCCGGTGTTAGTTTACGTGTTGTTGTTAGTAACAGTGCTTTAACCTGCCTGAGGGGCACGATCACTCTGAGAATCGTCATGAAGCTTTTTTAATTGGTTAAGAGTGATATTGGCGTTAGAAGAGAAGGTTAACTTGAACTGGTATAGAGATGTTTCATATCATCAGGGGACTTACCACATCAGGGCAAGTATTTGGTATGATAGGGTTGAGTCTGAATAAGTAAGAGTTTAACCTATTACAGTATCAATAGGGAAGTTTTGCGTCTATGGCTCTAGTCGCCCTTGAAAGCTCTAGCTATTTCAGGTGGTTGGATGTCGAGAACTGGGTTCAGAAATCTGAAGGAACTGCCTACCTACTAGGTGTCATTTAGAGCCAGCCTGTCTTATCGTGGTGCCTACGTGGATGCTTCCTTGTATCCCTAATTGTCGCGTCTTCCACCAATCGCTGTCGACTTGTGTGAACAGTTTCAGTAGCAAATGTCTGCTTAACAGTTCCGCGTTCTTTCTAATGTGAAGCATTTTTACCTCTTGATGGAGTTGAGACTCAGATGACATAAGAATATATCTTAGTTGATTTGAATATTGAGTTTGTGAATGTTTTATGCCGGCAGGGACTCTTCCAGAGCTGGGGAAGCTAAAGGTCATATTACTGTTTTATGCTTGAAGTACACTCAAAGTGCTTGTCCACGACTTCCGAAGGACTATTTTGAACCACCGTTTAAATTGCGTTGACGAGACGAAAAATACTTGAAAAAAAAAATAAAATATACGAGTATATATATATACAAGCCCTGTCAGTCTACCATGAGTGACTTCTTAATAACCGCACACAATTTCCAACCATTGGAATGTCACATTTTTTTTCTCATAAAATTTCTCCCTCCCCACCCCAAGTTTACAATGTCAATGTGCACATCGTATTTGGTTCAGAATTGTACATGAATTAAGATGTATAAATTCAATTTCCTTGCCGTTGGGTTTAGGTCAGGGGCATTGCAACGGAAGGAAACATTTTTGTTTTATTTTATCAAGAGTGCATTGATGTGACGACGAAGGGCTGCAAAAGCAAAATGGAAAAAAAGTACGTGCATACATAGTAATTATATTCTCATAGCAAGTACAGATTTATTTAAATAAGTATGACGAGAATATTGAATATAAAAGTATAAGTTGCTGGGAACTGACTGAGGGCAGATATGAAGGTTTTCTCCAGAAAGCATAAATACTTTTTTAAAGTAAGACTTGTTTTAAATTTTATTTTATTATAATAATAATAGTAGAAAATACGAAATGTAGGTAAAAATTAGAATTTATATAACAATGTAACTCAATTCTTTATATAGGCTAAAATGACATATGTTTTAAGAAGTAAGAAAGACGGGCAGACAGACAGACGGACGGAGAGACGGACATTTGTAATCGACTCAGCTCATCGTCCTTGTTATTTGCCGTTTACCGATTTTGTTTAACATATTCCGATACTTAACATATTCGCAAACTATCGTTTGGATTTTTCAATTTTTTCCAGAGTTATGGCATAAAAAGTTTTGTGGAATAATCCACTCCCATTTTCCAAAAGGTTTTATTATTCGACTTTCTTCCTTCACGGACACTTTGGAAGTGAAATAGAAATGATATCAAGCTATTGTACACAAAGTTATTGCCTATTAAATATATCTATGGTCCTTTTCAAAATCTTTCGGGTAAAAGTGGGCTTCACCAGTTTTTTTCGCAACATTCCTTGTATTAATATAAATATGTGTGCTAAATTTCGTTTGGATATCTTGAACGGTATTTGATTTATGATTAATATTATTTCTAAATTTTACTTAATCAAAAGTGGGCGGTGAAACACCCATTTTCAAAAATTTCTTGAAAAAATTTATTTTCTGCCTTAACATGAATGTACACACCAAATTTTATCGTTATAAGAGTAATATGTACTGAGTAATCACTTTTTTTGTATTTTCGAAAATATTCTATGCATAAAAAGTGGGCGTGGCTATGATCCGATTTCACCCATTTTAAATAGGGCTCGGAGATGAGTGCCACGGAACCTGCATAACAAATTTCACTAAGATATCTCCAAATTTACTCAAGTTATCGTGTTAACAGACAGACGGACAGACGGACATGGCTTAATAAATTTTTCTTTTCCTCCTGAACATTTTGATATATATAAATCAATATCTCTCTCGGTCCGTTTATGCCGTTGCATACCACCGTTTGGCGACTAAAGTTAATATACCTAGCATAGCACTACTAGGTATAAAAATAAAACGCACAAGGTTCTGCTGTAACTACTTCAAGATATAGCTCTAGCAATCCAGACTTGAAGCAATCATTGAATTTCATTCAGCAAGTTTTGTGTGTTGCGCGCGCAAAGACACATACAGGCGGATACGTAGACTTTTGACTTAGATGTAAAATAAATTTTGACCCAACTTCCGTGAGCATAAATGAGCTCAAGGTCAAGAATACTAACTTTTTAATGAAACTTATTATTGTTTTATTTTTTTAATAATTTAATTAATTATTAAAAGTTTTGATTGAAGAGAAAGAAAATATTTGGCACGCTCTGCTAACCATTAAGCTAACAGAACGCTTGCTGTGCTGTCAGCTAAACTCCTACTTGTATTCACTTTACCATATCTATGACCAACCCCCGCCATGTGGCAGCCAGTATTTGATCATGATGGATTTGTTGAACAAAAACAATAACAAAGGCGGAAGCATGCGGTAAGGTAGTTGTCGATAAAACAGGCTCACCAGCTATGTGCTTACTAGAAACGAAGGGGGCTTATTTACTACTCACACAATTACACATCTTCCTGTTACAACACCGATTAATTATTCGGTTGCAGCAATGTTTTGCTTGGCATGCAACTTAGTATACAAATATTTCACCGATGGACAACCTAGTCTTAATTTTAAGTAACTACCTTTTTAGCGATGGATATAGATATTATTTTTAAGCAAGTTGCATCCAAATCCGTACTGTACTGTCCCAGATCTTGTCATTCAAAATTTAAGACTTTGTTTTACCATATGTATGTGTCAATACAATTTCTGGAATTAGATAAGTAGTTTTTACCTAGGATTCTAACGTTTCATTCCTTTAAAGTCGTGAATAACGGAGACTGATTTTTTTCCTGGTATTTTACTTTAAAACTATTTTGCCTTCTAAGAGGTTATGCTGGGTTGAGCGATGCTTTCGGGGTTTTTATTGTTCTTTTGGCCTTTTGTCATAGTTGTGAGTAATAATATAGGTGCAATTATCTCAATCTGGGACTTTGATTACTCCGAAGGCGTTAAAGAAGTAAACATCACAAATAAGTAATTAATTTCAATAAATTTCATGTCAGTTTGTACCTATGAAGGGAATTAAAATGGCGTCTCTTGGTACGACGATATGTTCAAGCTTCCACATTCTACATCGGAGCGAGAACTGCTTAACATTTCAGATAGTTGGCAACCCTGTAAAAAGAGTGTAAGTGGCACCACTTAAGTGAGCGAGCTTGCAATGTGGCATATTATTGAAATACGACATAAAATAGCTCTCATATGATGCCTATACTGACTACCTCACATAATGAAAACACAAATTTAAATAGTTGGCAACCTTGTAAAAATATCTGCACTGAGCCCTAGAATGTAGAACACTGTGTACATACTCAATTTCAAACACATCGGTTAATGGAAGAAAACTGGCCAAAGGAATAAGGCTCTAGTGCGGAACACGAGTTTTTTCGGCAAAGGCATTTAGGAACTTTGTGGTTGCAGCCTTGTAGAAAACGGTTAGGTTAATGACGTTGAATTACATCAGAGTGCTTACGGAAAAGTCTTTTGGATAATCACTTAGCTATGTTATTGTAGACTCAAGGCAGTTGCATTTCGGAGTCGGAGTCAAATTTTTCTTGTTATTATATCGATGAGGCCCAATCGTTTTAATGATACATTCCGTGGTAGTCCGGACTGTGGTGCGCTATTTCAGTTTGTGTCGCTCAGACTCAGTGTCCATATTGGGGAAGTGTTCCATATGAACGAATATTGTGTGAGAGTAAAAACGGGATAGTATGGTCAAAATATTGTAAGTTTTGGAGCGCGGCTCATCAATATGTTTTCACCAGGTCTTATGGGGGTTGTCGTCTTATTCTGTTGTCTACCTCGCGGGGGCTATTTTTCACTGTTAATAAAATCTTATCAAGACTCTGACCTATTTTATTTGTCTATATGGTAACATCTGTAAGTTAACGATTTTTGAAATATGTCATTTCTTTCTGCTTATTTAATAAGAGAGCTCGAAGTAGCAATATTAATTATAATTATTATATTGAGAGAGTGACAACACGCTTTTTTTATGTTTTCCGTCATTACTGCTATCTCACACGCTATTGCCCATGTGATCAGTCAATCCCACGTTGCTTTCAGCGACTTGTCCGTGCAAAAGTCATATCTTAATTTAATTAATAACTCACGTTGGCTATCATTTTGTCACCATCTAAAATGGATTGCAGAAAGCGCCATAGAATTAGTTTGTATACACAGAGGACAACAATTTACCACGCGATATGTTAGTAACACAATAAATTCTATGAGAAGTATTCAAACTTAAATAAAATTTTTTTGTTTCTTGGTTGATGATGGTTAGTCGGTTTATTGCATGAAATTTGTTCTCATTTTAATTTCTTACCTTAGAGCTAATCATCTATTTTGTTTATTTAAATTAATGCCTTTGCGTGTATCGTTAAAATTGCAATAACAACAAGCACAAAAAATGGATTTGGCTCATAAAGTGAAGCACTGACCAGACATTTGTTGGTGTTGGAGTGTTGTGGTTTGCACTGAGCAAATTAGCTTAATTTATAAAAAGCCTCGCTTTTACCATCCTATTTTATTATTTTTCTAAACGCCCACCGCCGTTAAAAACATGCGATGTATTTTTACAAAATGTTGTTAAAGTCTCTGTGTGGGAAAGCGGGCCTGATGAGGAGCTAGTGAGACAAGGTAATGACTACCAGTGTGATTATTTCTCCCCTTGGCACTTTCGTGTCCTACAATTGAACTGCAACGGCTTAACCGGCAAGGTTAGTGAGATAGTGAGTTTCGTGAAGCAGAAAAATAACAAGATTGCTGTGAGAGAGGACCTGGAGGCGGATTTTCCTTCATCACTCATCAATCTGTGCAATATCGTCTATTTGAGCTCGATGTCGACCCGAGGGACAACACCTTAGAACGTCAAGGTATGGTTGTCCGGTCAGGCGATGTCGATATCGAAATAATTAAGATTTATATACCTCCTGGCAAATGCTGTCCGATGGATTACCACCTTGACATCAGTGCGTTACTCAGAGGCGGTAATCGTGTAATCTTCGGGGACTTCAGCGCACACCACGACCTGTGGCACTCAAGCCTACAGGTTCATGGTAGGGGACAGGAATTAGCTGAACAAATAGACGATTCGACGTTTTGCCTTGTGAACGGGGATTCCCCCACTAAAGTCGCGGTAAATTGTTCTAGTTCTCCAGACCTTACTGTCGTTAGCGCTGGTCTCATAAACTGCGTTGACTGGCGACCAATACTCACTCTTGCATCAGATCATTTACCGATAGTCCTCTCAATCGATCGGCGCAATGACTTTGTCACTTCTGAGAATCGCATTTTCACTAATTTCAGTAAGGGTTGGTTTTCTGAACTTCACAGCGAGCACCTTCGCTTCTCTTCCCATCCCGTCTGACGTACAAGAAGGGGAAACAGCGTTTCGCATGGTCATAGCTTCAGCCTCTAATCAATACATTCCGTCAGGTGAATTAAGGAGGTACGTCTGTATCTCCCCGCAGAGGCAGCGGCCCTGGCAAATTACGGATCCCCAAATTCAAGATCTCAATGCGGAAATCAGACGACTGGTTGATCAACACAAACGCGCCAAATGGGAGGAGCACCTGAAGTCCTACAACCTTTCTGTTGGTGTTGGAAAGTTATGGTCCATTGTTAACTCCTTGTCAAATCCGACCAAACCTAACGAAAAAAGATCTATCACCTTTGGTGATAAGGTACGGTCGAAACCGAAGAGATGCGTGAGCTCTTTCTGCTGGCAATTTGTACTGCATTCTCCGGTCGGCAAGGAATTTAGACGAGCCATTAGGGAAGCGCACAAACGAAAAAATAGCCAAGCGCACATTGCCATCACCACCACGACAGCCGGGCAGTACCGCAAGGGAGTACCGGAGCGTACCGGGCTAAAATGCGGCCAAGGACTGTTAATTCGACAACACTCCCCAAAACTTTCGGGGAGTGTTTTTGTCGTTACCCCAACCCAACCCATAGCCACCACGGAGGTTCGGGAGGCCATTCAGGGGTCCAAAAGCTCCAAATCGATAGGCCCAGGTCAATGCTGATGCTAAGGTCAGTCCAGAAAAATGGAAACGGCCAAAGGTGGTGCCACTACTAAAGCCCGGTAAGCCGGCCAACGAGGGGGAGTCTTATTGACCGATATCACTCCTCTCGCTAGTAGTGACGACCTTGGAGACGGTCTTGCTCACTTACTGCACTGCTAACTTGTGACTAGCCGAACATCAGCATGGACTCCGCAAAATGCATAGCACTACCACCGCGCTAAACTCCATCACCACTCAGATAGGTGTCGGTCTCAACAAACATCATCCAAATTATAGGACCGTGATAGTTGCGCTTGACTTGTCGAAAGCGTTCGACAAGGTCAATCATGCGAAACTCATTATCGACCTGGAGGATTCAATTCTTCCCCACTGTTTAAAGCGTTGAACCGCCAACTATCTGAGTGGCCGGCAATCATCGGTTGAATTAAGAGGCGAAAGACCAAAACAAGGGGTGCCACAGGGGGGGAATAAACGTTCGCCGGTTCTAGCATACACACACTGGAGGAGGTTGCAGGCCTGCCAAAATAGCGCACTCAGAACTGCCACGGGGTGCCTTATATCTTTTGAGCATCACCTCCACAGTGAAGCTCAAATGCTCGGTGTGAAAGAGCATAGCGAGATGGTGACCAGGCATTTCCTGTTCAACTGCCATAAACCGCAGCATCCCAACAGGAACCTGATCAACGAAAACCCGCCTCCCAGGAAAATAAGGAGTCACCTCCGTAAGCACTATGGCGAGATCCGGCATCACATGTTTTCGCCGTTTGATCCAAAGGTGCATCGGCGGGCCCTCAATCTCATCCACACGGAGTCGGTAAACTCCTTTGTCGGCTCTCGTCCGGCGAATGTAGTCCTACAGGCACAAGCCCCACCTGTTGCCTATGAGGAACGCGAACTGCCTAGGCAGACAAGAGTCATGCTGGCCCAACTTCGTTCTGGATACTGTAACAGACTAAACTCTTACCTATCCAGACTGCACCCTGATATGCCAAATGTCTGCCCGGCATGCGGCGTGTCTCCCCATGACACTAATCATCTGTTCATCTGCTCAACCGAGCCTACTCTTCTAACAGCAATTTCACTCTGGTCCACACCAGTTGAAGTCGCGAGGTTTCTGGGACTTCCGTTAGAAGAGCTTGATGATAGTGTTGGATGAGAGGTAGTAGTCGCTAGCGCAACACAACAACAGGAGCTAGTGAGTGGAAGCACGTTATTCCAACCGTCGGTGAACAGACTTCCAAAATTTTTATCTTACGTCAATTAAAGCATTCAACTTATAAATATCATTCTTAAAATAATAAAACATTATCTTTTATAAATAAAAAATGTCACAGGTGTGACAGTTGTTAATCGCTTATTTAATGACAGAAAAAGATAAATTTTAATAGCAAGCCTATATTGACTGTAAAATATGTTTTGAAACTGAAACTATAATAAATCTTAAGGACGTGACGGAAGCTTCGATTCAGTGCCACTTAATTAAATCCCTTTTTAGATTTCTATATTTTACGACGGCTAACCAATCCATTTTAGAGTTTAAACGCAATAGCTTTCTTCGTTCACGTCCAAAATATATAATAAAGCCTTTGTGCTGATGCATCGCCAGGGATTAAATGGCTAAATTAAATGTTGTATACAAATCCCTTTATAACAGTACATCAACGGAAGTTTAAAAGTTGTCAGCGAAATTATGATGATTGATTGCTTCATTAATTTCGTTTCACAAATTATTTGTATTTATTTATGATTAGAAATGAAATAAATCATAAGAACGTGTCATAATTTACTAGAAGCTGCAGCACCACTATACCTAACCGGCTGACATGGCGTATACGTAACTTACAGAGGGCAATTCCTATAGTCTACGGTGTATGTAAGTATGTTGGTAAAATATATATATTAGGGTGGCCAGAAAAACCTGAATGAATGTAAACATTTTAAAATTTAACTTGTAATGGAATTTTGTTTTACAAATGTTTGCTAGTGCATATCTTTTTAACGACAAATTTAGCAAGTAAAATGATATAATATAGGAAATATTAGTTTGATTAAATATTAAGTTAAAAGCAGTGTTGGGCAAATTATAGTTGTTAAAACAATTAATAATGAACAATTAATTAATTGTTAATTGTAAAAGTTGCAATTAATAATTAAGAATTTTAATTGTAATTGCAAAAATGTACAATTAACAATAAATCAATTGCAATGCTCGCAATTAACAATTAATTAATTATTGTGTTTCTCTATAAATTACAATTTGTTAATTAGAATTGTTTTATGAATAAACAATATACACGCTATCCGGACGCTATATAGTATATTATTAGCTGGGTGCCGTGGTGTTTGATTGCGACAAACTTCTACTGCAAGAACATGTAGGTTATATATATGGCAAAAAATTGCTTGATTTCTTTCAAATATGACTTTCGTGAAAATTCTGTACCCCTGATAAATTGTATTCTGTATTGGAATGAAATCAATCAAGAAGTATCCGGGTAATTGTAAAAAATGGTTAATTATTATTATTTGCTTCATAATACAATTAAGAAATTAATTTGAATTTTTTAAATTGTATTTAGTTTAATTTTAGATAATTCAATTTCAACAAGCAATTAAAGGTTTAATTGCAATTAATTTTAAATCAATTTATTTAATTGCAGTTATTTTAATTGCAATTGATTTAATTGCAATTACTTTCTTAATCAATTAATAAATCAATTAAAAATGTAATAGATCAACGCCCAACACTGGTTGGTTTTGTTGTTATTATTTGAAGGGAAAAATTCATTCGTCTGTAGGGTTAGTGAGCTTAAATATCGAATTTAAAAAGCAGCAAAGAGAGACAAATTTATTTTTCTGATTACCAAGCCAATTTTAAGTGTCGAAATTTCCGATTTTTTTTTTTTTTAAATTTTCGCTGATTTTTTTTATTTTTACTTAAATTAACATGAGGCTTTCAATGGGTTAGCACGAATTTGTGGGTCTAAGGCACCCATTTCCATTTATGCATTCGTTTTTTTTTTTTTAATTTCAATCCAACATCTTTTATATCAAGAAATTAGTAACAACGGATTTGAAACTTAGCGAAATGTAATTTTCTCTTTCTTTCACAAAGATTGAATTTGAAAATATTTATGTTTATCAAGATGATCAGTTTTCAAATTGCTTGAAAAAAATTCTTAGACAATTCGAAAGATTATTATTCAAAAGTTAAAAAATTTTGCTTTAAAAATTCAAAACTTTCGGAAAAAAATATTTGATTTTGCTCTGTTATTAATGAAAGAATTTTCGATGAATTTTTTTTTAAAAACAACCAAGTGCAACGGAGGGACAAACCGACAGCTGCTTCGATGGTCTTTTGTGGGACTCGAACCCGCACTCCTGGGATTGTAAATCGAGTTCCAGAAACCCCAAGAATTGGCATCCCTAGTATATCTATATGTATGTATTTGAATATAGCTCAAAAATTGTTGCTGGGTGGGATGCATTGTACCGTAGCATTGCAGGAATATTTAGTTATTTCTAGAATAACAACGGTTGCTCTTTTCCCGTTTTCGTCCATGCCATTTTGTTCCAATCGATTACTGTAGATGAAACTTATTTTGGTTTGTTTGTATGTATTGGGTTGTTGTTTTGATGTTATTTGGTTTATTGACTATGCCAGTTTACTTTGTTATTGTAAACTGTGATTTTTGCCTTTCCAATTTACTTCGATTGCTTTGTGGTGATTGCAAAACGGAACGTGACTTTGGTACTGGTTTCCAGAGCAGAGGGAAACAGGCGCCCAAAAGTCCAGAATTAATATTTTTACTTAAATTGCCACGTCCCAGATTGTGCTTATTTCCATAGAGCATTTTTTGTTTTGCATTTGCACGTGGCCTGCTTTTTCAGTTGATTTTTTTTTGCTGGCTTTACATTTTCTGAAAGTGTGTTGGTAAGCAAATTTTTTGTTGATTGGCCAACCAATCGGATGAACCAATTCACAAATGCAAAATTGGTTGAGTTGCGATTGCGCGCCTGCAGCTTTTGTTGAACTACATTTCGCCTTTTAGCGTTCGTTTCAGTTCATCTCTTGATTGCTTTCGCAAAAAATGACCAAACAATAATAGTGGCAGGTATTTCATTCAACCGAACTCATCTGAACATTTTTACATGTGTCACATGCACAAATTCGGGTTCAACCACATCCGGCATATCGTGCTGATAAAATTGTGAAATGGGATGTGGTTGGATTGAATTAATACAAATTTTCATTGCAAACGATGTTGCAGCTGACATGAGTTTTAGATATTTTAGGCATGTTTTATGTTTAATTTTCACTTTGTGCACGTGCTCTGTAGGATTATTATTATATATTTTGGGATAACAAACTGTATACAACTATATACATTTGTATGTTAAAGTATAGAAAGAGCAAACTCCAATTCAAATAATCCTTATTCAATGTTTATTGAAATTGCAGCACAAATACCAGATTTTTTGTTGACTTTTATATACTTATTTATTTTAATTTTTAATAATTTATTACTGTTTTGTTAACAATATATTTATAAAAAAATAGTAAAAATTAAATAAACAACAGAGAAAGTACCCATTTAGTTATAGCTGTGAGCTATGGCGATTTCGCTCATTTGCTCTGAATATACTCTCTATACGTCTGACATGACTCTTAAGAAGTTTTAAAATTTGCTCACTGAGATATTTGTGCTTCTTTTAAATGGTCATCTAACCGCATGGGCGATTTTGACAGTTAAAGAGAGTGCTCCAGCCGTTTCTTCGTTTCGCCAACTGGTGCCAATTGGAGACACCGCGGTAATGAAACTCGGTCTCTACTTTGTCCTTCCATCGCAGTGGTGGTGGTCCCTCTTCCTCTGCTTCCACCATCGGGTGCCGATAAGTATACCTTCTATGCCAGAGCATCTTCGTTCCTTCGCACAACAAAGCTAAATTTCAAACAAAGAGCTTTCCTTTCATGCGATTTTGGTTAATCTAATGCTGTCGCAGATAAACCCCTATTACAATAAGCGGACCAATGCTTTCATTGGCCTCTACAGATGAAGAAGTTCCGCTGTCGATAGAAATAATGAGCAACTTCGAAGGACTTTGTTTATTTTGAAACCAGGGAGCGAATAAATTGACGTCAGTTGACACTAACTGTTCTGAGTGACATGAATAGCTACGCGAGTACTAAAATAACCTATCCGTGTATCTGTAATTTATGATGGGATAAATATAATAGCCGAAAGCATTTCGACTCTCTGGTGGTGCTTCTGGTCGATATAGAGGCTAACCATCAAGCGAACACCATTTAAATTTAGCTTTGAATTCCTCGACTAGCGTAATTGTTGTTGAAGTTATTCTGTAAAATATTAAACAGAGTGTAGATACAAGTATTTCCTATAAAAAACATGAAAACACAAGAGAGTTAAACGCACACTAACTCACAAGCAGGTAAGATGGAATACGCAAAAAGTGATATTAATCTGCTGACATATTTCAGTACAAGCAAAATGGACACACCCTTGCTACACCCATTTCGGATAATAACTCTTACAGCGAATTGGTTGGCCAAAGTGACTATGAGGGCAGGATGTTACGAATGTGGAATTTTCTAAATCAGATACGAATTCAGATGTCAAGTATTTTTAAGAAATGATTTAGTATAAAATAACCACTTTATGCTGCTGAAATCTCGTCGCTTGTCAGCAGCTTTGCTAAGTGTGCAGGTGCTTCGTCATTTTTAGAGTTGGCATGGAAAGTTTTAGTTTGTCAAAACTCCCAAGACATTTGATTCGGATTAATGATATGTGGTATGTATATGTAGACGATGCCTCCCTCCGCTGCCACAAAGCAAAGCCTTATTTCCCTATATTTTTAAAACTATTTATCGCAGTTTCTGATGTTTGGTAAAGGCGCTTAATATGTATCATTAGTTGGGGGAGCAGAAGAGATAGATAGTGATGGTGGGATAGTGATATTGCTAGTGACAGGGATTGGGTTAAGAAGAGCAAAAGCCAGAAAAAGAGATAAAGACTTTCTCTTCTATGGGTCTGTCCATATCTGTCAGATAGGTGGAATCGACCATTTCCAATTTTAAGGAGTTATTTTGAGAGCTTCCTTCCTCATAAAATGAAGTTTTTCAAAAAAAAAAAAAAATTTGCAATTTTTAAAATGTTTTGTTCAAAATTATGCAAATTAAAAATTCCACTTTTTGCTGTTTGTGTTTATTTTTTTTTATATAAGAAGTGGCACTCTCGGAGGTTACGTATAAAAAAAAATTTTAAATGTTTAATATTCGAAAATTTTAAATTATTTCAAAATCGTGCAGATTTAAGTTTGCCATTAAATTTTTGACTAAAATATTTTTGTTTTTAATTCTGATGTATCTAAAAATACCCTTAAATTCAAAGAAAAATTTAATTTTGAATTTGCATAAATTTTGAATAATCAAGTTTTTTTTCTGTCGCAGAACCTCGTTTTATAACAAAAAGGAAACTCACACCAAAATGCATTCACATTGGAAGATGTCGATTCCACCTATTTGAGATTTGACATGGAAAGACCCATAGTAGAGGAGGAATATTAAGACGTTGGGACAGAATAAATAGGACCGGGAAATGCTCTCTGAAAAATCGAGAGAAATCCCCCAAACAAAAATTCGAACAAATTTTAAAGGTATTTTCTCGTTCCATTTCTTGCTGAGTAAAAGCTCCCCTTAAGTTTCTCCGAACACAAGTGCTGATTCGAACATAAAAATTAATGCAAAAATATCAATTTTTCAAATGCGAATATTCGCAACAACCCTACTTTGAACCCACGTGGACACATGAGTGTTCTTGAAGCTTGGATAGAAACTTGTATACCTAGTTATCGGTAACTCGTATGTCGTGCTACCTCCCACCTTTCATATCAGCTAAAGCCCCTTACTGTTTGCTTCTATTCGCTTACTTTGTTGTTTGTTGATAATGCTTCAACTCTTTTTCCGCCCTATTAAGCTGCTTACTAAATGAAGGTGGGCGGAGTACAGCAGCAGCAGCAGCAGCAGCAACGTGTATCTGTTGCGCCATTAACCTTTCTTTTTTCAATACGGCTTTTGCTTTGTTTTCGGTTTTTCAAATATATATATTTGTATGCTATTGTAGTTGTTGTATAATTTCTTACCGCAAATGCCGCTTTCTTGGGCAGATAGACAGTGAATTAAATCGCCAGGCTCTTATTTAGTTAGGCGGGTGAGTTACTCGGTCAGGTAGTGTGAAGTGAAGCGAAAGCATTTACATTCACCCCCTTCACCGCCTTCACACTCACTCTCCCTAATTCACTTTATCGGCCATTGAGCTATTGATACTCGTATGGTTGTGCAGTTCTAACAACATTTTGCTTGTTTTCAATCGCTGTTTGCTTGCTGAGTTGTAACATTTTACTTTCACAATATGAGCATTTTGTTATTCAAGCGGAGTTTGTATGTGTTTATGCTGCGTTGTTTTCTTTTTGTGTGCTGTTGTAATGAAACTAAAAAGGTTGTGAACAAACTGCAGCAGCAACAATGGCAGCACTGCCAACACTTTGTTTGGTTAGAGCCAACTCGCTGCTGCTTTGTTTATTGTGGCTGCTTCAGCGCCGGTTTTGTTGTTGGTCATAATTTGTTGGCTTTGCAATGCTTATAGTACGATGACCTGCTCGTAATGGCAGCAACAACAAAAGATTACATAAAAACACGGTGCTGCAACAACAATAGCCATGTTCTACAATCGCTATACTGTAATACTGGCAACAACAAGTGGCTATAAAAGTTCTTCGTAGTCGGCCGTTTTTTTTTGTTTTCATTTACCCTCTCTACCACACACTGTAATGGTTGCAGAGCTGATTTTTTTTTTCTATTTTCCAAATTGTTGATCATCATCATAAATTTCAATGCAGCAAAGTTAAACACAGCGCCTCGAGTATGGTGGGCACAGTGGTCAAAGTAGATTGGAAAGTTTTGCAGATTTAAAGGAATGGACATGATTAGATAGTTGTTGGGTGCTAATTTTGTTGGTGTTGTTATAACAACGCTTTGTCCTGCCTAGTCGTCACTTTTCTTAGCTAGCATTAATATTGCAATCTTCTAATGGGAGTCCCAAAAACTGGCGGCGGTTGGACCAGAGTGTTAGAAAAGTCTGCTTTGTCGTTTGAACAGATGGTTGGTGTCATGGGGAGACACACCGCATACCGGGCAAACATTCGGCATGCCAAGGTTCAGTATGGATAGGTAAGAATTTAATTTCTTCGAAGTTGGGCCAGTGTGACTTTTGTCTCCCTCGGAATTTCGCGTTCCTCTTCGGAAACATGTGTAGATTGTGTCTGAATGACGGCATTCGCTGGGTGAGAGCTGACAAAGAAGTTCACCTACTCTGTGTGGATGTTGTTGAGAGCCTGTCGATGGAACTTCGGATCAAACGGCGATATTATGGGTTTCCAAATTTCATCATAGTGTTTACGGAGTGGTATCTTTGCTCTCTGGGGAGGCGGATTTTCTTCAAGCAGGTGCTGGGTAGAGTGTGGCGGTTTGCAACAGTTGTCGTTGTAACACTGAGAGGATGTCGCACATCAAAAGTTTACTGAGATGTTAGAGATAAGAGTAGGCCTTTGCCGGAATGTTCCTATATTGGCACCTTCCAGTACCATTCGGACTGCCGCAAAACGGCCCAACCTTCAGGTAGACTTGTTTATTTGAGTAGCAATAAAAACACTTCCTGAAGGTTTTGGGTAGCATTGTTGAAATGACAATCTGGTCCGCTCAGGCACTAGAATGGTACGGTACTAGCCCGACTTTCGTATGAAAGATTTCATATGACCAAGTCGAGCCTCTAGGTCTTTTTACTTGCCGACTCAAAACCGCCAATAGGAAACTAGGTATAGTCCTCTTACTATTTTAAGGAAAGCTGACAAACCAGGAGATTTGTAGTGGGCAATTAACGGCTTAGTATCCGCAGATTAGCCATGATATGCCGTCGCAGCACAATCTTGCAAAGCTGTTTTAGATTCTCAAATTCTTTACTGCAGGCACTTCACACCTAGGCTTTCTTATGGACTTGATGAAGAAGACTTTACTTTAACGGTTGAGTGTAAGTCAATTTTAATTTGATGTTCTTGTTGTTGTCTGAGCATACTTTGGCATACCTACGTAAGACGTATGTGCTCCAAATGGTCACAAAGCGTTTCTAACGAAAAACCTAATGACTTTGTTCTTGTTTCTGAGCTAAATTTTGCTTAAATCCTTAGTCATAGAATATGTTGAAGTGTTGGATTTACTATCCCTTTCGGAAAAAATGTTCCATCAATAACTAAAGTACGCTTGGTACGTTTGCCTAAGTTTACGGGTATTCTCTCTCTATGGCGCGATATACAACAGGTATATCATCATAAACCTCCTAAGAGATTTTTGCGCCAAGCTTCTCTTCCAATTTGTAGTGTGCCGATTTGAATTTTCCCTACAAATTGGTGGGACCTACAGTTTTTTGCCGACTCCGAACGGCATCTACAAAGGAGACGAATTTTTGCTGAGAAGCCTGTCATGGCAGAAATACACTCGGAGAGTTTGCCAAACCACTGCCGAGGGGCGACCCCGTTTTGAAAAACTTTTTTCAAATCACTTTTGATGTTACCTGTACCAGGGCTCGAACCATGGACCTTCGGTGTGGTAGGCCGGCAACACTACCTTCACACCACGGCGGCCGGTTATTATTGCCATCAAAAAACCCGCACACGAATTTCCACTTAACACTTTTGCTTTCTTTTCCTACCATCACTGTGGGTTAAGCTGATGTTTGCAGTAAGAGTTTATCAATTCTGAGAAGTAAGCGCCGACTGCTAGTTTGAAACTTTTCAAAGTTGACTAAGCGGATAATACGACAGCAGCCCGTGGCGTAAGCGGGGCTTAACTGAAAACTTTTATTGCGTTTCCCGCAGACTCTGCCGATTGCCATTCTGTGAAAGCAAGCGGTTTTTTCGGCTTAGTGTACTGATTTGTTGGATTGTTTCCACGTATCTAGGATATCATTGTTTTTTATGGAATCATGCCTAAGAGTTTCCGGGAACACAATCCACCTGCTTGTCGTTCCTTCTAAATTTAGTATTGTGCCACAGTGCAGCTGTTTTCATTTGGAAGCTTTCACGTTTCTCTTAATATATACCAGAGAGCTGCATCGATACAATCAAAATATTTAAATTTGCTCAAAGTTTGTAAATACTGTACAAGAATTTAAGAGTAATGCTTTAATATTTAGCTTTTCCGTATTAAGTACTAAGCTAAATCAAATATTGTTTAGATTATTAGAGCACTGCGTTATTAGTTAGTTTACGTGAACACATATACTACGAATTTTCCCCTTTAATGAAATAAAAAAAAATAAAAGTCAGCATATGTTTTTAGATTACTTGACTTGTTTTTAACAACAGAATTTTTCATTTAAACGAATTGGTGTATAATTTTTATCTTTGAAATCCAAGGATTAAATACATTACAGTGCTCAATTCAAAATCAGTTTTTACTTTCGCCGTTTCCACAGAGTTTGCCGCTGGTCACGTAAATTTCATAGTTCTCATTGTTGAACTGAGTATTAGTATACTCACGCAGAGCTCTGTTACCAACGTACGAAATTAGTATACTTCCCCATAAAAACACCCAACTACCACCTATCCGCTCTTGTTCGTTCCTTAATGTAGCAACAAAATGCATTATGTAGCTATTCTTTTCTTTTCACCTGGCCATTGGTCTGTCCGCAGTTAATTTCAATTCAAAATTTTTTTTAGTTCTGCTACATTTCCTTTCGGAATTTCATTCCTGCGGTTGGTATAATGACTAAAATACTTTAGTGTCAGCTTATATTAAAAGAATTTCTTTTTTTATAATTTTGCACCTAAATTTTCCTTCTGGTTAGGTTTGAGTAAGGTGACTTTGGGGTTGTGGGAAAAATGAGATTCGTTGCTATGAACATGTATATATACCCTGCAGTCAATGCTACTAGTTTAACACTAGTCAAATACCAGTTTGCCGAGTCGGCTCAACTAGTTGGAGTTCTGTAATTTTTCCATATTAGCAACTGGTATTTTTAACACGGCGATGTCCTACGAGATGTCAATTGTCCGCACCATACCAGTTCACATACTAGGCAGTACATACACCAGTATCATACCAGTCGTCAAACTAGTCAGCCTATGCCTCAGTATCAAACCAGTTACTTTACCACTTCATAGTAGGTTAGGTCTTTTTGGTTTGAAAAATTGCAAAATTACATTGCAAACCACTTTATTGAAAATTCAGTCATCAGATATAAAATATGTTCTTCTCTACATTGAACCATGGCAACAAATTTTTATAAAAATATACTTCTTAAAATTTTGTTAAAACATTTTGTGGAAAATTTTCAAATTTATATATTAATCCAGATAGAATCTAATCCATACTTCTAAAAATATCTTTCAAGGAAACATTAGCTTTTTATGGTGAACATTATAAGTTTCGGAGTTATGTAACCATGCAAGTAACTCGCTTATTTTAGTACATAATGTGCAAGTTCTTAGTAACTAAATTTTCTAAAAAATCCTATTTTAACCACCTTGTTATCATGTGTCCCTGCTCGCCATTTTCGTTGTTGCAGTTTCTAAACGATGGCAGATTCACTGTTATTCTATTTATGCAAACTGCATTTCACAATCACAATAACTCAACCCTGAAAATAACAGCAATTTAAAATTTTCAAAATGCATTTGTTAAAAACTTTTTCTTCAGAATTTACTTACACAAATGCTTTGACAAATGACCGCTTTGTCTCCACTTTTCTTCGCGGTTTCATTTGAGCAATGCTTACTCGTTGTTGCTTCGCTGCTGCGCCGCTATTGCTTATGAGAGTGGAAACGTTGCAGTCGATTCGACTGGTATACGGACCCGTCATGGTACTGAAGGCTTGACTGAGGATTTTTAAGTGTTACTGCACTCGGCGGTTCTCGGGTCACAACTACTTGCATTCGAGTGTCATCGCGTTGACTGTGTAAAAATTCTCAGTCAAGCCTGCATTACCGTGACGGGTGCGTAATATGAATAAGCCCACAAAATTCTAGATGATGAACTAGGATGTTTACTAACCATTTCAGCAGGATATATTTGTAGATGCATGTAAGAGTAGGTACCCTGCAATAAATAGTCTGAATAATCTCTAACGAGAGTGTTCTGTGATTATTCTACAGGAGGCTATAATTGAATGTAAGTAAATTTTAAATTGTGTAGGATATTCAGTGCGGGTAAAAAAACTAATTTAATTAGGGTAGAGGATTGGTCCCATCGAAATCACATGCTCAAACAAATGTGAATCATGAATGAAAAAAAAAAACAAAAATTTATAAATAACTGACGCGATATACCTTCGAAGGATTAAGCCCGAGCTTCTCTACCAATTTGTGGTGTGCTGCTTCTAATTTTTCCTACAAATGGACCTACATGTTTTATGTCGATTTCGAACGGCACCTGCTGAGAAGCTTTTTCATGGCAGAAATGCACTCGGAGGGTTACCAACCATTGCCGAGGAGCGACCCCGTTTTAAATAAAACTTTGTTCAATCATTTTTGCTGCTACCTGTCCCGTGAGCTGGATAGTTCGGTGTGGTAGGCCAGCATCACTGCTGGCACATTGCGCCGGCCGCCACCATAAAGCATAGAATAATAAGAAGAGACATTTGTAAACAGTTCGACCCATATAAAGGAATCAGAACTGGCATTAATCGCATGCTCCTCTACGACTCATCCCGGACTGTTCCATTCTATTCTATACTCACAGGTATGCACAGTTGTACTTTTCTTAAGTCAGCTCCTACAGTTGGTTTTGTTTTCAGCTTTTTGTTCATCAAATTTGAATTAACTTTTTTAAAAGTACATGCTACCAAAAAGCAATAACATCTTAAGTCGAATTAGGACAAAAAGTAGTTATTACCAGGATTGTGTTTTTCGCATTCACTTATATTATCACAAAAATTATATTGCTTTTGAGAAAAACAGTTTTAGGTATTAAAGAAAAATGAGGTGGATCCGCTTGCTTCTCGCGAAAAAAAACAGAAAATAAGAGAAATCGTCATCCACGGCACATTTATTTTTTCCATGTATAAGGCAACTCACATATTAGTCCCCATGCCATTGCTATAACTTAACCGTACCAATATCAATATTCAATCAAAAATTCGTGTTTGCCTTTCTCTGTTTTCTACCTGGTTTGCCCTTAGCATATCATCACCATACCTCACCCATCTCAATATCCTACCGTTCTCATGATTATCCTAATTAACAAAACTGTATCTGTCTGGTATCACATAAAATGCAGCTGATTTCAATTGATGTTCTAAAGGAAACGAAAGATGTCGCGAGAGTCGGTAAGCGCATACTTTTAGACGCCAAACTCGCTATTTACGCTCAAAATGGCGTAGAATCATAAATTGTTTTCACAATAATTTTTTTAACAATTAATTTTTATAAAATACGCTTAAACAAAAGTATTATGCCAACTGATACTTGTAAAGGTATTATCTGCCTTTTATTAAATTGATTTCAAATATCACAGCGATCACAAAAACAGAAATCAGTTATAATGTAAATTAAAAATTTGTAAAATTTAAAATTATGTTGAAATTGAAACACATGATCTTGTCGTGATAGTCACAGATTTTATTCTCTACTTTTCTTTCAAAAATTCTCGGTTTTATATTACATCAAAATCAAATAAATTTCTTAGGTTATTTGTGTTCAATACAAACCAGTGATCGCGCAGATATAGTACTTTTTTTTTAAATTTAATGTATTTTTAATAATGTTTCCCGTGAATTATTTTTATTTATCTAATATAATAACAGTAAACAAAGCCGCAGGTTCACTTATATAAGAAGATATGCTGTTTTGTAGTACAGTTCAAGCATTAAATTTGTTTGCCGCTGTAATAATGACCTAGCACTGTAAAGGAGGATAGTGGAAAAATACTTTACAACAGCTATAGTTGGATGAATATTTTCAAATTTCAACAAAAACTTCTCTGCATACTAAATAAGCACGAAAAAAATCGTGTTTTATTGAAAATGAGTAACGCCAAAAAATTATAATAAAAATGCAGAGAAATTATTTGTATTTAATTAATTCTAAGAATTCATGAATTTTCATAGCATCGTGAAGTAAAATACAAAAAATCAAAGATAAAAGACGTTGTAGATAAAGTGGAAGTGTGCTATTAAATTAGTAATTAATGTATTTAATATGAAAAACACTTCAAACCGTCCCTTCGCCGATCTTGTACGGAATTGTAGCTTTTGGTAGTTTTAAAATTCTTGTAAGCTTCCCAGAAAAAGATTTATATTTTTGTTGCTAAAGAATTTAGTTTATTAATAGGGTCAAGTTTGTATGAAATTTTTTTTTTTTGAGGAGCTATTATAAAAGTTGATCCGAACATGATATTACGCATATTTTAAAAATAGAAACTTAAGCTATCTTTCTTACTATGCAGGAGTGTTGTATATGGTATAGATAGATATTTTTGCTAATGAGGTCCAGTTAATTTATAAATTTAAAGTTTTTTAATATTATTAATTTCTCTGATGAAGAAGCTTAGCAGCTTCCGAAATGGATCTATAAGAAAAGCTATGGCGGTTGTCTCTAAACATTTTTCCTACTCTATTCAATTAAAAAACTTTGAATAATTAATTAAAATGATTACTAAAAAAAATAAAAACAATAATAATTTTTATAAAAAAATTCAAAAAAGGGAAAAATTATTATTCTTGGCCTTGAGATCGTTTCATGAATACTTGAAAATGTACAGGCCGTAAATCAACAAAAATTGTTGGTATAAAAAAGAAATTGTTGCACAATTTTTAGCAACTTTGAGCACACAAAATTTAGTAAATTTAAATTATTACTTTTTTTTAACCTTTCTTAATCTAAAATTTCTCAAATAATTTTTAATTTAACTAAGAATGATTTACAAAAATGACTCCCTCCAGCTACATTTTGTTATTTATTTGATTTCTTTTCTTACAAATAAAAACACTTTTTTATTGACAGCGCAACCATTTTCACGCACTCCATTTGTCGACGGAAGGACGCCTACATGTAAATGGTTGTATTTGAGCAACCGAAACTCAAGTGCGTAATTTTTTTTATTTTAAAGATCAATGAGTTTGTTGCAATTTGCAATAACAACAAACAGAGTAAAACATTAAAAAGTTGTACAATTTTGAAGCATTTTCAATTTAGATGACTACAAAATACAAATATGTGAGTACCCTAAGTATATTGATTAGTATTCTACACGATTCTCGGAGTTTATGTATAATCTTAGATCAGCTTATGAGCAAAAGAAAGATGCCCAGCAAAGGAAATGCAAAATTTTTTGTAGGACCTGAAAGAAAACTGAGACATGACAAAGGAAATGAAAAATAAGATTGCGAGTTGGCTGCCAAATAAAAACAAATTGTGACCACAGCGTTTTTCGTTGTTCTTGCCCACATTACATTGCTTTCCGTTTTCCTTCCGGCATAATTTAAATTTGAAGGTATACCTTTTTTTCTGTGTTTTTTTTCTCTTGATTTGCTAGAAGGCAGATAGTAGGACTAAAAATTTAAAAATGTACATCTTACATCTGTACAGACATATATAAATGTTTTATCCTAAATTGATTCTTTATATTTTTTTTCCCATCATCTCTTATGCTCCAATTTTATGTGGGTTTGTGAACGCTTTATTAGGTACTTTCTTTGTTATCTTCTAGCATTACTTGACTTTGAGATTGCTGCCAATAATGTGTTTCTTAGCCTTTTCGTGGTTGCTTGGGGCTTAAGTAAAAATATATCGAGTGGTTTTGGGCGAGTTATGGCTGCTGTAAACTTCCATCAATGTGTTGGAGTTTTTGTTAATATTTCACTGCTTATCTGTGTTTAAAGGCTTGGCTTGACTGAATTTCCAATTACGCAATTTCGACTAGATGACACCCTTGCTTGGTATCGACGAAGTGTAACTGTAGTTTCTGAGAAAATACTTGTAATTTATTGCTCTGCGCAAATAAGAAAAACTGCAATATTCCGTAAACAGCTCACTTAATTGCAGCTGAACTATTAGTTCACTTCCTAGTTATTTCTTCCCAATTCGCATCAACTCTTTACATAATTGCAATGCAATCAAACTTTCAAATGACTGCTTAAGTTCATAGAACATGTACACCTCGCCACCTTCTATAGAAAATCACTTTAGTTATGAGGAGATAGACAGTCGGAAGCTTGAATAAGGTAGCGAGGATTTAGTCGGTGACACTGATAAAAAAGAACACGATACGATCTGGAGATAGTTGTTTATTTTGGAGCAGTTGCCACTATCGATCATGACAGCCTCTGGTGGAGAGTGGACTCGTGTTGTAGTAATTAAACATAATCCTAACGGGTGTTGTTCGTTTGCCTTTAAACTTTAAACAGCCGATTGTCGACCACTCTTATAATTATTGGTCCAACGCCTGAGAGGGAATAGAAAAATCCTGCAAATCTTTTATTAGCGACATTTGGACCATAAGCACAGTAAAATTCAGGATCTAATAAGATCGTGCAATCTTACTGCCGGTGTCTCAAATTATGGGCTACAGTCATGTTCTTGTCAAACCCGACAAACCCCAAATTTCTCTCGCCTTTAGTGGCAAGGTTTCCCGATAATATATACTGCATACTTTCGTTGACAATGAAAACTGGGATTAGGAAAAAGTGGTCTGCCTACTAAAGCTTGGGAAACCAGCTAACAAAGGGAGCTGCAACGCTAAAGAGTGCCAGTTTTTTAATAGGATCTTAAAGTTCAGTTAGATTAACGCTATGCGAAAAGTATAGGAGGCATGCCTGTACGAGTATTTGCTATAAAGCAGCGTTTTTCCTTAAAACGGTTATGGAATTTTCAAACTTTAATAAGTCCATGCACGAGTCCATATTCAAATACTTAAAGTACCATTAACTGACCATAATATCAAACAAACTTGACCAACGAATTAGTAGAGTAAAATACTGCTCGAAACTTTATACATAATACAAATGTACATATATATATATGAATATACAAGCATGTTAGTTCTAAATATCGTCTTTGACACTGCAAAAGCGCGTAAGGCACTTGTGCAGTGTTGCAGTGTCGCCGACTATATGAATCCTTGAAAAAATTTACGCAAATTTCATATCTTTTTCTATTTTCTTTTTCAGGTAGGAATTACCGTTGATATAACAAAAAACACTTTAAAATTTATAAGGTAAATTAGGAGTTAATTACTTTATTTGAGTTAAAATATTTGTATTGTCATGCACGGATCCAGATATACGGAAAATTGATTTAAAATTTGGTATTTTGCGATTGATTTTTAAGTAACTTTTGGGTAACTTGACACATAGATCAACATGGAAATGCCATGCAATACCTTGTACACAAAATTCCGTTAGTTGGCGCGCTTATCAAGAAAACTGAAAATCGTTGAAAAACGGGCTTCTCAGTGAGCTAGAAACTTGAAATTTGTCAAATAGTTGGAAGCCCGGTGACAATCTATATATTTTGAAAATTCGTCTGAAATTGGGAATCTTGCGATTGATTTTTAGCTAGCTTCTTTATGACCTAGGGGCTTGGGACTTAGCACAGAGTTCGGGACGCTATGACAATATAATTTTTTTAAATAAAACTCCGCTAGGTGGCGAGCTTATCGTGATAACTGAAAATCGCTGAAAAATGGAGGGAAGCTTGCCATCGATTTTTGAGTAACTTCCCGGTAAGCTAGAAACTTGAAACTGAACCCATGCTCCAAAACCCGGTGACGATGCAATATTTCGTTAAAAAAATTTCGCAAGGTTGCGCATAGATATACCAATTTTGAAAATTTGTTTGAAAATGGGAATTTCGTGATCGATTTTCAACTAACTTCCTCTTGTCCTAGGGACTTGGGACTTAGCACAGAGTTCAGGACGATATGAAAATATAATTTTGAGATATCAAAATTGCGCTAGGCGGCGCATTTGCCGAGCGATTTTGAAAATTCGTTTGAAATTAGGAATCTTGCCAAACATTTTTCGTTGATCTAGATAACTGAAGATCGTTGAAAAACGGGGGAGTCTTGCTATCGGCTTTCAACTAATTTCTCGAAGAGCCAAGGACTTGAAGGATAGCATGATGACAGCATGGTTTGCTGAAAATAAAATTCAGCTAGGTGGGGCGTTGATCGCGATAGACGGTTAAACTTGACATGTGCCCACCCATATTACAGAACATATCCAAAAATAACTGTTATCAGAGTAGCATTGGGCCAACTGTGCTGATGTGTTACTCGTCCGTACTATTTTGCGAAAATTCGAATCTTTTGAATGCGAAGTGGGCTGTAAAATATATGCATATGCACCTAAAACTAAAATAATCACAGTTGCAATTGCCTTTTTGTAGGTAGCACTAAAAAATAATAAATAAAAAGATGATAAAAAAATTTTAAAGACTATCTTTATATTCATGTCGCCAAAAAACAGCAGCAAATATGTCCCCGTACAGAGACTTGTAATAGCATACATTAATATCGCTCTCGCCCAATCCATTTCCTTTCATTTTATATGGATCTTATGCTCGGTACTGCTTCCAAGGAATTCCAGGCGTTGTACAGAAGGTTTGCAACAACATACAGTGACTGATCCTTGAAGTTTGACTTACTTAGTTCCCTGGTAGTAGAAAGACTACAAAAGCTTCAAAATAAAGGTATGAGGTGTATCCTAAAATGTAACCGGTATACACCAATGGACACAATGCTTACTACGCTAAAATGGTTAAACATAAGGCAGAAGTTTAAAATATGTACACTTCTGTTTGTTTTTAAAATCAAACACAAAAAAGCGCCAGAGTATTTAACCGAAAATGTCACATATGTCCGTGATGTGCAGCAATTCCGACAACTACGAAACGCAGACAACTTCCGACTTAATTTCCAAAGAACAACGGCTGCAAGGGAGTTTATATTTTATAAAGGTCTACAACTATTTAATATGCTTCCACATGAGGCCAAAATAGAAAGCAACGTCAATTTGTTTAAACGAAAAGGTATTGAATTTGTTAAAAGCAATGCTATTTAATTATTTATTTATTTTTGAAAATGTAACCAAAGATTGTGAAAAGAGTATATTGAATAATACTAATAAATCATCATATTACTACTACTTGGTCATTGAGGAATAGCTAAAAGTGGCGACAGACACTTCGTTTTACTGAAGACTATTTCGCATTGACAAAAGGCAGTTAATCTGCGGAATTTTGTTTTCTAGGATTACTACAGGATATTTTACTTTCGATGGAATCTACCTTGTGATGTATGGGTAAAAGGAACTCATCCAACGCATCTGTTTTTGTTAAATGACACTGCGGCAAGATAATATTGCGGTGCCTAAACAAAAAAAGACTGTAAAAATATTAGCTGGGGTATTATAAATCGGTATTCTAAAGTTTGTGAACATTTTTGAGAAATTAAATTTTGAGGGTACTATTCTTAAATAATTTAATTTTTTACAATTAAATTCTTTAGTGAAATTACAACTGTGTGATTCATACATATATGCGCCATAAACAAAAATGAATACTGCAAACATGCAAAAGTGAAAAGTGTTTTAAACCGTCGTAATAAAATAAATGTAAAAAAAGCGTTATTCCCAAATAAAGGGCAAACAAAGAAACAATAAACCTTTCATATTTAATATTCATTCATGCCCGCATGTTATATATACTTACATTCATTGGACTGGGTCAAAAATGTTTTTTATTGATAATTAGATTGATATTATTTTTCGAAAGGCGAAAAAAATACTGTAAAACTTTTGATCACTGCTGGTTTGAATTTTTTTTGACTCATCTCATTTTTGTTTTAAAACTGCCAAACCATTGAAAATGTTTATTCACAACTGTATGCAGCTTTTTCACTTAAATGGCCTGCAGTTTTAAAGTAAATATCAGATTACTCCCAAAAAAGCTAAGCTCGCAATAATGGGCCTCTAAAATTGAATACTAAAACATATTTATATGTAACGTCACTACTAGGCTTCTTTTCTAAGTTGTTACAGCATTAGCTTTACTTGTGTTTGGGGAAAAGGGGTCCAATGAGAAGTTGATGACTTCGGATCACGCCAGCCCAAAACATCTAGTATCAATTGATGAGATCAGAAACTTTTACGATATTTTTCGTAATTTTAAAGAATAATATAAAACAACTTTTTTCATCCAGTCTAATACTCATAGCCAAAGGCATACAATTAACAAAGTGCAAAAAGCGATGATATCCTAATTGGGTGAAAAATGAAAGTTATGCCACTGAAACTCAATAACATCGTTCTGAATTTGTGTCAATTATGATCGCCTTTTCGAATTGTTTTC
Organism: Merzomyia westermanni; assembly: GCA_949987695.1. Classification (NCBI taxonomy): domain Eukaryota; kingdom Metazoa; phylum Arthropoda; class Insecta; order Diptera; family Tephritidae; genus Merzomyia; species Merzomyia westermanni. Next base: position 4,931,970 of record OX465290.1, on the reverse strand, counting down.
TATTTTTTTTGCGATGTCAAGCAAGCACAAGCCATACAGTGTAGAGTTTCCATTTAAACTGGTCAAAAATATCAAACGGTATGATGCCATTGAAAAAAATGCGATTAGTCTAGGATGAATCCGGGATGAGTCACAAATGAGCATGCGACTAGTGCCGGTTTTCATCTCTTTGTATGAGTTAAACTGATCTCTTTTGCTTGAGCATGACCTATGAAATGATTAGGTTATTATTTCGTCTCTTTTTGTTAGTTTCTCGCCCATTATAGAAATGTGGCCTAATTTTGTCGTTTCATTATTCATGAATTATGGTTGCATTAATTATACCTAGTAGTGCTTCGCACACAAGGTATATTAACTTTAGTCGCGTAACGGCAGTACGTAACGGCATTAACGGATCGAGGTAGATATTGACTTATATATATCAAAATATTCAGGACGAAAAGAGAAATTGATTAGGCCATGTCCGCCCGTCCGTCCGTCCGTCTGTGAACACGATAACTTGAGTAAATTTTGAGATATCTTAATGAAATTTGGTATGCGGGTGCCTTGGCACTAATTTTCGAGCGCTATTTAAAATGGGCGAAATCGGATGATTTCCACGCCTACTTTTTATATATATAATATTTTCGAAAACACAAAAAAAGTGATTACTCAGTACATAATACACCTATAAGGATAAAATTAGGTGAATACATTGAGATTGAGGCATAAAATAAAATTTCAAGAAATTTTTGAAAATGAGCGTAGCACCGCCCACTTTTGATTAAGTCAAATTTAGAAATAATATTAATCATAAATCAGAAACCGTTAAAGACATCCAAACGAAATTCAGTACGCAGGTTTGCAGGTATGCAAGGAATGTTCCAGGAAAAAATGGGCGGGATCGGTTAAGGTCTACGCCCAATTTTATATGAAAGATTTTGAAAAGGATCGTAGATATATTAAATAGGCAATTACTTTGCGTAAAATAGCTTTACATCATTTATATTTCAGTTTTAAAGTTTCCGTAAACAAAGAAATCCAAAAACTTAAAATTTTCGAAAATGGGAGAGGCCCCGCCCCTTTTATAGTGGACTATTCCACCAAACTTTTTATGCCATAGCTCCGCCAAACATTGACTTGGCGAAACGAAATCTGGTGATAATGTTCTATATATAAAGGTTATTGTTTGTTGTAAAATTGGGCGAAATCGGTTAATGTCCACGCCCAATTTTTTAACATAGTTTTGAAAATTTTTTTTGGGAAAATTTAAAAAGCGATATTTCTAAAACTAAGTAAGTTATATCAATTAAATTTTGCACACATAATAAGCTTTTTAAGAAAAACTCGACCGCAAACAAATTTTGTCAATTTTGAAGAAGTAGGCGTGGCGCTGCCCACTTTTCAGCATAAAATTTCTGCTATTTTCAAAGGCAATCGCTTATAATTTAATCTTGATATTTCAATGAAAATTGGTCAGCTGCTTCTTAGTAGTATGTATTATACTCCTGCCAAAAATTAGCCAAATCGGAAAACACAAAAGCAAAATATTCGGGCACGTATTACTAGCCCACTGCAATAGCGAAGTTATATATCTTTTTTGATTTTCATACCTTTCATAAACATTAAATGTATGTAAGTATGAGAAGAAGAAGAGAAAAGTTCATTTGAATAAACAGCACGATGAGCCATGTCCCTCTCTCCGTCCGTCCGTCTGTCTGTCTGTCCGTTTGTCTATTTGAACGCAAACTAGTCTCTCAGTTTTACAAAAGAATGCTGAAATTCGTTGTTTGCTTTCGCCATTTTATAATATATCAGCAAACCCGGTAGACGTTGTTTGGACGTTTTGATACATAGAACACATAGCTTTTCCAAAAGCTATATACAGACAGTGTCGTGCCCAGAGAACTCCTGAACCTATCGTGAAGGTTCGAGAGCAAAACAAAACACAAATCATGTGGGGTGGGCACCACCCACTTTTGAAAACTTATGTAGATATTGCCACATATATCCAAATTTCATTAATTTAGACCGAAAAAGTTCGGAGTTATGACGAATTGAAAGTTTATATAGTCTGGGGGTGTGGCTCCGACTACTTTTTCAAAACTATATATTGTCTCTGCTGTACCCAGTGAACTCAAGTATATCGTATATTGTGAAAATTTCATAAAGATCGGTTGAGTTCTTTGGCGCCTATGAAAGACACCCTTTTTTATATCTATTTTTGTTACGCACACAAGGTAAATTACTTTATTCGGCATAAACGAATCGGGATATATATTTATTAATGTATATCAGAACGTTCAGGATGAAAAGTAAAATATCCGGGCAAGTAGTTAATACCTCAGTGCAAAAGCGAAGTTGTATATCTTTTTTGATTTTCATACCTTTCATAAACATTAAATGTGTGTACGTATGAGAAGAAAAAGAGATAGTCCCATCAAAAAGTATACTGAAGTGATCAGGAGGATGAGCTGAGTCGATGTAGGTACGTCCGTCTCTCCTTACGTCTATCTGCTTGTCCGTCTGTCTGTTTGAACGCAAATACGAACTGAAAGTATTAAAATAGACCTGCGTAAATTGGGATGACATAATAGATCACTACTAGGTATATAATGTTCGGTTCCACCCGAACTTAGACTTCCTTACTTGTTTAATTTAAAAATGTCGCAAAAAATGTGTCTATTTTTTTAGCACAAATTTTTGTGCGGTATTTGTTGTGCGATTTTTTTTTATATCATAATCGCTTTTGTTTGTAATCTCACATTTTTAATGTAATTAAATATAAATTATGTACTATGTATTTGTATTGTATTATGCTTTATTAATTAGGTTAGTACTTTAGTATGTGGCTTGTTGTTCTTTGACAGCAGCATTAAAGGTAGCTTTGAATTTTCATTCCTTTTTTAGGTTAGAGATAATTGGTTTAAAACGAGTGGCTGATAAAGCCTTGGTCATCGGTTGGCAGTTATTTTAATACCGTTACATTAATTAAATTTTCTTTTAGTACTTTAACTTTATTGATTATCTGAAAATTAAATTAAGGGAACTAAATCCAGTTAAAAAGTGTAAAGTTGCAAAAGGAACATTTTAGAAATCAGAGTAAGAGCAAATTTTTTTTCAGGAAAAGATTGGTAGAGCATGATTTGGATTCCCCTGGAGTTATCAATTTGGTTAGTTATTGGGAGGAAAATATGTTGAAGGCGCTTTAATGCGAATCAATAAATTTATTGTTAGTTCTATCGATCTGCCCCAATACTAGTGGCATGAATTAATTTTTTGTTTTTTTAATTTTTTATTACTTGATTAAATTTAAACATCAAATGACCGATTTCGTAAAGTAATATTAATAATAATAATAATAATAATTAATACGTATATACATATGCGCGTTTTATATGGCGCTTTAATTTGAATTTCTATTTGATTACGTACTGAAATAACTTATTTGATATTTCCCACAATTCTATTAAAATTCACAAATTATGATTTAGAACTAAAATAATTATTTTATCACTGTGTCCAAATGCTTTTAGATATGTGGAGATGTATGAATATTAGGGTGGGTCGATTTGTATAGACGAAAGTTCGATAGGCTTTGGGCTCAGGAAAAAAAAGTTCCACTACGCATACCCAAAAAAATAAATTTCGAGCCTGCGAAATTTAATTTTTTTGACTTTTTTCGACTTTGATTTTGAAGGTTTTTTTCATGACCTACTAAAATGTCCGCTAAAAACGTTGGCGATAACAGTTTTTTGAAAAAAATAAAATAAAATATTATTTTGGTTTTCGGGAGTGTTTTGGTAAAAAAATGTACCCTTTCGCCATTTTTGAAGGGCTTTTTTCAGCATACATGCAAAAATGTTTTCGATGAAAACGAGTTTGTCTCAAATTTCCTGTCCCACTTAAAATTATGCGCTAAAAACGTTGGCGATAACAAGTTTTTGATAAAAATTTTATTTTCGGGTTTTGGGACTTGATTTGGTCGAAAAATCGACTTTTAGTCATGAAAAGAAAAACCTTAAAAATCAAAGTCGAAAAAAGTAAAAAAAAAAAATTTCGCAGGCTCGAAAATTATTTTTTTGGGTATGCGTAGTGGAACTCTTTTTCCCTGAGCCCAAAACCTATCGAAAAAGCGATGGCGCGATATCGGCTAATAAATCGACCCAGTCTTATGAATATACATTAATATGAATCTGATTTATTATGGAATTACTACAAATAAATATAAAACAAATTATCATTTAGAATTATGACAGCAATCAGATTGGGCCCAAAATAAATTAATAAATATGTGTGTGGCTCAAAAAGCCTAGTGGTAATATGTCCAATTATTTAAATAATATACGGCTGTGTTCAATATAATTGTAGTGAAATTAAAATGTATGTGATTGAGTCTTATTTGTCAATGTTTGTCACTTTTGTTTTCTTTTGTTGCTTTCATGGAAAAAATAAAGACTAACCCCTGAAGATGCCAAGGAGATTGGGGGAATGTAGGGAGAAATTATAAACAGAAAATATTGTGTTTTTCTCGTTTTTAACAAGAGTATTAGACCAGCAAAGCCTGCACAAAATAAAATCTAATAAAAATTGAAACTGGTCAAAAAATCAAAATTAAAATGGATATCGTTCGACGAGATAAGAAGAAGCTGTGATTTTAATAGTTTTCATTTAAAACATAGCGAATTTCATAACAGAAATCTCATAAAAAAATTTCAAAGCTTACACAAATATTCCTCGAGCTAGAAACAAAAAATTATTATCTTTCGAGAAATACTATTTTCGGGAAACCGTCTTCGATACGATAACATTCTCAGTTGTGTGTTTATTGGGCAATAACGATATTGATTACATGTGTGGTGGCTTAAACTTGTGTACTGGAATACTCCAAGGACCTTCACATCCGTTTCCGACATCGTTTATCGTCCAATTTGCCGGTGTTTTTGGGGAGATCTGTTAAAGAAAATGCATTTTTTGTTGAGCAGCCAGACTGGAAGGTTTTAAATCGCGTTTTGCTAGATTTTCATAATTGAATATTCGACAAAGTGTGATGCTAGTTTACCAAGCGCTAAGAATGGTTTAAGATTACTGTTAAAGTTCCATAAAACTCTTTGTTAAATAACAGCCTAATAAGGGCTTGTGGCTTATTTAACATTCAACAGACACACTTTTTATATTTACAGAGACTTGTAACCGAAAAGCGAATATTATAAGCAATTTATTACTGCTGCTCGCCCAAAATGTCTTTTGCACCGAATTGAGTGCCAATTGTTCAAACGCCAGCTTCTCACGACAAATCTTTTTACAAATATTTAGTAACCTTCAAAAGCAATCGGCACGTTCACGCTCCAACATGCCAACACATTTCTATGGAAAAGGTTGCTTCGTCAGCTCAAAAGGTTAGCATGCGTTCCCTCCATTACGCAAACAAATTTTTCCCACTTTTTACTTTTGTTTGAATTATGCCTTCGCTCTTTATTTTATATATTTTTCCTTTTTTTTGAATCATTACTGTTTTTTTCCACATGCGCGCTCGTTATTGACTTGGAGGCAGCAAAAAACTGTCATAGCAAACAAATTAATTAAATTCAAAATAAGTAGTGATGAAAAACTGGTAATAAATTGACGCGCATTAGCTTAACGAAATATAATTATTATGTTAATAGACTTTTCTAACTTTCAGAGTGGCACACCCTTAAGGCTCACTTCCACGCTGTGTTCGATTATTATCATTGCCATAAGCCATTATTTTCAAAGTAATTCAAACGAATTGCCCCGTTATGACAGAGAAACTTCATATTTAACAAGTCACTAATGACTTTGAAAGGGCGTGTTGCTGTCGGCGTTACCAGCATAGACTTCGCGTTATCTCTAAGTGCGTAGGTGTGTTGGAAATGTCACGGCACAACAACAAATACTTGTGTATATACGTACATATGTGTTCTTAAAGGCGCAAAATGTCTGAAACAGACTTAGTTATTTGGTCGTATAATCGAATGATATTTGCCCTCGCGTGCTGTGTTTAAATATTCCTTATTGTGTTTACTTTGTTGTGCAGACGAATGCGAACCTGATAATTGAGAAGTAAGGTAACTAAGGATAAAGTACAAAAAGTATACAGTAGGTGTACGCGAGACTGAAGAAATAAATAAATAAATATTTGACGCGATATACCTTCGAAGAACAAAAAAGATCTGTTGGATAACAAAAGGGATCTATCCAACACTACGCTTTCAGGCATAAAGGATACCAATTAGTCTCTTGGGGCATTGATCGCATGCTCCTTTGCTACGCATCCTGGATTGATCCTAGACTAATCGCATTTTTCGCTGGGTGATGACGCAAAACTGAGGGCTGAAATATGAACGCAAACGATTTGGATGTTGTGATAAATTTGCGCTGGTCAAAAAAGGAAGAACCGTACTAAGCATTAAGAAAAATAGCAACACTGCGCATACTGAACTTTGTCGGTGGTTGAGGTTATATTAATGCATATATAGAAATTTGCAAGGTACATGACCCTGGTCGACCGTGGACGCTTTAGTTGTGCTTATTGGCTAGATGTGAGTGGGTATTGGCTAAGTGTTCTTTTGCGTGCGCTCGCGTTGGCTAAGAGCTTGGTTGTTTGTGTTTCATGTACAAACACTCTCATACCTATGCAGTTACATAAATACATGCATGCTTTGGCTTGCAAGTACGTATATTGTTCACTTTCATTTGAGTGTTTAAAGCACGTTGACTAACTCGTTAACGGAAGCGGAAGTAATTTGTCATTCACACATTTTTTTATCTTCAATTTATCAGGTTCGTCAGCTAGGTACACAGAGGTGCACACATATTAATGAATTCAAATTTTTCTAAGCTAAATCAGTAGCCATAGAACGTATTTCAATAAAATTTTTCTGCTCAGAAATTTTTTTTAAAATCTCTTATTGGTCAATAAAAATAATTTTTGTGTTTTGGAAAAAATTAAAGTTTTATTTTAAACAAAAAATAAGACTTAATATTACAACTACTTTTCATTAAAAAAATTTTACTTCTAAAAAAATAAAAATCACAAAATTATTATTATTAATAGTAGCTGTAGGTCTTGTTCAAACTTTCTTAACAATTTGTAATTTCGTAAAGCTTGTCGACGACTGAGGGGAAGATGACCTTGTTTCAAGATGTTTTCTAAAAACTCTCTATCCAAGAAAGTTTTTTAGTAACGCCCTATTTTGTGATTTGGTTAAGGAGCTCCTTATTTAAAATGAGTCTCAAAACCTTTCAATATCCACAAAAATTCAACACGTTTCTGTTGAAGTATCCCGGTTTTGACTCTCGCTTTTGACCCTAAATATTTTTCGTCTCCTTTATTCCTTTTCCTAATCCTATTCGTAATCCTATTCCTATTCCTATTCCTAGTCGACTTTCAATGAAATCATTCTACTTCGACGGTTTAAGAAAATGTGAAATGTATCTTTAAGGTTACTAGCAAAACAAAAATTGGTATAATACAGTTTCAAGAAATAACTAAAAAATCTTTATAACTCTTTTCCAACATTAATTAATACAAATAATTGAATTTAAGGTACGCAACGGTATGATTCATATATACATATATATATATGTAGTATGCACCGTAGTACATTAAGTGGTAAATAAGAGAACACATTTTGAGCGGAAGTAAAAGCAATGAAAAGGTTAAAAGCCGAAGTACATGCAAATGTTAGCACTCAACAATGTTGCTAGTTTTCCCAAGTGCACTACATACAATTGCGGGTGCGATTTATTAAACAGTCGGCAGACTTAATAAACCTGGCCACAAGTGCTACAGGCGGCCGACGTCAACGAACTTGAAGTGGTGGGAAATTGTACAAGTAGATATGTGTTGTTGCTAGCACAAGTATCTACATATATATATATAAGGAACTAAAAGTTCAAGTATTTGTTATAAATACTTGAAGAATTTAAAAACATATTCTGCAGCGAACCAACATATTTTGAAGAATTCAAAGCTAAAACGAACTAATTCTTAGTCTTTGACTTGCAGGCATTTTAATTTGGGAGAGGTCTAAAAATGTTTTAAGAATGTTTAAACCGTTATGAAATTTAAAGTATTTAAAAACTTCTTTACATCAAAAGATAAAATAATTTAATTGATGATAAAGTAAGGATGGTAATATCAGCAGCCTCTGACACTGATTCAGTCTCCTTAATACGACACATATGTTTTAGCGTGTTTTGTGAGATGCTGAAGTCCTGGAAGCAGATTGGACCTTATCTTTGTGACTTCAGTAATAGTAAGCCCACCATCAAATGGATCTTCACGACATCCAAACTTCTGGAGATCTTTGTATGCTGTTGTTGTTGTTGTTGTGGTAAGCTTTGTCGAGTTAACAGTTGGGGAGCTTTGTCGAGTTAACAGTCCTTGGCCGGATTTGAACCCGGTACGCTCCGGTACTCCCTTGCGGTACTGCCCGACTGTCGTGGTAGGGATATATGACCAGTGAAACCTTCTAGGTCATGTCACCCCTCCTTTCGTAAGGAAGGATAACATGGGTAATGAGAGGTGAGAGGCATCATATCCGTAGATCAACCATCGAGTTGCACGTCATTACCTTTGTGCATATTAGTCGCCCCTTACGACCGGTATGTCTACCTCGGGCATATTCTAAACCCCTAACCGGCAGGAGCTGTCATTTGACTTTCTTGCACAACTTAAATGGCTATGCAAAATGAATCTAACTGTTGCCAGCAAAGTGGAACTCGTTCTCTTCACGTGAAGATATAAAGTGAATGCCTTCAGACTGCCGTCAAATGCGCGAGCACCGACGATATTGTCTGAAAGAGCTAGATATCTTCGAATAAAACTTAATAGGCAGTTGCCTTGTATTTATGAAAGAGTTAGAATGACCTCGGTAGTCCTGAAATGTTACATAGGAGAAATCGGCCGTAGCTGGGCCTCTCCCCAAGAGCCATGTACTGGCTTTATGTGATGGTGGTCGGGTATTGTGAGACTTGGGACGAACTTCCCGAGAAGCGAAGAATAATAACTATTCCCTGATTAAGCAGTCAACCAAGTGAAGGATAATTGACATGTTTGATTAATTGATTAATATCATATCAACCATTTAAAGTAAAAATTTATCATTTAATTAATTACAATTTGGATTTTCGAATTTTAAGAACGAATATGCAGAAGAAGAGAAAGAAAAAGGGGGGTATAGAAACATGTAGCGAGGTATGAGGGCAAAAAGTGCAATTATTCTAATAAAGGCAAGTAAGTTTTCCAGAAAGACAGCGGCGGGGTTCGAATATTAACAATTTGGAGAAATAGGTATAGGCCGATCATCACTTCCAATCTGTTATGCACTGCTTTTAATTTTATCTTACAGTTAAGCGGGATATGGTGTAAATACATTTTCTCGAAGAAGTTTTTCATATCAATTTGGGGAGTTGCCAACTATTATTTGCTTGAAAAAACTGTTTCTGAGCTATTTCATGTTACCGGTCTAGGTACTTGAGTTTAGGACCTTTAAATATAGAAGGCCGGCTCTACCACGGTTTCCTTAGAGCTTTAATACAGGGGTCTACTAGATTATATGAATGGCTTTATATGCTCAGCCGCTAGGTGGCATGTGGTCATCTTACAATTTGATGCTGCAAATACTGAAAATATAAGAAAAAAATAGATATATTTTGGTTGAATTTAGTAAATATTTTTCGTTTGTGTTTTTTGAAGCTTTTTATGTATTTCTATGCCCGGCTGCTTGTCTGATTCTATAAAAGATCTGAACTTTTATTTTAATAGTACTCAAACTATATTTTAGATTCAGATATTTATTCAAAAATTATGTTGTATGCTTGTATGTGTGTTCAATGATTTCAGCTATATTTTAAACTTTTTGTACTAAATTATAATAATTTTTAATGCTGAAATATTTGACTGTGTACGGATATATTTATTCAGTAATCGTGAATATTTGTTTTGTTTAAAAACATTTCCCCATTTTTAGATGTAGCTATAATCGCTAATTTCTTATTAATTTGAATATTATCTTTCTCTCCTTTAACTGTATTTTTTGTTTTCGTTATTCCTTATTCTTGGTGTATCTCTAAAAACTGGCAAGTGAAGTGGTCGCAAGTAAAACAATTCTGTTTTTGCCAAGAAAACGTAAAGGCAGCACTGCGAAATACTTGGCGTATTTTATAGCCATTATTCTAGCTTGGTCGGCCAAACGAATTGTTTACATTCATTTCCATTTCCATTTCCTTTTCCATTTTAGCTTCCTTGAGTATTACTCTATGCATAACAGGGAATTTCCATAATCAATGAGCGTTAGTCAAAAAGAAAGAATACTTTTTTGTTTTTAGAAGAGCTTTAGCAAAATGGCGGTTAATATATTGGCTTGCAACACATTTTTCTATAACTAAAGCTTAATGTAATGAAATCATTTTGGCTACTTTGCACCATTTACTAATTTCGTTGCTCATTAACCATAAAAATGCAAATTTTTGTTTAGTTAATGGCAAATTTTGACATTCTTGTTAAGGAAAATACCAAAGAACTCAGATATCACCAAACAATAAATTACTTAATCTAGGCCCTGGCTAGATTTTCTCTACAATAGATAACTCAGCTTAGGCCCTGCGAGAGCTTCTTTCAATCAGTTTGTATATCCCTGGCACAGGATACAAACGAAAAAGGGTGGACACAAAACAATGTTTGAAACTCGGGTAGGAGTTATCCGTTCGGTAAGTGGAATTTATTCTGGTAATAAGGGCCAATGTAGGCTAACTTAACCTGTTTTGCCAAACCAATATTGATTTGGGTTGACAAAGCAAATTTAAGCTCGCCTTTGGATGTTATTGCTAGCTGCCACAGGAGCATTTGAACTACAAACTTATGTTAGCGTCACACACAAAGATGACACAACCTTATCAATCACTGAACGAGGTTGAAAATATTTGAGTGATGCAGTTCGTTCGTTCACTGAACTGAGTCGTGCAACTGAAGTAGCTCGTTCGCGAACTACACAACTCTAAATTTAACTGAAGTTATGCACACTAGAGTTGTGTAGTTAGCGAATGAACTAGTGCAATTGAACGCCTCAGTTCACTGAACGAACGAACTAATTCCTTCAAAAGTTTTCAACTCTGTTCACCGAATGACAATGTTGGAGATTCTTTGCCTACAACGCTGACACCAAATAACAACCAAAAACGAGTTTGGATTTGCTTTAGCAGTCAAACTGCTTAAGTCTTCTAAAATTGACATTGGCCCTTGTTACAGTTATGAAATCTACAGGGTGTTTTTTTTACAGGTTAGTTTTTCGAATAGAGATAAAACTGGCATTTTGTGGTCAAATCTGGCAACTCTAATGTCATTTATGTTCAGTTTGGTTTGCCATTTCATCATGAACAGGTTGACAAAAGAACAACGCTTGCAAATCGTGCAAATTTATTTCGAAAATAATGGTTCAGTTCGCGAAGTTTACCGTGAGCTTCGTCCATTTTATGGTCGACATAATCGTCCATCAGAGCAATTAATTCGGTTAACCATGGATCGTTTTCGCACTACGTTTACTCTATGTGATAATACGCATCCGCAGAGACGTCGAACAGTGCGCACCGAAGAAACAATTGCCGCTGTAGAGCAAAGTGTTGAAGAGGACCCGAATGAATCGATTCGCCACCGTGCACAGCAATTGGAGCTTTGTCCATCAACTTTATGGAAGATTTTGCGCAAAGAGCTTGGCTTGCGACCTTACAAGATCCAGCTTGTGCAAGAATTAAAGCCGCGAGACCATGCAATGCGTCGTGATTTTGGTGTATGGGCCGAAAATGAGATTGATTTCGATGCTGATTTTCATCGCAAAATTTTGTTCAGTGATGAGGCTCATTTTTGGTTGAATGGCTACGTCAACAAGCAAAATTGCCGCATTTGGAGTGAAGAGAATCCACATGAGACCCTTGAAACGCCATTACATCCACAAAAACTGACTGTTTGGTGTGCTCTATGGGCTGGTGGAGTCATTGGGCCATACTTCTTCCGCAATAATGCTGGAGAGGCAGCTACCGTTAATGGAGACCGGTATAGAGCCATGATAACCGACTATTTTGTTCCCGAATTGGATGGCATGAATGTGGATGAGTTGTGGTTCCAACAAGACGGCGCTACATGCCACACAGCGCACGTCACAATCGATTTATTGAAGGAAACATTCGATGAGCGCATAATTTCGCGGAATGGACCTGTCAATTGGCCACCAAGGTCGTGTGATTTGACACCATTGGATTATTTTCTTTGGGGATATGTGAAGTCGCTCGTCTACACCAACAAACCAGAAACGTTAGGGGAATTGGAAGCCAACATTCGTGGCGTTATTGCCGACATACGGCCCCATATGCTCGAAAAAGTGGTTGAAAATTGGACCTGTAGAATTGGCTTTATTCGAGCCAGCCGCGGCGGCCACATGCCCGAAATCATGTTTAAACATTAATGGCATAAAATTATCCTTCCAATAAAGCCAAATTGATGGACCTTAAAACGATTTTCTTGTGTTTTATTTCAATTCGAAGTTCTATACCCCTAAAAAAACACCCTGTACTTACTGTACGCAGAATTCTTACCCTATGTTCATGGAAAGAAAAGCAAAGAGATAAGAGTTAGAGCAAAGTGAGAGACCTATTTCACTCCTGAAAAATGAGCTGTAGTTCGTTCGATCATTTAATTGAAGCAAATCGCCCAACTCTAATGCATACGGCACGGACGGACTGATAGACGTATGGGCATGGTTCAATCGATTTCTTTATTCATCGTAACAACTTCTGTATAGGGAACTCTATATCTATATTCCCAGTTTTTTCTCCAAAATGTATTACTCTGTGGGCTAGTACAGCTGGGTATAGAAAACTCAAAATCAATATGGCAACATGTTTCAGGGTCAATTGATTTAAATGACTGTGCATAGGAATACGATCGCTCTCACTGCGTGACCCAAATTGTCTTACGAGGCACAGCGGTATGTTTCTTCATCAAATTTAGAACAAATATGTAATTGGTGGCGATGGTACTTTGCGTCTATTCGTAATTTGAAAAATTTAATAAGATTTCCAAAACAAAATCTAATTTGCTTACTTTGGCTTGCGAAATTACGCTGGGACAAGTTATGCGGCTGGAAAAATTCAAAAGCAAAGAAAAACAATCAAGGAAAGCACTGCCTTCGGCTGTGCCGGAGGTTGTACAGCTTTCACGAGTACGCATTACAGTTTTAAGTGTCCGATCCTTACTCACAGTAATTAAAAACTTTGCAAAACTTGACAGCCTTATCCTGTTAATTTACAGATAAAAATGATAAACACATTTCAAAATGGCGGCCACGTACCAAATTTCAGCAAGGTGTCTCTAAAACTAATGGAATTCTTTGCATTCAAACATACAGACGGGCGGACAGACGGACATGGCTAAATCAAATGAGCTCATCGCCCTGATCATTTCGGTATACTTATGGGTGGGTCAATCTCTTTTTCTTCTTATACTTTCAAACATCGGACAAAAGTTAGCATACCATTTCATGTTCATGAAAGGTATAAAAAAAGTTTTGAATATCCTGCCAAAAGAAACAGAAACTAATTAAACAAGTAAATTCGCAGTATACAAGGAAACATTCTTCTACTTACATCAGAATCATTTCTATACTTTGAAGCATGATTCCAGATTTTGTACGATGGTGTGTTCGGCGAGTAAACTGGCAAGAATTGTCAGTAGAGAGAGAATAAGACAATAAGTAAGAAGTTGCTGCAAAATAGGAGTTGGTTCATAACGCGAAGTTTAAAGTTTTTGTTGTTGTTTTGCTATATCACGATCAGCTGTTTTCCATTCCAAATCCCTCTGAGCGAACTTTCCTCAGCAGAAATGTCAAAATGCGCTCTCTCCCAGCATGTGTTTTGTGTTGCCGAACGGTACTCAGTACAAATTTAAAAAAAATTGTATGCTCTCCGAACACGGCTAATGCAAGTAAATCGTGTTGTACGCCGCTATAAAGCAATGGGAGTAGCATTATGTTCGGCCTGCGCACATCCATAGTAAGAATTCAGAAATAAAACAGCAGCATGTGGCGCAAAAGTAAGCTTCCGATGTTCAGCATATCGGCTGTGGCACGTGCAGTGTGTGCTGTTGCACCGTCTTGTTGGAACCACATGTTTTCCAATCCCAATTCATCACGTTGCGGCAAAAAGAACTCGGTGATCATTGCTCTGTAGCGCTCACCATTCACAGTAACCGTTTGGCCCCGACCGATTATTGGTAAAATAAATAGTTAGCAATATTCCGCGTTCTGGAGCAGTGTAGCGTAACATTGTTTATTAACGTGTATTTCGCATGTGTTTACTACACAAATGTCAAAACAGAACTGACTTTAGGGGCCAATCGCAAAATTTATAGCATTTTCTGATAGGAGGATTACTTTTGCGCCACCTTGTACAGGGTGTTTTTTTTACAGGTTTGTTTTTCGAATAGAGATAAAACTGGCATTTTGTGGTCAAATCTGGCAACTCTAATGTCATTTATGTTCAGTTTGGTTTGCCATTTCATCATGAACAGGTTGGCAAAAGAACAACGCTTGCAAATCGTGCAAATTTATTTCGAAAATAATGGTTCAGTTCGCGAAGTTTACCGTGAGCTCCGTCCATTTTATGGTCGACATAATCGTCCATCAGAGCAATTAATTCGGTTAACCATGGATCGTTTTCGCACTACGTTTACTCTATGTGATAATACGCATCCGCAGAGACGTCGAACAGTGCGCACCGAAGAAACAATTGCCGCTGTAGAGCAAAGTGTTGAAGAGGACCCGAATGAATCGATTCGCCACCGTGCACAGCAATTGGAGCTTTGTCCATCAACTTTATGGAAGATTTTGCGCAAAGATCTTGGCTTGCGACCTTACAAGATCCAGCTTGTGCAAGAATTAAAGCCGCGAGACCATGCAATGCGTCGTGATTTTGGTGTATGGGCCGAAAATGAGATTGATTTCGATGCTGATTTTCATCGCAAAATTTTGTTCAGTGATGAGGCTCATTTTTGGTTGAATGGCTACGTCAACAAGCAAAATTGCCGCATTTGGAGTGAAGAGAATCCACATGAGACCCTTGAAACGCCATTACATCCACAAAAACTGACTGTTTGGTGTGCTCTATGGGCTGGTGGAGTCATTGGGCCATACTTCTTCCGCAATAATGCTGGAGAGGCAGCTACCGTTAATGGAGACCGGTATAGAGCCATGATAACCGACTATTTTGTTCCCGAATTGGATGGCATGAATGTGGATGAGTTGTGGTTCCAACAAGACGGCGCTACATGCCACACAGCGCACGTCACAATCGATTTATTGAAGGAAACATTCGATGAGCGCATAATTTCGCGGAATGGACCTGTCAATTGGCCACCAAGGTCGTGTGATTTGACACCATTGGATTATTTTCTTTGGGGATATGTGAAGTCGCTCGTCTACACCAACAAACCAGAAACGTTAGGGGAATTGGAAGCCAACATTCGTGGCGTTATTGCCGACATACGGCCCCATATGCTCGAAAAAGTGGTTGAAAATTGGACCTGTAGAATTGGCTTTATTCGAGCCAGCCGCGGCGGCCACATGCCCGAAATCATGTTTAAACATTAATGGCATAAAATTATCCTTCCAATAAAGCCAAATTGATGGACCTTAAAACGATTTTCTTGTGTTTTATTTCAATTCGAAGTTCTATACCCCTAAAAAAACACCCTGTACTTACTGTACGCAGAATTCTTACCCTATGTTCATGGAAAGAAAAGCAAAGAGATAAGAGTTAGAGCAAAGTGAGAGACCTATTTCACTCCTGAAAAATGAGCTGTAGTTCGTTCGATCATTTAATTGAAGCAAATCGCCCAACTCTAATGCATACGGCACGGACGGACTGATAGACGTATGGGCATGGTTCAATCGATTTCTTTATTCATCGTAACAACTTCTGTATAGGGAACTCTATATCTATATTCCCAGTTTTTTCTCCAAAATGTATTACTCTGTGGGCTAGTACAGCTGGGTATAGAAAACTCAAAATCAATATGGCAACATGTTTCAGGGTCAATTGATTTAAATGACTGTGCATAGGAATACGATCGCTCTCACTGCGTGACCCAAATTGTCTTACGAGGCACAGCGGTATGTTTCTTCATCAAATTTAGAACAAATATGTAATTGGTGGCGATGGTACTTTGCGTCTATTCGTAATTTGAAAAATTTAATAAGATTTCCAAAACAAAATCTAATTTGCTTACTTTGGCTTGCGAAATTACGCTGGGACAAGTTATGCGGCTGGAAAAATTCAAAAGCAAAGAAAAACAATCAAGGAAAGCACTGCCTTCGGCTGTGCCGGAGGTTGTACAGCTTTCACGAGTACGCATTACAGTTTTAAGTGTCCGATCCTTACTCACAGTAATTAAAAACTTTGCAAAACTTGACAGCCTTATCCTGTTAATTTACAGATAAAAATGATAAACACATTTCAAAATGGCGGCCACGTACCAAATTTCAGCAAGGTGTCTCTAAAACTAATGGAATTCTTTGCATTCAAACATACAGACGGGCGGACAGACGGACATGGCTAAATCAAATGAGCTCATCGCCCTGATCATTTCGGTATACTTATGGGTGGGTCAATCTCTTTTTCTTCTTATACTTTCAAACATCGGACAAAAGTTAGCATACCATTTCATGTTCATGAAAGGTATAAAAAAAGTTTTGAATATCCTGCCAAAAGAAACAGAAACTAATTAAACAAGTAAATTCGCAGTATACAAGGAAACATTCTTCTACTTACATCAGAATCATTTCTATACTTTGAAGCATGATTCCAGATTTTGTACGATGGTGTGTTCGGCGAGTAAACTGGCAAGAATTGTCAGTAGAGAGAGAATAAGACAATAAGTAAGAAGTTGCTGCAAAATAGGAGTTGGTTCATAACGCGAAGTTTAAAGTTTTTGTTGTTGTTTTGCTATATCACGATCAGCTGTTTTCCATTCCAAATCCCTCTGAGCGAACTTTCCTCAGCAGAAATGTCAAAATGCGCTCTCTCCCAGCATGTGTTTTGTGTTGCCGAACGGTACTCAGTACAAATTTAAAAAAAATTGTATGCTCTCCGAACACGGCTAATGCAAGTAAATCGTGTTGTACGCCGCTATAAAGCAATGGGAGTAGCATTATGTTCGGCCTGCGCACATCCATAGTAAGAATTCAGAAATAAAACAGCAGCATGTGGCGCAAAAGTAAGCTTCCGATGTTCAGCATATCGGCTGTGGCACGTGCAGTGTGTGCTGTTGCACCGTCTTGTTGGAACCACATGTTTTCCAATCCCAATTCATCACGTTGCGGCAAAAAGAACTCGGTGATCATTGCTCTGTAGCGCTCACCATTCACAGTAACCGTTTGGCCCCGACCGATTATTGGTAAAATAAATAGTTAGCAATATTCCGCGTTCTGGAGCAGTGTAGCGTAACATTGTTTATTAACGTGTATTTCGCATGTGTTTACTACACAAATGTCAAAACAGAACTGACTTTAGGGGCCAATCGCAAAATTTATAGCATTTTCTGATAGGAGGATTACTTTTGCGCCACCTTGTACAGGGTGTTTTTTTTACAGGTTTGTTTTTCGAATAGAGATAAAACTGGCATTTTGTGGTCAAATCTGGCAACTCTAATGTCATTTATGTTCAGTTTGGTTTGCCATTTCATCATGAACAGGTTGGCAAAAGAACAACGCTTGCAAATCGTGCAAATTTATTTCGAAAATAATGGTTCAGTTCGCGAAGTTTACCGTGAGCTCCGTCCATTTTATGGTCGACATAATCGTCCATCAGAGCAATTAATTCGGTTAACCATGGATCGTTTTCGCACTACGTTTACTCTATGTGATAATACGCATCCGCAGAGACGTCGAACAGTGCGCACCGAAGAAACAATTGCCGCTGTAGAGCAAAGTGTTGAAGAGGACCCGAATGAATCGATTCGCCACCGTGCACAGCAATTGGAGCTTTGTCCATCAACTTTATGGAAGATTTTGCGCAAAGATCTTGGCTTGCGACCTTACAAGATCCAGCTTGTGCAAGAATTAAAGCCGCGAGACCATGCAATGCGTCGTGATTTTGGTGTATGGGCCGAAAATGAGATTGATTTCGATGCTGATTTTCATCGCAAAATTTTGTTCAGTGATGAGGCTCATTTTTGGTTGAATGGCTACGTCAACAAGCAAAATTGCCGCATTTGGAGTGAAGAGAATCCACATGAGACCCTTGAAACGCCATTACATCCACAAAAACTGACTGTTTGGTGTGCTCTATGGGCTGGTGGAGTCATTGGGCCATACTTCTTCCGCAATAATGCTGGAGAGGCAGCTACCGTTAATGGAGACCGGTATAGAGCCATGATAACCGACTATTTTGTTCCCGAATTGGATGGCATGAATGTGGATGAGTTGTGGTTCCAACAAGACGGCGCTACATGCCACACAGCGCACGTCACAATCGATTTATTGAAGGAAACATTCGATGAGCGCATAATTTCGCGGAATGGACCTGTCAATTGGCCACCAAGGTCGTGTGATTTGACACCATTGGATTATTTTCTTTGGGGATATGTGAAGTCGCTCGTCTACACCAACAAACCAGAAACGTTAGGGGAATTGGAAGCCAACATTCGTGGCGTTATTGCCGACATACGGCCCCATATGCTCGAAAAAGTGGTTGAAAATTGGACCTGTAGAATTGGCTTTATTCGAGCCAGCCGCGGCGGCCACATGCCCGAAATCATATTTAAACATTAATGGCATAAAATTATCCTTCCAATAAAGCCAAATTGATGGACCTTAAAACGATTTTCTTGTATTTTATTTCAATTCGAAGTTTTATACCCCTAAAAAAAACACCCTTTATAAGCAGTGAACAAAGTAGGTTGATGCAAGTTCTTGAATGAAACAGGAATACTGATTATACGTCATCCCATACCATCGCTGTGCATAACGTTGTAATTTTTGCTCTAATATCAATTAATAAACAAAACACAAAAAAATTCAAGCTTTGCTCCAACAAGAATCACCATACTTGAGTTTAGTTTATTTAAATTACTTGATGAGTACATATTTAGGTGTCTCCTTTTGCAAGACACTGACGTAAAGTCTTACAAAGTTTGTTAAGGACACTTTCTTTTTGGGAAGGCTATGTTCTTAGAATGTCAGCCCTATGCTTGAACTATAACAAAAATAAACTCAATGACTATTGTTATAAATGTGACAAAAGATATGTTTAAATATGGTTAGGAAAATACAAAAGCTCTTTTCATATCAATAGTCATTATTTTTGTTATGACCTATTGAGTATGTGACTATGCTAAAAGAGATATTTTCAAAGAAGAGGTACTACTAAGTTGAACCTCTGCAAAAATTACAAGATACTCTCGGCGACTTAGTATTAGAAAATTGTAATCCCAAAGCTTTTAGCTAGTGAGCCCACAGCAAATCTGTGGAAGGGCGGTGTCATCCAACCACTGCTCTGGTTCTGTGCGATATACAACCTATTTCGTCCACTCTAAAAGACGTTCCGCGATGCTTAGTGTGCTCCTTGGCACCGCCACTACCATATCCTTATCTTTGCTTCCTAAGCACTCAGCGGTGTATTTCACTTTTATAATAGGTTGAATGGTTTGAGGTCTTGTAGACTGTCTAGAAGTATGTGGCTGTCATACAATGAAGTACAATCTTCAACCGTTTTCAAAAGGACTAAAAGGGGCATGTTAAATAATATGAAAATGAAACTGCCGATGAGCTGGCTCGGCTCTTGATGCCTCTGAAGCAGAGAAAGTTATATTGAGTAAAATTATTTGATGGACAGTAGTAGTGTCGATAAGTCTGGGTGCCGACCCTAATTAGTAAATAACAAAATAAAAATTTGAAAGCTTTTTTGCCAAGTTTTCTTTAAAAGCTTTCCGATAGTCGCGTTGGCTGTGTATACCCTTAACAATTTGGAGTAAAAATTTTGTTTATTGAAGTAAAACAATTGTTAGGTATAAAAAAATTGGAATGCTGTATATCTATGAATACCATAATTGTTATTTATTGAGTGAGATAAGTTTCGAAGAAAACTATAAAATTTTGACGGAAGGCTAATCCGGTACAAACTTCTGTTCAAACAGGAAAAAAGGTTTGAAAAGAATTATTGGCCAGAACGTAAAGTTAAAGTTTACTTCGCCCAGCAGTCATTGGTATGAGAGCAACAAGCTATAATCGAATATAAATAATAATCGAAAGATATAATCTTAGTTTAGTACAGCGGCTGCCACTCTAAAACCACCACATAGGTCAATGAGCCTCTTTGTTAACTACGGCCCGGTGAAAGCCATCATTCAACAAAAGCACCCCACTTAGCTTACGCAAGTCGAAGATTAGTGCAACGTAGTGGCTGAAATTCTGATATAATGACTCTCACTAGTCAATGGCTGTATCCTGTTCCTCTACTCCAAAATACTTTTGGAACACCGAAAATACATTTGGAGAACGGAGAAGCAAGGTGACTCGAAACGAGGGTTCAGTGGAGTGAAACAAATCATTATCGCAAGGGTCGTGAGAGTACTAGCAAAAACTGCTCTAAAGCATTGTGTAATAATTTGAACAAAAATAACAACAATAAGAATGCGCGTAACTCTAGCTTAACTTCAGTTTCAATATTTCAATTCCTTCCTATATGGACTAAACCTCGACATATGTGATTGGATTGGCAGCGAATTCTTGGAAATCGGAATGCTTTCCATAGATGACTTACACATATCCGTTTGAATTGGCAGAAAAATTGTTTTTAAGCAATTGAGAAAAAACCATGCTTAACTACTTACATTATAGACTCAAAAAATCACTTAGAGGTTGGTAAGACCTCTTAAGTAATGATTACTAATCGTTTTACCGATTACCGGTATGACTAATGCACCAAAATAATCAAAAAAAATCAACAACAAAATTAATTTTTACTCATCACAACCTCTAAATTACAAAATTAATACAGCAAAAAATCTAATTAGCAAGGTGTTAACAATAAGCGACAAAAAATTCTGGGATACAAATATTAGAAAAATAACCGAAATATTTAATAATAACAATTATCCGGGCACCCTAATAAAGAGTATAATTGACCAGAAAATAATGGAAATAAACAGCAAACAAAGTAAAACAAATAAAGAAGTAGAAACAAAACAATACTTTAGCGTCACATACATACCCAAACTTACGGAGAATTTCAGCAAATCTCTTACCAACAACAAACCGAAAATATCACTTTCCTACAAATCCAATCACACATTATCGACGATCTTCACACAAACAAAAAGCCCCATAGAAAAACTACAACAAAACAATGTAGTATACGAAATTACATGTAAAGGCAACGAAACCGAAAACTGCAACAAAATTTATATTGGTACCACGAAGCGCAAACTAGAAGTTCGGCTAACCGAACACACAGCTGATATTAAGAAAAAGAGACTGAGCACAGCTTTATCAAAACACATAACAGAAAATGGGCACACAGCTGATTTAGCAGGTGCACGAATACCTGAAAAAAACATGAAAGGAAAAACTAGATATACACTGGAAAGCCTAAGAATTCTGCAAAATAGAGGAAAAACGTTAAACAAAAAGGAAGATACCGATGACGTTGCAGCAGCTTATGCTTTATGCCTCTAGCTATTTTACTTAGTTTAGTTTGACAATGCTACCACGAAGAAATGGTACAAATTTTAAAAAATTTTAGAATAATAATTTAATATAATTTAACGTCATATGTAAGTGTTGAAAATGTTTGTTAGTGTTTTTAATTGTTAAACTGTTTTTCATGTCTGTGTGCTTTTTACAAAAAAATTTTATAATGTTTTTTCGTTGTTTTTAAATAAATAGATCACCCCTGAAGAAGCTAGGGAGACTAGCGAAACGTCGGGTTGAAATGACAAAATAAGAATCTTTTATTTGCATAAAAACCACAATGGTCAAAAAAGCCTAAACAAAATATAATATAGAACAAATTGACCGGAAAATCTTCACAACAAAAAATTCGAAATAATGAAAAAATCAAAAATAATTAACAGTAATCAAAAGCAACCAAACAAAGACAATTTTTTTTAATTCTTTGTCTTTGTTTTTGATAATTTTATATTTTTAATTTTTTTCCAATGTTTTTGAATTAGTAGTTGTGAATTTTTGAAAACAATTAAAATAATCATTATTTAATAAAAGAGCCATCCCATCATTTGATTACTCCACTCCAATAGAAAATCAACAGGTCTGGTTTCAAGATGGCATCCAACAAAAATGTTTACTGGGTATATTATAACGAGCATAAGCTTTCTAATATTGTACTACAAATACCCATGCACACACAAAAATTCTATAATTTTTTAACATCCATGCACTTGAGAGGCCTGCATGTATGGCACGTTGCCGACCCAGGCCTTGACGTCAGGTTGTTGACGCCACCATTAGTCAAGTGTAGACGCTGGAGGCTGTAAGCAATAAGCGTTGCGAGACACAAACAGACCGTGCCTTTCATGTTAGCCGCTTATAGCCTTTGACATTATAATCCATGCCTCCTGACCTAACTCGACTTGTGCTGAAGTTTTAGTTGCTCGTTTAATTCCAAACAGTTTTTTCTTGAGGCTGTTTGGTGATTTGGTATGATCCCATTCCCTTCAACCTTCTGCACGGCTTGTTCGTTGTAATTTGCGTGGTTAAGTTTTTGTTGGTTTGTAGGTCACGCGTTCATGATTATGACAGTTTTTCTTTTCTGGGATTTTGCTTGTCCAAAAAATGTCAACATCGTGCACCTGTTCTTGACTACAAATGTTTCTTTAAGTTTTTCATAAAACTTGTTCACCTTCTTCTCTTTTACATGTGAGGTACACCAACATTGTTTTGTTGGTATGCTGCCACTCACATACTCTGGCAATATATTAAAAATTATTTTGGTCTGATGGATTTTGTTCAACATTTGGTGAGTTTTTCTAAGCCGTTCCAGAGCAGAAGAAGTTGACAGTTTAATTCGAGTGCATTTTAATATTCAAAACCATTTTTGCTGTACTGTCAAGTTATATCTATGAACCCGATGTACAAGCAAGTTTTAAAGACATTCAGGCATAGTTTCAAGAAGGAGATTTTATAATCGTAGGTGGTCTGGTGGTGTTTCTACTTGGACTGGAGAGCTATGTTGAGCGACCAAAATAGTTTGGACAGCGAAGAGCCATTTAAAGAAGAAAAAGCAGGAGTGGTCTACATCCACTTCTCTCTGTCGGCTTACCTTGACACGATCACACGATTAAGGCCACTATTATAAGACAAATTCTATCTTCAACTGTGATCGAAAGACCTGATCGAACGAACTTTATTTGGTATTACCACAGCTTTTCGAAGAAGAAAACTGGCGTCATTGTGAATTTCTATCATTTCAACGGTTCGAAATATCACATTTATGTCAGCTGTGATTTAAAAACAAAACAGAAGGAACCAAGTGCAATTTGTTTTTATGTACATATTTTTATTGTGGTTCTACAATTCATCAGATGAGGAGGAAAGCTTACTGGAATTTGTCAGACGGTGAAAATGATTGAAGGATATCTCCAATCTTATGGAAATGAATACCGCTGTTTACGTGTGGCTTTTTAAATAATTTTATGGGTGTATAATAACTATAAATCTTATATATTATTACTGATTGGTGTTTTTGTGTTCGCTTCTCATTTTCTTCTCACATTCGAAATCAGTATTAAGAAGAAATATACCCACTTGAAGTCAGAGACTAGCTCTACATGAAGAACCATGTATTGATTGGCATAGTACTTTTGTTCAAGCGTATTTTATAATAATTAATTTTTAAAAATAAACGATTGTGAACGCACAAAAAAATTCGTTTGTAACACTACGCCATTGTGAACATAAATAAAAAGTTCGGTGCCTAAAAGTATGCAACTACTGACTCTCGCTACACCTTTGGTTTCCTTTAGAATCATCAATTTAAACCAGCTGAACGTCATATGTTACCAGACCGATAAAGTTTTCTAAATTAAGAGTCATGAAAAAGATTTGGTGTTGGGACGGTTATGGTATGGTATGGTGATGTTTATGTGAGTTACCATTGTATTTGGAATAAATAAGGTTGATAATGTTCCTACACGGTAGCGATGATCGTCTCTAATCTATTTTTTGTATATATGACTTAGAATAGTTTGCAGCTATTTTTCTTTCTTTTGAGCAAGAAGTACATGGGTCCATCTAGCACTGTTTATAGACTTATAAGTACCTTTATACAGTCCAGTACAGATGAGCAATAGCCAAATCTATTCCAAATATTTTCAAATTCGCAACAGTTCTCAGAGTTTTTGCTCAAGGATGGTACTAACTGAGCATTGAGAACAAGAATACACTTGGATTTGCTCAATTCAGCGTGGCTGTGGTATTATCAGCGTATCTAGATGTTTTAAAAATGTTATTTCTCTAAGATAAACAATATTTCATTACGAGGATGTAATTTCTTCCTTGTAGCCTGGACTTTTGTGAAAGAAAGTTTCTATATTTGGACTTTGCTCTATTAGTGATACCAACAAATAGATAAACATTAGTGCTGTAAGTAAAAAAATTGAAGTTAGATACGAAGAACTTAAATTTTTATAAATTTTGTGATAATTCCATATTGTGTCAACAGCAAAAATTCTATTCTATCAAAACTTAGATACACAACGAACAGTGCTACGCACACAAGGTATATTAACTTTAGTCGCTTAACGGTGGTATGTAACGGCATAAAGGGATCAAGATAGATATTGACTTATATATATCAAAATGCACAGGAGAAAAGAAGAAATTGATAAGCCATGTCAGGCCGTCCGTCTGTTAACACGATAACTTGATTTTTGATACGCGGGTTCCTTGGCACTCATCTCCGAGCACTATTTAAAATGAGCGAAATCGGATGATAGCCACGCCCACTTTTTATGTATAGAATATTTTCGAAAATACAAAAAAAGGGATTATTCAGTACAAATACTCTTACAAAGATGAAATTTGGTATGTACATTAACGATAAGGCAGAAAATAAATTTTTTCAGAAATTTTTGAAAATGGGTGTGGCACCGCCCACTTTTTATTAAGTCAAATTTAGAAATAATATTAATCAGAAAGCAAAAACCGTTAAAGATATCGAAACGAAATTTAGCACATATATTTATATTAATACAGGGAATGCTCCGGAAAAAAATGGGAGAAATCGGTTAAGAACCACGTCCACTTTCATACGAATTATTTTGAAAAGGATCATAGATATATTTAATTGGCAATAACCTTGCGTACAAAAGCTTTATATCATTTCTATTTTACTTTCAAAGTGTCCCAGTTTTTTGACATAGTTCTAAAAATTAGTTTGTAAAATGTAAAACACGATATTTTTATAACCATGCCAGCTATATCAATAAGATCGTGCACACATAATAAGGTTTTTAAGCAAAAGTTGACCGCAAAAAAATTTTGTGGATTTTGCGGAAGTAGCGTAGCACCGCCCACTTTTTAGCATAAAAACTCTGCTCCTTTCAAAGCCGTTTGCTTGTAGTTTCAACAAGATATTTCAATCGAAATTGGTCAACTGCTTCCCAATAGTATGTTATATACTCATGCCAAAAAATTAAGCCAATCGAATAACACACAAGTAAAATATCGCGGCAAGTTCTTAATACCTCACTGCAATAGGGAAGTTATATACCTTTTTTGATTTTCATACCTTTAATGAACATGAAATGTTTGTAAGTATGAAAAGAAGAAGAGAGGGGCCCATGATTCGAGCTCTCCGTCTGTCTGTGTGTCTGTCCGTCTGTCTATTTGAACGCAAATTTTTCAAACAAAAAATTTGCATGTATTGGTATTTTGAAAAAATGTGGTTAGCAGTTATTGGTAGGGAAGCTATTTATATACAAATAAATTAATGGTTGCCGCCGTAGTGTGACGGTAGTGTTGCGGGCCTACCACACCGAAGGTCCAAGGTTCGAGTCCCGGGACAGGTAACATCAAAAGTGGTTTGAAAAAGTTTTTCAAACCGGGGTCGCCCCTCGGCAGTGGTTTGGCAAACTCTCCGAGTGTCTTTCTGCTATGGCAGGCTTCTCAGCAAAAATTCATCTCCTTTTTAGATGCCGTTCGAAGTCGGCAAAAATCTGTAGGTCCCGCCAATTTGTAGGAAAAAATTCAAAACGGCACACAACAAATTGGAAGAGAAGCTCGGCGCAAAAATCTCTTAGGAGGCTTATGATGATACACCTGTTGTATATCGGGCTATACATTTACATTTTTTTAAACTGACAACAGAAGTATTTTTTTTGAAAACAATCAGCTGGCTTTATAATACGAACTGGAAAGTATTAAAATGGACCTGCGTAAATTGGGATGACATAATAGATCACTACTAGGTATATAATGTTCGGTTCCACCCGAACTTAGGCTTCCTTACTTGTTTTACATTAAACTTGATTTGTAGGAAGCCATTCCGAACAGAACATAACCCAAAGCTGAAGATATAAAACCAATATTTTTCCCTTACGTTGATTGGAAATCATTTGCGTAGTGGCTTATACATATACATATTAATCAAATCAGCTCTTGCAAGCTTTTATCTTCTTCGTATAATTAATCAATGACTTCTAAGAGCTCATAGTACGAGTATCTAATTAATAGTAGTTGACAGTAAAGCGTGCCTGTTTTCTGCTTGACCATATAAATTATAACAAAACACGTGTATATGCACAATAGGCTGTGGGAAAAAATATGGTTTTTCCTAAAAATTCATTTGATACTTATTTTTGAAAAGGCTAGAAAAATACTGCAAAGTTTCATACTTTAATAATAATGTTTAGAGGCCTACTACTTGTGGCTTAGATTTTTGGATTGACTTAATTTGAACTGCCAGACCATGAGAACAAACAATTTAGCTGCATACAGTTCTGTAGGAAATTCAATTCCCCATACAAAGTTTACAAAGGAAACTTTGTTCAGGTGAGCCGTTCCAGAATAATGAAATTTCAAAAATATTTGGTTTTCTGATTTCGCGTTTTTACTTTGGAAATTCGTCAAAAATCGCAAAACTCAATGCAGAGAAAAGATAAGCACAACTTCTTGGAAAAAATTTAAAACTTTTCGGAGTGATGTATGAACTGTACAATCTGCTTTTTTGAGCTTATAAAATATACTTTTTGGGGCAGAAATTAAGGCATGTGGAGTGGCAAATAATGTCTAAGGCTATGTTTAGTAAAATTTTGTTAAGAGATTTTTGGGAGAAACCCCTTCAAAGGTTCATCCTTTTATCTTTTATTGAAAAAATGTAGGAACATCTGTTCCAAAGTTGATCTGATAAAGGAACACTATCCTCATGCTACTCATACTTTTCACGACAGGAGTCATAAAGAGTAATTTATGATCATATTTCTGAGGCCCATAATTTTGCAAATATTTTGGAATCATATTGGACTCTTAAAAAATAAGCACTTTCAGAATGTTTGTTTGGAGTTATCACAAATTCCTTCATATGGTTATTTTTCATCTTTTATATGTTTATTTCTGAATTGAAAAAAAATATTTAAAAAAAATATTTTATTTTTTATCGGCCTTTGTTTGTAAAATATTAAGAAATTCACCGAGCTCTAGGCCATTCATATATATAAATTAAAAACACCAAAAATGATTGTTTTTGTATATATAATATGTATATATTTGTCGATATGATTTGTCGATATTTCGACTACATTCTGTAGTCATCTTCAGGACTGAAAGACAATGTTAAATACATGTATTAAAACCTTAAAAAATATTTAAAAAAAATATTAAAAAAAAATTTGTAATAATAATTTTTTTTTTGTTCTTGACAAAATTTGCTTGTTAATTTTAAACAAATTTAACAAGTAAAAACGTAAAATCAGGAAACCAAACCAATGTTTAAAGCTTGGTTAGTCTTGAACGGCCCACCTAACTAAAATATTCATATCGATCTTTCTTGTGAGAAATTAAATTTTCTAAAAACTGTATGCAGTCAGGATATTTTTTTTAATTCCGATGCTTTCAAATGATTCTCAATATCCTAAAAACCAATAATACTTCCCACCACCTTATTATCAACTAGTAAATAATTTACGCGTAGTTAGTCCTTTTTCCTGCAGGGTAGCTATCCAGATAGTAATTACGTTTACCATTTACTTGCCTACTTAATATGTTTGCTTTAATTAACTTTCTTATTTGGCATAAAATGTAAAAATTGCTTGAACTCTACTAGCTGAAGGCAAGGCTAAAAGCAAGTTGTGCAGATACGCAAGGATGCATGCACTGCGCTTGCATAATTCTAGTATAATGCGGCTAAACACCAATGCGCTCTTCTACTTATGTTACTAATATTGGTGTTAGTAGATGTAAGAGACTTAGCTATTGTGCTAATTAATAGTACATATTTGCAATATTTAGGAGCGTTTAACTCTATTAAAGATAGGCTCTCATTACATATCTGGGATAAATTGTTGACGTGAGTACATAGATATTTAACGCATTTGGTAGTTTAAGTAAAGGCGTAATGTCTGGGCCGTAATATCTTTCTCCATCCGTATAATATGAACCTGCCAGCGGTGCTGATGAATCTAATTGTATCTTATTTGTACACCGTAACCATACAACAGCACAGTCATGATCTTTTTCTTTGCTAAAACAGGATTTTAATCCTTAACTGACTTCTGACTCCAAAGAAACACTTTTAAGCAAATGCCATTTGTCGCTGAATTTTTCGGCTGACATTAGCTGACTCTCAAATATTCGAAGTCCTTAAAACATGTAAGAGTTAAATGTGACGTACCTGTCAAAGCACAACCACAGATAGTTAGACTCGTCCTCATTTACTGCAACAGCCACTTTTTTGCTTATTTATTCAGGTCGGAGATGGCAAAATTTTGCTGCCTATTTTGCATAAAAGATACATGCATGAGTTGTACCAACTCTCCACATCGGTTTATAATTTCCTGACCGCATTTAATTTTTGACCCAGGAAATTGATGTTATCACGTCTGGAACTCAGCTTTCAGGTCATCATCTCCATATTTATTTAGTTGAAAGGGAAAACACTCTCCAAACTTTGGGTGGTATTTTAGGAAATCGCTTTAAACGTGGTGTCATACTAATTTTCAAGCCAAATCTCCCTTAAAAATTTCTATTCTTAACAATGTCCTCAAAACTGAGCGGTGCCAAGCCTGGTTTCCTGAACTCTTTTAAACTTTTTAAGGGACTTTTAGGTCGCAACAAAATTGGTTTATATCAAAAAGCCCGTCGATTAACTCCAGCTCCGTATAATTGGGCAAACATTTCAAACAATGAACGCAGTTACCTATAACCAACAAGCATACAAATTTACCCCTCTTCCTATATTGAAGTAATGACGTTGTAAACTTAAATGGAAGGAAACAATTTGTGTTTTGCTAATGGCTGCAGTTAGCCTGTTATCCTGGCAACATGTCAACCTAACGTAGGAGGCAAAATATCTCTAAGAAACCGCGCTCGAGTACTTGCCTATACAGATATCCATAAAAAAAAGTGTACCTTATATGAGGCTTATTTCTTTATTTGAAAAGGTTTACAGCATGAGGCCAGAACTGAGTAATTCTAAAAACGCTCAGTGCACTAAAACTCGGATAAAAGATTGGTCGCGCGAGCCAAAAAGTCGGATAACAAATTGGGTAATTTTAACCGAGTTGAGATTGCTTCTTCGTGCCGAGAGGTCTGAAAGCCTTGCTTACTCTTTGAAATTTGTGATTTTCATTCGAATCCGGTAAAAACGACTTGATGTTAGTAAAAGTTTGGGATTGTTTGGTTTAAGAGTTTCAACACGGTTAACCCAGATTGGTAGAGTAAGCAATATCAGTGTAGAGCTAACCTACCAACATTTTCCACTTGAATACCAACATCAACGCATATTTATGGAATTTGTATGGAAAACATTAAATTCCAAAAAGTATGCAGCTATTCAGGCATCATACCTACACGGAAAACCAATTTCACCATGGTTCCAAAGTGAGTCTCTCCCAACAAAATTACTCACTGTTTCGATCCATCGGTTGGCGGCTGGGTAATGGCTAGTTTTTATTAATTTCTTTTATGCTAGAGAAAATTTTCCCGCTTCCCGCGTTTGAATTGAAAGGGAGAAAGTAATTTAGTGAGTAGAACAAATAAACATTACAAAAAACTAAAAACTGTTGTTGCTAGCTCGCGAGCGATTAGTGCTCAACTGATTTCCAAAGTAAATATGAAATTTTGAGGGACCGGCAGTATTTGTCCTGCCCAGATATTTACCTCAATGGATCTAGAAATATTGTCTTTTCCTATCCCTATCCCTATCCCTATCCCTATCCCTATCCCTATCCCTATCCCTATCCCTATCCCTATCCCTATCCCTATCCCTATCCCTATCCCTATCCCTATCCCTATCCCTATCCCTATCCCTATCCCTATCCCTATCCCTATCCCTATCCCTATCCCTATCCCTATCCCTATCCCTATCCCTATCCCTATCCCTATCCCTATCCCTATCCCTATCCCTATCCCTATCCCTATCCCTATCCCTATCCCTATCCCTATCCCTATCCCTATCCCTATCCCTATCCCTATCCCTATCCCTATCCCTATCCCTATCCCTATCCCTATCCCTATCCCTATCCCTATCCCTATCCCTATCCCTATTTCTATCCCTATCCCTATCCCTATCCCTATCCCTATCCCTATCCCTATCCCTATCCCTATCCCTATCCCTATCCCTATCCCTATCCCTATCCCTATCCCTATCCCTATCCCTATCCCTATCCCTATCCCTATCCCTATCCCTATCCCTATCCCTATCCCTATCCCTATCCCTATCCCTATCCCTATCCCTATCCCTATCCCTATCCCTATCCCTATCCCTATCCCTATCCCTATCCCTATCCCTATCCCTATCCCTATCCCTATCCCTATCCCTATCCCTATCCCTATCCCTATCCCTATCCCTATCCCTATCCCTATCCCTATCCCTATCCCTATCCCTATCCCTATCCCTATCCCTATCCCTATCCCTATCCCTATCCCTATCCCTATCCCTATCCCTATCCCTATCCCTATCCCTATCCCTATCCCTATCCCTATCCCTATCCCTATCCCTATCCCTATCCCTATCCCTATCCCTATCCCTATCCCTATCCCTATCCCTATCCCTATCCCTATCCCTATCCCTATCCCTATCCCTATCCCTATCCCTATCCCTATCCCTATCCCTATCCCTATCCCTATCCCTATCCCTATCCCTATCCCTATCCCTATCCCTATCCCTATCCCTATCCCTATCCCTATCCCTATCCCTATCCCTATCCCTATCCCTATCCCTATCCCTATCCCTATCCCTATCCCTATCCCTATCCCTATCCCTATCCCTATCCCTATCCCTATCCCTATCCCTATCCCTATCCCTATCCCTATCCCTATCCCTATTTCTATCCCTATCCCTATCCCTATCCCTATCCCTATCCCTATCCCTATCCCTATCCCTATCCCTATCCCTATCCTTATCCCTATCCCTATCCCGTAACAATTCAATTCTATTAGGCAGTTTTTGGCATACAGACAGACAGACAAGAAAAATTCTAAATACTTATTATGTGGCTTCCATTGGCTTGATAATGATCCCTCCTATCAATTTTTTTGTAAATATCTGCAATGTACAGATATTGACTTCTTACAATTCAGTATACGTAGAGATTTGCTAAGTGCTTATGTATAAAAAGGGACATGCAATTATTATTACTTACAGCCACTTACACAATTTTTTGATGCGTTCGTTTAGGTAAATATGTTTGTTTTAAGGTTTTACGAACAGTATTAGCATATATTGCTGTTATGTTACTTTGTTTTTGCTTCACTTTTGTGCATGTTGTCAATCACACTGTAAACTTTCTTATGGTAATGTCGAAATTCTATGGAAATAAACTTAATTTTAGACGGTTAATACTTAAACAAGCTGCTTTATCCACACAAAATTATAGCACTGTGGGCATACATGTAACTATTTACATTATTTGATAACTTGATATAAGCAGATTTAAGACCTTCATCGTGCAGCGCATTCAAGCCTACATTGGCTTCAATGCCTAGGTTATGTTATACGAATGGATAACAGTATTTCGGTACACGAAATCGGTACCTAGCTTTTACAACATATTAAAGGTGGAAGACCGGTAATGTGTTTTAAGACAGCGTGTGGGCAATGACTTGGGCTTATTGATGATGCTGAATGATGATGCCACGTAAAGGGGGTAATTTTGTAACGTTTTGTGTAAACATCTTTGGCGTCAGTAGGAGTTGTCCAGAAAAGTTACGCGTCGCTGCCTGTAACCGTGCCTCAGCCTCTGGTTGTAACCGTGCTTCTATCTGCGCCTTGTATATAGAAATCTTGTTTGAGTGCTTTGCTCTTGTGTATGTGACGCTCTGCTTATGTGGGTGTGTGTGTGTATGCAAGTGCTTTGCTGATTGATACTATTCGGTAGTCGATGCCTAAACACGTTGAATGCTATCAAAGGAAACTGCGTTTATAATAAATATACACAGTGTTTACAACTACAAAGTAAGTGAATATTCATGTTAAATTTATTTTAGCTCAGAATACTCAAGATGGTAGGCAATTTATTTTGTTTGTGTAATTTTTGTGGCTATATTTATGGAATCAAATGCAAAAAAATTAACTAATATAACATTAAATATAACAAATAAAAATAAAATAAAATAAAATAAAATAAAATAAAACAACAAAATAGCATAAAAATAAATCAAATTAAATTATTTCAAAATAACTATGATAACCGAGAGGAAAAGAAAGTAAGTGAAAAGAAGTGAAAAAGGGAGAGGAAACAAAAGGAAGGGAAAGGAAAGGATAGGAAAGGAAAAGAAAGGAAATTAAAGGAAGGGAAAGGATAGGAAAGGAAATGGAGCAAGAAAAAGAAACAATAAAATATAACACAATAAAATAAATTGGAAATATAGACTTTTGAAAGAATAGAAAGGCAAATAAAATAAAAAATATTTAGGTGAAGGAACAGCATAGAAAAGAAGCGAAAGAAGGCCAAGAAAAGAGTAGCTGATAACTAAAATAAAATAAAGTTTTGTGGTTGAAATTGAACCACTGGGATAGGTCTAATTTAATAAAATTATTGTACAGGATACACATGTTTAAACATCAAACTCCACTAGAACTTGCTACTCACACCTTTTTTTCTTATACTTTTTTGATGCCCCAAAAAAACCTGCATCCTATAGCTCCCCACCATTCTAAAGCATATTTTGATGTAATACTTTTACATATGTGAAAAAACTGTAACATGAGGGGAGTTGTTGTCATATGTTCTTTGGAATGACTTCAGATTAAAGTCGAACCATCGGCGGGATAAGATTTCAAGAAAGACAATATCGTGTTTTATTCTAGAGCTCGCACTTATCGGTTAATCGATTAATCGAGTTTAATCGAATACTTACAGTACCAGTTTTCATTTCAAAGTTTCGTCGGTCCGTAGTGGAGGTGTGTTGACCCCTATATTATTGAGTGGGCCGCGATTTTTTACATAGAGAACTAAATTGCTTAGCAAAATCTTGATGAGACAGTTTTTCTTATGAAACTATATATTAAAAGTAAAGATATCGGCTTTATCCACGTCCTGTAGCTCTAGTAAGTCTCATTTCAATTTTATGGGAACAAATCTGAATTAAGAACCAACCTCTTTTACGTGAAACTGTAAATAAGAAATATTCTCTTCTTAAAATCATGCCTTGGTACTTAGATTTCGAACCAAAGCCGCATTTCTCACTTATTTCAGTATTGTAATTAACTCATCATGAGTTGAAATCTACAAACCTCGTTGAAAAGCATTACTCATTGCATGCAAAGATAAAGTAGTGGCGAAGCCAGCTTGACCATTTTAATTAGTTATTCCAGTTGCGAGTGTATGGCTGCCAAGCATTCACGAATTCCATTTCACAGTCACACCCAATCAGTGTATCCTTCACTTCAAAGACTGCACCTAGCTGTCATTTATCATTTATGTATGAGTTGACAGTTTCTGACAGTTGTCTGACAAACTGCTCAACGAGTGTATAGATAGTTTGCCTATTTTCGATTCTGACGGTTGCCGTTATAGGATTTTTGTTTTTATTGTTTCCTTTTGTGACTGTGAAGCAAAAGTATTTCAGAAAAAAGATAAAAGCTTCCAATTTTTTCTACTGATATTTTAAGTTTTAAAGAGTTAAAGTGTGATCAAATGACTTTCATCTCTCAAATTACTAGACCTTGACGTTTATGTGAGTTTAAGCAAATGGCTACGAGAATGAACATGGTTTGACGGGTTGAACAGTAGATAAGGTTTCATTGCATCTGTGATAAACGCAAAAAGTGGGATGCCTCTGAATTAGCGCTGGTCATTTTTGTTGATTTGGCAATTGTTGATAAATATTTTAAAATTTAGCTAACTTTAGTAAGCTTTTTGTGAGCTTACATCCAAACTCGATTCACAAAACTGCTGTACAAGGAACTGTTATAATAAAAGCTTTGGTGTTTTAACTGCGCCTAGTTCGAAAAGCAAAGTGTCAACCGCCATGCCTCTTTGAAAGGTCAAATTCATTTAAAGGGCAATTAAATAAGTAAAAGAAATATATATTGTAGTTTTTGTTATTGCGGACATCATTTATGCTTTGAAGCATTTTTTGCCATTATTAACTGTTGATTTGAGAGAAACGAAAACAAACCTAAGCAGGGCTTGGTGGCCGATGCTGTGTAAGCGATGGGCCATCAATTCAGGATTGCGGGTTTGATTTCCACTCCAGGGAAAACCATTGAAATGATGTATCGCGGTGTCATAGAAACAGCTACCCACCGGCTGTACGTGGTTGTTATTTTTTTCTGAAAAATTCGTAAAAAAATTTATTGCTTAACGAATTTCTGTTAGACTTTGAGAAATTTGGTTGGAAAAAGCAATGTTTTGGCGTTGTGCCATCTTCAGTGTCATCTTTAGTGATGACCTGTCTTTATCCACTGTATGGTAGATACATTTATTTGGTAGATACCGGAATAGGTTCTTTTAATATGTGTGTAGGTATGTGAGCGTTATGAATTTCTTCAAAGAATGAAACTAGTCTACCAGGAGTCCGGAATGATTCGCAAAGGAGGATGCGATTAATGCCAGTCCTAATGACTTCCTACGGGCTGGAATGTTCAGATTTGTTTCAGCATTTCATATGGAGATACCATTTGTACCAATTTTTATCCGAATGGGTAAGATAGGACTAATCCACTTTGTACAATTTAACTCCTATAAGTATGTTACAAAAACTAAAATTGGCTTAAAGCCGTAAGAACATGCTTCCTCTATTTTCTTCGAATGGCGCTTACTCGTCTAAACTGAACGCCACGCAAATAAAAAAATTACTTTTGTATATTGAATTATAGCCTACGGTGGAGGGAAAATAACAATCGCGGACAACTCTCTTTAGAGATTAATTGCATAATTTTTTGCAGGGATGGATCGAAATTGTCGGTACCTGTAACGAAAGTTGTTTTTGTGGGTATTTGGGTGGCTTGATCGATAAGTTGAGGTAGGTAAAATCAATCGTGTTTTAGGTAAAATCAATCCAGTTTTATGAAAGATAAGTACAGACTCGAGAACACAAGTTTCAATTCAAAAATGGAGTGGATCCCCAAGTACTTTAGACGTTTGTAACTTTGTTGATAAGCTACTGTCGAGTTTCGTTTTCAGGTTAAGCCCAAACGATTATGAAAAAGGTCAACGCTTTTACTCGCGTTCAAGTAAAGACAAAAATGACAGCAATTAAAAGCAAAGGAGAAAAAATCACCTACTTTAAGCACTTCTCATAAACTTTAAAATTAAGCCCAAAGTGCATTGTCTAAATGTGACTACCGTGTCCTTTAGCGCGAAAACAGCAAAGTGAATACTCATCTATAGCGACATATATAAATTCAACTAAACTGAAATAAAAAAAATAATAATTTAAGAGAAAACTTATGGAGCAAAGAAAATAAAAAATTCACACACTTTGTGAATGAGAGCGATAATTAATGGAAATCCCTCAACACTTAGCCCAAAGCGTAGATAGTCACAAGTAGCTCTGTATATATGTACGCCTCAGTTCTTAAGTATTTTAAATAGTGAACAAGGACCATTTTAAAATAAACGGCTTTTAGGAATACTTTAGTGAGAAAATAGAGAAAAAAAAAGTGAGGCGAGAATAAAAAACGGCTCAAAGGTTGAATATTCTAAAAGAAGAAATGTGAAAAGTATTTCGTTTGTATGCTGCAAGTCTGATGAGAGATAAATGTAAAGACAGCCGACAAGACAATAAAGCCAAATGTAGGCTACCTGCGGACAAAGAACAGTTCTAAAGTCAAAAAATATTTGGTTATAAACATATAAGTACATAGGGATGCATACCAAAACAAAAAAAAGGACTTGATGGCTGTGATAATTATAAGTTGGCTTTTGTGTTTTTCTGTTTGCCTTTCACCTTTATTGTGGTTTTGCTTACTAAAGAATGTTCATTTGCATGTATACTCGTATAAATATACTATAAATTTGTTTAGAACGGTCACTGCTTCTTTTAGTCGTACGATTTCAATTTTAAGTAACATTTAAGAAGAAAAAGAATTTCACATAAAAATTGGTGATTACTAGTAACATACAAAAGCCAGACAACTGAGCAAAAATATACAAATAAACCCCTCAATCTTAATTAGTGTTTTGGAGAATATAATTTTGCAAAACGTCGGGTTTTCAGTGTACAAAAAAAAAAAAAAAATTATAATTTTGCAGACATTAAAGATGTGCTTGTGAAGAATTTTTAAAACCGATGGAAATGGTATTGAATTATTAAAATCGCTCCAGTGTTTCGGCAGTTATTTACCTTTGAAACAAAACAGGATACATTTTTTATTGAAAGATCAAGGATAGCCATTTGTTCGTAGTGTCAATAGCGAATCAAAAATAATGTTCACTATTTTAAGCAGGACCTTCTAACTCTTTTCTGATTCGTTGTTCTACAGGTAAGAAGCGAAACAGAATTGTATCGATACCGGTCTCTTACCAAACCGCGTTTTCGATCATTACTGAAGCTCAAATATGTAAGATTACTTCAATATAAGTGATCATTAACAATTTGAGAAGTATACCATATATGCCAGTCAGTGATAGAGCACGAACGAAATTATGCCAGCGGCTCACTTGCTTGGTGCTTGTTCCGTATGTTTGTGTTGTTTGCCCTTTTACGCAGAGATTGCGCGGATGGTTGTAGCAACTGGGGATGTAAATATTTGTGATGACATTCAAAAGCTGCATCACAGACTCTGTAATCTCTATGTCCATCTGGCTGTTTGGATGCAAAATCCGGACCTTTATTTTTGATAAAATATCTTAACAAAAGTACAAGACTGGTCCACTACATCAAATAAATGCAGCTGTTACCATAGATAATAACTTTTTCATATAGAAACCACTAAAGATTCCCGAAGTACATTTCTTCGATCACACCTACCTGTGCTATAGCGCTCATGTAAAGCTTTTTTCAGTTCGCAGTTGTAAAAAAAACTTTCAAATTGAAGTATGACAAGTAAGTAGCTTGCTGTGTGAGGTAGTTACACTTATGCGGCTGGGCACTCCTTTGGCTCTGCATTTACTGTTTGTATATTTTCGACTAGAGGACTCCACATGGACCACTTTATGTTTCGTTTTATGATATTTTCTTTACGCTCTTTTTCTTCGTAATTCTTAGTACTTGCTGAGTGCTGTCGCTATTTCATATTCTTTTATGGAGCTTGTTGGCGACACAGTTGACCTCATCTACTTTGGCTTGCGGTGTATGGCCATCTTCACGTTGTTTTATTACTTTCGGTTGCCACGGAAATATTGTTTATATTCATTTTCTTTCACTGCAGAACAAGAGGGACAAATTATATAGGTAAAATATAATTAGCTTATTAAAGCAGGCCTGCAGTTTCCAGGTAAATTGGCTAGACAGAACCATATATGTGATATTAAGCAGACTGACTCTGGGATACCTCTTACTCTTATTTAGTGCAATCGCGCTGCTACTGGCGCTGGATAAAGGTGAGGGGTGTAGTGGTTTTAGTAGCAATATTTTGCATCCATTCAACAAATTAAGCCATAATGCCTATTTTTACGACAAGCTAGCCTATCTCGTATAGCCAGCCTAAGTATCACCACTTACCTAACATTGCCATTGAGCTCTTCTAACGGGAGTCCCAGAAACCTCGCGGCTTCAACAGGGTTGGACCATAGTGAGGGGCTCATTTGAGCAGACAATAAGATGGTTAATATCATGGGGAGACACGCCGCATGCCGGCAGACATTTGGCATGTCGGGGTTCAGTCTGGATAGGTAAGAGTTTAGTCTGCAGTTTTAGGACGAGAGCTGACAAAGGAGTTTACCGACTCTGTGTGGATGACTTTGAGGGCCCGTCGGTGCACCTTTGGATCAAATGCCAAGTCAATAGGGGTTGTGCTGCCTGAGAGACAAGGGAAGTCTTTTGTTGCTTGCATTGTTGCCAATGCCATACCAAAGTGTTGGATTGACTCACTTTGTATACACTGTGACCGTTTTCTCCAAGCGCAACAATTTTGAGGCGACTAGACGACATTGGTTACAATGACATAACAGACCTTGGTCGGGTAAGGCTCTAGTCATTCCGGTACGGAAATATAAATGAAATTCTGCTCCCGCTTAAAAAATTACAGTAGCATAAGCACTATCTACAGCCCTCTTAGATTCATACTTGGCCAATATAAAGACTTAAATGCTGCCTATGTATTCGAGTGCTTTGCATTCCTTTTCATCCTTGAAATTGCTCTCGGCACTCTCGTATTTTCCTTTATTTAAACATAATTTAATAACAAGCCACTAATTAACTTTTGACATTATTTTGCTTTTGAATGCAATAAACGAGAAATGTGAAATCAAAACTTTTGTACTCATTTATCATTCCCAACGCGAAACATCTTAATACAACATTTTATTAATTGACTTAAGAGTTAACAGATGCACGGGTACAATGAAAAAAGTTGTAAAACAAGAAAGTAAATTCGAGACAGCCAGCAGGATGGCCAATGACAAAAGCGCGCCGAGTACCAACTGACAATGAACGGAAATTGCTGCTGAGGGAAGAGCAGCTGAAGAGAGCGCACGGAGAATCACCGCGTAAGTTAACTGCTAACAAATGGCTGCGGAGGAAAAACAAAATGAAAAACAAATGCACAACAGGACACACTTTCATTGGAGAGGTTTGACTGCATGAATAAAAATAAAGGAGTCAAAAGATTAATGTGAACTAGCGCACATTGCTGGCACTTAAAGCTGACTAATTACTCGAGTTTAATGTAATATTCTAGCAGCTGGAAAGGCGAGTCACCAAGACGGCAGCTTAATGAAAGTGAAAAAGGCTAGGTCATTGCATTTGATTCTCTTTTATGCTTAGCAGCTACAAACAAAAGATCATTTCAAACGTTGTAAGTGAATTGCATAAGCGGATGTGCCAAGGTTTGCTTACTATTTGTAAAAAATTGTTGTTTCCGTTAAATGTGTAAGTGGTATAATTAGTAATAAGCTAATGAAAAAAGCTATAAAGGATATAATACTCATCCGAAATAATTACAAGCTACTTTGGATAGAGCTGTTGTGCTGAAGGGCCTTGTTCGGGAAAGCTTTAGGCTGATTCTACTGCTTATACCTGACTGTGATATATTATCCAAGCTGATTAGTTCATTCGCATTCGCGCTCCACCATGCTCACCATAACTGCGTAAACCTCCTGCAGCTCATGCTGACATTTATCTGGTTCTTCACATGACTGTGTTTGAAGCCTCGGCGAAGTCAATACAAATTTTCTCGTTAAGAAAGATTACATCGTGGCAGAAACTTCCCTCGGTAGCACTAAAAACTCCTTTCCTTTTCACGTTGGCGTTAAAATCTCCAAACACGATTTTGATATCACGCTGGGTCAAGCATTTCCTGACATCGTGGTGAGATGCTCGTCCACGGGCTAGATCAATAGTATTGGGTCTCTGGCGTAAGCCCTACTCCGGGCGTTTTTGAAAAATATTTTGGAATATCAGGATCATAAGCTCAGCCTCCAAAATAGATTCCGCTAAACGTGTTGTTGAACAAAATGTTTTGACGGATATGAATACTGTTGTTGTTGTTGTAGCGATACTTCTTCGTGAATAGTCGTCACTCTCCTTACCCAGCATTTTCAACAAAACTCCTAAGAAAATTTAAAGGAAACTGTCAGTTTCATTCTGTTGCAGTATCCACAACAAACTTCGGCCAATGTGACCCTTGTCTCTCTCGAGAGTTCGCGTTCTTCGTCCCCGGTCGGCAGCTGACAGTTTACTGACTCTGTGTGGATGTTGATAAGGCATTCCGGTATACCCTTGGATCATACAGCAATGTTATGTGATGATAGATTTTGTCATCGTGCTCAGAGATCTATTATTACTTTCCGGGGATTCGAATCTTCTTCAAGAAGCTGCTTGTTAGGTTGGCCAGGTGTTCTAGCAGGGATGAAACTTCCTTCAGTATATGCCTAAAGCCTGTAATCTCCGCCATCAGAATCTTTTTGTATTAGCCCGATATTTTTGAAAGCGACTTTTTGACCTCTAGAACCTTCCGAACGTCTCAATATCTCGAGTTTACAACGCCCTTCGACATTAAGGAAAGCTGGAGATTGACAGTGATATCGATAAGTGTATGGAGACGACGTCATAGATCAGCCACCGAGTTGCAAAAGGAACGATAGCTTGTGCCTTCTGAATTAGAACTGCCATCGGCAAGTTTCCAACTGATTTCTTTCTTTGGAATCAGGTGGAATATTTGTTTAACACCAAGCCTGGCAAGAAAAGAAGGACTAGCTTATATTGTAAGAAAAAACCCTAATTTCTGTTGGGCTTAGAAATATAGACTTACAACTTCATAGCTTTCACTCATACTTTTGATATTAAGCGTAGCTCTGTAACATGCTAGGGAACGCACTCCTCCTCGATTCATGGAAAACTAATATTAAAAGAAAAGAAACCATTTCAGTCCTAGGAGTTTAAAAAGGTCTTGTCTTCATACTTTTTCTGTAAACTATAACGCTTACCACTACGCTTTCGAAAAATTGAATCCATTTTACAGGTTGTTAGAACATCCTCGTGAGCATTCCCTGACATCTGAATAGATAACATTCATTAAAGCTAACCTCTTCTGATTTAATATTTTCAAGAATAGATATAAAGCATGGTTGAACTTGCATACATAGTTGTATGACATTAATTTGGATAATCCATCACCACTGAGCGTTTAGTTCATTTAAATGCTTCATTAACTTTTGCGATTTGCTCGAAAGTGCATAGCAATTTATTTTATTCTCCCCTTTGCCCTAAACGTGAGGTTGGAGAGGGGAAGCTGAAGAGTAAAGTGACTTAAAATGAATAAATAAAAATAAATGGCTGCAAGCAAAGTAAATGCAATCAATAAACCGTATTGCAGGAAAAAATATAGGAAAAAAAACAACAACTCGAGCGAGAACATTTTCTGAACAGTTGCTGTTGAAAAGCTAACAAACAGCACTAATGATTGCATACAAAAAGAACAACTGTAAAAATGACAATAAAGTGAAAGCGATAAAAACAGGTAGTGTCTATAGATAAAATGAAAAATGAAAAAAAAAGAAAAACAAATGATAATAACAAAAACACATTACGACAAGCAGAACATTGAGTGCATTTTCAATAGCAAACAGCAAAACAGCCAAGAGCCAAGTCAGCAATATTTCATAGACACCCGGTCGTATGAGTAACTTTTTACTGCGCACAGCCAACGCTAGCTTTGCTCGCTTATGGAATGTTTGCTGCTGCACATTTTTCATGCTTAACGGTATGGCAGTGTGTGGAGTTTTTAGCCAGCTGTGTTCTGCGTAAGTGCATATACTGGTTATGATTGTTGTTGTATAAATACATATCGAATATGTGACTTGTAGTCAAGCAGCAAAAAATGGTGCAAGTGATTATAAGACGTGAGGGGTACAGCTGAAAAGCTGCTTCTCTCCAGGATAGAAAAATCTATGTTTGTATTGGTAGCCAACTGATGGTCTTCGTAATGGTGGTACTATTTATCAAAGCAGATGAATTTTTCTGAGAGCCTCCCATGGCAGAAAACAAAATTCGAAGAGCTTGCCAAAGAACTACCAAGGGCGACCCGCTTTTGAAAAAACTTTTTCAAACCCATTTTCATGTTACGGGTTAGATATCACCAGTAAGGAAGCACCTCCGTAAGCACTGTAATGAGATCCAGCGCCACATTAGCCAGCCGTTCGATCTACTTTACCATACCATACTGGGGCTCTTAATGACCTCAACACCGAACCGGTAGAGAGATCTCTAAGATATCGACCTGTAAAGACTGTATTTAACATCCACCCACCTGAAATAGCTGAAGAGGAGAGCGTTCTCCCGAAGAGAGGCAATAGAGATTAGTGTCCTATTAGCTGAACTTAGTTTTAAACAGCTTGTTTCCTTGGACTCCCGTTAGACGAGATTGATAACGATTCTAACAGTGAACATGCCCTTAAGGCAGGGCGAAGCACGGTTAACAACAGCAGCAAATATTCTTGTGTAGTTTTTGACCATTATTTTTGTAGTTCGTGATACCATCACTTTTACCCTCAGAGCTTAAATAATTGCAATCGTAAAAAGTCGCCTTTTCGCATGAAAATTGCTTAAGTGATTGAATGGACTGAACCTAGGTCTAGCTTAGTGTGTTTAGTAGAGAACATCACACCCAACTGTAACCACAGATGAGCTCCTACCTCATTTCTAACTTCGAATTTAAGTGCCGAAACTAGCAAAAACAGTACGTAATCAGAGCGCAGTAGTCTGCCTTGCTACTGAAGGAGGCAAAGCTTGTAAGATTGCTGGAGTGACCGAGATCGGAAAGCGCAAGCCCCGCTCCATTTGGCTTCATTAGGATTGCAGGAATGGGTGTTGGTATTTTAAGTGTACGGGCACTGTAAAAAAGTATTAGCTGAACGATACTTACAGAGTGGGCTGACCTGCGAAATTGTGTAGCTTATTCTAAACAGAAAGAGCTCCGCATTTAGGAAGGCCGACTGACTGCGCACTTTTTGGCCTATGTAGATAGCTCTTTGATAATAGATTTCCTAGTCTATAAGTGTGGCCTACCACGAAGTACAGGTGCAGAAAAAGTTATTTTGCATACAAGCAATGCCATTAACATATTCCCACCAATGTAATCAAGCAGCCAATTTCTTTGTGGGAATTCACTCATATATCAATTTATGTATGTGTGGGTGTGCGCTTACAAATGTGTGTGAACTTTTGCTCCTTCCAGCACAAACACATAAATATCTACTAACCCGTACTTGCGTGTGTGTGTATCCGCAGCACGCTATTATTTTTGTAGAAATCATTTTAAAGATGCCTTTTGCTCACTTTTTATGAACTATGCACTCTCATGAAAGTAAAAGGGCACTTTTTTATGATCTTCAATATTTGCCTTGACATAAAATTGCTCACTTTGCTGTAACAACAAAAGAAAATCACTTGCAATCTTTATTGTTTTTATATTTCAGATTTTTATACGCAGCTGAGTACAGCTCACAGAGTATATTAAATTTGGTGGTACAACCCAGGGACCCCCGATAATAATTATTTTTATATTTTTAATGAAAAAAATCAAATCAATCAAGCCTCGTCATGCTCAACGGATATCTGCGTTGATTGAAGAAAATTTGAGCGAAACCTATATAAATTACATTTAATCACTCTATTTTGAGTTTTATTTTTTTGATCAAAAATAATCATAATTTTTTGATTTGTTTTGGGTTGCTCGACAATAAAACCATACTTACATGCACGTTTGAGTTTTATTTTTTTTTTATGATCAGAAAAGTAAAACTCAAAAAATAAACATTACCCTTAATCAAAAAAATAAAACTTGAAGATACCTATTATTGTTGATTTTTATTAAAAAAATCTGAAAATAATGACCAAATAGCGAGTTTTGAGTTGGTACAACCATGGGGTGTAACGGGCTTTTGAAGTATGAACTTAATCAAAGCAATCCTTTGGAGCATGGCTTATATCAAGCAAAATGTAACTCAAACTTTCTTGCCAAAGCTCACAGCTGAGTATATAATGTTCGGTTCCACCCACTCTGAGACCCCCTTACTTGTTTTATATGCGTCCTTGCA
Organism: Merzomyia westermanni; assembly: GCA_949987695.1. Classification (NCBI taxonomy): domain Eukaryota; kingdom Metazoa; phylum Arthropoda; class Insecta; order Diptera; family Tephritidae; genus Merzomyia; species Merzomyia westermanni. Next base: position 4,887,596 of record OX465290.1, on the reverse strand, counting down.
AATCTCACTAATAAAATCACTTCGCCCTGCTGATTTTGATAAGAAGCTCAATTTGGTAGATTAATTTGTAAGAATAATATTTCATTTATAGTCGAGCAGAATTCGCTATGGATGAGACATAGTTACGAATGCATATTTTGCACTTGACTTTCTATCAAAATGCAGTAAAAAGATTTGGAATGCTTTTAGTTTACTGCTGGTGTAAGGGTATTGTTTGAGATATGTTTCGTTTTGGAATATGTAGATGAGAAGAGGAAAGATTTAATGTAGTGGAAGCGCTCATACTTAAACAGTCGGAAAGCTTACCACTTTGCTTACTTTTGGCTTACATTTTTCTTGCGGGGGGTCTTATGCATCTTACCTTCTTCTTTTTATCACTGGGTTATGCATGGTTGAAATATTCTTTTAGTTCGAAAACCTTCAGGTGAGGTTAGCATATTATTATTTAGAATAGGTCAGTGGGCTGCAACCCAGGTATCCCTTGTGGCCACGAAAAATCCTTGTAATGCCATAGACCTTTTCAAGACTTCTGAAGGCGACACGGCTGTACCACCTCCACTGTACTACCTCCAGCTAGAGTTGATAGCGAAGTCAAGGATATTTTTACCTCCATTTCAGATTACCTTGGCAGGCTTTAAAAAAGGGTCATACCTTTCCCGCTTGGGTATCTAAATCCCTGCGACTTTTCCAGAACGCTATGAGCTTGTACAGCTGTATTCCTCATTTCAGGTATTTCCAATAGTCTTATCATAGAAATTGATTCCTTAATGATGTGGAGTTTAGATTATATATATTTCTTTATTGGGAGATGCTCTAGGCACTTAATTAAAGAACATAAATTAAAGAACATAGCAATTACAAAATGATCCTCCATGCATAACTAGAAAATATTTAATATTTACTGAGTGCTCAGCAGTGGATTTATCCTATTGCCTCTTTAATCACTTTTCTTCTAATGTAAGCTTATTAGACATACTCACTTGAACATATTTAATATGGCTATAAAATTGCATGTAACTAAAATAAGTCTTACTTAGACATGCAAGAATACTGTTAAGTGTCAACAAAAAAAAACCCCGAAATATGTATGAACCAAAACCACAAAACTTCTAAAAAGTGAACAAAAATGAGGAAAGACAAAGAAACATGGAAGAAACCCAAAAAATCGACCACAACTCAAGCCAAGTAAACTTTTAAAAAGCGAAGTGCAATAAAAGTGCGAAAACAAGTTGTCAAGTGTGAAGCGAGGACAATGTGAACATGAAATTGAATACATAAAGCAGAGCAGTGCGAATGTCAACCGAAAACTTGTTATGAGATTAGAAGAGAACAAGAAATATCAGCAAAAACATAAAAATATTTAGTTAATATTATAAAGAAAAGTATATCTTATGATGCAAGTGTTGTAGAAATTTGGAGGGAATACTTTCGAATGTATTTCCATGAATTGCAGTATTTTTGAACTTAGCAATAGTATATACGGGATATTATCTTCAAGTTCTGCTTCTTTAATTATAAAATTTTTAAATTTTCATTTCAAATTTGATCCGCTGTCTGACCTTTTGATCTTGGATATACGTTTATATAACTGTTTTTGATATTAAGTGCTATAATACTTTTGGCCAAATGTTTGTACTATGTATGAAAAGTAGAAAAGATGGGGCCCATCAATAAGTACACCGACATAATCAGCCGATATAGCTTTGCACGTATATCCGTTTGTCTGCTTGATTACAAATAAGAAGTTGGGTCGTAGAGATATCTGGATAAAATTTTGTATTCGGCTAAAATTTTTGAAATATAGTAGCCTTTACCAGCGGTATTTTTCGCACGCAGAAACTGAAATATATGTAACATTTAAAATTTTTTTTTAAAAAGTGCCGGGTGAGGAGAAGATCTCTCCCACCCAAAATAGTTTTATAAATGCTGTGTTTTTCTGGGGCGCTACACCATTACCTTATATAACTTCTTTCCGAGTTTTATTTTTTTAACATAAATGCTTGTAGATATATTTACATTGAAGGCCCCCGTTTGCATTAGAGGCGCTACGACCCCTTATTTCCCTTTGGAGGTGTTAGAGATTAATCTCTTCTGATTTTTTACCATAATCTAATCTTATTTTATTCCTCATTGAGTTTTCATTTTCTAAAATAACTGCTTCCAAAGATATGCAGTTATTAGGAATTAATGAGAAAGCGGTTACACGTCTCCTCAATATATTGAACTAAAAAGTGTTATATTTTTAAGTTGGACCATTTTTAGGTAGATACCAAAACTAAGTACAAAGGGCTCAGTCATTTCTGAGTGCATTGGGTTATTTTAGAATTTTCTCAGCAATGGGAAATGGTCAAACATAAAACTAATTGCAATTGGTTTATATATTTCAATACAAGAAACTTCGGATATTAGTCAAACTTAAAAAAAAAATATGGAAAATGCTTTTGAAAATAAGATTTTGAGCTTTCTTCCCTTGAGGTATTTTTGTAATTTCATAGCAACAGTTAGAGATAGATCAAACAAAAATTCGTAGAAAGGTCAGTTATTTCACAATGTAAAATAGTGGGAATATTGTTGAAAATTTTGGAACAACGTCCTTCTTAAGAATTCAACATACAATATATTTTATGCTCGTTAGTGAACTCAAAAAAAATGCTAAAAATGCATTTTTTTAGTTGGAAAAATATTTATGAAACACACTTACCTGCAAAAATTTAGTTTTATCACTACCAAATTTTTTTTTGTACAGTCTACTGTTCGTATGCAAATGTATTAATAAATATATGTGTTTCTGGGTTGCGATATACTATGCAACTAATTACTATATGAGCCGCTGTGGTATTGTCACTTGTCAGTCAGACATTTCGCATACAAAAGTGAATCTTCGGCTAAGGTACGTTGGCATATTAAAGAAAATACAAAAGAGCAAATTATCTCTTTTGTTAGGTATTTGCATTGTTTTATGCGACGCTTAGCACAATTTACTCTAGCTTATTGAGGCTAATCGCTGTTTTACATGTTCAAATATACATAAATGTACTCCTATGTATATCCATAATTCGCAGCTACTACTTTCTCTCTTTGATTTTGCCTTACCTTAATGCATTTCTGTTGCCCTAAATTTCTGACTAAGCTATTAATAAATGGAATATTTATATTTAGCATAAGCCAATGTCGTTAAGAGTTTAGTTGCGCTGGTTTTCTTTTCAACAATGCAAGGACACGTTGCATATGAAATGAAAATAAAGCGATTATTCTGACCTGAGTCATGTAAATGTGTATGTATGTGTGTCAAATACATGTAAAAGAGATAACTGCTGGTATTAACATAGTTTACATATTTGCATATTACAACTGTAATGAATTTGGTATTCTCTGTCAGCTACTGAGTACGGCGCAGCGGGCTTAAAGCTTAGCAAAACGTGAATTTATATACTTATTACTTAGTCGCTTATTTACTTAACTACTGTACGATAGCGAATTAAATAAAATTTTTATCTTATTTGGCTTGGTTTCTAGATCACCCAAGAGCTTTTGGTTAATACTTCATAAGCATTCGTAAGCCCATACAAAAAGATAAGAGTTCAAATAGATTGGTATAACAATTCTGTCTTGGAACTAGTTCTTTGAAGGTTGCCGGATGCCTTACTAATACTGGCTTACCATACCAAAGTGGTGAACCTAAAATTCCCGCACAAGTTGTATCAAAAAAAAAAAGCAAGTATTGAGATACCTGTCTTGGGCTGTGCCAAAGGCTTTATACATTTCATGAATACGACGTACGACTTTCACTTTCCAATCCTTAGTTACAATAAGAGCGAATTGCGCGGAATTTTAAATTCTCACCTTTTTAATTTAAACATATATAGACGAAACCCCGTATACCCTTTATATTATTTCAATTTTACTTAGTTTCACTTTACATCCGAACGATTTTGTGGGCGTATATGCAAACATAAGGCACTGGTCGGGAATGGCACCGAAAGCTAATGGTCTAGTCACATGCTGGTTATTGGTGACGTATCGAATTAAATAGTAGCCCTTCATCGGGTGAAACTAGAGTCGACCTTCTAAGTAGAACTTCCATCCTTATTCGAACTGATGTTTTAAGGTTCGTATACGTAAGGCTGGCTCGTTTCGCTATGAGGTAAAATGTTTTTAATCAGACTCCCTGTGCCTATAAATGAAGTGGGTGGATAGGTTCTCAAGAACATGCCATGTGAAAAGTTCACAATATGGTTAACTTCAATTAAGTGCACAGCTTACCATTAGAGCAGGCTCATACAATTTGAAAATTTTCTACTGCCTTAAGCTCATTTAATTTACTTTTATTTTCTTATATACATACATATATTAGTTTGCGAAAAGTTCTGGCCGACAAAAAAAAAATCAACAAGTTATGTAAACCAATTTTTGTAAATCTTTTACTAATAAAATCGATTTTGATTGATGGTTTTTTGATAAATTTAGCCTTTAGTTAGAGGATTAGGATTATGTTATGCACTTAAGGTGCAAGGAAAAGTGGAAATACTACATCCAACCTATATATCTATCCTATACTTGGACTTGGAAGTTGGGTGAATTTTCGAATAAAAACCTAATTCTTCGCTTCCAAATTACAGGACAAAAGAAGCTCCATAGGAATACTCAAGGAAAACTTAAACACTGGTCTAACAAAGTTGCTCCCAAAAAGCATTTTATTTTTCAGCAACCGGTTTCCAGCTAGCTGCTTTTAGGCTGAGGCTTTTACAATTTTGGTTTCCTTTCATATTATTATATTATTAGTCAAGCAGGAGAATATGCTGTGTAAGTTAGTAAGTCATAACCGAATTTATGAACTTGTACTCTAATTAATTTTTTTCTCACTATACTTGACCCCTCGTGCATCTTAAGAAACTGTGACAATTTGGCATTATTTAGTCGAGATTTATGCGGAGAAACCCACTGTATCGATCGTTGCTTGTTCTCTGTTGTGGTATGATCGACACAGTTTTCATCTGCAGTAACAAAACGACGCCAAGTTAAGAAATCTCTGGATATTCAAGCTGCCTTTGTGTAGAAAAAAACCACACAAAATCTTGCATAAATAAATACCTATACCTTGCAGCTGAGGAGTAGCTCAAGAAGTGAAAACTGGTTTACTGGAGTATAAAGGACGAATGCATCAAGGCGCTAAAGACGTAGAAAACAAGGATTAAGGAGAATATGCATATTTAATGACAATTAAGACTTTAGCAACTTGCAAGCGAGATCGAAAGCGAATCCAGGAAAAATTATATTCCATTTCAAGGAGCTACAGCGCGATAAAAGCGAAAAGTGGACGAAAGCAAAAAGGAAACCAGGAATAAGGAAATCGTAAACAAAAATGTGGCATGGCTGCCACACCACAATATTTCGTTTAGCATCCTAGCAGAAAAAGCTTAATCGGCAACATACCAGCAAACAGTTTGGTAACCATTTTGGCATGTATACGACATCTGCAAATGTTTTAAGCCAAGCTTAAAATAAGGTTACACAATAATACTTTTACAAAACTACTTCTAAATTAAATAATTTATTCCTATTTCAGACAGAAACTTTTCTCTTTTTATGCTAAACACAGATCCGTTATCGAACTTTCCCATTATTTCTCGGTCCTTACAAAAAGATCTGAAATCTCAAAACAGGTATAATTTTATCTTGCCCTCTTTGCTTGCCTTGCTTCCTAATAAGTTCGTTTCTATTTTACCTAAAGAGTAAAATTTAGGAAATATTATTTGGCATAAAAACACTTTTGTTAAGTTCCGGGTCGGAAAATAAGTGTAATTTTTTTTCGATCTTAAAAGAGTCCGGGGTTAGATAGTGTCTCTGAAGAAAGTAATTAACGTTTCTTTCATCCCAGGTCTACCAGGATCAAAATCTTGTCCACGATTCATTTTTCTGGCATTTTTGAATGAAGTCCTATAGTAACCTATTCTGGTCTTTATATTTTCGTGCCAGTAAAAAAAGTTTTCTGTGCCGGTATAATTTGTAAAGACAGAATAAAAGTCCTTTTTAATAATTAACAAAATCAATTAAATTTGGTGCTATGTTATTGAAAAATACTTAATTTTTGTCTTTAAGAAATATCTCGCCAGGATGCAATAGTCAATCGCTAAAAGATATGTAGTGTTAAGTTTTACTATATTTTACTTGATAAGAAATCAAAAATATTTCGACAGCTGAAAGGTTGCCTTAAATACTGTTACGATACAAAACCATATGTAAACTCGTAAATATCCTGCAGTCAAACGAACGAGGTTTTAATCATCTCAGAACTGGTATGAGTCCCAATCAAACTACAGTCAACTAAATTTCTTTCATACAAGCAGTTGGTGACATATATGTTTTGGGGAGAAATATACCAGTCTCAAACGGTTTCAAAATAGACCAAAACGAAGAATAGTTCCATTGAAGTGATGATTGTAAAGTAAAACTAACTTAAACGCACCCGGGCATGTTGGAGAAGTACTCCTTCCCCATGGGAGTTGACAACTTTGGGGCTTTGATGTTGGAAACATCAAATTTACGGATTATAGTATTCTCCAAAACTATGAAGTTGAACTGGTATATTTTTGTTATATTTCGGACTAGGTTGATAGAAGTCAGAAAATATTTGTTGCTACAAAGTAATTTGTCTGATTGGCTTGGAGTTTTCTGCATTGCAAGCGGCAATACTGTTTTTATTTTCGAGGTCTGTAAAATTTCTAGGGTACTTAAAACACTCATGGATAAGCTACCCACATAATGTCTACTAGTGATAGTGCTAGCGATAGAAATAGTGACAGAAATAGTGATTTGGAATAGTGATAGTGGAACCAATAGTGATAGTGGCAATTAGAGTGGCTGTGAAAATAAAAGTACCCATAAAACAAAAACAAACAATGTTTTTCCATTGCTGCCAACTGAGTGCTATTTTTATGTGCAGAGCTATAATATTTAAATTAGCAGGGATACCACAAACCTACTCAGCTCCGCCATTACATTTTTCCCCGTAAAAAATGTGTAACACATTTGCTTTCACTTAGCTATGTAAAACGTATATGTTTAAATATCTGCAAGCTTCCGATTTTCTTGTTTGCATTTTATGATTCCAATATTTTGTGGATTTCATTTATTGCGTTGTAGCTTTTAAACTGCCTGTTGCTTTATAATCGTTTTTTTCTTGTTGTTAGTGTAGTATTTGTATTCACATCAACATTTTCGGTTTTTCCAAGTTTATGATGTATCATCATATTTCATGCAACGATTTGTGCAAAACTCCATCGTTTCAGTTTGAATTGCTGTTTTGTGTTGTTTCGATAAGTTTGGGTGTGGTAGAAGCAGCATTATAGAAATGGAAGAAAAATGGAAAAGCGTCCCAACAATCATTTCTGTAAATGTTTTTCAAAATAATTTAAAGTAAACTTGCTACAATAAGCGATATGTAAGCTTTTTCAGTTTTAATTTATTTGAAAGTTTCAAGTAAAATTTTTATAAACTTCCAGAAAAAACTGTTACAAATAATTTCAATTGAAAAGTGAAATGCAAATTTTTATTAAAATTCAGAAAAAACTATTTGTCAGTTTTTTCTTTTCAACCTAAAATATTTCCAATTCCTTTCAAAAAAGATTTTATATGAGAATGACGGCGAAAAAGCCACTTTCGCAAATTGGTAATAGTTGGTTTAAGTCGCAGCATTCAATATATGATTAGACCTTAGTTATTTATTTTATTGCAATAGCTAAATAATATACAAAATATGGTTTGAATAAAGTTTAAAAAAAAATCTTGTAGAAAGCTTTCTTTAAAGTCTTTTTTGTAGGTTTAAATTAATAAGCTTTTTATCAACGTGTCGTTTCAATTACACAACGTTTATTTTCAAACGTTTTATAAACGAAAATTCTGAATTTTGTAATCTTAATACTTATTTCGGAAAGCTTTTTAAAGATTTATTTTAAGTTTACTTTGCTTTTTGGGGTTAGGCAATGAATGGGTTAATAGAAATGCTTTTGTAAGTAAAATCTATTTCAACTATTAAGGTTATGTTGCTTTATAATAGAGCACATTGAAAAATTGAGGGAATAAAGTCAGCTACCCTAAACTTGTAGAAAAAAATATTCCGATAACATCAACCAGTTCTTATTTTGTGGATCACTTTAGGCTCACTAACTCGTCAAGTTTTGGTAAATCTGTTTAGATAGTACGAATGAAGATTAAATACGTGTTGACGCTGCTAAGGAGGATAAAAGTTCATTATTGACAAAATGTTACGTATCATTACTTGGCTGCTGAGAGATTAAGAACTAGCTATACTTAAAATATTTACCGAGGCGAATAGCCTGATATCAACCTTTGCGTAATTGAATCTTCTCTGCGACAACGCTTACACATTTGTAAACCTTTCGTAAGACCCTAAGATTATGTTAGGTTTGTCACCTGGCAACCCTACCATGCATTGACACTTGGCTACTGTGAATTATCTTTCTAGGTACTTTGAAGAGAGTTCTATTCGGGTCGTCAACGAAGCAACATGAAATTATCAACTTCAATTAATTAACAATCAAATTAATATATTTCAATATACTTTTTAAGCTATCAATAGATACCTACATCGGAATTAAATGTATTAACTAATTCTAATCGTAGTGTATATGTGGTAATAAAACCACTCGTGGTTACTTTGGGACAATCAATTCACAGTTTTTATTCAAGTAATATTACTTATTATTATTTAAAGTTAGACTCATATGCAAATTATAATTTTAAGTTCTTATTTGTAACGCGCTCGTTTTTTTACATGTGTGAATTTTCATTCCTCTACTTCAACTCAACTCTTCGTTTTTTCGAACGCGCGACGCTTCGTTAAATTTTGTGGGTTGTTAACGATTAACCCTTAGTTAAACTATTGTATGGGTTGCCAACTATACTTCGAGCTTGCATGCCATACTTGTACTTTTTTTATCCTAAACCCGATCCTACAATCGGCCGTCCTGACAGTTTATTCGACCCTGAATAACTAGGACCACGGCTTCATGTTTTCAGCTATGGTTGTTGTTTTCAACGGTCCTTCTTGGTTGCCGATCTTCTCTACCTCATATCTACCGTGGTTTAACTTGGCGGTTACCCTATACGGCCCTAGATATTTTGGTCTCAACTTCATGGCAGTACCGAATTGAGTTTTCTTAATAGCGACTAAATCATTGATTTTATATATCGCTTCTATTTTCCTGTTTTTATTGAAAGTTTTACAGTTCTCCTTTTGTATTTTGCTTATATTCTCCTGGGCTTCTTCCCTTACTAAGTCCCTTTCTTCATCTAGATCCTCTACTATTAAATCGTTTATTATTTGACGCAAATCCGGGTAATCATTAACCCGCATGTCTAATCCGGTAAGTATTTTGAAAGGCGTTGCTCTGGTACTGCGTGGTATAGTATTGTTCAGCACCTGTTGCACTTTAGCTACATGGTTGTACCACCGGGTGGGGTTGCTTTGGCACTTCTTCGCTATCATTGGAATGACCGTTTTGTGAATACGTTCCACTTGCCCATTTCCTCGAGGTACTCCCGTTGCGATCTGCAAGTGTTGTATACTTTCCCTGTTGCAATACTCCTTAAAACTGTTTGAGGTAAACGCTGCTCCTCTATTACTAATTATGCGATTCGGGTTTCCGAATATCGACGCCTGTTTTGCTAGTCTATCTATAACTTCCTCGACTCCCGTAGACTTGGTCGGATATAGCCACGTAAACTTCGAAAACCCATCTACTACCACTAGGATATGATTATACTTTTTCTTTGTTTCGGTCAACGGCCCAACATGGTCCACGTGATACGTCCCTAATGGTTCACCCGCTTTATTGATTGGAGTCAGACACCCCTCTTTCTTGCCCCTTTTCGCATCGATTACTATACATTCTACACATCCTTTTACTACTTTTGTTACCTTCTCACTCAAGTTGAGTACGTAATAGTTTTTCTCAACTAACTCTTGTGTCTTTTTACACGCGAAATGGTTTTGATCATGTGCCAACTTAATTATTTCTGCTTCCATGCTGGAAGGTACGACAAGTAGCTCCTTAACGGGATCCTTATAAACTATACCGTTCCTTAGAAAAAAATCTTCATAACCACCCGAACTCAAAATCTTCTTGACCGCTTTTATCCAAGCATCCTGTTCCTCTGCCTCCCTCAGTCTAAATGTTAACGCATCTTCAACTAGCATACAGTATATGCGACTCAGGGCATCAACATGCCTCATGCGCGAGCCCGACCTGTGCTCTACCGCGTAGTTATACTCTTGCAGGTACATGGCCCATCGCATTACCCTATCCGGCACATCAGTTTTCCTAACCGTCATAGTAAACGCATTGCAATCGCTCACGATTTTAAACCTCCTGTCTTTCACATAGATATGCCACTTTTTCAACGCCTTAATCACTGCTAATACCTCAAGCTCGAAAGCGCTGTATTTTTCTTCTGCCATTGTGGTTTTTCTACTCATAAACTCTACTGGATGAAACAACCGGTCCTCCGAGTCCCTTTGCAACAACACCGCTCCAAAACCGTACTTCGACGCATCGGCATGTATTTCCGTTTCTGCTGACGGATCAAAAAGTTTTAGGGAGGGCGCGTTTATTAAAGCTCTCTTTAATTCCTCTACAGCTAACAACTGCTCTGTACCCATTTTAAAATTTTCTTTTTTCCTCAGCAGATCTGATAATGGCTTTGCGATGATTGCGTAATTTTGAATAAAACGCCTAAAGAACGACGTAAGTCCTAAAAACCGCTGTATTTCCTTTCTACTTGTCGGTACAGGGAAGTTTTTCACGGCCTTGGTCTTTTCAACCGACGGCATAATTTCTCCGTTTTCTATAACGTACCCTAGCCAGTTAATTTGCCTCCTAAGGAATTGACATTTTTCCCACTTTATCTGCAGTTCATATTCTGCAGCCCTATCCAATACTCTTCGCAACTTTACCAACGCTTCATTATCATCCATGGCGGGAATAACAATGTCGTCCATGTATGCTATAATGGTACCATTTTGCAACATATCCTGGAACACTGCCCGGATAAATCTGCAGAAAACAGCCGGCGAGTTGGTGATCCCAAATGGAACGAAACAAAATTCAAATTGACCACTATTAGTCACAAACGCGGTATATTTTCGTGAACTCGGCTCTATAGGCACATGGTAAAATCCATTTCTTAAATCGAGTGTGGAGAAGATTTTTGCACCCTGCATTTTGTCTAACACTTCGTCGATTACCGTCATCGGAAAGTTATCCCTAACAATCTTCTCATTTAGTTTGCGATAATCGCAAAAAAATCTTTTTGTCCCATCTTTTTTCTTCGTCAGCACCACCGGCGACGCATACTCCGAAGTACTGCACTGTATAATTCCCTTTTTAAGCATATCTTCTACTTGTTTATCTATATACCGCTGATCCTCGTATGATACTCGACGTGGGCGCTGATACACTGGACTATCATCGGTTAGCACAAGCTTCATCTGCACTGGTACGCTAGCTTGTTTCCCTGGTACATAGGCTCTGACTAACTTCTTTACCTCTTCCGCCGTTTTCCTCTCTAGATGCGATACGTCTATATCACTTACCTCTTTCTTTGGCTCCTCTCTTTCGGCTAAACACAAGGCTGCAAATTCACTAAACAGATCACATTCTTCCTCTTTGCAATTAAGTTCCTTCGAACTCCGACCCTGGGCTATACCCGTCAGCCTTTCCTTGCTGCTCTTTGCTTCCCTTCCTACGGCACCATCTTCTATGACCTCATTACTCTCGGCCACTCGGCCAGCCTCTGCGAATCCACCCCGTGGCCTTTCTAGAGTACTAATGTCCCTACGTTCTGGCTCAACCACTCCGGCTACGTAACCTCGAGAATCAGGCCCAATCACTCCATGGTTCCCACTGCCTTCAGCCATACCTTTCGCAATCGGCTTCCGAAACTCGACTTCCCCTTTTCTAAAGACCAACTCTACATCTTTGAGCACATCACTTCCTATTATAGCGGCATACGGCATGTCGCGCTCTCTTACTACGTGGAGCGTTACTTTCACTTTTATTCCGTCGATTTCGATTTCGGCCTCGAAGCTCCCTAATGTCGTGAGTTGCCCCTTTCCTATCCCGAACAATTGACGTTTTTCCTTACTCAGCTCAATATCTCCTAACATCATGAGCGTATCGTACCTCATGATGCATAAATCGCAGCCCGTATCTACCAACGTACTAAAAATAAACTCATTCATTGTTACTTCAATAAATATAAGGTTACTTCTCGACTTACTCTCACCCTGTTGTCCTAACGTGTTTGCCCGCTCATCTTTAACTGTGTAGCTTCCTGTACCCGTCTTGCAATCTTTGGCATAATGGCCATTTTGTTTGCACTTAAAACACGTCACCTTTCTAGGCTCTGTACTTTGACATTCTCTAGCCAAATGACCCTCCTTTTCACATTTGAAGCATTTTTTATTTTGAAACCCTTTTGTGCCACCACTTTTCTCCGATCCTGTCTGCGGCATACCCAATTTGTTTGACGACGTTTGAGCACCCGTTATCTTTTCATATACCCGTACTTGCTCTTTGAGTTCACTGAGGCTCTTTGCTTGATATAGCACTGCCTTATTTAGCCGCGTATCTGGTACTCCCTCCACGAAATATTCTACAACGCTCTTCTCGTCAAGTTGGATTGGCTTCCCTATCTCTATTAGGGCGTATAAATACTCATGCAAGCTTTCCTTCGATTGCTTTCGCCTATTTCTTAACGCTCTGTGGACCTCTGAAGCGCATAGTTTTTCTCCGAACTCCTCTACCAGGGCTTCTTTTAACCCCTCCCATTCTCCCTTTCCTGTTAACCCTCGAGAAAAAGAGCTTGCAGCACCTTTAAGCAGCTGCTTCGCGTACACATACTTTTGTAGGTCATTCCAACCTACCGTGTCAGCAACTTCTTCAAACTCCGTCACCCACTGATCCACTCCACGGGTACCGTCACCTGAAAATGACGAGAGGCTATCCTCTATATCACGCAGTGTAAACATCGCCCTTTGCCCATTTAAATTGTTAATTGTATTTCCATACACTGAGTGTGTAGACTCGTTTTCGAAATCCGTATTCTCTTCTCTTTCTTCACCCTCAAACACTAAATGCTGCAGCAACCGCAACTGCAATTCCTTTTTCCTCCCAGAAACACTCAGCTTAAACTCCCTTAGCTTATCCTTCAACATTTCCACGGTCATTGCCTTTATGGTATCTGTATCCATCTTGCAAATTGCCAAATTTATTTACGCGGCTCTAAATACGAAAAACAAAACGCAATCTACTCTCTTTGCATAAACTCAGCCATCGAGTTTATGCAAACGCACATGAACAATTCAATGTAAACAAATCCGAAACACCTACAAACACGCGAAAAATGTATGATACCTTCTTTTCCATTATTACCCGACTCGCGAAAAAGGAATGAGAATTCGATTTCGAATACATACAAAAATGTCAAAATACTATTGATATCTACGTTTTCACAATTATGAGCAAGAAAGAAAGAACTACTTACATACGTCTAATTAGACTAACTAAACAAATCTACTCTACCGCCGCTTCTCTGCTACCTGCTGCCTTTCTTGATTTTGCCTCTGCTGTCCCGATAGTTGGTTTGCTCATTAATTCTCTCGCTGTTGATTATTTATTATCATGTTGTTTTTTATATTTTCTCTTGCATATTTACTTATACTTTTCTTGTCACGCTTACTTTGAAGCAATATGCATACATACATATGTATGCTCACATATATAATTGCTCTGGCATATATCTGTCACGGCACTCTTGTATTCATTATTGTCTCTTTCCGTTTATTGTTTTTACATAATTATGCAACGAGAATTATGTCACTATATTGTGCACTTCCACTCTTTCGGTTACACACAGTTTATCTCATTCTAAGAACACTTGCCTTCGGCTCGTTTCTTTTGGGAACAGTTTGTGTTTCCCCTTTTTTACTCGTTTTTGCGAACACTAAATTCAATTCGCGTAGCCGTTACTTTCCTCGACGCTGCAGCGCAGTCCGATGGAGCACCCACTTTTTTCTGCTTCAACTGCGCAGGCCGTCGGAGCACCCCAATCTGACGCTGAATGCGCGTACGTTTTGCAAGTACACTCAAGTACACTTTATACACCAAATTCTAGGGGTTTTCTAGTTTTTTCCATTGAAATATTCGTTTATAACTTTTTTTTTTTAGCATTCAATTTAAAACGTTTTATGTTCTTTTCTGCGCACTTTAAAAATTTTTGCACGCGTTTTCACTTAACGCCCGCGCATCCATTTCGGACGAGCCCACATTTGTGGTAATAAAAACACTCGTGGTTACTTTGGGACAATCAATTCACAGTTTTTATTCAAGTAATATTACTTATTATTATTTAAAGTTAGACTCATATGCAAATTATAATTTTAAGTTCTTATTTGTAACGCGCTCGTTTTTTTACGTGTGTGAATTTTCATTCCTCTACTTCAACTCAACTCTTCGTTTTTTCGAACGCGCGACGCTTCGTTAAATTTTGTGGGTTGTTAACGATTAACCCTTAGTTAAACTATTGTATGGGTTGCCAACTATACTTCTAGCTTGCATGCCATACTTGTACTTCTCTTATCCTAAACCCGATCCTACATATATATATTTATTTACTCGGAAGAACCTGCCGTCAGTAAAGCCATCCCCTTGACAGGTCAGAAGTGAGAAGTGAACAAGTATAAACTTGAACAGTGAACAGTGAATAGCTTGCCGGTAAAGCTAAAATAAAAAGTTAAAAGTGCATCTAAGTTTCGTCACATATCGAATATATGTCAAAACAAACATATTTTAACCATCGTGTAATAGTTAAATTCATGTGCACTAAGTTGAGACTCCTGCGATTTCGCGAGAATTCGAGAAACCTCTGCTATCGTTTGCTGCTGACGACGCATCGCAGTCAGCAGAGAAACTTCGTTCAAATCGAATCGGTTAAATGTGTACGTTTTACAAATTCGTCGGTTAAATTTTGAAATAGTATAGGGTTTCGTTAAAAAGCTCTCGTGAGTTTTCTCTGTGCCAACAGTAATTTCCGCAAAATACGTCAGATGTCGCACTCATAATAAATAAGATCAAACGAAACAAAACAATCAAAGCAAAATGTCAGAACTACTGAAATTGACACTCGCTGAACTTAAGAAAAAGTGTAAACAAGCAGGTCTTCCGAGTAGTGGTAGAAAAGCAGAATTGGTTGAACGATTAGAAGATAATCTAATGGAAAATCGTTCTGAAAGTGCAAGTGATAATAATCACTTACTCGAACGCATATCCGAGTTAGAAAGTACAATACGAAATTTAGAAATGCAGAATAATAATATTGTTAGTACGCTTAACGCAAGTCAATTTGTCAAAAGAGTTGAAATGCTCAAAAATGCTTATCATTGGGAAGAAAGTATGTTATGGTGCGCTGTGCAGCAGAAAATGCAAGGACCAGCAAAGCTATGGGTTGATTCGCTTCCGGAAATCTTTGTGTCGTGGTCGCATTTCATTTCACGTTTCTTGAACGATTTTCCGCATTCAGAAAATTCCGCTGAAGTACATATTAAATTATCACGATTGAAGCGATCGCAAAATGAGACTCCGGCAGAGTATTATTATAAAATGTATTCGCTAGGTACGAAAGGTGGGCTGACGGAAGATGCTATCGCCCTTCATATCATAAACGGTATTAATGACATTGACCTACGCAGAAGACTTTCCAATAGTTACGTGCGCTGTAATAACTTATTACTCGATATTTCCAATTTAATGAGATAAAACCGGTAACTCCGTTCAAACCGAAAAGTTATCTTCAAAATAATACGAGTGCAACCAAAATCGAAAACCGTGCAACAAAAATGTTAGAAAACGTCAAGTGTTTTAATTGTTTCAAATTCGGGCACTACTCAATAAAGTGTCCCGAACCGCAGAAGAAGCAACGGTGCGACAAGTGTTCACGTACCAAACATAAAACAGAAAATTGTCCGATTAAAATAAAACCAGACGTCTGTGCTATCGATAAAAATCTCGAAAACGAATCTGCCGTCGGAAAAGGTAAAGGGTGTTTTTTTTAGGGGTATAGAACTTCGAATTGAAATAAAACACAAGAAAATCGTTTTAAGGTCCATCAATTTGGCTTTATTGGAAGGATAATTTTATGCCATTAATGTTTAAATATGATTTCGGGCATGTGGCCGCCGCGGCTGGCTCGAATAAAGCCAATTCTACAGGTCCAATTTTCAACCACTTTTTCGAGCATATGGGGCCGTATGTCGGCAATAACGCCACGAATGTTGGCTTCCAATTCCCCTAACGTTTCTGGTTTGTTGGTGTAGACGAGCGACTTCACATATCCCCAAAGAAAATAATCCAATGGTGTCAAATCACACGACCTTGGTGGCCAATTGACAGGTCCATTCCGCGAAATTATGCGCTCATCGAATGTTTCCTTCAATAAATCGATTGTGACGTGCGCTGTGTGGCATGTAGCGCCGTCTTGTTGGAACCACAACTCATCCACATTCATGCCATCCAATTCGGGAACAAAATAGTCGGTTATCATGGCTCTATACCGGTCTCCATTAACGGTAGCTGCCTCTCCAGCATTATTGCGGAAGAAGTATGGCCCAATGACTCCACCAGCCCATAGAGCACACCAAACAGTCAGTTTTTGTGGATGTAATGGCGTTTCAAGGGTCTCATGTGGATTCTCTTCACTCCAAATGCGGCAATTTTGCTTGTTGACGTAGCCATTCAACCAAAAATGAGCCTCATCACTGAACAAAATTTTGCGATGAAAATCAGCATCGAAATCAATCTCATTTTCGGCCCATACACCAAAATCACGACGCATTGCATGGTCTCGCAGCTTTAATTCTTGCACAAGCTGGATCTTGTAAGGTCGCAAGCCAAGATCTTTGCGCAAAATCTTCCATAAAGTTGATGGACAAAGCTCCAATTGCTGTGCACGGTGGCGAATCGATTCATTCGGGTCCTCTTCAACACTTTGCTCTACAGCGGCAATTGTTTCTTCGGTGCGCACTGTTCGACGTCTCTGCGGATGCGTATTATCACATAGAGTAAACGTAGTGCGAAAACGATCCATGGTTAACCGAATTAATTGCTCTGATGGACGATTATGTCGACCATAAAATGGACGGAGCTCACGGTAAACTTCGCGAACTGAACCATTATTTTCGAAATAAATTTGCACGATTTGCAAGCGTTGTTCTTTTGTCAACCTGTTCATGATGAAATGGCAAACCAAACTGAACATAAATGACATTAGAGTTGCCAGATTTGACCACAAAATGCCAGTTTTATCTCTATTCGAAAAACAAACCTGTAAAAAAAACACCCTGTATAACTTAGCGAATTAAAGTAAACGAAATCATTACAAATGCTTTCGTCGACCCGGGAAGTACTAGTACACTGGCGCGAGAATCCTTTTGCAAATCATTTGGTGAACTTATACCATGCCAAGTTAAACTAAACGGTTTCGGAGGTGGTGAAGTGCTGTGTAATCGTAAAGTTAATGTATTGTGACGAATTCGATGATTCCTTGATTATCAATCCTGGGTTCGATCACTATAAAGTCGAATACACACACGCACAGATAATGTAATTAATAGCTAGTTTTATTTACTAGTAATAAGCGCAATACAAATTTAAGAGGTTGGTAACTTTGCAGTAGTTCACTATTGAACACTTGAAAATAAACTGATCAACCTGCCTTGCTTGGTCACCGCCTTATATAGTCCAACAGGGTGCTTGCCTACGCACCGAGAACTTTCTTGGTTGTTCGCTTTTCGTGTTCTGGAAGTGTCGGTGTTATTTATTGGCATCTCCTCTTTGCATCGTATTCGCAAACACTCGCGCCATCTCTCTTCCTCTTCCTAGTTATACGCTTGCATGCATAAGCGTAGCCATCGTTATCTCGGTTGTGTTAACTAGTGGTGGGAGTGTTATTGAGTTAGGGATGGTACATGCTTGAGAATAATCGCCACACTGCCCTCCACCTAAGTCTGATCGTCCCGATCAGACACATTTCCCAAACCAAACGCTGCTAGACGTCCAATGGTTGGCACTGCTTTACCAAACCTCATTTCCTCCAGTTATTGAAACTCCGACATCAATCCTCTCCTGCAGAGATTCCCACAATGCATTGCAGTGTCAAATATTCCAACCATTTTGTCCGTTCTTAATCCCGAATGGATTTGTGCCTTCACTTTCGTTCCCAGTGGTACCCGGCAAACATTTATGCAACTCGTTTCTTCAGGATTCCGTTCCGTTCTCTCATGCCCATTGCACTGTTTCACATTATTCACTAAGTTGCGTTGCTTCCTCGGAACATGACCCCCAGATGTTCGTATTTTATTCTCAGCACACTCTGCACACTTAGTAATCCATTTCCTCACAGGTTGTTTGCCCATGTGCCTTCTATCTGGGCAACTATGCGACGCTTTGAAAACATCTGGGATTCTTGCCTTGGAAACAACAATAAGTGCTCGATGATTCCGACCATCTTCACTTTCCCATATCCGATGCAAACAACCAGATATTAGCTTCAAATTACTCCATTGTGCCGAGTATACTTTTGCGATGCGACTCTCTCTAATCATCTCTCCTCTTCTTGGCTGTTTGTTTTCCTTTATTCCTTTCAACACACGTGCCAAATCTGGATCTTCCTCCTGGCCTGTCCATGAAAGCCTTTGGTCGAGGAGCTACCGGTGCTTTACGAGGCTTCTGTTGCTTCATCTTCAAGACTACTCCCTTGGTGGTATAGCCACTATTGTGTCCAAAGACCAGACGAACTTCTTGGCCGTTGTAAGTCATAACCCTGTTCCTTACGTTGATGTGAATGTCTCTCTCAGCCAAGAAGTCAACGCCAATGATGACTTCGTCGACAATATTCGCTACCAGGAAGTTGTGATAAGTAGCTACATTCCCAATCACAAGCTTACATGTCACCTCTCCCAGGACTTGCTTGCTTTCACCAGTTACTGTCCACAATTTAGCTTTCCGCAATAGTCTCACCTTCCCGCTGACCAAGTCACTCCGAATGATGGAATGTGATGCACCAGTATCCACAGTCAGAAAGCGCTCTTTCCCGTCCACGTAGCCTTCAACAGTAACATTACTCGCTTTCCGTTCTAGTTGTGACACAGAGATTATAGGGAATTCATCTTGCTCATCTTCTCCAGCTTTGCGTTTACTTCCACTGAAATTGCCAGGATTACTGGAGCCAGTGCCGCAATAACGTGCTATGTGACCTGGTTTTCCGCACTTAAAGCATTTAATGGCACCATCACTTTTTTTCTGTACTCCGTTCAACGCTTCCAAAATTTTGTCAACCCAAGCCGGAGTTTCCACTTCTACACGATGAGCCTTCTATGCAGGTTTACTCAAAAGTGAGGCTGTTTCCTGCGTCAGAGCATGCGATACCGTTTCAGCGAATGTCCTTTTGGGGTTTGCATATGTGGCCCGCTTCGTCTCTACATCGCGTATTCCATTTATAAAACTTTGGATTTTTACTCTCTCAGTATACTCCACGGGTGCGTCCGCATTTGCTAGATGGGCCAACCTCTCGATGTCCGATGCAAATTCCTGCAAAGTCTCATTAGGTTTCTGGGAGCGATTCTGTAGCTCTATTTGGTATATCTGCTTCCGATGCTCGCTACCATAGCGTCTCTCAACTGCACCCATTAATGCTTCATAATTGTTCCGTTCTCCGTCAGGAATAGTCTGCAAAATTTCGGCTGCAGGTCCCTTCAATGCCACGAATAATGCAGCAACTTTGTCTTCCATGCCCCAATTATTCACAGCTGCCGTCTTCTCAAACTGTAGCTTAAATACCTGGAAAGGAACAGAACCATCAAATGACGGGGATTTAACCTTGGGAGTATTCGCTAAAGCAGATGGACGGTTCAGTTGCAACTCCTGGATACGGCCCCTTAACGCATCTACCTCGGCCTCTATTTTATCTTGAAATTGTGCAATTTTTGCATCTTGCACTTCTAGTTTCGCTGACACCTTTGCTTCCGGTTCTTCCAACTACGATGAGATATATGCCTTCTGTTCTTCCATTTGAGATCTCATGTATGCCTTCGTTTCATCTAGTTGAGCTGAAATCTGGGATGTAATACGTGTATCCTGTTCTTCCAGCTGAGATACTATGTGTGTCTTTTGTTCTTGCAGCTGTGTCGAAATGCTAGATGACATCTGAGTCAATACAATCAACAACGCATTAGTGTCCACACTTGCGGCTGGAAGTGTAGACTCCTTCTCTTCCATTTTTGTCGATGCTTCTTCCACAAGCTGAAACACATGATCGTCAACGTTAATTCCTTCAGCTTCCATAGCCTCTCGCAATCGTGACTGTAGCTCTGATTTATTGCCTTATTGCAAGCCACGCTGTTGCAGCTCATTTTTGAGTGGCTGGATCTTCAGCTCATTCAACTTTGCCATGCCTTTGTTATCCTTGAAAACTCTCGGTATTTATTTAACAATATCACTTCTGACACCAATTGTGACGAATTCGATGATTCCTTGATTATCAATCCTGGGTTCGATCACTATAAAGTCGAATAAACACACGCACAGATAATGTGACTAATATCTAGTTTTATTTACTAGTAATAAACGCAATACAAATTTAAGAGGTTGGTAACTTTGCAGTAGTTCACTATTGAACACTTGAAAATAAACTGATCAACCTGCCTTGCTTGGTCACCGCCTTATATAGTCCAACAGGGTGCTTGCCTACGCACCGAGAACTTTCTTGGTTGTTCGCTTTTCGTGTTCTGGAAGTGTCGGTGTTATTTATTGGCATCTCCTCTTTGCATCGTATTCGCAAACACTCGCGCCATCTCTCTTCCTCTTCCTAGTTATACGCTTGCATGCATAAGCGTAGCCATCGTTATCTCGGTTGTGTTAACTAGTGGTGGGAGTGTTATTGAGTTAGGGATGGTACATGCTTGAGAATAATCGCCACACTGCCCTCCACCTAAGTCTGATCGTCCCGATCAGACACATTTCCCAAACCAAACGCTGCTAGACGCTCAATGGTTGGCACTGCTTTACCAAACCTCATTTCCTCCAGTGATTGAAACTCCGACATCAATCCTCTCCTGCAGAGATTCCCACAATGCATTGCAGTGTCAAATATTCCAACCATTTTGTCCTTACTTATCCCGAATGGATTTGTGCCTTCACTTTCGTTCCCAGTGGTACCCGGCAAACATTTCTGCAACTCGTTTCTTCAGGATTCCGTTCCGTTCTCTCATGCCCATTGCACTGTTTCACATTATTCACTAAGTTGCGTTGCTTCCTCGGAACATGACCACCAGATGTTCGTCTTTTATTCTCAGCACACTCTGCACACTTAGTAATCCATTTCCTCACAGTTTGTTTGCAACCGATCCAATAGAACCGCCGCTTTACCTCTTGCAGCGTTTTCTTTATTCCCATGTGCCTTCCATCTGGGCAACTATGCGACGCTTTGATAACATCTGGAATTCTTGCCTTGGAAACAACAATAAGTGCTCGATGATTCCGGCCATCTTCACTTTCCCATATCCCATGCAAACAACCAGATATTAGCTTCAAATTACTCCATTGTGTCCAGTATGCTTTTGCGATGCGACTCTCTCTAATCATCTCTCCTCTTCTTGGCTGTTTGTTTTCCTTTATTCCTTTCAACACACGTGCCAAATCTGGATCTTCCTCCTGGCCTTGCCGAATCTTCTTCAGGAGGCACCTGTCCATGAAAGCCTTTGGTCGAGGAGCTACCGGTGCTTTACGAGGCTTCTGTTGCTTCATCTTCAAGATCACTCCCTTGGTGGTATAGCCACTATTGTGTCCAAAGACCAGAGGAACTTCTTGGCCGTTGTAAGTCATAACCCTGTTCCTTACGTTGAAGTGAATGTCTCTCTCAGCCAAGAAGTCAACGCCAATGATGACTTCGTCGACAATATTCGCTACCAAGAAGTTGTGATAAGTAGCTACATTCCCAATCACAATCTTACATGTCACCTCTCCCAGGACTTGCTTGCTTTCATCAGTTACTGTCCACAATTTAGCTTTCCGCAATAGTCTCACCTTCCCGCTGACCAAGTCACTCCGAATGATGGAATGTGATGCACCAGTATCCACAGTCAGAAAGCGCTCTTTCCCGTCCACGTAGCCTTCAACAGTAACATTACTCGCTTTCCGTTCTAGTTGTGACACAGAGATTATAGGGAATTCATCTTGCTCATCTTCTCCAGCTTTGCGTTTACTTCCACTGAAATTGCCAGGATTACTGGAGCCAGTGCCGCAATAACGTGCTATGTGACCTGGTTTTCCGCACTTAAAGCATTTAATGGCACCATCACTTTTTTTCTGTACTCCGTTCAACGCTTCCAAAATTTTGTCAACCCAAGCCGGAGTTTCCACTTCTACACGATGAGCCTTCTATGCAGGTTTACTCAAAAGTGAGGCTGTTTCCTGCGTCAGAGCATGCGATACCGTTTCAGCGAATGTCCTTTTGGGGTTTGCATATGTGGCCCGCTTCGTCTCTACATCGCGTATTCCATTTATAAAACTTTGGATTTTTACTCTCTCAGTATACTCCACGGGTGCGTCCGCATTTGCTAGATGGGCCAACCTCTCGATGTCCGATGCAAATTCCTGCAAAGTCTCATTAGGTTTCTGGGAGCGATTCTGTAGCTCTATTTGGTATATCTGCTTCCGATGCTCGCTACCATAGCGTCTCTCAACTGCACCCATTAATGCTTCATAATTGTTCCGTTCTCCGTCAGGAATAGTCTGCAAAATTTCGGCTGCAGGTCCCTTCAATGCCACGAATAATGCAGCAACTTTGTCTTCCATGCCCCAATTATTCACAGCTGCCGTCTTCTCAAACTGTAGCTTAAATACCTGGAAAGGAACAGAACCATCAAATGACGGGGATTTAACCTTGGGAGTATTCGCTAAAGCAGATGGACGGTTCAGTTGCAACTCCTGGATACGGCCCCTTAACGCATCTACCTCGGCCTCTATTTTATCTTGAAATTGTGCAATTTTTGCATCTTGCACTTCTAGTTTCGCTGACACCTTTGCTTCCGGTTCTTCCAACTACGATGAGATATATGCCTTCTGTTCTTCCATTTGAGATCTCATGTATGCCTTCGTTTCATCTAGTTGAGCTGAAATCTGGGATGTAATACGTGTATCCTGTTCTTCCAGCTGAGATACTATGTGTGTCTTTTGTTCTTGCAGCTGTGTCGAAATGCTAGATGACATCTGAGTCAATACAATCAACAACGCATTAGTGTCCACACTTGCGGCTGGAAGTGTAGACTCCTTCTCTTCCATTTTTGTCGATGCTTCTTCCACAAGCTGAAACACATGATCGTCAACGTTAATTCCTTCAGCTTCCATAGCCTCTCGCAATCGTGACTGTAGCTCTGATTTATTGCCTTATTGCAAGCCACGCTGTTGCAGCTCATTTTTGAGTGGCTGGATCTTCAGCTCATTCAACTTTGCCATGCCTTTGTTATCCTTGAAAACTCTCGGTATTTATTTAACAATATCACTTCTGACACCAATTGTGACGAATTCGATGATTCCTTGATTATCAATCCTGGGTTCGATCACTATAAAGTCGAATAAACACACGCACAGATAATGTGACTAATATCTAGTTTTATTTACTAGTAATAAACGCAATACAAATTTAAGAGGTTGGTAACTTTGCAGTAGTTCACTATTGAACACTTGAAAATAAACTGATCAACCTGCCTTGCTTGGTCACCGCCTTATATAGTCCAACAGGGTGCTTGCCTACGCACCGAGAACTTTCTTGGTTGTTCGCTTTTCGTGTTCTGGAAGGGTCGGTGTTATTTATTGGCATCTCCTCTTTGCATCGTATTCGCAAACACTCGCGCCATCTCTCTTCCTCTTCCTAGTTATACGCTTGCATGCATAAGCGTAGCCATCGTTATCTCGGTTGTGTTAACTAGTGGTGGGAGTGTTATTGAGTTAGGGATGGTACATGCTTGAGAATAATCGCCACAGTATTACTTGAAATCGATAACGAAATATGCAAAGTTCAAATGTTAATTATCAGCGATCATTTGATTAGTGAAAATGTATTACTTGGTACAGATTCTTTGGTTCGTGATGGATCACGTCTTATTATTGAGAGTGATTAAAAGCGAGTCTGAAATATCAAATCTACCAGAAAGAGAGTTATAATCTTGACACAAACAGCGAAAAGGCTCATTTAACTGAAAATTGGTTCGGCACTGTTTTAAGACTAGAGGTTTAAAATGCCTTGAAGGACGAGACGGTACATTGAAGTTCACTTCACTAGACAACGAAGATATCAACGTCGAAGAAATCGAGGGCGATTTCATATCAGGAAAGGCCGAGCTGTCACCTGGCAACCCTACCATGCATTGACACTTGGCTACTGTGAATTATCTTTCTAGGTACTTTGAAGAGAGTTCTATTCGGGTCGTCAACGAAGCAACATGAAATTATCAACTTCAATTAATTAACAATCAAATTAATATATTTCAATATACTTTTTAAACTGTCAATAGATACCTACATCGGAATTAAATGTATTAACTAATTCTAATCGTAGTGTATATATATTTATTTACTCGGAAGAACCTGCCGTAAGTAAAGCCATCCCCTCGACAGGTTAAAAGGGCGGCATTAAAAACTGGAAAAGGGCTATACGCCCGATATAGAGCACACCTTTGGTTCCCTTGCGATACCTTCTCTACACACTTCTTTACCACAAACAAGCGTTCGAGCTTTTTTCACTTGCTTATAGCTTTTGTTTTTCAATTTTATTAGCCCGATAAATGGTTGACCGAGAGTAACGAACCATCTTATACTTTGTGGCAGAGCTTTACATAGCTCTAATTGACTCCAACTATGATCATAAGTCTTGGCCTACCCTGGCGGGGTGATTTAAACAATGTCTGGTGAGAACCCGCGTCAAAAGGGTATATGTATCAATTCCCTTCAATATCGCTTTGTCCAGCTGCCCATAATAGGATGGTACTAATGTGCAGGCCATCTCATTGAGAGCTCTGCTCCAGACATTTATTGACTTCGTGTTGTTGCACAAGTCCAAGACCTGTTGTGTGCAATATATGTCAGAAGGCCATTATTGTTGATGCAGACGGTTTCTACCCTTCAAGCTTTCTCGCCGTATTCATAATTTAACAGTCTAAATCCAAAATATGTGGTAAATGTAAGCCACATAAATATGATAATGTAGGTACTTTTCTTGACTCCGGTGTGATCAAACGTACTAGCCACTCGTTCATTTAACAAATCAGCTTTAGCACCAATATTCATATTTTATTTGGAATTTTTTTTATTTTAATAAAGCTTGAATTACATCGTCGAATCTGTTCCTTCGTTTATATTATTATTGCTGACTACCTTCATTCCAAAGTATTTTTTTGATGGATTATATCATAGATATCCCCTCCTTACGGAGAAAAAAGTTCTTTCAAATAAAGGTTCAGGCTTGTTTATCCAATTCAAGTGCCCCAATTTCAATTCAAAAAGCCGTTTTATTAGAGCACACAAATTGAGTTTTATGAATTTTGCAATTTTTATAAATGTCCCTAAAAATTCTTCGTAGCCCAATAAGTGTCTAAAATTAGCTTTTTCGAAGGCGAGTAAATATCATATCGTGCGACTACCGCAAGAATAGAAATATCACAAATGAGTTCATAAGGAGCTTAAATGTTCCCTTTTAGGATTTCCCTCTGCTTCAGTTATGACTCAAAACTACTCGTGGTGAGAAAACGTTATCTGAAACCCTGAAATTGCTATAATTTAAGTTTTTATTTTAGTTATCTAAAGTCTCAAATTTTAACTCCAAATCCTAACTGATCCCATTTTGATATTTTGCATTGGTTAAATTATTTTTACTAATTTTTTATAAAAGAATGGGCTAAAATCTAATACAAAAATTGTAAACTCTCTTATAAAAAGTATGCCAAAATTCGAAGACTTTCAAGTTTTTTTTTTTTGCGAACTAGTGGTTTTTCTTCCATACAAATTTATTAACGTAATTTTTGTATATGTATGAAAGAAAATACTTAAATCTGCATCAAAACTTTTTATTAAATCTTCCTTTTGTTTCATTTCAGGTGTGTTTTTTGATATTCTCTTTTAAAACAAAAAATACAAATATTTAGAGTACATATTGGAAGTGTGTGCAATCTATATAGACTGCAGTATTGATGTCCTAAAACTATTTATTCGGTAATCGAACTCAACTAACAAAAACACCGCCTTACACACATTCTGTCCTATGAACCAAAAATACTTTTTCGGAAAGGGGAGAAAAAATAAAAATACACGTGTATCGGCGATTTTCATGTATACGTCAGAATTTTTTTTTAGTCGTGTGCGACTATTGCTATAGAAATTTAAGCAAGTTTACTTATGGAAGGTCAACAATAAAGTATGCTGTACCAACAATTTGGCTACCACGTACGGAGCACTGAAAAAAAAAAAAATTTCCTACGTGTACATGAAAATCGCCGATACACGTGTATTTTTATTTTTTCTTCCCTTTCCGAAAAGTTCATTGGACAGAACTAAAGCTCGTTTTTGTAACGCAGTGTAATAGCATTTTTGGTGTTTATGCATTTATTTATTTAAGTTCACAATTTCGTGACATGAAAGATGGTTTGACATAAAGTCTCATATGAATGAGATTCCATCTAGACGCATTTGGCAGGTTAAACAAAATTTTCTTGAAAGCTATATTAGTCGATTGTTTCGCAAGCACTTAGCCATATGAAGTTTTAAATTTTTGTTTAAAGTCAAATGTGAATTCGTCGCTTGCGAGCTACTATTGCTTACTGTACCCAGCGTATACTAGTACACAGGGTACTTTAGTTTTATCTTTATAACGGTGCTTTGTAACGGTATAAAATTATTCAGATAGATATAGAGTTCCAATATCAAAGTTCTAAGAATAAACAGAGGCATCCATGACATGGCCGTCCGTGGACACGATAACTTGAGTAAAAATTGAGATATTTGAATGAAGTTTGGCAAACTGGTTACTTTTTGGCCAAACTAGGTTACTGTTTAAACCACGCGCATTTTTTCGATATTGGAAATTTCGAAAATATTGTCAGCTTACAAATCCATCGAAGAACTACTCATGCAAACAAATACTACTTCGAACTGAGTAGGCAATTGGGAAGTAAAGTCCTCTCATGAACAAGGAAAATAAAACTCTATAATCCACTTATCGTATAGTTCCTGCAGCTCCTGCTGTAAGCTTCGACACTGACAACGTCTGATGAGGCGGCTCTGGGAGTATTCGAGAGAAAGGTTCTTTGAAAAATGTATGGACCCCTACGCGTTGCCAATGACGAGTACCGAAGAAGATTTAACAACGAGCTGAATGACCTATTCGCATAGTCCAACGAATTCAAACTCAGCTAATTCGTTGGCTAGGCCACGTTGTGCGAGTGAATGAAGATGCTCCGGTCTAGAAGGTTATATTATCGGTACCGGTCGGTGGTAGCAGAGAAAGAGGGAGCCCATCTCTGCGATAGAAGAGAAGATCGATTTCCGGACCCTTGGTGTTTCCAATTGCTGCCAGTGGTTAAAGCGCCATTTAAGGAAGATGAAGAATAAGGATTCGTTAGATCTTTCATACAATTTCCATCACTGCAACAATTCCTCAACCTAATGGGTCGTGCACTTATTTGTATAAAGAATTAGTCATAATATAATTTGCATACGCAATAAACCAAGATATTTTCATAATTTGTACAAATTTATTCAAGGTTTTTGTAAACAACTTGTTTTCGGTTGCTGAATTTTGTGTTTAATTGAAGTGCATCAAAGCAGAGATTAGAGTGGAAAACTTTTAGGAACATTGCAAAACATACTCAAATGTAAATACCGAAAATTAACTTGAAATACAGACTGGAATGCATGAATGTACATGCATGTGTATGTAGTTATGAACATATGTATATACAATATGATGATAGATAAAAAAAACAAAAAATGTAGGTTGCAGGTGAAAATACGAAAACACGTAAATATTGTGGTTTGTATTAGGGTGGGTTGAATTTTGTTTTGCTTAGCAAAAAAGACCAAAAATATTTAAATTTTATATTCCAAATTTTGAGGGGGCCTACTTGATTTTCAAATACTAAATAAATTCTCGTGGTAGGTCGTAAACAAAAAATTCCCAAAAGTTGTAGAATGTATGTAAAGTATTAGATTGCAAAAAGTGTAGAAAATTTTTTACTTCAACTTCTAGCTTTCCAATTGGGTTCGATGGGACTCCCAGTTGACTACCCCATTTGATCAATTATTAATTTCTAAATCTAGTGTATCACTTCAAAATATTTAGTATTTTTTGAAAGTGATTTTTTTAAAAAGTAGGAATTCTACCACCCCTGCTGTAAAAAAAAATATATTTTGTTCAACCCACCCCAATGTACATCTGATTCACACTTGTGGCTTGAGAGCGTATTTTATGTTTGTGATGCTTTTGCCCCCAAGTATGTACATACATGCAGTTTAGAGTTTGAAGTATAGTTGCATACAACAGTTGCATGAACTAAACCGAAAAACTTTGTTGGCAGTTGTGTTTTACTTTCTACCTGTCAGCTGTGTTCAACTGATTTGTGCTGGACCCGTGCTTATGTGAGAGAGATAGAAAGTTTGTATGCACATATCTCTACACATAATAAAATTGAAATAGGCCCATATCTGTACATTGCAGATATTTTAGAAAACTCGCTAGGAGGAAATCAACAGTTTTTAGAATTTTTGTCTGTATGTCTGTATGTTTGGGCGCGCATCACTCAAAAGTTTTTGAGTGGCATTAAATGCAACTTTAACCGTTGCGGTACTAGATGTTTAACTTGAAGTTTAAGATATCCCTTGTTCCGATATATAAGCCATTTTCGGCGACATCGACCAAAATTACCCAAACTGGGTGTAGTACAATGTGGGTATCAAACGAAAGGTGATAATGAGTGCTGTAATAAACGATGTAATTAAGTTCCATATCTTAACTGATTTCGGATATTAAGATTAAAATCGGACTCAGTCTATATTAGTTCTGAGACCCAGCGAAGGGAGCCGGGCTTACTATTTACTAATATGTTTATAAAAATGCCCAACGAGCAAAGTAAACTTAATGTCTATTTTTAAAAAGATTTCTGAAATAAATAGTTAGCTTACTATATTCTGATTTTTCGTTTATAGAACGTTTGAAATAGCTTGTTTATAATTGAACAGACACGTTGATAAAAAGCTTAATAATGCAAGCTTATAAAAAATTTCAAAGTAAGACTTTCATACATATAGTCACATACTATTGCCTTTTCTACCAACAACTTAAGCTTAAGTTAATCTCTCACATCATTTACCAAAGTCATTCTTGTTATTGCATTTTAGTTAAAGCTCTTTAATTACAACAACAACAAATTCTCTCACGATTAGCTTATTTACTTTGTATTATAGATTTAAGTTACTACAACAACAAGCCAGGAGAATGCTCCATACTCTCACTTTCAATTCTAGTCGTAAGTTTTGCTCATTGTAAACCTTGATTTGAACTATTGGATCAGTAATAAAGTTACCTTCGAGAACTAAACATTGTTTTCCTTTATTAATGTAATTTTTTTTAAACTTTATTCAAATAATATTTTTCATATAATTTGGCTATTGCAATAAATAAATAAATAAGTTGTAATAATACTTTAAATGCTGTAACTTAAACCAATTAATAGCAGATTGCAAAAGTGTTTAAGATGCAGCCATTATTTTTGCTTTTTCGTCGTCATTCTTATATATAAACTTTTATGAAAAGAATTTGAAATATTTTAAGTTGAAAAAAATGCTGATAATTTGTTTTCTCTGGATGTTCGTAAACATTTGTATTGCACTTTTAAAGTAAAATGATTTATGAAAGATCGTTCTGGAAATTAATGAAAATTTACTTTAAAGTTTTAAATAAATTAAAACCGAAAAAGTTTACATATCGCCTATTGTGGAAAGTTGATTTTAAATTATTTTCAAAAACGTTTACAGAAATACTTGTTGGCTGTTCCTAATATCGATGGATATTTTAATACAAAAAATATAAGAGGGATACATAACATTTGAAGTTTTAGCGAAAGACTGTAAGGATTTGCCTAAAAAATAGTTTACAAAATGATACCCTAAAATGCTAAATCGTTATAGACTTGGCTGAGTTACTAAAGTTTTCCACAAACTCGCCCCTTCGAAATATAGTCAAACATAGAATCATAAATCTTATTAATTGGATTGTACTGATAAAATCTTAAAACATTTTTCTGCTGACCTTTTATACTCAAACTGTTTCATCAATTTAATTGTCTTTTTTATATTTTTTCACATTTTTTTTATATATAAAAAAGTGGATTTTCGAAAGCTTTTTTACTTGGTCCAGCTCAAGCAATTCTTGTTACTTTGTCGGAACATTTTGGCTGACTTCTCTCCCTCTATGGCGCGATATACAACAGGTATATCATCATAAACCTCCTAAGAGATTTTTGCGCCAAGCTTCTCTTCCAATTTGTGGTGTGCCGATTTGAATTTTCCCTACAAATTGGTGGGACCTACAGTTTTTTTGCCGACTCCGAACGGCATCTACAAAGGAGACGAATTTTTGCTGAGAAGCCTGTCATGGCAGAAATACACTCGGAGAGTTTGCCAAACCACTGCCGAGGGGCGACCCCGTTTTGAAAAACTTTTTTCAAATCACTTTTGATGTTACCTGTACCAGGGCTCGAACCATGGACCTTCGGTGTGGTAGGCTGACTTGGCTTACTAAATAATAACTGAATTATACGTTATTCAAAATTTTATTCGTCACTCAAATATTCTGAAAACGCCCATCTTTGATTTGTTTTTTAAAAATGTGTCTGGAATATATTCAGGATTTATGTCAAATGAAAGTTAAAAGCATTAATAATTTTATATTTTGCACTCCTATGCATGCGCATTTGTGAAATGAAAGCAGTTTCTCATGTTATCTGTGTATACTCGTATTTGTAGCCCTTGTATGTACTGCGAATTGCACACTCACGTTAAAAGACCTTTCAGGATTTTCACAAAACTCGGCGATATGCACATAAAGCTTGTTTTACAACTCGCCAATAGCTTTTCTCAAATCTATTAAGGGTTCGTAAGGATATACCAGAGACCCACTATAGCAGTTACTTTTGCATAATTTACAGTAGTTAAAAAATAACTTTCAATTTTACTTCAATTATTTAGGATACAAATAATATTTTATACACATACATATACATAAGTAAAATTTGAAAAATAATATCTTTTTCCAACTAGCTAATAAATTTTGAATAATAGATAAAAAGGATAGACAAGTTTCGGAAACTTAAAAAAAAAATCTTTCAAATCAGAAGACTGTAGTCCAATTATTTGTATAACAAAATACCACTTCAAAGTGCTCAAAAATTAAAAAAAAAGATTTATTTTGCTTATATGAAGCTTGAGCAGCATTTACGTATATCATATAACCGGTAAAACTAAGGTCGAAAAATCATGTACATTTTACTACTAAAACTCAAAAGCTAGGTGAATTATTCATAATTCCATTTTACTTTTTAATTCAATGTATAGCAGTTGCGATCTCTGGATAATATCTTTCAATATAAGTCTATACACTGCATGCTGAGCAAATTGATCAAGGTTATACCCATATACATAAGCAGTACTTACTTATACAAGGATTTCATACATACTGTCGCTATAAAAGTTCAACGAGTTGATTATGTGCGATACTCACCTGTTGTTATATGAATAATGAGAAATATTTTCTTTTATTGGCCACTCAAATTTTAATGGCTCAGAGTTTGTGATAAACTTACAAAAGCTCATAAGGGATAAACTCTCAAATAACTTGTGCATAGGTTTGTGAGCAAATTGTTATAGCATCTTGTGTGCGTAAAAGCTTTGAAAGTGAGTTAAATAAAGCCTTCGGTATGTTTAGGGGTGTCATCAGCATAGTGTGTTTACACACCGTCTTAAGCACTTAGCCCCAGCACTTGAAATCGACGTCTTATAACTTTTTATGTGTTTGGCTGATTTTTGTCTATTGGCAATGAAACCAAGCAGGTGGTAGCAGATGATGAGGTAAAGCAATAAATGTGCGCTCACTTCTTCATATTAAATTTTCTGCATTTCCCTTCATACCCTGTTTTCATGCTGTTTATTGCTTTTATTTTAGTCATAAGTATATACATATGTGTAGGTTGAGTAATTGCAAGGAAGTCGCTACAAGTTTATTAAGGGGAAAACAAGAATGAATGTATGTTTTTTATGTGCATATAAATTGTAACTTATTGGTAGTTGTCAGATAATATAGTTTATATATCAACAATTTATAAGTCTTAGTAGTCAATCCAATTTAATATGCATTAGAAGTGGGGTTATTAATAAATCATAAAATATTTAATAGTACATACTCGTATTTAACGAAGATTAATTTGTGCCTCTAATGCTGAAGATGCTTGGTTGGTGGTTTAAGGCAGGCACTACAAAATTAAAATATTCTATCTGTTATGAAGCTCCCTAACGTGTATCTCCTTTAAAGCTCATTGGATTTATGAACTATGGGTATTTCGAAATGTTCTAAACCATTGCCTGGCTCAGTCCCTTTCACTGTGCTGTACAATCAAGCAATCTCATTACATCTTCACAAGCAACTTGTAAGCAGTTAAGCTATAGTTACAACTGTGACTATTCCTTGTTATTATACTAACAAAAACTAAAAGCTCTCTGAAATACAGATCAGGTTTCAACTTGATTTAAGTGCAATTTCGTTAAAATCATAAATCAGTATATGTACCGCAAAATATAACCTTATAAGTGTTAAAAATATTCGACGCATGTTGTTGGAATAAAAGTCTCAATATGACTTCAAAAGATGACTTCTGTGATCCAAAAAAGCCTTGTAAAATAATAAAACTTGTTCCAACACTAACTAACTATGAGTCACAGAAAGCACCAAATTGACCAAAAGGACGCACTTAAGAGGGAACATCTCTACGAAATAAGTTTTCATAGCTCCTTTGCCCAATACTAAGGGCAGTATTGTTTGCGCGTTTCCTCTGCCAAAATTAAAAAAGTTTTAAAGGTCTAGGACATCATTTTTTTTTAATTGAAGCTAGTAGAACCATATATAACTAGACTTTCAGAGGAATCATTTCAACTTTAAGCGTTTAATTGAAGCCATATGCCTACACCAATTTTTCGCGCAGGTATTAGAGCTGGCGCTTACCACAGTAAATTCGGTTTATCCCTCCACGCCGCTCAATGGAACAGTGCCTCGTATTAGCCATCCTTTTTGGTTATTTTATGCTATTTCAGAGTCGACCCAAATACAAATCTTAGACCATAAATTCCAATACTGATTCACACACACACCAATATCTCTGAGCTTTAAATAAATTTTACATTTGTCATATTGTGGAAATAAAAATGATTTTTATTGCCGTGACTTTGTTGTAGCTGCTTCACTTGTATATGATATGCACCCATTTGCACCCTTTACCTTTTTTGCTACCATTACTCATATTATTAAGGCAATAAATAAACAACCAAATCTAAAGCAATAAAAATTACTCTGTTAAACTGACGCCTACAAATGTTTTTACATTTAAGAAGGTTTTATCTAGTGAAGGCAATCGTGGTTTATTTTATGAAAACATTAGCTCACACCTTACTTCAGTGGCAGTAGGCGAGATTTTCGCACTTGATTTATGGTATTTTGAATTATTGTTTGCATTTAATGTGCGAATACTAAGCTCATCCCTCAGCGTGTCTTAATAGCTGTTTGATATTTTTTTTTCCAGCGCAAAAAGTGCTGTTTCATATTTTTTTTAGATTGTTTAAATAATTTAATACATAAATATGTGGTGACCGAATCTCATGGACAATTTAAGGGTTTTCTTGAATTACATAGGATACTATTTGCTTTGGAGAACTTTTACGGTCCTGCAAATACTTTGAGAAGTTTATTCGAGTTATCTAGTAAAGTCTTGCGCTTCCAGTTTAGCAGCAAAATAATTTTTCAAGCTATGTTCCAGGGACCGCAAATAATGATTATATTGATTTTTTACTCAAAAATGAGTATTATTCTATTTTTCCTAATAAAACTCAAATCGTCATATATCCTGAACTATGGGAAACTTCGGCTTAATAACTTGAACTAACAAACTTCTTACTCAAAAGTTCTTGATCCTAAAGATAAATTATTGAAAACTCAACTTTAAATGGAGGGAAGGGGTAATTATGAAATCAAAATGAAGGCACGTATATTTTCATAGCCTTTTTCCATCATTTATAGGTAGAATTTTCGATAAAATTTTTTTTTTAAGTTGAAAATGCCCATAGTTCAGGATATAGTCATTCAGGAATTAAAGAATTTACTCTGAAGTAATATAGAAACGAAGCCGTCTAGAACTATAACATTTCATAGATGTAATGTTATGATGGCAGTGTAAAGGCTTAAGGAATAGAAAGAAATGTGCGAAAACCATGTAAGCACATCGAACAATGTGGATCAAATTTGCAATTAGCCACAAAATGGACATAAGTGTCTCCGAGTGGAAGTTTTCGCGCTCTCTTACCGTTAACCTACTACGCGATCTCTGACAACACAACGCATTTTGAAACTCTTCTAAGCTTAAACCAAAGAATTAGTGCACTCTGCCGATACAGTATGTCATCCGCACAAATAAAGTTTTAATGTATTGACGAATTGACAGTCCTACACTAAAAAACAGTACTTAGTCTACTTAGCTGTTAGTTGTTTTTTGTTTTATCTCCCATACACTTGCAGAACTGCATAATTCACACAATTACACGTCTTTCCGCTACAACAATTCTCAAATATTTTAGGAACAGATAAACTAATCTTTATTTTTAGAAGCTACCTTTGCAGCAATAAATGTAAACCTTCTTCCTAAAAACAGTGTTACCAAATCGGCTTTGTAGTGTCCGACATCTTGTCATTCAAAGATCTAAGAATTTATAGTTAGATATAGCAAATCGGCTTTGTAGCTAAACCATTGCTTTTTATTTGACTGAGTGCTGAGCACTGTTCTTGTGATGCACGAATTATAATATATCCAAACTTTTAGTAATGGAGTATTTATATTTTTTATGCCAACTTCTAAGTGCATTGCCCGAGTGGCGACCAAGTTTACTAAAGTCCTGAATTGATAAAAATTAAAATAGGTTTATAAATGATATATTAATAAAAATTTTCATTAATAAAAGGTTTGTAAGGATATCTACTTTTAAAGAATTTGGGCGCTCATATTTTCTATATTTTTTCTCTGCGAATTTTTATAGAATTTCTCTCCGTGTAACAAAAGTAAGTTTGTTCATTCTTGGGCAATATAACTTAAATACTTGGAATATTTCGGCTAATGCCTCTTACGCCAGCACAATACTTTAATTGTGACAATTTGTTAATTGATTAAATTCCTTAAACATTTTGATATTTCAGCTCTTCATGGTAATAATAGAAACTCAGGTTAATCAGATAGCGAAAGCACACTTTAATAATCAAAAGGGCATTTAATGAGTAATTCATTTGTACATTCAAACGTACCGAAAAGCCATTGAATGGAATAAGCAGCTCAATGTGATGACATACAACAGTCACAAAACCAAAGAAACAAGAACAATTTAAGTCGAAATTTATTTGTTAAGTTGGTTTAGAAGAAAGTAGTTCAAAATAAATTGCGATGCGTTTTGCATTTTTTCTTTAGCTAGAAAGAGGGTTATGTGAAGTGCTTACTAGTACAATACGAGTGGGTTGACAAATCTTAAATAATGATTACTTAGCTACGCTATAAAGAGGCTCAGCAAGGGTAAGATTACTCAGTGAGTGAGTGTGTTTGCAGTCTTTCACGTCGAAACTATTTAATCGATCTTTACGAACATTTTTTCGGGAGTATAAAATAGATAACTAAATTCATGCGATTCCAATACCTAGCATGTTTATGGAGATATGTGCACTAATACCATTAAGCTGAGTTTTGAATGTCCAGAGTTTTTATTTCTGTTACTCAATAACGTAAGAAAGGCGGAACGGATTCTCCTGTAATGTGGTATACAGACAGCGAATAGTCTGGAAGGAAGTATAGGCTACGTGTTTTCCAAATTAGGGGTTCCGGGCCCTATAGGAACCGTGTCTTTTTTTTAAATTACTCTGAGTATACTTGACCTATGTTAATGATATTTGGTTTATGCGTCTATTTCTATATATTTACGAATAATTGAGGTAACGTTCAAAATGGTGTTCCCCTTAAAACGCGCCCCATGCCCGCAGGCTATATAAAATTTCAATTCGTCATAACTCTGAACATATTTGGTCTAAATTCATGATTTGTTGAAGACTTACATAATTTTGGAAAAATGGGCGTTGCCACACCCACATATTGTCGTGTTTTGTTTGTGCTTAAATAATGTCCAAAATTTATTGTCGACCTCTAGAAAACTTTGAAGACAGGTTCAGGAGTTTGCTCACATAGTTTGTGTTTTGTTTGTGCGTAAATAATGTTCATAGTTTTTTTGTGGGTCTATATAACACTTTCAAACTGCGTTTAGGAGTCCGCTAGGTTAGACACAGTCCATATATAATTTTTGTAAAATCCTTTAGGCTGTATATAAATGCAGTGTTGTCTAAGTTTTTGAAAACTTGGAATTGCCGTTTTAGAGTAATCAAGCTTAAAACATTGATATTGCTTTCTGATTTAATTTTTTGCTTTGTTAAATTTCCATTATTAACATATTATGCATAGTCAATGTTCTGCAGCGCTTACAGATAATGAGATTTGGTATTCGTTAGCGGTTGTATGCGTCGATTAAATTATACGAAAATGTATCAGCAGAAAGCTACCGTACTTGTAAAGTGCACGTAAGCGTGAATGCAATGTACGTCCAACGTTTACATTAAATTTTACGTGGCTTTTGTAAATTTCCTTTTAATATATTTAATTTTAAATTTTAATTGAGCTTTAACCCATTAAAAAATTGGTTTGCACTCAGAAAGTTTTCATTTCCACACCACTCAATGATATTTATAATTGATGAGTTAAATGGCTTCAGTTTACTGGTTTGCTCGTGTGCCCGCCAATACGCGTAAAATGGCTTAATAAGTGGTTATATAACTAAGTGTATGACATAATTAGTTGATGTTTCCCTGGAAGAACGAAGCTGCTTAAAGGGTTAATTAAAAACGTTTGAAATTCTGAGAATCATTTGTTCTTGAGCAAACTAGCAAATAACAACAATATATCTTTACAAATTATTGTTTCTTTAGCAGCCAACAATAATAGTGTAATTGGAGCTATAACGAAAACGAGTTATTTCTAGCATCGCATTCTCCCTATCAATATCCATTATCACGAAAACTTTCATAGTATTTGCTCAAATACTTAAGAGGTTTTGGGTCAAAAACTAAGCGCCCACATTTGTTTTTCAAGCCAACTCAATGGTCGATTTATTTTTCGTAAGCACTTAGTGACTTATGAATGAAATAACAAAATTTAATTGTTTTTTAAATTTTAAATTTCTTTGAAAAGCAAACGAAATCTCTGATTTCAGGAACCTAGACATTTAAGTTGTTACAGATTTGGCTTCAATCTCATGAGCCGCGCAGTTGACGGGATAGAAAAGCAGATAGCTGGTAGTCTGGCGTCCTTGGTGCGTACAATTGCACTCAGTTATTGCTAAAAAGAAATAACTGCTTTGCTACAGATAAAATCGTCTGAGCTGTTGAAAACGAGTGAACTGTGAATATGTCAAATACAAAAGGCCCGCCATTGAGTAGAATTTCTCAAAAGGATCGACATCTGCATAAATTAGCACATATGTCACATGATGTGATGTTTTATGTGTGTTTGTGTCATATGTTGGGGAATGAAAAATGTACCCACAAGGAAAATGACATAGTTTGAATATTCGGGAAACCAAAAAACACCACTGCGGATTGAGTATATGATTTCCATATGTTCTGGTAGTAGAATGTTCAGGTAGTGCGCCGACTGAAGTGCGAACAACTTTATATCAGCACGTCGAACGTTTAAGCTCATCTCAGCTTCCATATAGACATCTGAAGTGAACAGCTTCCCTAAGCATGAAAAGAAGCAAGAGGTATCATATTCCTCACCCCAGTTTCGTTTCACTGTCCTCTTGTTTAAACACCTTAAGCGAAAATTCAAATCAATATTGTTGCTATTTAAAATCTTTTGAAAGCGGAACACAAGAAGGATTCAAGTCATTGTTTACTTCATTCGCTTAGAGAAGTTAAGATTCTTTTTTCCTTTTTTGCTATAATTTTTCTTATTTTTAAAGCTAGAAATCCTGAATGAAAAGGAATGATTGCAAAAAAAATGTTGCTTGCCAAAGTGTTTGCTTTTCCTGTACGGTATATTCTACTAAATTTAAGTACATACCATTTATATATTTCGTCATAATTATTCACGAGATTTTGTCCATATATAAGTAAAAAATACTTTAATGCGTCGGCTGTTGAAAACGGCATCTGCTCCCATTTTAATTACAAGATACATGCATAGTAAGCAATTAACCTCGACCTCTTTAGGCCGTGGTGCGTGCGAAGGATCACACTTGAAAGAAAATTGTTTATTTTAATTCGCTTTTCATCCATCAATTAAAACGCCTTTTTCAGGTTAAAAAGGTTCTTAGTCAGCTTTGCTGTGTTTCGCGCCTTTTGTTTGTTATACTTTGGGGAGCACTTACCTAAGGTCCTGCTCGTTTGTGAGTAGACTTTTTTTACTTTAAGTGACTACAAATAAATATAAATATTACACGTTATATATATATACGGCCGCATGTATACAGTCGCCTGCAGATTGAATGGTATTGTCATTTTGGGAGATATTTTGAATCGCACTTAAAATAAGTTCGACATAACTTTCATCAAGGCCTTTCAAACATTTTCGTGTATACACTTTTGTTGCATCATAATAGCGCTTAGCGACGAAACAATTAATCAATCACGACGACTAATCAAAACTTTATTATTTTTATAACAAGATAGCTACGCATCTCAATCAATTCAATAAAGTTTGCAAGTTCCTGTTTAATAACCATTTTAGTAGTAACATAATTATTTAGATTTTGATTTATTGTTCTAGGCAAGTCATAGTTACTCAGAATTTGATTAAGTAGTAATTGATTGTTAAATCCTCTTGACTACTGGGACACTTATTCATTTTGAGACCTTCGTTTGACGATACGTCATTTCCTCCTTTAAAGAATTTTTTATAGGTTGGTGAACAAATATTTTAAAAAAAAAAGCAAGTAATATATTTTTATGAACACCACGAAAGTGGATTTGATGGTGATAGTGATGGACTACTCATTCCCACAACAATCGTACCGGAATGACCAGGGGTTTCTTAACAGTCTCACTTTCAACAACAACAATAACAAAATGACAACAAAAATCCACAACCCGGAACTTCAAAGTGGTCAAACAAAAGACCATACCGGATTCATTTAAGTTAAGGGACTGCCTTTGTCCGTTATACTACCGGAAATAAAGAAAGATTCCGATGGGGACTACCTTTATTTGTTCCTTTTGCTTTAAATCGAGTTGTTGCGTTCAATTTGGAAAATGAAATTTGCCGACTGACTGCCACACACTGCAACAGAATAGCACGAGACCGCAGTAAACTAAAATAGAAAAGCAACCTTTAAGCTCTTTTCTTATTGTCCTTTTCTCACATCTCTAAAACTACTCCCATGAATACGAATACTTTCAAAAATAAGCCTTCCTTTATGTATTTTCTTGTCTTTGATATCATGGGTTGTGACCAGTAACTTTAAAAAATGTCTTTATTTAGCAAAAACGTTAATATTAGGGGATTTCGCCCAAATCACGACATAAGTAATGACTGCGCTGGGTGCTTGTTAATCCCTTTATTCATTATAAATAAATCTACATCGCTTGTGCAAAACTTAAATGAAGCTGCCAAAAGATATGCGTGCGGGTGCTGTTATGAATTCGTTAAATCTGTAGAATTTGGACGTTAACTTTGACAGTTGCGAAATGCCCTTTAGCATATTTTGATGCTGGTTGCCGTCAACAGGATGCCATCTTCATTACTGACATGATAACGTGAGCACAAACATGCACGTACATGCGCTAAAATAAAATTTATATAAGGCTTTTAAGCAAAACAAGTAGGTTAAATAAGTATTTACACTGTGTACATAGCAATCCCGGGATAAAGTCCTGTTTTTAGGTCCCGAAAGTACCGGGATTTGAAAGATGTTGCTAAGGACTAAATAGTTGTACTTGTTTTATGCGGAATATCTTATTTTTGCTTGTTATTTGTTTTACTTAAAAATACTTAGCAACTAACAAGAAAATATTTAAAGAATCAACTATCTATAGTTTTCCATTTATTAATTCAATATTCATATTTAAATAAAATAAAAGTAATTTGACAATTAAATTATTTGATATTTATTTTAAAGTAAGTGTCTCAAAAAATGCCTACATTTTTTCAAGCTTAACTGCTGAGAATAACGAATACTCAAATCCTTTGAATAGCCTCGGGTTCCCGGCTTTGTAAAATCAAGTACCGATTATTTCGGGATTATAATAATCAACAAAAAATCTTTATCCTTAGTGCCTTGCATTTTAATTTCGTATAGGATTAGTGAACTCAATTTTCGGTTTTCAGTTATACACTGCTTTTCATAAATATAGCACATCTGGAATCAACATGTTTTAACATTTCTATAATATGACTTGAATTTCAATATTTTTATATATATATATACAGGGTGGCTAATGAAAGCCGCTACCAAAAAAAAATTAAATAACTTTTTTCTATTTAATGAATCTGGTAAATTTTTTTTTTATTTTGCAGATTGACTTTTACATTTAACAAAAATGGATAACTGGGACACTGAAACAAGAATTTGGATTGTCCGCCGCTATCACGCACTGGAGTCCGTAGTTTCGGTTCAAAGAGAGTATAGGCGCACGTTTGGCGGCAATCCTCCGAGCAGATGGACCATAATAAGACTTGTAAACAATTTTGCCGAGCATGGGACAGTCAACAGAAGACCTTACCATCAAAACCCTTCAGTTCGAACGGAGGAAACAATCGCTGCTGTAGCTGCTGCCATACAAAACAATCCACGTGTTTCGACAAGAAGCTTATCTGCTCAAATGGGTGTAAGCAGACAGTCATTACAGTCAATTATGCACAAAGATTTGGACTTATTCCCATATAAAATTCAAATGGCCAACAAACTGAACGCTGCAGACTTGCTGATTCGCTTGGAATTTTGCCAGAAGATGCTTCAAATGGTGGAAGAGGATGGAAACATGTTGAACTGTCTTTTCATGTCTGATGAGGCCCATTTCGATTTCAACGGCAACATAAACAAACAAAATTGTCGAATATGGAGTGCTTCCAACCCACAGATACTCCATGAGACGGAATTGCATCCACTTCGTGTCACAGTGTGGTGTGCAGTTTCATCACGCTGCATTGTCGCGCCCTATTTCTTCGAAGAAAACGGTCACACCGTTACGGTTACTGGAGACCGTTACTTGAGCATGTTGAGAGAGTTTTTCTATCCAGAATTACGCCGAATGAGAATTTCTTTCAACTCTGTGTGGTTTCAGCAAGATGGTGCAGCTCCTCATATAGCCCAACCTGTTATGACAGAATTGCGACGAAAATTTCCCAATAAGCTGATATCCAGAAACTCCACATTCCGTTGGCCACCCAGGTCGCCTGACCTTACTGCACCTGACTTTTTCTTGTGGGGTTATTGCAAATAGGAAGTCTTCAAAGCAAAACCAACAAGTTTGAATGAACTAAGGCAATCCATTCGAGAAACAATTGCGGCTATTCCTGTCTCAACTCTCCAAGCAGTAATGAACAACTTTTTGGTAAGATGCCGCACATGCATCGACGAGCAGGGGGGGAATTTAAATTCCATTATTTTTAAAACTAATTAAGCTATATTTAATAAAATTTAATGAGCTTTAACATGAATAAAAGAAAAATGAATTCCATACACTGAAAAAAAAAATTATTTGAGTTTCTTAATGTAGCAAAATTCATCAGCCACCCTGTATACTAGAGTTCGCCCAGTGGTTGAAATTCA
Source organism: Merzomyia westermanni (assembly GCA_949987695.1). Classification (NCBI taxonomy): domain Eukaryota; kingdom Metazoa; phylum Arthropoda; class Insecta; order Diptera; family Tephritidae; genus Merzomyia; species Merzomyia westermanni. Next base: position 4,845,306 of record OX465290.1, on the reverse strand, counting down.
ACCAGTAAACTTTATTTTATTTTATTTTTTTGCTGTATCTTTTATCCGCCTTTTTTTCTTCCTTTCTATGTCGTTCCTTTCCTCTAACATATTTTTATTTTCCTTGATTTCTTCTTTTACTCTATTATTTTATTTTTTCCTTTCCTCAAACTTCTTTTCCTTTCCCTTCCCTTCCTTTTATTTTCTTTCTTTCCCCTTCGGTTTCTTACCTTTCCTTTAATTCCCTTTCCCTTCCCGTCCTTCCATTTCCTTACAATTCCTTTAATTTTCTTCCTTTTCTATCCTTTCCATTGCCTTCCCTTTCCTTCCTTTCCTTTCCTTTTCCTTTTCTTTCCTTTTTTTCCTTTAATTTTCCTTCCTTTCAATTCTTTTCCTTTCCTCTATTTTCCTTCAATTTTCTTCGGTGTTTAATACTCTTTATGAGTAATCATTTATTTTATTTTTGTAAACCCTGTTTGTAGGTATCAGCAATGAATTTTACATATTTGCTCATATTTTACATTGCTTGTTTAATGTATCCAACAAAGCTCTCAGGAGAGCAGCTGACACTGGGCATCGTAGCCAGTAATCAATACAATAACAACAAATAAAGCAAAAATGCATGACACAACAGAGTATCTATAGTGCGAATACTTATTTTTCATTGGTCCACTACGAACTCTTCGCACTCACAGTGAGAGCCGACCACACGAATAACACAAAAACATGCATGGCAAGTCTACTCACACTACTACGGCTCTTAATTTTTTTCCTACAAAGCAACTCCTCGGCCATGCTCACGATTCAGCATAGTACACTCAAAGCAAGTACACACACACACAGCGTGTCTATAGTGTGAATAAGTGAATGAGTAGTGGTGTGACTTTTATGTTAAATTTTTTATATTAAAATGATTTTTAAAATTTTTTTTATTTACGGATAAAAGTACACCTCAAAATTTCCTATCTATACATATATAATTTGTATACCTTAGAATTATAGTTTAGCAGAAAACGGTTCTACATTGCATTCATCTTGTCTATTTATATATAAGATACTACGTCCAATAATATCGGGAAAGGTATCAACGACGCGTTTTGACCTCTGTATCAATAATCTGAAAGTGTAGATTCGATATTTTATGTTTGTCCTGAGAAATTTCCAATTAAAGTTGCAAATTTTCTGTCATTTTCATGTGGTTGTTGTAATCACAGATATGGGGTGTGCCGGAAATTGCAGAAGTGTGTTCTGCGCAGAAATACTGTGGACCACGCATCCGGTGTTGGATCGCCTAAGGGTTATTTTTTTGAAGCGCGGCCGAAGGCCGCCTATACGGAAAGGTATTCGGCACATAAATACCTTGGATCACGTCCCCTATTTGGGGTCTGACCTGGGTAATTTTTTGGTTTTTTGCCAATAACTTTTTACTGAAAAAAAAAAATATTTCTTTTCCGCTTTCGGATTATTGATACCGAGGGCAAAACGCGTCGTTTGATACCTTTCCCAATATTTTTGGACGTACATATATTAGCAGTTACGTACGGTCGTATATAATTACCTAAAAAAATTTAAAATGTACATAATTGATCGAATAAAATATATCGTTTAATAGCTATCATTCACCCTGATTTTACACGTTTTGTTATGCTCATTGAATCGCAGGAATCTGTAATGTTGACTTTTTACACATCTTTGACAAATTTAAATTGTGAGTGTTATGCAATTCACTATAACAACATGTCTGATATAAAAGTAATTATCCTTAATTATGTTGTACTGCAAGTTGGTGGCGGTGATGATGCCTTGTAGCACACCGACACATGGGGTTGGTAACAAAATGCGCTACGAAATGAAATGAAATTTGTTGTAAAAACAAGAAAACGTTAATGCAAAACAAATTTTGAAAAGATTTGTACGAATATATTTCGCTAGATGCTTTTTGAATTTAAACTTAATTATGAATCCTAGCTAAGACTAAGCGCCTCTGCTGCGACTGGCACAAATATTTTTAAATTTGGTACGAAGGAGATGAAGACTTAAAGTTTTGTTGAGCTTTTGCACAGAGAAGGAACTTTGTTTCTGCTCTACTTATGCCAACATGGGATTTTTTATGCATTTTTTTCTTCGCTAATCTTGTGAGTTTGGTAATCTCATTGAAAACGAGAATGCTTGAAAGTTTTTGTTAGACATTTTTATTTCATGTGTCGCACATAAAAATTAGTAAGACATTCTTAAGCATACGAGTAGATCCAAGTGAGAAGTTAAGTATGAATGCTTATATAATTTCAAGCACTGCACTTGCAATCGTTTTTTAGATATAATCAACAGTGAAGTTGTAATTTCCACGCTGTCTTTGTTGACAAATAGCAAAACTTATTTGAGACAAAAAACTAAGGAATTCGGCGCTTCCAAAGCTTTATTTGATTTTCTTGTTTTTTATTAAACCTTATTATGCTTATAATACAATTTAGTTCTTATGCCATTAATGGGTTGACATAGATGTGTAATTCTTTACTCACTAAATTTATGCTTTATGGATGGTGCTTAGAGCGAAGGTCTCCTATAAGAGTACCTGTGTTATACCTTCATTCATTCCCATAACAGAACCTAACCAATTTAGCCGCAGTGTTTTAATTCGCTGAACTATACAACCGTTTCCGTAAAAATGGTGCAGCTTACTACTAAATCTTCTTCGGTATTAGGCTTCGGCAAAGCTTAAAGCTAATACAACTTTACGATCTTTTTGTCGAATAAGTCTTAAAAGATGATTTCAGACTTCTGTAATATCGATCGTCGAGGGACGACTATCCACTTCTTCTGAATAAGCATTATTTTGCTAGATTAATTTATAATACTTTCTGTTGGCATTTACGCTGTTTCCACGGGAAACGAATTCCTTTCGTGGTTTATTACCGCTTTCCTATTTCGAAGCTATGGCTGTATTGTTGCGGCTTTGAAAACACAAATACAATGAATAATTCCTCGATGGCAGCAGTTACTTTATTTAACCTTCCCTTTTACCACCGAAACTCGAGATACATTTTTTTGCCCTTCATTTTTGCTTAGGTCGACGTCCCATTTCAGGCTAAGGATCAATTTTACCGGAAATATCTTGTTCCTGCTGTACACAGTGCTAGTCGAAGAAGTTGGCAAAAAAAATATTTATACATAAAGTAATATTGGATGTGTGATTTGAGCATGTGAATTAATGTCAGTGAAATTAATTCCATTGACATTATGACCCGTCACTATTAAATTTCATAAGTATTTTTTTAGGAATCCTGGTAGCAGATGCATTTGCCAAGCTTTATTAGCAGTCATATTCAAAGTTGCTATTAGTAAGTATATTAAGGGCAATCAACTCTTTTTCCAACATGAATAAGCTTGACTTATCTTAATGGTATTTGGAGCAAAAATTAGCCTCTGCGACGATAGCTAAGACTTTTGTTCACTATTTCGCTTGCTCCTTTGAAATGTGGAGCGAAGACTGCAGTCATTTGAAAAATAAAATATCAGATATTTAATGTGGGTTTAGTTTGCTTCACGAATGCATAAACACAATTTGTGTATTAACGCTTCTGCAAAAGAAACCAAATTAAAAAAAAAAAACAACTATTCACAGAATATCCTTATCTTCAAGTAAATACTTACTTGACATACAAATCTACAACGACATGTGTACTGGAAACACGAACAGAGACGGGACTGTAGAGGATTTGAAGTTGCATTTTAGTTGGTTGTGGAACAAAAATTATCAAAACAAGGTAAAAGACACTTCGAAGTAGTTTTACTGTATGCAAAGCCGAGCTAATAGCGTCGGTTTACCTAGCAGCAAACTTAGAAGTAACGCAAATAATATTTACAGAGCAGCATGGTTTGAATACCAGAGCAAACTTGTTGACTGTGAGAGTGAAGCATTTATTTTCGCAGTAAGGCGCAGTGAGTCTTAATTCGTAACGAAGTTAAGTTTTTCACGAAAAGTGGAATGAAGCAGCATTCATCAAATCCAGCGGCGGCTTAAAAGTTTTTCATTTTAAAGTAATCTCTTCAGTTAACCAATCGAGATGTGGAGAGTTTTTAGTGACTTTAAATCAATTGGTTAGTGGAGAGGGGGATTGATATCCCTTTGCCTTAGAAAAGACCAGCTTGTGCCAATGGCGGCATCCTTGGTTGCCTCTTAAGACGCCTTTTGTCGAACTTTAAAAAATGAGGTTGTAGATACTCCAAAGCTAGTCTTCTCAAGCAAGCTAAGGGAAGTGATTAACTTTTAGTAATTGTAAAAAATGATTGTGGTAAAAGTTGTGACTCTCGCAACACTAATCAAGATATTAAAATATGTACGAGAACCGTCATTAAGTTGTACTTAAAGTTAAACTGAACTCATGGCGAACTCATGTTTGTTGTGAAGTGGTACTAATGGAATCATTATGTAAAAAGCAAAGCGATGCAACGAATTGTTTCTTTCCATTTAAAAAAAAACCTTATTATATAAAGGCTTGCATTCCCCTAAGTGCAACCCCTTCGGGTTAGGGGTTTAGAATATGCCCGAGGTAGGCATACCGGTCGTAAACGGCGACTAATATGCACAAAGGTAATGGCGTGCAACTCGATGGTTGATCTACGGATATGATTTCTCTCACCTCTCATTACCCATCTCTCCTTCCCTACGGAAGGAGGGGTGACATGACCTAGAAGGTTCCCCTGGTCAAACCAAATCGCTACCACGACAGTCGGCCAGTACCGCAAGGGAGTACCGGAGCGTACCGGATTCATATCTGGCCAAGGACTGTCAGTTCGACAAAACTACCCAAACCTTCGTGGATTATTTTTGTCATCACAACAAGAACAACAACAACAACAACAGCAAGTGTCAGTAAATGTGAGCTAATATGCGAATTTGTTTGGGATTACCTAAGGGTGAAGGTGAATGTGAGTGACTGCTATGTCTATGCCATAAATAAAGCTTAATATTCAAAAACTACTTTTCAACTACCTGCTAAGATAGGCTAAGTTTTTAAATTATGTAAGTAAGCAATTTTGAAAACTCGTCACCATTTCAACATTTCATTCCAGCGTATATTCGAATGGAAGCTATATTTATGGGCCACACCATTCGAAGAAAGATTAATACCCACAAGTTTCAAAATGAAATCTTCGCATCTTCAATAACGCATAAAGACATCAGTTACTGCTCACCAACGAAACAAAAGGGGAATATCATTTTTCAACAGCATTGGAAAATTTTACATAGATTTGCGGCACAAGCATTTCAACAACAGCATACATATCAGCATTCATGTACGAGTTTAGTTGCAAGCCTTATAGCCTAGCGTTATAAATAATAACACAGATGCCGCTGAACCATCTCTCTATGGCGCGATATACAACAGGTATATCATCATAAACCTCCTAAGAGATTTTTGCGCCAAGCTTCTCTTCCAATTTGTGGTGTGCCGATTTGAATTTTCCCTACAAATTGGTGGGACCTACAGTTTTTTGCCGACTCCGAACGGCATCTACAAAGGAGACGAATTTTTTGCTGAGAAGCCTGTCATGGCAGAAATACACTCGGAGAGTTTGCCAAACCACTGCCGCTGAACCATGGATGCTATAAAAACAAACATTGCGACAAAGTCAACATCGGAGGCTATAAAGAGCTTTGAATAAGTCATATATAAAATAACTGAGTGTGTCAGTATCGGAAAAAACAAGGTACAGTGAAACCCATTGTAAAAAAACAAACTTCTTTGAGCGTCTTTTTGTTGAAGAACCATTTTTTCTTTTTCATTAACGATGGAACGGAGATAGGACGTATGTATTTCACTCAGTCTTCTTGTTAAAACAAATTTGTTTGGTCAAGTCTACTTTACATACATACATATGTATGTGCAATACTAGCAGTCAAGAGGCTGACATGGCGTATACGCAACATCTCTTACTGCCAAGTGCATACTCCATACAAAAATATGTGTGTTTATTAGGGTGTGTTGGAAATTTTTATTTTTGCCTAGCATGGGAGTAGAAAATGCACTTTATAAAAACACAATTTTAACTTAGTTCTTAAAAGTTGTTGAGGTGGCCCTCTCGATTTTGAAATAATTAAACAGCTGTCGGTTTGTCCACGGTTGTGTGGTTGCTATGTTTCTCTCAAAAATCTAATCACTAATTTTTTATTGTATAAAAGTGCTTCAATGTTTATAAATGGTGTATAAAATCATAAAAGGGAAATATTTTTTTGGTCCAAAATTAAAAAAAAAATATTAAATTTTCGAACATTATTTTTGAAGCAATTTTAACACAAAAGAAAGGGCATTTTATATTTTTTATTATTCAATAAGTTTTTAAAATAATACAAAAAACTAAAAGTTATGAAGTCGGTAAGTTGCAACGACAAAAATAAACATTTTTTTTTAACGGTGTTGCACAATCTCTATTGTGCCCCTCGATAGCCCATGGAAATTCCGAAGTTGAAGCAGAGCTTTCATATACATTGGCAATTAAAAAGTGAAAAATGAAAAAGTGATTTTTTTTGTTGCACAGTAACGAAAGACGAGACAACGAAAATATTTTTTTTATTTTTTGCCAATTCCTTAAATCAAGTAAAAACGCAATTATACTATTCGGAATAAACATACATCATGGAAGTGGTTCGAATTTTTTTGCTGATTTGCACGCTTTTTGAATAAGAAAGCGGATTTTCTTTAGATCTTTTATTTACACATTTACTAAAATCTCTAGTTAGCCACCTCAAAACGAGGAGTAAAAAATTTTAAACTAAAATTTTGCTTTGTTATGTTGTACCCCATGTTATGGAAACAATATTTTTTCGACCCACCCTAATGTTTGCATCTATTTAAGTACATTATTGCACTTTTATTGCTTTTTGTGTTCTAGAAGTTTTCACTGAAGCAACAACCAAAGGTGACGCAGCGATAAAAATCGTTACTCCGCCATAAAAGTGATGACAGTTATAAAAGTCTATGTAGACGTTTTTCAAAGCATTGACACAAAAGCTTATAAAAATATGCTCTCGAGAAAAGTTAGATTAATATTTCGCCAGTTTATGGTAGATCCACCACAACAGCTGTTTTGAGAGAAAATTGTGTGTTAAGCATGTTTTGAATATGTGAGCTAAATAAAAAGTTATAAGCTCATGCTTGCTGTTTCAAACTTTTTTAGGAAGAGTTCATTTTTTAATTCTTTGCGGAGGTTTGAAAGGGGAGGTTTTTTGTCTCTCACACTTATACAAGGTGGCGCAAAAGTAAGCTTCCGATGTTCAGCATATCGGTTGTGGCACGTGCAGTGTGTGCTGTTGCACCGTCTTGTTGGAACCACATGTTTTCCAATCCCAATTCATCAAGTTGCGGTAAAAAGAACTCGTTGATCATTGCTCTGTAGCGCTCACCATTCACAGTAACCGTTTGGCCCCGACCGATTATTGGTCAAATAAATAGTCAGCAATATTCCGCGTTCTGGAGCAGTGTAGCGTAACATTGTTTATTGACGTGTATTTCGCATGTGCTTACTACACAAATGTCAAAACAGAACTGACTTTAGGGGCCAATCGCAAAATTTATAGCATTTGCTGATAGGAGGATGACTTTTGCGCCACCTTGTATAAGGACGTTAGTCGATCTTTTGCTGGCAATGTTAGATTGAAACAACTTTTTTCTGGGGAATTTTATTATATCATTCAACAAACCAAGATTGTGACAGTGAATTATTTTTATTAATGTTTTTAATTAACTCAGAAATACCATACTGTGTTTCACTATAAGGAAGCTGCCATGCTCTCTTTTCCGCCACAGTCCAAATTTGTTATAGATATGTTAGAGGATAGTCTCATTTCATTACCCACGGAAGATAAGCAGTATGAAAGATATAATCAGTATAGCGATGTCAGGCACCCTCAATGTACTGAAATATAAAGCATTCTATCCCTTAAGTCCGCTTATCCTGTATATCGGTACGAAATTTGATTAGAATCGGTTCAATAGTTTCGGAAATTGAAAGAGATTTCTCCAATATTTCTTTTTAAATAATATTGCAGTTAAAATTCTATTTCTTTGATCAGAGATGAAACTATCAACAAACGCGCAAACCGAAATTCTCAAAAAGACTGGAATTAGTGCCAACGCTGACACAAAATATTATCCTGGTTGAAGTTTATATAGATTTCTTTCGATGCCAAATAGTCGAATAGTTTTAAAGTTTGGTGAATAATTTAGTTTTATCATAAAACGAAGTTCCGCCAAAGAAAAAAAAAATTTTTTTGTTTAAAGTTATGCAAAATTCAAATTTTCTTTTTTACCTGTTTTTTAAAGTTTAGTTTTTCAATATTTTTGTTTAAAGTTATGCAAATTTCAAATTTTCTTTTTTACCTGTTTTTTAAAGTTTAGTTTTTCAATATTTCGGGAACTACTACAGGGTGGCTAATGAAAGCCGCTACCAAAAAAAAATTAAATAACTTTTTTTCTATTTAATGAATCTGGTTAATATTTTTTTTTATTTTGCAGATTGACTTTTACATTTAACAAAAATGGATAACTGGGACACTGAAACAAGAATTTGGATTGTCCGCCGCTACCACGCACTGGAGTCCGTAGTTTCGGTTCAAAGAGAGTATAGGCGCACGTTTGGCGGCAATCCTCCGAGCAGATGAATCATAATAAGACTTATTAGTTTTAGGAAGTCTAAGTTCGAGTGGAAACGAACACTAAACACCCAGCTGTGTAAAAGCTATCGTGGAAAATTGTTATGGAGTTATGACCTTTAAATGTTTTAAAATTTTTCTTCTGCAATGTGGGCAATAGTAGCCTCATTCTGTTTAGCTAACTGCCTAGGCGATTTTGACCGTCCAACATAGCTCGCCAGTCGAATCGCAAATCGGTCTCCACTTGGCCCTTCCATCGGAGTGGTGGTCTCCCTCTTCCTCTGATTCCTATGGCGGGTGCCGATAAGAATACCTTCTGGGCCAAACCAGCGACGCCGCTGGGTTTTAATTCGCTGAACTTTGTCGGCGTCTACGTACAATTCATACAGCTCATCATTAAATCTCCATCGGTACTCGCCGTCGCCAACGCGAAGAGGTCCACAAATCTTTCGAAGAACCTTTCTCTCGAATACTTCCAGAGCCGCCTCATCAGATGTTGTTAGTGTTCACGCTTCTGCACCATATAGCAGGACGGGTGCGGTGAGTGACTTTTAGAGTGTTATTTTTGTTCGTCGAGAGAGGACTTTACTTTTCAATTGCCTACTCAGTCCGAAGTAGCATTTGTTTGCAAGAGTAAATCTTCGTCAGACTTCTTTTCTTATTTAGCTAAATTTTAAACGCTTCTGAAGTTATTAACAGTCGAAATTCAATAATTTGTTAATATATGTATGTAGGCGGTGCCATAGCCCTTTTTCAAAAATTTGGTAAAAGCGTTAAGAGAATGATCAATTCCATAAAGCTACAAAATTCGATTATTATATCTGCTTTTATTATTGAATTGTCCATTTTATACTTTTTTCGAAATCTGCGATTATGTTCGCCATTAAATTTTATGCTGGGTATTTTATGTGCTATCCATTTGATGTATCTGAGCATATCTGGAAATTTTCAGAATGGTATTTTCTGTTTTTTTAAAACTATGAATTTTTGAATGACATTTTTTTAAGTTCCTTTGTTTTTTAATAAATAATTTTTTTTTTCAAATAAATAACAAAACCTTTTAATTTTTTGAATCGTTAATTTTATCTTTGCGTTTACATTCCACTAACACAAAAAAAAGAAATAAAAAATTGGTGAGCAAAAATTAGCAGTTTTGTGTTTAGCTAATTGAACTCGAATATAAAGTTAAAAAAATTAAAAAAAAATATGTTCTAAAAATATTCAAAAGTAAAGTAAAAAAACATCTTTCTGAACAGGAGGACAGAGGTATAATACAAAAAAATTTTTGTCTAAAACTTTCCAAAATTAGAATTTAAAATTCTTTATTTAAAATACTTTGAATGTGCCAAAGTTCATCTTTTTAACAATAGTATACGAGGTGTGTTCAAAAAGTATCGCGAGTTTTGTGTTTTTTCAAAAATTATTTATTTATTCATGAATACCTATTTTGCCCCTTCAAAGTAATCCCCATGAGATATTATACACTTGTGCCAACGGTTTTTCCAATCTTCGAAGCACTTCAAAAAATCATTTTTTTGTATCTTGTTCAGCTCCTCCTTCGATGCCGTCTTTATCTCGTCAAGAGAAGCGTAACGTCGTCCTCTCATGGGCCTCTTCAGTTTAGGGAACAAGAAAAAGTCACAGGGGGCCAGATCTGGGGAATACGGTGGCTTCGGCATCATAAGTGTGTTGTTTTTGGCCAAAAAGTCGCGCACAAGCAACGATGCGTGAGCAGGGGCGTTATTGTGGTGCAAAAGCCAATTTTTGTTCTTCCACAAATCCGGGCGTTTCTGGCGGATTGCTTCGCGCAAATTGCGCATAACTTGCAGGTAATATTCCTTATTGACCGTTCTTCCCTGTGGCAAGAACTCATGATGCACCACGCCCCTGCAATCGAAGAAAACTGTCAGCAAAACTTTCACATTCGACCGAACTTGGCGCGCTTTTTTCGGTCTTGGTTCGTGCGGTAGCTTCCATTGAGATGATTGAGCTTTGGTTTCCACGTCATAACCATAAACCCACGATTCGTCACCAGTTATGACCCTCTGGAGCAAATTTGGGTCGTCGCGGACAGAGTTTAACATCTCATTAGCAATGTTCATGCGATGCTGTTTTTGGTCACAATTGAGCAATTTTGGTACGAATTTCTCGGTGACCCTTCTCATGCCCAAATCATTGATAAAAATCGAATGGCACGAGCCAATCGATTTGTTAAGGTCCTCAGCAACTTCTCTAACGGTGATTCGACGATTGGCCAATACCATTTTCTCCACTTCATTAATTTTTTCGTCTGTTGTTGAAGTGCTCGGGCGTCCGGCACGCTCTTCGTCGTTCACATCTTCTTGGCCTTCTGAGAACATTTTGTACCACCGACAAACGTTGCTTCGGTCCAAGGTAGCTTCTCCGTATGCCACAGTCAACATTCGGAATGCATCCGCGCACTTAATTTCGTTTTTCACACAAAATTTGATACAGGTTCTTTGATCCATTTTTTTGAATAGGTAAAAATCAAAGACGATCCAAAACACGTGCAAGCAAAGCAGCTGTCAACAATTAACTGAACATTCAAAATGTCCGAGCTTGTCCATTGAGTACCAACATAACGCCACAAAAAATTCGAAATTCGAATATACGTAACCAGCGAAAATTCAAAATTCGCGATACTTTTTGAACACGCCTCGTATTCGAAGTATGGAAAAAATAAACTTGACTAAGAAAGAAAAAAGTGAAAAGGTAAAACTGCTTATCTCTGACCTAAGTTTCATGATAAAAAGAAACTCCCCACAAATTTTGTTCAAATCGGAAGGGGTCGGTTAAAGCTATTTACCATGGAAAGACTCATGAAGAATTATTTTTCCTTGCTTTAGATTTCCTACAAAATACAGTAAAAACTTTCTTAAATTCAATTTATAACTTGAAAGTGATTGTTAATGATTGCTAACCATACTCATGTGGGCTCTGATGAATTTACCTCTAATCAAGCCTAATAACACGAAACATTTTTAAATTTCCATTCCTGTTGGTTGGTTTGACTGTGAATTGCAATAACTGATGAAGCGCTAAATTACATTTGATTAAGAGGGTTACCTAATTTTGTCGGAAATTCTTGAATTGAAAATGTAAACGTGAAATCAAAGATTAATTTGATTGAGCAAACATGGTTAATTCTTTACAAAATCACATTGCATTCCTTATATAATTGAGGAAATAAATAAGCAGCGGAAAATGTTTGAAGTTACGACTGCACAAGCACATTTGCGATTTTTCTACCTTTGTGGCAAGTACTCAATTTAAATTAAGTGAAGCTTTACAAATAGCTTCCAATAATTCTTCTCTGCCGTATACCCAATAGGCAACTAGCGCATTTTGCTCATTTACATACACACATCCATGAATAAATATGTATGAACTGTTGCATAGTCACAATCATAAAAGCTACAAATGAGCGCTCAACGCAACCCATTTTGCCGTAATTACATCAAAGCCTTCTTATAAATGCGTCAATAATCAGAGTTGGGCATTATACCAAATCAAAAATTGTTAGACTTCTAGGGACAACTCTGTCTATATTTGTATGTTAATTTTACAATAACTACAGGAGGCACACGTGTTCGTTCTTCTAGTCTAAAATAGAACTTCCATCTGGTTGAATGTTACGTATACATTCGGTGTAACGTACGTCTATGGTAAGAGGCTAGTGAAATCGATAATTTTAAGGTTTAAGTTATCGCAACAATCGTTCTTGCTTCAGTGGAGATAGTACCAGAAGATGTTATTCGAACGCTTTGCAAGTTCAAATAGTAAGTAAATTCACCTTCGTATTTTCTTTAAAGGAAGCTTTTTGAGCAGTGAAAACCGCGCCCAGTCAGACTCTTTCAGGTTGACATAGAAAACCATTCCGCTTTTGCTTACATCTCTTTGCTTTCTTAATATACGAACGGTAGATATTGTGACAAGGATTTCAGGGCTAATTCTGCATTATTATGGGCTAACTACTTGTGAACTGCGGACAATCTAGCATGTTTGCTAGCTTCGCTTTGGTCTAAAATTAACACAGAACACTGCATGCAGTTTCAATGCGATTGCTTCCCCGAAACTGTTCTTTGGAGATAAAATCAATTCGTGCTGTAGATCGGTAAACTGGTGCGTGTATGACTTGAAGTTAGACGGGAAGTTTCGAGGGGCAATTTATTGTATAGAGATTGATCTAAGCCAAAAGTTCGAGCTGATATTCAGCGGTAATATATCCGCGATTAGTAAAGCTATGAGCTCGAAGGTGGTGCTAGGGAGAGTTTTGGGGAAAACCTATCTTCGATCTAGATTACTGCTTACGATCTTAGGATGAGCATCATTTGGGTATTGAGGCACAGAAATATATCAGGTCACAGGCTCGCGGATGTCTTGGCCGATTACTTGCTTCTAAAATGAACGTGATTGCTTGCAAGGAATGCGGAGTTTCGCTGGCCGCCTTAGTTTACTGCAGAACGTAAGGGTTAAAAGTGAGCTGCACGAGTGCCGGGCTGACGTGAACTCGCGCAAGGGAACGGAATCGCAGGGTAGCAGAATCAGGTGATCTGTAGATTTAATTAGGTTCACTAAGCTGCACTTATCAATGGCGATCGGCCAGAAGACGGGGAACTGTCAAATTGAAGTACTCGTGGTGCAGCTTAATATATTGAAACATCTTTAAAGCTGCGGTTGCATATAGATGACGGCTTCGTATCATCGAGTCACTAAAAGCTTGGCTTGAAAAACAGATTTTGCGGGAGACAGCTGGAGATTCTTTGGCTTTCGCGTGGTAGATTATAGAAGCCGGGTTAGCTGGCACTTAAGCTATTAGCTTATTGTAGAATGGACAGAAAACCAAAGCGATTCCAAGAAATAAAAAGTAGTTTTTTCAGGTACTTCAACACCGCGCTTTCGAAGAGAGACATTTCGTTGATATTGTTTTTTTATTTACTATATTAATCAATTTTGTCCAACTTATCCAATACTGTTGAATCGCTATTGCACAGCACCGAATTTGCATTCACGTTCGATATGGGTACCATGATTTGATGTTTTGTTATGTTCCATGGGGTGCGCACACGACACCAAGCAATTAATCGCCAGCAAATGATATATAACTTTATGTAAGACCGGTGGTCCGGGTACATAAATAAAGAAATTATTTTATCCCAGCAAGCATTTCTGCAAATGTTTTTAAATATAACTTGAAGACGACTTGCCTTAATATGCGTTATATACGGGTTTTCAGTACACACTTTTTTGAAGGTTTAGACCAAACCAAATTTAATCAACTGCGTTAAAATCTATGTGAAATTCATCAAGTACGTTTTGTGTGATATTTCTTGATATTTTGCTATTGTGATATATCGTTTGTTGTTAGCCCTTTTTGGTTGTTTTTAGCGACAAAAACACTCCTCGAATTCTTTCCCCAGTGTTGTCGAATGCGATAATCCTTTCCCCGATATGAACCCGGTACGATTCGGTACTCTCTTGCGGTACTGCCCGACTGGTGGTAGCGTCATATTCGTAGATCAACCATCGAGTTATATTAGTCACCTCTTACGACCGGTAAGCATACCTCGGGCATATTCCAATCCCCTAACCCGAAGAGCGGTGTGGTCGGCCCTCCACCCTTTCAATTCTCCAACTCCATTCTCACACCTCACCGTCTTTCCCTCTTCCCTTTTTTTTCTCCAACTCTTCCTAGCACCCCTCACTATCTTTAACTCTCCTTTTTTTTCTAGCCCTGCCTCTTACTCCTACTCCCGCTTAGTCGCCCTTCTACTTACTCGCACCCTCAATTTCTTTTTCAACTCTATCATACTCTCACTCTCGGGGTCTTTCTTAGTCTATCTTCTTCTTCTTCCTTTTCGCCTTTCTCTTGTTATCCACGTTTTGGTCCATATTCCCTAAGAACCACTCCTTAAAACCTTTATCAACACCTTAATCTTATGATCCCGATATATACAAAGACTAGTTGACATCAACTGGTATTTTGCTGATGCAAAAGTGGACATTTGCTCAAATCAGTTGAGTCGTTTGACAAACTAGTGCTTGACTAGTATACAAATAGTAGATTTGCCTGAAAGGTATATATATCGCTTAATATAGCAAGCCAATTTAAAATTATTTTTAAAACCATTTCAATAAATGCTTGTTGGGCCTTTTACAGAAACCTCCAGAGTAATTTATTTCAATCATTAATTCACCAAAAATTTAAAAATGTGCACTTAAATCAAACATGCTGTAAACATGTAATTTTATTTATAGTTACACATGTATGTATGTGTACGGTACAATCAGCGAAAACCACGCTTTCTACACATCAAACCGCGGGAGAAGAGTAAAGGACACTGAAGAAAATAACTCTTCTCCAGATGACCTTGGTCGGCAGGCGTCTGTGAAGTTTAATTTGGTCAGCCAATCTCCCTTATTGTTCAATTTCAATATCCCGAAGCTCTCTTGCCTACCGGAAATAGTTTCCTTTGACAAAAGTGATTATACAATAATCTCAATGGGAAATACCCCTCGAATTTATGGGATCTGATCATGGAGTTAGACAGCCAAGCTGATGACGTCCCGTTCACATCATCCACACATCGTCCACCACTCTTGCATCTTTTGTCTGACATGCCCACCTTCACCGATCATCTACCGCGAACGCTTAGTTAAGCTTGGACACAAATCTTAGATACGGATAAAATTTTCTTGTAAATTTTATTTAAACTTCACACCCTCTGGCTCCTTCATCAAAAACTTCATAATCGTTACATCTTATTATTTGCATCGTTTATCCTTGAGCGAACAAATAAGTGCAAACTGCTTCGCCAACACCAAAATAATAGAGCACCTGAACAATACCATAAAGTGGCGATATAACCATCACACGACACAAACCGCCTTTGAAGAGTGCGGGAACACCCTCATTTTTTAAAGTTTTAACAAAACAGTCTAATATGCCAGTGAACTCTTGCTCTCCTGCTCGTCTTTTGAGTGCTTGCAAACGCGTTTTAACCACGTCAAATGGCGTGACGACAAACGCCGAGGCGCAACCCGCCATTAAACCGCCAATAAAAGAAACGTATGCCACTGCATCGTCTGAGTTTGGCTTGCGTGGACCCATTGAGTTGATGCCAGCAAATAGTGGAAAATAGACGAGGCAGAATAATATATCACGATAGGCAGTGGGCCCAATGCCACGATATAAGCCAAAAATGCCCTTCTCACTAACCATTTTCAAAAATATGTTGGTTGCAGTTAAACGCTCAGTTTTAAGAGCTTCTTTGGATGATACACGCCCTGCATTCTGAAGCTGTATTTTGATGAATTCCATAGGTGTTGCGACGAGTACTTGAAAGCAACCAGCGCCGGCGCCAGCTAACATCTGTCTCGTCATTGGTAGCTTGCCGTCTTCCTTTGTTAAGAAACTACGAAAATAGTCATTCGCGGCTAATTTGACCGCCTTTTCGGGTGTTGCGAGCAGCAGAATGACAGTAATGCCACGATACATGCCGAGAATGCCCTCGTTGCGTATGGTCTTACGAAAGCAATCTACTATGCTGCTGTACTGTTTTTCTCCATTTGGTCCAATTTGTTGATTCTGCAGCCGAGTTTTCACCAGATCGAGTGGGAAGACACAGAGGACGCCAACTGTGGAGCCCACACCGCCATTGATGATTTTGGGCAGAAGTTGAAAGTCTTGCCATGTTTCCTTCGGCATTTTTTTAATAACTTTTCGGATTTGTAAAATTCAATAATTAATGATTTTTGCTCCTTATTCATTTGTTTATAATTTCTTTTTGACTTTTCGTTTATATTCAGGTCCATAGTACACTTATGGGCGAAGTAATTGGTGTACATGACTTTTATTTCATAACATGACAGCATTCGCAATTGAAGTGAAGTTTTGCTTAGCAAGACAAATCATTTCTTGGACTAAATTCAAAACTGTGAAAATCATTCCATTTAACGGGAAAGGCTGAGACGCTGAACAGCAATGGTACAGTGTACTACAAGAGCGTGCAATTGCGGGTATATGCCTATGATATTGATATCAATTGCGAGTATCGAAGGAAACTTAACGATGAGCTGCACGAGCTTTACGCAGATATGCCCATAGTGTAGCAACTGAAGCCCCAAATACTCTGCTGGCTGGATCATGTTATGCGTATGGTCAAAGAAGCTCCAGTCCAGAAGGTTTTCATATACCAGAAAGGGGAAAACAGGTGGAGGATGACTTGAACTCTTTTGGTGTTTTCAATTGATACGCAACTTCCGAAATCGCCTAGGCGGTTAAACGCCAGTAAATGATGATGATGACGATTCATTAAGAAAATTATAGCTGTTCCTTTTAGCTCTCTTCACTTCAATGATCACTAGAACGGATCTGAATATATTCTTTCAATTCAACCTGAGAAGAGTCGAATATCGTGTTCCACTATACGGCGCCGCAGACTGTTTGACACTCGCAGAACTGTAAAAGCTTCCAACGATTATTAGCCTCGATAAGAATGTAATGAGAGATACGGCACTTAAAAAATCACACGAGTGCAAAAATGGATCTACGCTGAGGCAACTCATCGCCCACCTCATCGACCACCTCATTTCCCTCTATGCCACGAATCTCCGTTACTCATAATCGAGAAACTATGTGTCGACTTGTCAGATTGATGGTCCACTCTGCTCTGGCCAACCAGACTTGATGTTACCGTTGCTCACCCGAGAGCCTGAAGAGCCGCCTGGTTGTCAAAGAGCTTTCAATCACCTACGCAGTGTAATTTGTTTAAAATTCTCAATGGTCAGAGAATTATTTTTTCGATGTTTGATGGTTGTTGTTGTTATTGCTTAGTTTTCAAATGATCTGACATTTCGAAGGTTGACGTCTACAGGTTCTTTTTGGCATATTCTACCGCCTACAATGGATTACAACTCATATAAATGCTGATTGTGCTATAGTTATGAAACGCACTGAATGCTTGATATGAGTGTTAGCTTTCACCCGGATTAGATTCCCTCACTGGGTCTGCTGAGGTTAGTTTCAAAGTAAATAGCTTTTGTTGCTACATGCCTCAGAGTTGATTATTAATTTCGCTTTCTAACGTAGCCACCAGCCTTGCCTTAGTGCTGACATTAATATTCGAGTCAATTTTCTACTTAGATTTTTTCGTTTGTTCAATAAATAATTTATATTTTTTGCCTTCATTTCCCGTATGTTTGGCTGCATGTACGCAGTTTAGAAATCACGTACGCATCTCGTGGAGTACTTTATCTTACAAAGTCATAAAAACTACGAAATGTATACTAAGTGGTCTATGCCGCACAACAATGCTGATTACATCAAACGTATTGATCCAATATGCTCAAGCATCATAATCCACTACACGTAGCAGATGTTCCACAAAAAGAAAACTATTTACTCAATATCGAGTGCAGTGCATACACGCATAAACAGGCATAAGAAATTAGCAAAATAAGAAGATGCCCTGCAGAAAATTGACTTAGCTCAGAACTATCCCTGAGCTAAACCGTTTGAGGACACCACCAGTCCTAGCTCAATACCCAAGCAATGTTTTCCATTGTCCACTTTTACATGGCGATGCCATTGGAGGTGGCAATTGTCGCCAGTGCAACTTTGCAACGCGTCCTGAACCGGTTTGCATTTCGACAGTTCTACGAGAGTTTGGCTTTGGCTAGTTTTCAACCTGTGCCATTTCGGAAAGTTTTAGGGTAGTTCTAGTTGTGGATAAGTGATTATCAATATCCGGTATTTCAAACTGTGTTTGAATTATGACTTTTATAAACGGCACAGGACGCTTCAAAAAGCGTGTAGCTCAAGACTGTCTCTTTAGAGATGGTTATCAATTTGACTGCAGATTGCTGACTTAACTATTATGTCTGCATGTGCTATGAATACATAAGTGTTGATGAGTGCGTGAATTTCTTGAGTGAGTTGCAAAAGTAACGAAAAGTTTCCCAGCAAAATATGCTTATCACAAGTTGCCAACATGAATTTTGTGACGCTATGTCGCCAATATGTCATACGCCGAAGTAGGCACACAGTCAAAATGTTTGAACAAGAAAAGTTAGTCAACATGATATCAATAAATTGGTGGTGACGACAATTATGCCGTATTTTTTTTACGTTCAAAAAACTTCAACATTTTTTTTGTTAAAATTTTGGGTTATATTTTCCATCTTACAGGATTCATAATCTGGAGGGTAAAAGTGATAATACTTATCGTTTGAAAGTTATAAAGCTGCTCTGCGCAGAAATACGGTGGATGGCAGAGCTGGTGTAGGACGTAAAGCTAAAGGTTACTTCGTTGAATGTAGTTTATATAGGTATATTTTCGTAGTTTAATGAGTGTCTACCATTTTCGATTTTATAAAACGGATAAAGACGTCAAATCTCCTACATCACCTCTCTTTTTGACTTTGTATTAGTGCTACTAAACTCATATAAAAATCGGGTATTACTCAATGTATATGGAGTAGGGCACTGTTCGTTCGCCATGATCCAACTACAACAGGTCGTAGCAGCTCGACAAACATACAAACACACAAAAATGTCCCATGTAGTTTGTTTTTCTAACTTGTGAGTTTAGCGACAAAATAGTACTGAGAAATGAGTGTATTGTCAAAATTCGAGCCAAAAGTAAAAATCAGCTGGCCTATTAACAAGACCTGTATTATTGGATCATGGAAGCGCCTGAGCTTCATACCAAACTGTTTCAGTTTTGCACTTTCATAAGAAACTCAGGAACTTTCATATTAATTGTATTTATATGTGAGCGCATATGGGAGTGCTTTCTTTTGTATTAAAAGTGTAAATTTTTATCTATGCCTATATTTGAGGGCAAAACAAAAACAAAATTGCTTCAAGTGTATAGAGATTGCGCATCCCTGTGTTTAATAGCAGGGCGCATGGTTCAATAATAAGGTTGTGCCATTTCATCAGCTGATTGAATTTTTCTGAACACACTGGCGCATACATTATCAGAAGGAGATACAAACAGCATAAACTAAACCAGCAAAATGTAAACAAGCGTGACTTGCATTTGCAATTTTATAGCTTTTCTAACGCTTATACTAAAAACAATTGCAAATATGGTGATTATATTCAATAATAATCACTTTTCAACCATGCTTGCACCACATACTTTCTTACAAATTAAAATTTCTCTGGTTTTGCTTCCCTTCATTAGCTAACACCAGCCAGTTACTTTTGACAATCTTAACGCCAGCATGTTGTTGCTCCAGAATTGACGTTACCTGGTTATTGCACCATGGTTGGGTCTTTTTAGTGAAAATTGGACTTAGGACGATATACCAAATGGCAGCCAGGGAGAGTGAGAAATAGTGGTAGAGTAAGAGGTAAGGGCAGAGGCTGAGTTGGAGAAAGAGGGAAAGGGCTAGAGTAGTCAGATGCGAAAAAGACAAAAGTATAATGAGAAGGGAGGGAGAAAAAAGAAAATGAATTAGCTGCATCTCAAAATGTTGAATGTTTTTGAAGAAACTATAGAAATACTCCCTTAAGCTCAGGTTTTGGAGGCATTTTAAGGATATTATCCAAATCAGCATCAATGTAGTTAAGTAGTTTTCGCTCTGAGGCGTCTTGCTTACTACTTCTTGCTCTTTATTACTATTTGCTATTCGCGCTGAAAGTTAAAAAAAAAACTTTAAGAAAAAGAAAAAAATCCCATCACCCAGAAATATCGACTTCAAAAATTGTTTGCTTTCTATTCGTTCACAAAGCAGTTTCCTATTAAATTCAGCGTACCAAATATGATACGTTCAAACTAAGTGGCCTACAATAGGCTCTCACTTACAGCACTATACACATATGTATGGCTATAAGAATAGTAGAAGTGCACTTGAATTTCTCGAACACAGGATACCACTTTACTTGTCTCACCGAACTAAGTGGATTTTTGTTATTTCCTCAATACCAGTTTTTGCACAAGTTTTTTTTTCCTTTGAAAATCCTTTATACGTGCCTACGATGTTCTTGACACAAATAGCCACGAATTGATAAGCATCGGCATACAAAAAAAATATATAGCATAGAAGGAATTACAGAGAACAGTGAAAGCCAAACGTAAATTATTGTCGATAGTCTTTACTTAGTTCTATGTAGCTGGCAAATAAAACGACATTGCTAGTTGGACACCGTTACCTAACACCACGCAACCTCAGGCAAGGCATCCCAAAAGGGATGCTGAATTGCATGGGCGTAATATTTGACTGGTATTTGCTTATATAAAAGTCCCCAGCAAAAATCGAGTGACCGAAAATGGCGTCCAACAACAAAAATTCCACTTTACATACAAATTCCACACAATACACACAATAATATGCTTTACTTTTAAGTGCGAGCAGTATTCACAATCACATAAATAGTTACAATATGAAGTGGAACGGTCAAAAGATTGCCCGATGATCTTAAGAATTTTACTGAAGGTTTTACGCTGTTTGATGGTCACAGTGCGCGTGATTTTACCAGCCAATTTGCTAGTATACTTTTTGCTGCGTCGGAGATGTCTCTATTACTCGTTCGAACTAGTATCATATAAGGTTTTTTTTCGAGTTTTCGTTAAATTTTTCTGGAAGGTATGAGGATATTCAGCCTTAGGCTTAGGTTAGTGCATACGCACAAATAAAAGAAAAAGGTATGTGTATGTAAAAATGTGTAGTAAATAGTAAAAGTTAACTGGAAAGATATTTCAATCAGATGTACGTTGGGGTGTCTTATAAAATTTTTTTATTTTTTTTTTCAATAAGCTACATTGTTGAAAAATCCTGTTGAAACTGCTTTGAAATTGTAAAAGACGGATGACAATTCATGTAATAGACGTCGAGAATAACCAACACAATGAACCGGAGCTTGCTAGGTGCCTCGCCCTTCAAACATTTTTACTAGCTGCCCTGTATTATATAAAGGCTGATTTTTCTTAGTTGAGAGAGAACACTTTACTACTCAGTTACCCAATAAGTCCATAGTTACTACTAAGTAAGTTTGACTCTCCTTTGGATTAATAGGCTGTAGTATTTCTTTGTAAATACTGGCTCCCAAAAAAAAAATTTAAATTATCTTTCCTGCTCTCATCATCTTATCCAGAATTCGCGCTATAGTAGAAGCTCTTGTCTGCAACCTTCGCCTTCACAATCTTATCTGCTCCATAGGATTTCATCACGTGGCCTGGCGGTATGCCTTTTAGAGCTAAATCAGGTTTAACAATACAAAACGTTTTCTAATTACAATGAAGCGATTAACTTTTTTCGTATGCAGTGTGTGCCATTCTTGTGTCCACTTCCGCAAACACACATCCAATGTTAGTTGTTAGTTTTTTCCCCGCATTTTGCTTTTAGTGTTCAAACGAGCGTTGTGAGTGTAATTACGAGATAGTGCTGAAAAAAACGAACCGTCAGACATCCATTACTTAACTAATATATTTTTGGGATTTATTTTAACTCAATCGAGGTATTTATGATTGTGTGCACAAGCACTTTTTCATGCACTGTTGCTTACACTTAATAAGAAAAAAATTAATTACCAGCGCGTTATTAATTGCTATATATGAATCTGCAAATAGGATAAAATATGGAGCATGCATAATTTTGCTTTTAACATATATCCATATCAAGGACATAAATATCAGGCGAAACATTTATTTTTATTATTTACTAAAGCGCATTAGAATCGCCTATGGTAATATAAATTTATTTAGTTGGATATTTGTACATTGTAGCTAAAGTATATACATACATACGAGGTGTGTTCAAAAAGTATCGCGAATTTTGAATTTTCGCTGGTTACGTATATTCGAATATCGAATTTTTTGTGGCGTTATGTTGGTACTCATGTCTCTCACTTATGCCGACAAGCTCGGCCATTTTGAATGTTCAGTTAATTGTTGACAGCTGCTTTGCTTGCACGTGTTTTGGATCGTCTTCAATTTTTACCTATTCAAAAAAATGGATCAAAGAACCTGCATAAAATTTTGTGTGAAAACCGAAATTAAGTGCGTGGATGCATTCCGAATGTTGACTGTGGCATACGGAGAAGCTACCTTGGACCGAAGCAACGTTTATCGGTGGTACAAAATGTTCTCAGAAGGCCGAGAAGATGTGCAAAGAAGAACAAAAATTGGGTTTTGCACCACGATAACGCCTCTGCTCACGCATCGTTGCTTGTGTGCGACTTTTTGGCCAAAAACAACACACTAATGATGCCGCAGCCACCGTATTCCCCAGATCTGGCCCCCTGTGACTTTTTCTTGTTCCCTAAACTGAAGAGGCCCATGAAGTGACGACGTTACGCTTCTCTTGACGAGAGAAAGACGGCATCGAAGGAGGAGCTGAACAAGATACAAAAAAATGATTTTTTGAAGTGCTTCGAAGATTGGAAAAACCGTTGGCACAAGTGTATAATATCTCATGGGATTACTTTGAAGGGGACAAAATAGATATTCATGAATAAATGATTAATTTTTGAAAAAACACAAAATTCGCGATACTTTTTGAACACACCTCGTACACATATACTTTGGGTGTTTTGTGCAGTTAGTACATTGTAGTAGTCCAAAATTTTAACCCATTTAGATTTAATGCATGATTTATATTGAGATTAGTTCACACCTTGTTAACTACATATGCAATGAAAATATACATATGTAAATATATGTGTGATATCAACCCTACCGATATAATTTAAGGATACGACATATGTCTGAAGCATGAACATTTTTATGACTCTAATATACTCGACTAACAAAATATTTGAATAAAAGCAACAAAATATAAGCCAATAGAAACAATTATAAGCATTCACAATTCTTGCTATCTCGCAAGCGACAAGTTACAATAACCAAACGAGTAAAAATAAACGAGCGAACACAGAAAACAAACCAAAAGTCGAAAATCACCGACTTCTACCTAAGTACCGAGCGACAAGAAGAACCTTCAATACAGACTATTAAAACACACGATTAACATTACCTGTCCTAACATCCCCAAACTAAGCGTCAAAACAACACTTATACAGGTACCCGTTCGGGACATGACAAACATGAACCTAACACACGAACCATATACACGCATATTAACAGTACCTGGTACAGCATCCAGACTATAAACACATAACAACGGATGGACACAGATCAGAACGAAAACATACACTGAAGATGGCGGATCGCCGAAACCGGTTTGTAACAAAACAAAAATTGACAAGGGATGACGAAAGATCGTTCCAATATACATCTAATATCCACCCTGTCGGAAAAACAGAAACACATTTATGCTAGAGTGTGAGCAGTCGCGGAAGCCGTGTCAAAATATTCTTGCAAAATTAAAAAAAATGAACACAAGTGGCATGAGAATTCAAATTTCGACTCACCTGGATTTAAAATATAGTAAGTCTATTACGTAAATTAAAGTCAAGAATCCCTTCCTGAAGAAATGAGCCCACGAGCAACGTGCTCATTTTTGTAATTTGAAACACAAATGTTCACATAAAAACCTAATTGGACTACTAGCTCCAAATAAACAACAAAATGTTAGTTATAATTAAACGTAAAAGAAACTTTTCGAAGGACTTCACTCTGCTTCATTTACAGTAAAAGCTTAATACAAACGTACAAGCATATCAACATGCATTTCGCAGAACTAACTTCTTCCATATCATTTGGTGTATGTATAGAGTTTTTCTTTTCTTTTTTGCAACTTTGTTAATTTGAAGTTTTTGATATAACAACACCAAGAGTAAGTACAAATGCTAAAAAGTATTTGGTTGTACTGAGCACACACGATTGGCTACACTATATGTATATGTATATATGCTAACTACTACCCTGCAGTCAATTCTAATAGTTTTTACTAGTTACATACTAGTTTGCCAAACCGGCTCAACTAGTTGGAGTTCTGTAATTTTTCCATATTAGCAACTGGTATTTTTAACACGGTGATGTCCTACGAGATGCCAATTGTCCGCTTGTGCATCAGCACCATTAGAAATATAGCAGTTGACATACTAGTCAGCCTATGCATCATTGGTTACTGTACCACTTTATGGTAGGCTAGTTCATTTTGGGTAGAAAAATACGAGAAAATTGCAAAATTACATTACAAACCACTTTACTAAAAACTAGCAGACCCGGTAGACGTTTGTCTGTGTGAAATTTGACCTGCCTACATTTATTAAATTATACTCTTTTCCCTCCCCACTTGGCGCTTCTTATATAGGTAGCCTTATATCCTCCTTTTTCTTTCTACTTTTACTTCACCCACCCCCAAATACCGTTACCCTTCTTTTTTTCTTATACCACATCTATATTTCAAATTTCTATTCCTACTTCCCTTCTTCTCCCATTTCCTCTGCGGGTACTGATGTGTTCATAGCTCCGAAGATATTCCGAATTAACTTTTATTTTATCCTGGTACCGCTTTCTGATTCCAAGGTTTTTTTTGATGTGTAGAAGACATATCTATATATATAACTGGAACCAAATAAACTCCTAGCTGTGCCGAATTACTACTTTAAATAGCCTGGGGAATTTTTTCAAAAGCTGTGTCGTCCCCAGCGTACCCCTAAACCCACTGTGAAAGTTTCTTTAAGATCAACAATAAACTTTGTACATGAATGAAGGACAAACCAAACACAAAAAATGTGGGCGTAGCAAAGCCCACTTTTCCAAAATTATGTAAATCTTGACTAAAGGACACATATATCCAAATATCATTAATTTAGACCAAATAAGTTCAGATTTATGACGTTTTTGAAGTTTTATATAGCCTGGGTGCGTGACACTGCTTACTTTTCCAAACCTATATATATAGGCTATACTATAACCAGTGATTCAAAGAATATACTGCGAAAATTTCCTAAAAATCGTTGAGTACTTTGGACGCCTATAAAGGACACACAGACACACATTCATTGTTAATTATAAGATTCGGTCATTAGATATAAAACATATATCAAAATAAATATAACTTCTCTACATTGAACAATGGAAACAAATTTCAATGAAAATATAGTCGCTGTGCATAGCAATTTTACCCTTGGAAAACATTTATAAAAATCAAATTTCTTTTTTTTTGTAATAGTCCTGTAATTTGTAATTGATTTCATAAATAAATTAAATTTTTTCTCTGCACGCCATTTTCGCTGTTGCAGAATCTTAACGATTCCGTTGGAGATTCACTGTTATTTTATTTATGAAAACTGCATTTCACAATCACAATAACGCAACCCTGAAAATAACAACAATTTAATATTTCCAAAATGCATTTGTTGAAAACTTTTTCTTAAGAAAAAGCTTACTTTGATTCCTCCAAAATGTTATTTACTTACACAAATGCTTTGACAAATGACCGCTTTGTTTCCACTTTTCTTCGTGGTTTCATTTGAGCACTGCTTACTCGTTGCTTCGCTGTTGAACCTCTATTGCAGTAGCGACATCGCAAAAAATAAGGTTGATTTTGTTGACATGATCTGCAACCCAAATGTACTATTTAAACCACGAAATTCTCAAAAGGATTATGATTTTATTATCAGAACTATTATTTACAAGAAAGTTTTATATTTAAAACTGAGAACATTAGTTGAATAGAAAATTAAAATGTAGGACGGCGTTGTTAACTAAACGATTGCGGCCTGAATACTGAATTGTTTTCTTCTTCGCACATGTATGCATGTATGGACAATTTTAGAGGGTTGTTGCTTCTTATGATAGCGCACACGTTGCAGTCGCTCAAACTGTTATGAATAAGCCCACGAAATTCTAGTTAATGAACTAGAATGTTTACTAACCAGTTTGGCAATTGACTGCGTTTATATATGCGTTTGCAAGCTAGGGATGTTGCCTGGATTTGAATTATTCAAGAGTATTGAATTAAGCAAGAAGTGAAAGTCTTCACCCATGATTGATCTTGAGTTGCTAGTTGTATACCTAGTGTGGTTCTACTGATGCTAAGAGGTCGAATTAAAAATATTTGTGGGTCAGAAATAAATCCCGAGAAACAACTGCGAAGAGACAAACTCAGTTTTTACAAATTTTCAGGAGGGCTTTGTGAAAGCTTAAATCGGTATCTACAATCACGACTCATTTGAGATGAACTTAACTTTACCAACCATTGAGAGTAAACAAATGATATTAAGTTATATTATCTTCAGATTCGAAGACTAAGTTTTACGGGCTCATTACGTAAAACACAACTCGGACCAACCATTCACTTCTTCTTGTTTGGAGAAAAATTCAGTGAATGTGAGTGGCTGCGGAGCAAAGTGTCACCGTGACTGACATAGTCAGCCTCTACTACTACTAGTTAAACTTGTAAATCTCACATAGCATATCATAAAATAAATGGAAATGTACTCTCGATCAGTCAAAATTCCACATAATACCTGGCGTGGAAAGTAGACAAGAAAGCAAGTTGACTAAGAAGGATTTTAAATACGAGCAGAATATGAATATGAAGAAGGGAAATGGCCGAAGACGCTGGGGTTATGGAGATACTGTAATTTTTACTCTACTTTTCCGTAAAGCCTGTTTTTTTCGGGACGGTTTGTAATATAATACTTCGGGTATCTTATTTTGAAATAGTTCTTTATACCCCTGCCTTTTGTTGCTAGCTATAGGAATAAAATTACTCAATAATCGGCGGAAGATAGCAACAATTTTAACTAAAGACCACTCGATACCTTAGTAAAATGAGCTCTATAAGAAAAAAAAAAATTAAAACTAATAATAATTAAGTAAGAATTATTATCAACTGGTCTTGAGCTCGTTAAACTTACAAAAATATCTAAGCTAAAAGAAATAGAAAAAGACTTGGTTCTTGTCAAACAGTAAAGACTATCAGTAAGAAGCGATATATGTCCTGAAATATATAGAGGGTATATATAAGGTCCCTCGTATACGCAGAGAGTACTCTCCAAAACGATAAAATGCTTTTTAGCAAGTTTCTTCAACTTATCGTAAATGGCTCTGAATTCCTCCATATGTGGGCTATGCCACGCCTGTTTTTCGATACCATTCTTGTCCTGTACATCAAATCAAAATCAGTTATATAAATTGTTATTCAAGTTATCATGGATACAGACACATTGAAGGATATGACTTAGTCGATTTCTCTTTTAATTCTAAGAAATTTTTTAAATGCAAATCGATATCTATCGGGTTTTCTCTATACCATTGCTAATCTATATTGGGCCCTTTAATTCATAATAGACTGCATATGAGCACATCTTTATATAAAAGTTTTAGCGGAACTTGGTATTCCCTTCATAGTGGCCAACTACATTGTTTCTGCCATAAAATCTTCTCAGCAAAAATTAATATGCCTAAGTTGATACCGATAAGGGATATCTTTGTTTTAATAATATTTCTAAACATTCGCATTCCGAATATTTTCGCCGATATTCGTAACATTCCTAATGTCAGAAATAAAACTTAAGTTGTGATATGAGGGCACAGTTTCTTTTTTGGCAACCGCATTCTAAAATCGTTATTTGCCGCAATCGTGGCGTTATTTTTGTGAGCGGAGTGCCTTGAAATTGATTGCAAGTGCAGATTACTTTGTTACATTCGATTGAAAATTTAATTGCATTCACTGTGGATGACGTGAAAATTCCATCTAAAAAAAGGTGAGTCTGCGAAAAGAGCTGTTCTTACGGGTACGGTTACGTGAAAGCTCAAAAATCGAAATGTTTTTTCAATTTTGTAACCACAAAGCAAATCAAATTTTCCAATTTATTTAGTACATATAAGTGACACAAAAAGCTGAAAAGCAATGAAATTACATACTTAAATTTCTAATTGATGGCGGAAAGAACATACGAGCTAATCAAACTAATGCAGTCTGACAAAACGTAACGTTTCAGTTACAACCACACAACTGCAGCTGGAGTACTATTTATATGTACATACATATAATTACCTGACGTTGAGATGAAACTCATCTATATGTCCTAAATAATGGTAATTTCATATATCAAATGAAGTTTAGTATGAGTTATATATTTCACATTTTGGTCGGCACTTCAGTCTGGTCTTTTTGGGACCTTAAAAGATGCTTTTAGGAACTGAAATTGAGGCATGTGGATTGGCAAATGATATCTGAGGCTATGTTTGGAAAAACTTTCTTAAAAGATATTTGGGAGGAAACCTTTGAAAGGTTTATCATTGTATATTTCCCACGTGGTTGAAAAAAAAAAAACAACACTGGCAAATACTAGTCCATTGGTACGGCATATGGACACAGTCACAATTTCATGGAACACACTTTTCCGTTGCAGATGACTTAATACGGAGTCCACGAAAACGTATATACAAATGTCAGAAACAGCAAGCCATGTAAAAACGTTTGTATTAAACGCATTTTTTTTCAAAAACAAACGATATGAGTATCTGTTCAGAATGAACACCCTCAACATATGGCTCATAATTTTCATCACATCGGATTCATAGAAGACTTCTGTCGTATTTCTAATACTCATATTTTTCACATATTTATGAGTCGTAAGCTATGATCACTCCTAGAATGTCTGTATTTTAAAAATTCGGACCTCAAAAAGTGCACCCCATGCTCTGTGCTAGAGCCATGATTGCCATGGGTAAGAAGATTCACAATTAGCTTGTAAAAACAATATTTAAAAAATTGGGCCTTAGTAGTGAAAAATCCAAGGAAACTGTATTGCTTAGTGAGTTAAACTTACGGATAAGAATGAACAACAGGAGCATTACAAGCATAATTTGTTCTATGATAATATCTACAGAAGGACAGAAAATTGTTAGAGAAAGTTGAGGAACGTTAAGCCGAGGCTTTTCCAACAAGTATGGAAAGTCAATAATAATGTCATAAGTCAACGTGAAACAGAGAATAGATCCGCGATTGCAGTAATAGGCCATTGATTGAGAGAAATTCAGAGGACTAATAGAATATTTAAGAAAGATCTTTTATACACGTTTGATTCTGGTGGCTGGACCTCTAAATAAAAACTGAATATCCTAAACAGGAACTAACGAACGAAGCAAATAATTGTTTATTTCAATATCGATCCGAGAAATTTATAGTATCTTGCGTAATAAAACCAATCATAGAGATTTTAGCAGATGCATAGCTCACGTGGTTGCTAAAAGAAAACTTATCTTATCTTATTATTTATCTCACTAACGCACAGAAGCTCACAGTTAGATATTCTGTAAATCGGACGCGGTATTTTGAATGGCTTCGAATATGTGGAAAGAAACTACTAATGTCGTTTATAACAATACTAAAAAAAGTAAAAGTCATAAAATGCGTCCTTGAGGTAAAGCGGAAGTGGTAACAAAGGAGACTGGATGCTACAACGTCTATTTTAACAACACATTGCCTGTTGAATAAATAACCGTCAATTCAATGCAGAAATGAGGTATGAAAGCCAAGAATAGCTAGTTTTTCTTATCCAAAACTTTGAGAAACTCTATCAAGAGCTTTAAAAAAATCTTTGCAGATGCAGTCAACAGCAGAAATTGACTTTACACAGTATGCAATAAAGACAGCAAGGTTTGAAACAGTTGATCTGCGACAACTCCATGAGGGAGAAATGAGATACTGAACCGCAAAACTAAACTACAGAAATAGTACATAATATGGACATGGATCTGATTTGCGTACATCGTTATTGTTTGTACTTCAAAAAACAGGCGTAATGAAATTAATTTTTCAATCGCTTACGAAAGTCCTGGAAGACAAAGATCAACCTTAACAGATTGATTAAATGACTATGGTTATTTAACACGACTGCACGCAACCTATCATCATCTGATCGAGAGAAAGATTTCAGCTTGAGAATTTCTTTACTAATATCCTCAGAAGAGAAACATATGGATCCGAAGATAAGGGCGCAGTCCTGACTCTTTTAAAATGCAAATAGTTGATAACCGCTATCTTCCGGGTACACATTTTTGATGATTCTGCCTTTTTTCTAGTCTATAACAACCTGTGCCCATAAGGGCTGAACATTCTAGAACCATAACTGCAACCCATCACACAGACAACTGCCAAGGCGTACCTCATTGATAAGTTTAAGTTACGTTGAATGTATAAATGATATGAAATACCGCTTTTACACCTTGTAATATGTATATATGTATAAATGTATATAACCAAAAACTACAAAATATCCCATCAAAGTGCAAATGTCAAACCACATTTACATGCCTAAGTACATTCCCAAACAAAATCGCACTAAAAACGAAATTAACAAATATATTTAGATTATTCACCTGCTGCGAAGTCACGGGATAGCAATGTTTCTTTGAACTTTGCGACACTTCCATGTGATTACTAAAAAGTTTGTTTGTATTCGAAAGTGCAAAGCAAGCTAATTCGCTGGTTTTCGCTGACTAAATTTGACAAGTTTTTTTGTAATGCCACAATTATACAGGTTTGTCGATGCTGTCACTGTGCATGAAAGCTCAATTCTATTTGTGAATTTGAATGAGCGTACTCCCCCCACTTATGTACATATATCTGAGGTAGCAACTGACAATGGCCAAAGTAAATTTTTTAAATTTTTGAGCAGAGTATTTTTAAAGTTGAATTCTTAATTAAAATGGAAGACGAAAGTCAACAACAACAACAACCAAAGTTTTGAAAATGCCGCTTTACAACTTTTGCGTACAAAGTAATTCAACTTTAGCTGTTATACCAGGTGCTTTACATTACTAAATAACTTAAGTTCATTTCCTCAAGTTGGGCTGTTATTAGAAGTTTAAGCCAGCTGTTTGATTCCGGGCATTAAATCTCAATTTTTGAGTCAAATGCATGAAAATTCGTGTGGTGGTAGTACATCTGAGTAAAAAAAAACACTGTTAAAAATACAATTTCGTCCAAACTAGGATTTGGCTTTCATTTGTTGCAACCATCAATTCTCACCGAAATCAGTGCTAGACCTTGGTTTTTCTGGATTTTGCTCTAAAACTTTGAATTGCTGATACTACTTTAGCTGTTATAAAAGTAGTTTTCTGCAGGGTTAATTTAAGAAAGTTTATTCATAATATGTATAATATAAATATTTTTTTATCACCAAGGTTGACTTTGGTTTGTAAATAAAACATAACTGATGCTTTTTATTCCAACTACTACTGCTGCTTATCTCATTGCTGATTTCTTTCAGTCAAACTTCGAAACTAATACTGAACTTGATTAAGTAAGCGATACGAACATTAATTCCGCAGTAAATTTGGGTTCGTTAACTTTAATGGCTGCTGACACTAAAGATGGAATAAGTCAGCTGAAGACATCTACAAAAACTGATGTTTATGGTTTGTCCTAATTTCTGCTAATACATATATAAAATATTTTCACCCGGGAGTGTTTATCGATGTCTGCAAAGTAAGCTTAATCACGCCAGCGTTTGAAAGTGGTACTAAAACAATATTGCAAATTATAGATCGATCTCTAAGTGTTCCTCGGTCTCAACATTATTCGAGGTTATAGCAAAAAATAAAACTTATTTAGCAGTAAATCGATTAAGCTCCACTGAACAATATGATTTTATAAAAGGCTGATCAACGGTCTTAAATCTAGCATTTCTTTCTGAATATTGATGATGTGATTTAAAAATTGATGTCAATAATACTCTGTATACTGAGTTTTCAAAGAGTAAGTCCCACCAGCTTAATAGTGAAACTGACTGATCTAGGGTTTCATCCCACTCTTTTAAATTATTAAATTCTATCTCTCGTCCCGTGAATGTGTTGTTGATGTTGATGGGCGTCAGTCAATTCTTTCGTTGTGTCCTCTGGCGTTCCTCAGTGTAACATGTTAGGGCCGCTTCTCTTCATCATTTTTATCAATGATATATGTAGTTGCTTCAGTCATGAAAGTTTTCTACTTACTATGTACTAAGTACGAGCACTGAAGGGAAATTATTTGAATTTACATACAAAAAAGTGGCTCCCATATTAGCTCCTCCAAGTCTCGCTGTCCTCTCCCTACATCATATAAAATTTTTTGGGTTGGTTTGGGTTTCTGTTATATACCTTAAGGGAAATTACTGATCTTTGCATAGTATTTGTCAGTAAATTCCTGATTCAAGGTCATTCTTAATTGCGATAGCATATTCAGCGGTTGCCTTCATACAACGCTTAAGCTCTGACTTTACTGATCCCTCTGCCTCCAAATTGTTATATACCATAGTGACCATACTACGCTTGTCATATTACCAGACTTGAACGAGTCCAAAAAGTTTGTGTTCGCCATGCTTTACCGTTGTTGTACTTAAGTGACCCAATTCCATTTTGTAGTAGTCACTGTTTACTCATTCATTCAAAATCCTTACACAGCAGATGGTCCATTTAAGTTTCAACATCCAACAGATAAGTTTACGAAATCACGATATTTTCTGGTTCAATACTGTTAGAACTAATAATTATCAACACTTCCATCGCTCCGATGTGTGGAGCTTTGAAAGAATCTATTTCGCTTTCGAATACAGGAATATTAATTTCTCTTACATAAAAAATTTATTCGAATTGTTGTTAAATAAATTAGATAACTAACAACTTAGTTTTGAAGTTAAAAAGATTATTGTTTTTAATTTTTTTGCTATTTCTTGTAATCTGTTTGAAAGTTGTTATATTTGCTAGATTAAGACTTAAATAAATAAATAAGTGACAACAATCAAACTCAAATATAAAACTTTTAATTTGAAATCGGTATCCGAAAGTTTGGCTTTTTATCTTTTAAATTTTAGGCTTAGCTATTATACCAGTGATTTTCGATTAGGTTATTTTAAGATAGGTTGTAATTGTTTGAAACGAAGTTATTCTTAGGTTGTAATAAGCAGTATACAAATATTTCGAATAACTGAAGCAATTTGTCTCAAGTAAGAATGAGTTAAGCTGTTGTAACAAATTCAAGAAAGCTGAAAACAGAATTTTTCCACATAAAACCTTTAGTTTTGAAAAATATCGACTAAAGTTCTCATCATAGTATATTAAATTACAGGAATCATAATGCTGGTATTAATTAAATTTCCTTTTAACTCAACTTGACTTACCTATATCTAAACTAATATATAGTTTG
The DNA here is from genome assembly GCA_949987695.1 of Merzomyia westermanni. Classification (NCBI taxonomy): domain Eukaryota; kingdom Metazoa; phylum Arthropoda; class Insecta; order Diptera; family Tephritidae; genus Merzomyia; species Merzomyia westermanni. The sequence goes on along the minus strand of OX465290.1, from coordinate 4,811,591 downwards.
AAAGCAGTTTTCTTCTGGACCGCAAAGCTCAAAAACAGTTAGACCGAATTAAATGACATTGTGCACGTAGTTTTTGCTGGAGCCCGACATGGTTATAGGCCACAAAGAATATTAGAATCCGGGAAGGTTTTGGGGATATCCCGCAAAATGTGGACCAGGGTAACCTTACATACAATATGGGTATCAAATGAAAGGTGTTGGCGAGTGCTTTAAGATGGTGTAGTTGTTAGTCCCATATGAGACTCCGGTTTCGAAGTATTGCCCAAAATATGGACCAGGTGTGGCCCTAGATGGGTTTCCTACAATATGGGTGTCAAATGAAAGGTGTTGACGAGTGCTTTAACATGGTGTAATTATTGGAGATATACACCAAAATATGGACCATGTGTATGTAGACCTAGAAGATGTTTGTATGCGAAACGGTTTCTGATAAAACTTTTAATCAGAGTGTGGTTTTTAGATCACCTTTTTCGAGATATCAACCTAAATGTGGACCTGTGATAGAAATATGGTGCTTTTCAAGTGCGTGGATGGGCAGTTGTTTAACTCTTAAATTAACGCACATTCAAATGTACATAAGAAACTAACATCGCTTGACTTTTCTATTAAGTATGTAATCAAATACAAAAGAATTGACAACATCATTTTAGATAGAATTCCCAGCGCAGCTAGAGAGTATCTATCAACTGACTCTGTCCTTAATAGAGAAGACGCCGTGCACTACCCTACTGAGTTTTTAAACTCTTAATCCCTCTGGCTTACCCCCTCATAAATTAAAGTTAAAAAGTAACATTCCAGTTACTTTACTGCGCAACCTCAAGCCACCCACGTTATGCAACGGGACGAGATTACAAATAAAACGAATGCATAACAATATCCTAGAGGTAACAATCCTTACGGGTCCAGCTGCAGGAGAAACATCGTTCATACCTCGCATACCTATGATTCCGACCGATATGCATTTCCAATATAAACGCTTGCAATTTCCAGTGAAAGTTTCCTTCGCAGTGACAATAAACAAATCGCAAGGACAAACTTTCAACTATGTTGGTATTGACTTACGGGCAGAGTGCTTCACACCTGGGCAATTGTATGTTGCAATATCCAGAACTGGGAAACCTCAGAACCAAGCTATTCTGCTGTCTTCAGATGATAAAACTAAAAATGTAGGATATTCCGAAGTACTTTGAAATTTAGTGTGTTGTTACTCTCTAATGCAAATAAAAAAATCAATGTTCACATTTAAATCGATATCGAAACCAATATGTTCTGCTTATTTCAAAACATTATGTATTTATGTATTTAATAGTAAAGCATCTTTAAAAAAATTTAAAAACTGAACTTGCGAACAACGTCGCACACGGACTGCTAGTATATATATATATATACACAAGTATGTACTAGCATTTTACATAATCAACACGGAATCGATGTTATTTTTGGAACATTTCGCGGTCAGTACAAACCATTGCCGTGATAATGGTTTCGTTTGGTAGAGTCAAAGGATATGAAACTGAGCCAATGATAATGCAGCGACATTGACCGCAACCAATGCGACCGTAAAATGCTTGTTATTGCTGTTATTGGCTGCCGTTATACCTGTCTCATTTCCACTGTCGACTTTTCTGTTACATTTGATGGAGGGTAACCGCAATGTCAATGTACTCTGTATAAATAAAGCTGTATGGCACGCAGCAGTGTAGCTTATCTAGCTAAATTTTCATGTTTGTTGCGCTCAAATTTACTTGCATACCCAACAGAAAATGAAGGTAATTAGTTGATTATATGGCAAATTCTAAAGTGCCCCGAATTCCAGGAAAAGAAATTATTTATTAGCGTGTGGCAGCCGACAAATATGTATCCTCAGATGTCAATTGATTACTAAGTAGCTTGTTCCGCACTATTTCATAACTTTTATTGTAACCTCTCAAGCATTATCGGATCATTCATAATTTAAGAGTCTGAACTGAGTCTCAAATATGTGAAAAATGTGAGCCAGAGAAATACACTCCGGTGTGATCAAACTTATGAGCCAATCGTGGAAATTTTTGTTTAACGAATTGCCTCCTAGACGTTCCCTACTGATGGAAAAGCATTCCTTGGTGGGTATGTATGCACGAAAGATGCACATTCCGCGTATTGTTTCACAATAATCTGGTGCAAAAAGCTTTTTTTAAATGAAGGTTCTGGTATCTTTCCTCAATTTCAGTGTCCCAACTTCAATATCAAAAAGCTGTAATTTAAGAGAAATTACTCTAAAATGCTTCATAAAGTAGTTATTTTCGAGTCCAATAAATGCGGTGTCATATATAACTCTTATTCAAGCTCATATGATGTATGAAATTCGGCTGATATGTGGCATAGACCATTGTAAGAAGAGATGTACCCTCATTTGGGACTCACAAATGTGATCATGCAGAACTTAAGCGCTTCTATTCAGAACTCCTTTCTGAGTCATTTATGAGTCTAATGGTTTTCTAGAAAGAATGGACAAAATAAAAAGCAAATCAACAAACAAATGAGTTTTAATTTAAGCCGATGAACCATAGATGTGGAAAGCTATACACGATTCCATCGATGTAAAGATACCCTGCGAAAAATGCGATAAGTTTAGGATGCATCCAGAATGAGTCGCAAAAGAGGATGTGACTAATGCCACTTCTGATCACTTTGTATGGGTTGAACTGTTCACATTTCTTTGAGTATGTCCTATGGAGATACCGATTTTACCCATTTATACCCGAACAGGTACGAAAGGACTAATCCACTTTCGAACCAAACGGGTACTTTTAACTCCTATAAGTATGCCACAAAAATTAAAATTGACTTACACCACTATTATGTATGCTCCACAAAAAAAATCTACTTATGTTTATTGAATTATAGCCAACTATATACAGGGTGGCTGATAAATTTTGCTACATTAAGAAACTCAAATAATTTTTTTTTCAGTGTATGGAATTAATTTTTCTTTTATTCATGTTAAAGCTCATTAAATTTTATTAAATATAGCTTAATTAGTTTTAAAAATAATGGAATTTAAATGCCCCCCCTGCTCGTCGATGCATGTGCGGCATCTTACCAAAAAGTTGTTCATTACTGCTTGGAGAGTTGAGACAGGAATAGCCGCAATTGTTTCTCGAATGGATTGCCTTAGTTCATTCAAATTTGTTGGTTTTGCTTTGAAGACTTCCTGTTTGCAATCCCACAAGAAAAAGTCAGGTGCAGTAAGGTCAGGCGACCTGGGTGGCCAAAGGAATGTGGAGTTTCTGGATATCAGCTTATTGGGAAATTTTCGTCGCAATTCTGTCACAACAGGTTGGGCTATATGAGGAGCTGCACCATCTTGCTGAAACCACACAGAGTTGAAAGAAATTCTCATTCGGCGTAATTCTGGATAGAAAAACTCTCTCAACATGCTCAAGTAACGGTCTCCAGTAACCGTAACGGTGTGACCGCTTTCTTCGAAGAAGTAGGGCCCGACAATGCAGCGTGATGAAACTGCACACCACACTGTGACACGAAGTGGATGCAATTCCGTCTCATGGAGTATCTGTGGGTTGGAAGCACTCCATATTCGACAATTTTGTTTGTTTATGTTGCCGTTTAAATCGAAATGGGCCTCGTCAGACATGAAAAGACAGTTCAACATGTTTCCATCCTCTTCCACCATTTGAAGCATCTTCTGGCAAAATTCCAAGCGAATCGGCAAGTCTGCAGCGTTCAGTTTGTTGGCCATTTGAATTTTATATGGGAATAAGTCCAAATCTTTGTGCATAATTGACTCTAATGACTGTCTGCTTACACCCATTTGAGCAGATAAGCTTCTTGTCGAAACACGTGGATTGTTTTGTATGGCAGCAGCTATAGCAGCGATTGTTTCCTCCGTTCGAACTGAAGGGTTTCGATGGTAAGGTCTTCTGTTGACTGTCCCATGCTCGGCAAAATTGTTTACAAGTCTTATTATGGTCCATCTGCTCGGAGGATTGCCGCCAAACGTGCGCCTATACTCTCTTTGAACCGAAACTACGGACTCCAGTGCGTGATAGCGGCGGACAATCCAAATTCTTGTTTCAGTGTCCCAGTTATCCATTTTTGTTAAATGTAAAAGTCAATCTGCAAAATAAAAAAAAATTAACCAGATTCATTAAATAGAAAAAAAGTTATTTAATTTTTTTTTGGTAGCGGCTTTCATCAGCCACCCTGTATTAAAGGGATTAATCGCGGATCGCTCTCTTTAGAGATTAGACACACGATTTTCAGGGAAGTTTGAATCTATCGATATTACTATGCTCTATTACTATCGATAGCAGCGTTTATATTCTTTAATATGCTTACAAAAGCTCTCGCTAAGGATAAACTTAAGGTTTGTTATTGTCGAAAGGTAGCACCCTATTCACCCAAAATTTTGAGTTAACTACAACTCTCGTATTATACTAGCAACTGAAGGGGCTTTTCTCGGCAAAGGCTCAGTTTCGATAGTACCGATAGTGTCTATAAAGACTAATAAATGCCATTAGTCATGACTACCGATTTTTCTCTACCGTTATTTTACAACAACTGAATAATATCAGATGATAGTGAAAAGTCTTTTATGAAATTTTCTCGACATGAAATCCAAATTTTTTCTAGAACTTTTAAAGTTGGAATTAATTAGTTCATGCGTCAGTTATGACCTGATAGTGATATCTCAGCATAAAGAACAAGTAATTAAAAGTCATCCTTCATATATTTTTCTAAAGCAATGGGTCATTCCCCTTTTCTTTGCTGTCAAAAGTAGGTGTCGAGTGCGACTAGTAATAAGTTATTGGTTTCGAAAAATTTTCGTCATTCAACCAGACAACCAACTACAAGGCCAGTGTGAACATTCAGTGATTTTTTTAATAAAGAGAAATTATTAATATCCTAACGATGCTTTACTAACGAGGTGTTTTTAAATAGTCTTTCGCGAAATGACAGTTTCGTACTATTTAATATAATTTGGATTTTCGCGCTACCCGCGTATAAAGGAGCTTGTCTCTTGCGAATCAATAATTTCTTTAGTAAGGGTACAAATGTGTAAGGGTACATAATACACCTGCCCTATACAAGCAAATGGGTTTTTAACAATAGGACAGCTGTAAACAGATTTTGGGAATTTGGTCTGAGTTTGTTTCATAATAGTGCGAACCACCTTTCGGTTTACCTTTTCTTAATTTAAGCTTTGTTGGCATGCACTGTTGGAAAGCTGCAAAGGCAGATTTTATTTTTGTGTTTTTACCTCATTGTTATTGTTTGTTATTTATTTTGCGTTTGTACGTGAATGTTTCTTTGCAAACAATAATTTGGCTATCTCACACAGAACGCCACGCCAAGTGTGGCTTTCAAGTGGCTAACTACAAGAGCAGCTTAGAGGGAAGCTAAATGTTTTCAACAAATGAACAACTAATCCACAAGTCAACCGAGCAAAGCAAATGCTGTATTTGACTTTCGAACAAACTTTACCTGAATTTCACAAAAGTTATCTGAACTAAATATAGTCAAATATATGCACGAGCTATTGCTTTTTTTTCGCATAAGATCTTAGTTAGCTTAAAAATTACATGTATGTTTGTTTGTTTGTATATACGTTGTCTTAAATTCTAAGAATAAAAATACATGTTATTATTTTGGCATATTGTACGAATTGGGGTACAGCGAAATTCTTAAAATCTCCTGCTTGATTGAGTCCTTAACAGACTTTTCTCTAAGTGAGTTTCTGACTGAAAAACGGCTTACAAGAAGCTAAAGCCAGATAAAACACACTAAGAATTAAGTGATTTACTTTACAAAATGAATAAAAATCATATAAAGTCGAAAATATAGTTTAGCTCATCAATTTCTGGTAACTTAAAAGTGTTTTTGAACTATCCATTAATTTCTTGAATTTTTTATTAAACGCATTTTACTGCGTCCATGCACAAAAAAATCGGGATATTGGATCAGGTTAAACTCTATGTTGCAATAAAATATTAAGTCAATGGTCTTCAAATGGAGAATGAGTTCATAATATCAATCCTTTAATCCGACTGTTTCTTTGATATAAATTTATAGAAACACTGTTCTTCCTTGTCCTGCCTTGGAATTAGCGCGACAAGCATGGCTTTTTTTACAGCTTTTGTGGTCAGTGTAGTAGGTACACCGCCTGTTGGCAGACAGCAGCTTTGATATCCAACGTGATAAAAAAACCCCATATATGGCCCTTACCAAAAAAATCAGATCCCCTAAGCACTTGTGAAGTCTGAGAAAAAACAAAAAAAAAATCAATTGTCTCTCACGATAACGCTTTTAGTGCCGTCGAAACGAGAGTTCCGTATGATTATCAATTCAGCTTCGACCAGCATTATATCGTCTGGTAGAATACAAGATATAGTCCGAAAGCAGTATTTTTTCGAGGAACTTCCAATCTCTTAATCTTAACAACACAGAACACCTCTTACTCTTAGCTTAGTTTTAGGTTTTACTTAAACCCAAGTATTTGACTCATTGAGCTCAGGCATCGGTTTCTGCCGGCTATTCCTACGGAACACTTGACTGATAGCCGTTGGTAGAATGCTTTCTCAAATTCCGTCAACAGAACGAAATTATTTCGACTCTATCACTATTTTGACGCCAGTTAGCCACCAAATGTCCGTCAAGTTTCCAGTCCGTCATGCGTTCTACTCTTTCTTTTATAATCTTCTGGCACACCCGCCAGACGTTGTCCTACCCGATACAATTTCTCCCTGCAATTTATCAGCTTTTTCAAGGAACTGAAAGTCTGGTTGTAACTTCTTTCCATCTCTCACTAATTCTCAGCCCGTCACCCTTTCATTCTCCCTCCTCTTTCCATTCCAGTCGCACCGTCACCGTTGTTGTTGTAACAACAAAAAATCCCCGAAGGATTTGGGTAGTGCTGTCGAACTGAGAGTACTTGGCCGGATATGAATCGGGTACGCTCCGGTACTCCCTTGCGGTACTGCCTGACTGTCGTGGTAGCGATTTGGTATGACCAGTGGAACCTTCTAGGTCATGTCATCCCTCCTTCCATCACCGTCTTTCTTCTCCCTCTTTTTCTAGCCCTTCCTCTCACGTCCTCTCCCGCTCACTTGTCCTCACACTTGCTCGCGCTCTCACTTAAATTTTCACTTCCCTTCGTCTTTTTCTTCCTCTCCACACTTTGGTCGATATCTCGGCACCAGGTTCCATTATGGGACTAATATCATGGTGTGATCCTGATGTATATAATGACGAGTAGGGTAATTGGTGTATTGCTGATGCAGAGGCAGACAATCAAGATCTCTTAATACATCGCCGTGTTAAAAATACAAGCTGCTAATATGAAAAAATTTAAGTACTCGAACTTGTTGAGGCGTTTGGTAAACTAGTATTTGACTAGTATTCAATTACTAATTTTGAATAAAGGAATGTTATTTATGAATAAAAAATTTTGAAATTCAGGGAAATGTTTAAATAATTTGAAAGTTGTTCTTCGTTGTATTAGAATTTGATCGGCTGGAAAGCCGTAGACATTTTCGGTTTTCTGGTTTCAAATATATAAAATTTTGGTCAAGTTTTCTGAGCTTACCTGGGGTCAATTGTGGTTGGGCGTTATCGTGAAGTGACAACCACCTTTTCACTTTAGGTATCACTTGACGGTTTCCTTTTTTCACATCACTAAGCCCTAAAATACTGTCTAAAATACTGTTGGCAGAAGAACCTTTTGACTTCCGTTTACACGAGTTGTTTTTGCTAAATGAAATCTTATTATAGAATTGCCAGAGTAAAAGGAATTTGTATCACTTAAAACGTTTAAGTTTTAAAAAAACCGATGTTTGATAAATTATGAAGTCTTGACGTTAACACAAAGTTTATATTGGAGTTAACTTTTTGCACTTCACTTCAAATCGAAAATTTAAAGTAAAACGAGAATCGAAAATCGTGGTGAATTGGCGTATTTACTTTTCACTTCACAACAACGCAAAACCAGAATTGGTTTTGAAGTAGAGAAAATCTGGTAACTACGAAACTAGTTCGAATTTCTGAGTTTAGTTAAGAAACAGAAATTGTACGATTTATTGACTTATCTGCAGGAATAACCGAATTTTGGCACTGCTATGAAAGGACATTTTCCTCTTTGCTCTACATATTTATATACATATTTATATATGTATTTATGTATACATTCGAAGGAAAAGAAAAAAAAACTTTTAAATAGCATATAGTTTTAAGCTTGAAAAAATTAGACTCATTTACCAACTTATATTTTTATAATAACTTTTTTTTTCAGATTTGGCATTATATTGAATTTGGTGAGTAAAATTTCGTCTTATTTTTATAATAACCAACGAATTTAGTTTTTGTTATTCTATTGAATTTATTTGTAGCCTCTGCTGGCTGCTGTGTTCCTCACTAACAACCATTGAGCTATGAAACCGTATTCATGTAGCTTTTTTAGAAACGAAATAAAGGCAAAAATAAATTAAGTAAATGCATTGAGATTACACAACTACTGCGCACACATATTAATGTTTTATGTGCGTAAAAATCTAAGCTAAGCAGGGTTTTGGCTCACTGAGATGGTTTTAATTACATATCATAATCGCCCTGATATTCACTGAGTTTTTGTATTGTTGTATTTTCATACAGGACATTTATCGTTTAGCTGTAATTAATACTAAGCTACTGCAGCGAATTTTAATACCCGTTCAAAATAATCACAAAAGCTTAACACCACAAAGTATGTCCGCAGTTATCCCTGTAGGAAATTAAAGCTATTTGTGCACATACATATAGATGGTGGTTGCTGCATATTAATACAATTATTTATTTCTCACTATTACCTAACACTATTTTAATAAAGCTTTAGTTGTAAAACGAGCAATACTAGCGTGAAGTGAAACATACTTTTAGATAAAAAATGTATTCCTATTAAGTGACTAATGAATAGGTTTGAATTAAATGCAAGAAAAGGTCCCTAAAAGATTTTAGCGTACATATTTCAACGCAACCTCTTCTGTTAAACAAACTCTCAACTTTCCCTTAAATAAAGTTTGTATTGTTTGTTCATATACAATAAATAAAATTTCCCTGATTTTCTATATTAAAAGTTTATGTTGTAATGTTTGCTTGAAGTCGCTTACTTCCTTATGGAGTGTGTGTACAATTTTTCAAATGCAGGCTAGTTGATTTCTTAAGAGTACATCGTCTCCCGCTTCTGCTAATAGTTTAAAAAACTTAATAAACAACAATTCTTTTAAAGTTATTTCCTATACAATAAAATATTTCCAGACAATTCAAAATACTATTCCAAAATTACTCACATAACTTGTATGGAAAACTAAACAATCAAGTTCCAATCTACTGTAATCAATATAATTCCCATTTATTTACTAATAAATAAATCTATTTACATGGAATATACACCACTGTTATCAAATAAAATTTGTTCCTCTCTTTCAGTTAATGATTTTGTGTGCACAAATTTTTCACATTATTTAAAAGCTTTGTTCGCTTCATTTGTTTTGATTTTAATAAGCCGTGTCAGTTATGCTAAGCTCTGTTTTATTTTGATTGCGCCGCATCCTTGCTGCATCAACAAATAATTATTTTTGTCCTAATTTTTCCGTTTGTTCGCTATTTGTTACATAATGGTTGACTTATAGTTTTGTGCGTCGGTCAAATTATTAATGAATGCGCTTTTCTAATGAAAAATATTCGCAACATGAAGTTGATGCATTGAAGTTTAGTCTCGATTTCGTTGTTGTTCATGAGGACTTGTGTACAAGTATTTCTACAAAAATATTGTAGGAATCAAATATATAAAACTTTTGTAGTCTATGTTATTGGTAGTCATACTTTTCTAGTTTCTAGCATCCGTTTTTTTGATGGTACGGAAAGGTATCGACACTAAAACAAATTATAATTTGAAATTTTTATTATATTATGTATATTTATATTATAGTTATTATAAAACTAAGTCATAAATTAAAAATTACAGTTATCGTAATTTATACAGGGTGTTTTTTTTACAGGTTTGTTTTTCGAATAGAGATAAAACTGGCATTTTGTGGTCAAATCTGGCAACTCTAATGTCATTTATGTTTAGTTTGGTTTGCCATTTCATCATGAACAGGTTGACAAAAGAACAACGCTTGCAAATCGTGCAAATTTATTTCGAAAATAATGGTTCAGTTCGCGAAGTTTACCGTGAGCTCCGTCCATTTTATGGTCGACATAATCGTCCATCAGAGCAATTAATTCGGTTAACCATGGATCGTTTTCGCACTACGTTTACTCTATGTGATAATACGCATCCGCAGAGACGTCGAACAGTGCGAACCGAAGAAACAATTGCCGCTGTAGATCAAAGTGTTGAAGAGGACCCGAATGAATCGATTCGCCACCGTGCACAGCAATTGGAGCTTTGTCCATCAACTTTATGGAAGATTTTGCGCAAAGATCTTGGCTTGCGACCTTACAAGATCCAGCTTGTGCAAGAATTAAAGCCGCGAGACCATGCAATGCGTCGTGATTTTGGTGTATGGGCCGAAAATGAGATTGATTTCGATGCTGATTTTCATCGCAAAATTTTGTTCAGTGATGAGGCTCATTTTTGGTTGAATGGCTACGTCAACAAGCAAAATTGCCGCATTTGGAGTGAAGAGAATCCACATGAGACCCTTGAAACGCCATTACATCCACAAAAACTGACTGTTTGGTGTGCTCTATGGGCTGGTGGAGTCATTGGGCCATACTTCTTCCGCAATAATGCTGGAGAGGCAGCTACCGTTAATGGAGACCGGTATAGAGCCATGATAACCGACTATTTTGTTCCCGAATTGGATGGCATGAATGTGGATGAGTTGTGGTTCCAACAAGACGGCGCTACATGCCACACAGCGCACGTCACAATCGATTTATTGAAGGAAACATTCGATGAGCGCATAATTTCGCGGAATGGACCTGTCAATTGGCCACCAAGGTCGTGTGATTTGACACCATTGGATTAATTTCTTTGGGGATATGTGAAGTCGCTCGTCTACACCAACAAACCAGAAACGTTAGGGGAATTGGAAGCCAACATTCGTGGCGTTATTGCCGACATACGGCCCCATATGCTCGAAAAAGTGGTTGAAAATTGGACCTGTAGAATTGGCTTTATTCGAGCCAGCCGCGGCGGCCACATGCCCAAAATCATATTTAAACATTAATGGCATAAAATTATCCTTCCAATAAAGCCAAATTGATGGACCTTAAAACGATGTTCTTGTGTTTTATTTCAATTCAAAGTTCTATACCCCTAAAAAAACACCCTTTAAAAGGTTGAAATTATTATTGCTGTAATCGTAAATCAAGGTGTAATCGATTACGCATTTAATCCTCATCGCCCACCTCTGGTTTGAAGTGACTCAACTAATGAGAAATCTGTGTTTGGCCCTTTGGCGTATTTAAAATTCTTTATATGTATATGAACTTGGTACCTGACTAGACGTACAGCTTGAGCTATTATGTTTAGGGGAAAGTACATTTTCATGGTATGGGTTTATTTAAAAAAAAAATTTTTTTTTTATATAAATTTCGCTTTCGAAGAATGCATTCTTTTTTAATGGTTACGGTTTCTGTTTCTTCAGCTAGCTTCAGACTATGGATTTAAACTAGTTGTCTGGGAAACAATCACTTCAGTGTCTTTGTTACTTTATTTGTTTTTGACTGGGTTAAATTCTACCCTTGTACAAATTTACCATATAATGATGCGAAGAGTATATCCCTATCATCTGACAGTACTAAAAAATCCCAGATTATATTGGAACCTGCAAGTGGAGGTGGCTTACATTATTGTAACGTAAGGCGCATTTTATCTCGTTAATCATCGCTACAGAAAGCTGCATAAAATCTCCCCGCACCGGAGGGTCCACTAACAATACCATCACCAACAATATGAGTATAATACTTGGTAAGTTGGCGAGTGCAAACTGTAACAATTATAACAAAATTCCTTATCTTCTCTATTTGAAGTAATAACCTCATTATTTTCTTAAAGTAAATTCAATAATCAGTAATAATAATTTATATTGTAATATCACTTGCAGTAATATAAATGTTATACCAATTTTCACTTGGTTAAATATTTGCGTACCTGGGCGACCGAGCTTAGCTCGAAATTTTCGTAGGTCGCCATACAATTTAGTTTGCTTTAGATACTCATCAGTAAAGATATTCTGGTTGTTTGTATCAATATTTTTGCTTCCTAGAAGTGGATTCTTTCACAAAGAGATTTTAAGAACATATCGAACACTAACTACAAACAGAGCTTACGTGCTAATAGAAATATGTTACATATTTTCTCCAACATTTTTTGATTTCCGCTTTATTTTTCAAGATAGAATTATCCAAAAATTAAGATAGGTGGCAACCGTGAAAAAACATCCTATGTGGCAACACCTAGGTAAAAATTCTTAAAATGTAGTACGCTATGTACATACCAAATTTCATCAAAATGGGTTTAGCTATTGTCGAGATATTCTGTATATAAAGATATACAAGAAAAGCTCGTTAAAAGTTATATGATATAATAAGCTTAGATGGCAACCTTAAGTGGCAACCCTACCGAGAATTGTCCTTTTTTTTAATACGCAGGAATATACCTTTCGTTTGATATCCATATTCTGATTTTTAATTTAATTAAAAAAAAAATTCAAATCAATGGAAGCCTTTGGTAGATGCCCCTCGGAGTCGGCAAAAAACTGTAAGGCCCGCCAATTTGTAAAACAAAAAATTCAAAGCGACTCACCACAAATTGGAAGAGAAGCAAAATCTCTTGGGAGGTTTGTGATGATATACGAGGTGTGTTCAAAAAGTATCGCGAATTTTGAATTTTTGCTGGTTACGTATATTCGAATTTCGAATTTTTTGTGGCGTTATGTTGGTACTCATGTCTCTCACTTATGCCGACAAGCTCGGCCATTTTGAATGTTCAGTTAATTGTTGACAGCTGCTTTGCTTGCACGTGTTTTGGATCGTCTTCGATTTTTACGCGAAATTCGTACCAAAATTGCTCAATTGTGACCAAAAACAGCATCGCATGAACATTGCTAATGAGATGTTAAACTCTGTCCGCGACGACCCAAATTTGCTCCAGAGGGTTATAACTGGTGACGAATCGTGGGTTTATGGTTATGACGTGGAAACCAAAGCTCAATCATCTCAATGGAAGCTGCCGCACGAACCAAGACCGAAACAAGCGCGCCAAGTTCGGTCGAATGTGAAAGTTTTGCTGACAGTTTTCTTCGATTGCAGGGGCGTGGTGCATCATGAGTTCTTGCCACAGGGAAGAACGGTCAATAAGGAATATTACCTGCAAGTTATGCGCAATTTGTGCGAAGCAATCCGCCAGAAACGCCCGGATTTGTGGAAGAACAAAAATTGGCTTTTGCACCACGATAACGCCCCTGCTCACGCATCGTTGCTTGTGCGCGACTTTTTGGCCGAAAACAACACACTAATGATGCCGCAGCCACCGTATTCCCCAGATCTGGCCCCCTGTGACTTTTTCTTGTTCCCTAAACTGAAGAGGCCCATGACAGGACGACGTTACGCTTCTCTTGACGAGATAAAGACGGCATCGAAGGAGGAGCTGAACAAGATACAAAAAAATGATTTTTTGAAGTGCTTCGAAGATTGGAAAACCCGTTGGCACAAGTGTATAATATCTCATGGGGATTACTTTGAAGGGGACAAAATAGATATACATGAATAAATAATAAATTTTTGAAAAAACACAAAATTCGCGATACTTTTTGAACACACCTCGTACCTGTTGTATATCGCACCCTGCATTTATTTTTTTATATAACATATGTTATATTGATTAAGTAAGTATTACTCTTTATTTAAAAACTTAACTCGCAAGAAATCTAATATTGAATTTAACAAACAATTTGCTGTAAAATTCCTTCAACAACTTTATTGAAAATATGCCAATGGAAGTATATTTTTTTTTGTCTTTTCTTTTTCTTGTTTTTTTATTTCTGTCCTTTTTACATTTTATTTAACCACATAAATAACTTTTTGTTGCAATTTTCCCAGCAGGCGGAACAACTGCGATTTTAGTGGCATGCATTTTATTATTTTCCCTTAAATACGTTAGCAAATTGGCTATCATTGAAACTTTTCCCTTGCAGTACCTAATCGAAAGCTGTCAGCTGTTACAATTTCCTTTTGACATGGTAAAATTTAAAGTTGAGCACTTGTAGCAACATTTATTTTTTTATATTCATAATGAGAATTATATACACGTGTCTATGCCATTTTTTTAATCATTGTATCCCATACCAGATAGGAATTGGGACTTATTTACTAGTCGAGTGTCGGAACTAATGATGTCTTAAATTTTAAGTAAAACGTCTAGTAATGCAACGGTAAAAGTCAAATTTAATTCCATTAAGCTGTTTTTGAGAGATGTGTGACCAAACCTACAGACAGACAGACAAAACTTCTAAAAATTGTTGACTTGGCTTCTGTTGGATTAATAATGATCCCTCCTCTAAATTTTTCTTGACTGTCTGCTATGTACAGACATCCACCTTTTATAATTTTATTATATCGAGATCTTCCACCTGATTTCACTTCTATAGGACTTGAAATTTGAAAACACAAACAGTACTCGAAACATATTTTTTGTGCAGATGACTCGTAAATTTAAGGTATTAATTTGAAATTTTCGGAAAACTGCAGCCGAAGTCCTCATAGCGAAATTTAAGTTTTGGCGATTCAAAGTAATTTTTTCTGCTTCTCTAAATGATGGCTTAACTGAGTAAATAAGGAATAGGGACGTACTATAAAAAAACATGAAATTAAGAAAAAGTCACTTTAAGTGGATAAAGAACACGGCTTAGAAGAAAAAGTAAGGAGAAAGGTGAAGATAATTAATGATGTTATCGACGGCGATGATCTCGATGGTGAATAACGAGTGCAATACAAACGACAAAGAAATTAAGAACAAATATAATATAGGGAACCATGCTATAATAATAATCTGCAAATTAAATTATTTGACGATAATAACAAATCGGTCCTGTACTCGTATAAGAAAAATTTATTGATTCAAATTCAAAATATCGTATACTAAGCTCAATTGAAAGAAAGCTCATTTGCACGAATTCTACAAGTTTACTTTGAGTCATTAACTTCTATCCCATTCCCGTAATACTTGCGGTTTATCTTAATGTTCAAAGCAACTTCAAAGAGAACTTTCAGCAATTATTTACTCATTAAACAAAGTAATTTGCAGCATGCATTGCTTCGCGATTGCCTCTCAAGCAAAGTGCTGTTATATTCTTCCGATTATGCACGTAGATACGTATGTAGATGTAGGTATGGAAAACTTGTAAGTGTTCAAGCTTTTCACTACGTTTTAATAGTAATTGTGTGGCGTATAAGTCAACTATATTTCCGCTAAAAGTGCAGCTTATCATTTTGTTGCATACTCAGTGAGCTTTGCATGTGAAATGTATTCGTTGAAATGGCAAATTCAGGAAGTTTTGACAACTTGGCATCCTTTTTAACTCAAACTTGACTTGAGTAGATATGCCAACTATGGCAATCTGCAACGTGCAACGGCTCTGCCCGTACAACTAGACGCTTTGCAGTGCTAAATGTAAAACGAGATGAAAGTGTTTGGAATGATATGCTGCCACATGATGCAGATTACGTGTAGGATGGAAAGCCTAGCAGCTAACACGTTTCAACGCCTGATTCATGTTAAAGGTTTTTCGTTTTCAAGTGTATATATAGGTAAATATGTACGTACAGTACTCATGTCAAGCAGTCTCAGTTTCAGAATGTTGGTACTTTCATGCAGGTATAATATTTAATTCAAATACATATATACTCACTGCCAAATATCCCAGCAAAAATTTTAAAAATAGCCTCTGAAGAGTGTGGTTCTAGATGAATACCTTTCGTTTAAAATGCCCTTATGGATGTAGTAGGAGCCTAGAAAGTTTGTCTCTTTATATAAATTTGATTGAACGATATATAACCCTACCTCAATTTATCGGAACAACTGGTTATATGAGGACATGTGTTATATTAATGTGATAATTTTGGTTAATACAAATGATATATATACTACGAAATAGGTACCGCATACCAAACTTTTGTGAGGTGTCTATAAAACTGCTTTGCCCAATGTACAAGAAAGGTAATCCCGCTCAATGATATTAAAAGTGGGTCTTGCGGTGAACGAAGACATGACGAAGTATTTGCTGACTTCAAAGATGATTTCGCCGCACCTGCGTGTTGACGGCCAGTGATAGTTGATTCTTACTTAGTTGAAACTGTGAGGGACTTCGTCTTTTAGGGAACCACCGTCAACACCGAAAATTATGTCAGTTGTGAAATCCAACTGAGGAACCCTCTTGCCAGCAAATGCTACTTTGAGCTGAGTAGACAACTGTGAAGTAAAGTTCCCTCCCGACGAACAATGATCACTCACAATACTTCTTTAGCGCCCTAGGGGCGAAATTTCGAAAACGTCTAATGTTACATATACTCGTATGTATAAGTCAATAACCACACAGGTACAGATCCGCAAAAAGCTCCGCAAGTCACTTGAACTGTAAGATAGACGTGACGTAATATAGGTTCCATTCAGACAGACAAACATTCTAAAAGCTTTTGATTTGGCTTCTATTGGCTCAATTATGATCCCTCGTATAAATTCTTTTTGAATATCTGCAATGTACAGACATCGACCTATTACAAATTTATATATGTAGAGATCAACACTCATTTTACTACTCTGGGACTAAATTTAAAATCAAATTGAATCAATCACTTATAATACAAATAAAGACCATCCACCCCCTTCTGAGCAGCGCCCGGGGCATGATGACACCCCATGCACCCCCACTATGTCACTATAAGTCTCTCATCATACCTGTCCCCGAATAACATAGAATAATTCATTAAATGTAAAGGATAATAAGTGACATTACTAGCATATTCCGCTCCAACTGGTCTCGAATTTATATATTACTAATGAAATTTGCTTTAGGGATGAGTAAATCCGCATTTGTAAAATCATCTGCCGATGCCATCATCTTGACTTACATTATGATAACGAAAATATACACTGCTCCACTGTTTCTCACTTTGATTCGGCTTGTGAGCTAACATTAAACGTCGAAATAATGCTCGAAAATTCTCATCAACATCTGCAGCGGAAGCCTCAAAAAGTTCCTAGACGATTGGACTGCAGTCGTGTTTGTTGTTAGAAGAGTTTTCCAAGCTGAGCACTTCAAGGGATGCGTATTATTGTGCTGTAATACAAGGTGGCGCAAAAGTAAGCTTCCGATGTTCAGCATATCGGTTGTGGCACGTGCAGTGTGTGCTGTTGCACCGTCTTGTTGGAACCACATGTTTTCCAATCCCAATTCATCAAGTTGCGGCAAAAAGAACTCGTTGATCATTGCTCTGTAGCGCTCACCATTCACAGTAACCGTTTGGCCCCGACCGATTATTGGTCAAATAAATAGTCAGCAATATTCCGCGTTCTGGAGCAGTGTAGCGTAACATTGTTTATTAACGTGTATTTCGCATGTGTTTACTACACAAATGTCAAAACAGAACTGACTTTAGGGGCCAATCGCAAAATTTATAGCATTTTCCAATAGGAGGATTACTTTTGCTCCACCTTGTAGTACCCATGTAGGCTACATATTAAGTATGACTGGTTTAGTCTTAGTTTTAACTGTTACAATATTCAGAGCGACGTTGTTCATTGATAACGGCATTCACGAGGCGGAATAGGACAAAAAAGCTTGCTATGGACGACATTAGTATTCCGATGGCATATTTAGCGGAACCAAATATCAGTATGCTAATCCCGATATCCACTGCAAATAGAAAAAAAAGACAATTAGGGCAGTCTAAGTTCGTTTTACCGAACATTATACGAGTATACTCAGTGAAAGCCTATGTCTACATCCTATCGACCTACTGTTACGTGAAATAAATTACAATGCTCTGTGAGAAAAACTCAGCTGAGTATAAAAATGGCCCTGAATCTTTGACTGATATATGGAAAAATTCGTCTCTCAGGCGTTGATACCGATCCAGTTGAGTTACTTTTAGTAATGAGAAAGATAAATCTATACGCTTCTCATTAGAGATTCCGATTTGAGAGTTTAATGTTAATGAAAACAAGTGACTTTAAATGTGAAAGTGTGTTCCTTTGCTCTACCGAAACATGAAAATATAAATTTATTGTGAGCCAAAAATAAGTAGGATAATAAACATGTGCAAAGAGCATAAATTAGAAATTTAACAAGGAGATACTAGAAGAAGCAAATTATTGTAAGCACTGGCAGCAAGTGAGTTCGAGGTCACGTGTTAACAGTGACTCATATAACCTTGTATAAAAGTTAGTTTGTTCTAGTTGGCAAATAGTTTATTATGCTAACCTTTTGGTCTTATAATCGGCACTTTTTGAACTCAAAAAATACTCATTTACGACGCATTTGTAGAGTTATTTATCACTACTACAATACCTATAAAATGCACATTTTAGGCTCTCAAATTGCGCCTTTTGTCATTGAAATTCGGACACTAAAATAGATACGTTTGATCACACCGGATTTATAAAAGACACCTATATGATCATATTTATGTCGCTAACATTTCCCACATATTTGGGACTCACCTCAGACTCTTAAATTATGAATGCTCCGAGAGTGTTTGAGGATTAGTAAGTTTTTTAATTCTGGACATATTATTTCCTTTAATTGCAGTGTGTAAAGGTTATTTTAAGTTAAAAGTGGACAAAACTGCTTGTAAAACGGCAGACGACGATAAGTTCTTTCATTTGTTGTTAGTATTCGTACTTTAGCAAGTCACTGTATTATTTTCGAAAGTTGCACGTTCTGAAAAACATAGAGTAATATGAATTGAAAATCAGTGAGGAAGTGGAACAGCTGACCAATTAAATTTTATAATGTAAATAGCTCTTTATAAATGAAACGAGAATTCTAAATAGAAATGTGTATGTATATGTACAGTAGCGTTCATATAAATGGTAGTGCCAAATGCGGTGTCCGTTTTTGCTAGAAATTCTTAAACATTTTTCAATCTTCTGCTGAACTAGGTTAAGATGTCGGTATCTCCTTTTTAAAAATGAAAAGTATTTAAAAAATAAATGTAGGAGCGACATACGGATGGACAACACGAAGTGGACAAACCTATTGACTACGTATACTACCCTTAAATGCAACCCTACTTACTTGACACACGACCACCCAACCGAACAAACTGGACGAAGCATCTGACCGACGAAAACGGGCGAGACAGTTTAAAATTGATCTTTATAGCGAAATCATCGCTTGCATATATAAACGCGCATAAGTTGGTAAAAATACATATTTGCAGTTTGTAAAATAGAAATAAGAATTTATAATGAAATGCGTTTAAAACTAATAATAACTTTCTTGAAATTAAAAACTATATGTAAATAAAAAGCAAGTGTGGGTGTTTCATTTCTACATAAATAATGATTTTTATACAGCTAAAGCTTGCAAATTTTATTAGATGCAAGCGCAGCTTTGTTGGAATCTAAGTTTTCTCTGCCCAATCCAAAGGAAGGGCGATCTTGCAAACTTTGCAAACTATCGCTGAATCAGTCTTTTGAATATCGCATATAAGGTCCTATTAAGCGAAATGTGAGAAAGACTAACGCCTGACGTGAACATACTGATTGGACCTTATTAGTGTGGCCTAGTAAATCTACCATGGACAAGATTTTTACAATACAAAGAATCGACACACATCACCTCATATTTAATTTTAAAGCCGCTTTCGATAGCACGAAAAGGAGCTGCCTATATGCCGCTATGTTTGAATTTGGTTTCCATGCAAAACTTATACGGCTGTGCAAAATGACGTTGAGTAACACCATCAGCTCGGTCAGAATTGGCAAGGAATTCTCCGAGCCGTTCCAAACTAAACGAGGTTTCAGACAGGGTGAGTTTAATGCTGGAGAAAATAACAAAAGCTGCAAGACTTAATAGCGCTGTAACAAAATTTTATAAAAGCTTCCAACTGTTGGCGTCTGCTGACGACATTGATATCATTGGCCGCGCAGTAACTTCTGCTTAATCCAAACTAGAAACTAAAGCGGTAAATAAATGTTTGGTGGTCAACGAAAGCAAACGAAAACGCCACTTTTGGCAGCAATAATTTCGAAATAGTAAAGGACCTTGGGAACCGGCATTAACACCAACAATAATGTTAGCCTATAAATTCAACGAAGAATTACTCTTTCAAACAAATGCCACTTCGGGCTGAGTAGGCAATTGAAAAGTAAAGTCCACTCTCGACGGACGAAAATAACACTCTATAAGTCAATCATCGCACCCGTCCTGTTATATGGTGCAGAAGCGTGGACACTAACAACATCAGATAAGGCGGCTCTGGGAGTATTCGAGAGAAAGCTTTTCGAAAGATTTGTGGATCTCTACGCGTTGGCGACGGCGACTACCGAAGAAGATTTAATGATGATCTGTATGAGTTTTATGCAGACACCGACATAGTTCAGCGAATTAAAACACAGCGGCTTGGCTGGCTAGGCTAAGTTGTGCGAATAAACGAAGAGGCCCCATCCCAGAAGGTATTCTTGTCGGCACCCGCCGGTGGAAGCAGAGGAAGAGGGAGACCACCACTTTTCCAACTACCGCCAGAAATGACTGGCGAGCTTTATTGGACGGTTAAAATTGCCAAGGCGGTTAGATAACCATTTGTAGAAGAAGAAGGACAGATTTGGAGGTTGTAAACGCTGAGAGTCGTTTAAGGCTCTTAAAAAGTTTCATATTGAGGGCGTCTACCCCAGTCGCACATTACTTTATGCCAAATATTTGGAATCAAGTTATTCAAAGTTTTGCTATAGCTGTGAAAATTGAAAATTTGATTTTTTTTCATCAAATTAGGAAACCCATTTGCTGTTTATGTTTACATGCTCAGGCAAACGCAATTTCTTCTGAGTTATGTGGTACCGCAAAGCGGCACCTAATAAATCGTACACACACTCACTCATCCGAGCGCACCAAAATGGTGTATGTGTTTGTGCGTGTGTATGTGAGCACAGAGTGTTGCAAGCGCGACGGTATTACCATGCAATTGTCAATGACGAAAGGCGCAATTAAAGGCACAATTGTTCAAAATGCGAAAATAGCCCGAGTAGTTGAAGTATAATTGCAGTTACACACACACACACACACACGTATATATAAACACACAATCTATAAGTGCATATGAGCATGCGGCAATAGGTCAACATTTAATGAATTATTTCACTTTATAGCGCAAGTAGCTAAGACTCCACTATTTTCGGCAGTTCCAAATGTGGCTTGAACACATAATGCTAGTCGCAAACACCACATTTATGAGGGTCACTACTAGCCGTGTTTGCAAGTGCTATTGGTGTGCAGTGTATATACAGTTACATACATATTTACGCTTGTGCTTCTGCATGAGAAAGTTTAAGTTGGAAAGTGTGTAAATTATGTTAGGTCACCCGCGACTTATGGAAGATCCACCAAATGCGAAATGTGAAGATTTAAAGGGTGGACCATAACACACAGCAGGTCGGTTGGAGGGATATGAAGTGAAATTTGTTTGCTTCCTTACTTGTTTGAACACGCTTTAATATGTGCCACATGGCTAGCGGCAAAATACACTTGGCTAAACTAACACGTTTGCAACTGCATGTTAAGTACCCAAATGCAGATGTGGGCGGAATACATTACCACAATATACAAAGACACATCTTTATATGTATGAAAAGGCCCTATTGATGTCAAGTATATGTATAAGGCATAATAATGGTGTGTAATATGGAACTGCTTATGTTCGTTTTTTAACCAGTTATATGGCGAGTCAACTAATTCTTTTATTCTATGTACAAAATTAGAACCTATATTTTTACAGAACCAACCAACCCAAATCTCTATGATTATATCTAAAACTAGCAAACCCTGCCCGTTTCGCAGAAATCCGTAATATATCTCAGAAACAGATTCATAAAATTTAAATGCATTCAGCCCGAAATCAAAAAAAAAAAACTTCAATCTGAACATTCTGATCATAAGCATGTACATCTGAAATATAAAAAAAAATAGTGTGAGCAAAATCTCTAAAAATCTATCTGGCTCAAATCGATTGTTGTTGTAAAATTATTTTGTGGCTCCTGATCACGACCACCGGATGATGGCTGGTGGCATGCACAGCTAGGGCATGTGGCAACAATAGAAGGGCGGGGTAAATAAGAGGGAATGTAAGGGGAGTATAAAAAAAGAGAATGGGAGTGCGAAACGAAATGGGTAAGAAAGATATGAAGAGTAAAAGAAAGAAGTTGTGTAAAAGTAAAAAAAGGAAAGGAATCTGTAGTCAGGTATGAGAAGAGGAGATGATAAAAGTTTGGTGGCAGGATAACTTCTGCTGAGTCTACCGATTCCCGAATAATTTCGCTAAACTCAAACGTGGATTTACGCATTAAAAAATATGTTTTGATTTCATGTTTATTTTTGAATTAGACTTTGAGTAAATTTGTTAAGGTTTTTTCAATTCTTCTTTGAATTTATACTTATTTCCATAACAGTTCTTAGCAGATAAATTAACATCACGAAAGATGTCTGAGCAGACCTGTTTATTTTTCTTGGAAAACCCTACTAACGAGAGATTATTTAAAAAAATTATCAAAAACAATGAAAAAAATCAAAAATAATTAAAAAAAAATCAAAACAAATTTCTCGATTAATTTTGATTTTTTTTAGATTACTTTTTTGTATTGTTGATGTCAAACATAAGCAAATAATTAAAACTAATCAAAAACAATTAGATATTTCTTTTTTGTTATTTCCGATTACTTTTAATTTTATTGATTTTAAGAGCCATAAGTTACTTGATTCTAATGGGAATTTAACAGGTGTGCTTCTAACTCAATATTATCAAGCATCTTGCCTTACTCAAAATTTAGACTAAAATGGAAATTCACTGGTGGGTACATATATTTAAACAATCATACTTCGAAATATTTAAGTGTGAGTTCAACTATTGCTCCCAAAAAATTCCCGACTTATATAAAGTGCTTTTGCTTAAATACGTAAGTGGTATTAGTAACGTACAAAGCTTTTATGTTGAGCCTGATTTAATCGGCCTTCTGTACTCGTAAGTCTTGATCATCATATCTTAATGCCCAGGTACATGTTTAAGTTACATGTTGAATATTATTATCGAGCAAATTAATTGATCTCTGATGCCATCTTTCAACTTTCTCTCCATATCACCTTACAAGAAATCTTTAAGTTACATGGCTGATAAACCAGCCGGGCCTACGTACCAGAATGAACCCCTGCGGGTTAGGGGTTTAGAATATGCCCGAGGTAGGCATACCGTAGTAAAAGGCGACTAATATGCACAAAGGTAATGACGTGCCACTTGATGGTTGATCTACGGATATGATGCCTCTCATTACCCATCTTATCATTCCTTACGGAAGGAGAAGTGACATGACCTAGAAGGTTTCACTGGTCATATATCGCTACCACGACAGTCGGGCAGTACTGCAAGGGAGAAGCGGAGCGTAGTGGGTTCAAATCCGGTCACGGATTGTTAGTTCGACAACACTCCCCAAAACCTTCGGGGAGTGTTTTTGTCGTTCCCACAACAACAACGTACCAGAATGAGGGCTTACATTTAAATAAAACTAATGGGGAACTCACTCAGAGATTTGGTATTTTTATATCACGAGACTGTTAATATTGTTGGTTTATCTTCTGGTGCCTTAATATAAACAACTCACAGACACTTTTACATAATATGGTTTATACACAAAAAATATGAATGAAAATTCACTACATTTTCAGCTGAGATAGGGGAGTATTTGAAAGAATGGGGTTTTATTATTCTACAAGCAAAATCAGCAATAGAGCGTTTGTAAAAAAAATTCGGAAGTAGGGGGTTTTGACAAAAATTTGAAATAGGGTCATATTCCGGCAACACTGTATACAGAGGAGAAATAATATTTCCTTACTGCAAAAATGATCCCAGACTTGAAGTTAGACATCTAGTAAAACTAAGGACAGAGAGATGGGAAAAGATTCTACAATCTGGTTCCTGTTACTCTCTTATTATATGCACTCTTAAGTACCTTCACCACATTTTGTACAATTTTCCAACAAGCAGAAACGAGCACAAACATTTGGTAACTGCCATCTCAGCATGCCTTTGCGATTGTATTAATGTCTGGTTGCATGTATGTTTGTACGTGCCAAGTCATACCGCACGAAGTCGACAGTTGACTCTATAGGGAACTTTTAATTAACTGTGAATGTCTAAAACGCTTTAACGTTGCTCTCATTAAGTCACACACACAATTAGAAATTTGCAGAACAATTCATAATACTGAAATATACATACATGAGTATGAGCATATTATATATGTATGTATATTTGTGTATGTATGCCAATGTTTATGAAAGTGCTTATGTTGCGCTAATTAATTTTACTTTGTATAACTTGCTAACGATCCAAACTAGTTGAGAAATGGACATTTTTTTAAAATACATTTTTTGTGAAAATAAAGATTAATAAAGTCATTTGAATTCCATGCTCTAAAAATTTATAAGACTGAGAGCTTCAAAAGTTTTATATTAAAAAAATTATTAAATGGCGCGATATATACCAAAGAGGAGATTAAGGCCGAGCTTCTCTACCAATTTGTGGTGTGTTGCTTACAATTTTTTCTACAAATTGGCGGAACCTTAATTTTTTTTGCCGATTCCGAACGGCATCTGCAAAGCAGATGAATTTTTGCTGACAAGCTTTCCATGGCAAAAATGCCAAACCACTGCAGAGGGGCGGCCCTGTTTTGGAAAACCCTTTTCAAACCTCTTTTGATGTTACCTGCCCCAGGGCTTGAACCTCGGACCTTCGGCGTGGTAGGCCGGCAACACTTCCGCTACACCACAGCGGCGGGGATACCTATATATTGATTTTATTACCTAATACGGTTTAGAAATGAAAGACCACGGCTGAACTGAACTGAAAATTCAATACACTTTCAGCTCAGGTAAAAAAAGTTAAATCGATGGAATTTTGGAGCAAAAGAAATCTTGTATATAAAGGAAAAGTGTTAAGTGTTCAATTAGCCATATCTAAAAAAATGCAGCTTTGATGTTCATATTTAGCAGGAGGCTATCTTAGCTAATATATATATTAAAACTCAGTGATAATGAGCTATTATTGGTATTCACTGATATTATCAATAAATTTAAGGCATAGCTTAATTTTACCGAGTTTGTGTAGCCGCCGCTTTATTAGCTCATCAGCCCACAACACTTTTAAAGAATAACTCGAAAAATTATTAATTTGTAAATTTAAAGCTTAAGGTAGTTTTCGAGCAAAATGCGCAAAATCATTGAAGAGCGTTAGCTTACTATTTTAAAGCAGTTCTGATTGCAAAATAAAAAAAACAAAATTACTCTACATATGGTGGTTATAAAGTAATTTTGGCACAACTAAAGGTACACAAGCGGGGAGATTACAGGCACACCTACTAGATTTGTCAAATTGTTCTTTCTTCCCTCCCAATTTTGCGCTTCCTCTTCATTTATCCTTACATTTTCCACTTCTGCTTCCTCCCCATTTCCCGTTCCTCTTCTTTTCCTTCTTCGTTTTCCTCTAACACGTCCTCCACATCTCAAACGTACTCTTCCTACTCCCCTTCTCCACCCTTTGCCACTGCTGCTACTGATACGTACGTAGTTGCGAAGATATAGCGAATTAAAGTGTTGTTGTTGTTGCTGTTGTTGTTGTAACGACAAAACCACTCCCCGAAGGTTTTGGGGGTTGCTGTCGAACTGACAGTCCTTGGCCGGATATGAATCCGGTACGCTCCGGTACTCCCTTGCGGTACTGCCCGACTGTCGTGGTAGCGATTTGGTGTGACCAGTGGAACCTTCTAGGTCATGTCACCCCTCCTTCAGTAAGGAAGGAGAGATGGGTAATGAGAGGTGAGAGGCATCATATCCGTAGATCAACCATCGAGTTGCACGTCATTACCTGTGTGCATGTTAGTCGTCTCTTACGAACGGTATGCCTACCTCGGGCATATTCTAAACCCCTAACCCGCAGGGGGTCGAATTAAAGTGTTTTTGATCTTGGTACCGCTAACGGTCGTCAAAAAAAAAAAGCATCGGTTTCCGGTTTTCTTTTTTTTTTTAGGAAGAACATATATCTATAAGAATATGTAAAATATTATTAACCTGAACCAAATAAATTCCTAGCTATGCCGAATTGCAACTTTACATAGTATAGGAGCTTTTCCCAAAACTATACGAGTACATGGAATGTGTCGTCCATATCGTATTCCTGTCACCACTGTGAAAGTTTCGTAGAGATCGACAATAAACTTTGGACATGAACGAAGTAAAAACAGCACACAACAGGATGTGGACGTTTTACCACCCACTTTTCTTAACTTATGTAAATCTTGACTAAAATATACATATATCCGAACATCATTCATTTAGACCAAATACGTTCATAGTAATGATAAAATGAGGTCCCGTGAAACCTCACACTTTTCAAAAACTATATACAACATATGCAGTACCCAGTCAAACAAAAAAAAACTCTGAAAAATTTCTTTAAGAAAAGAAATAAGCACAGGCACAGATTCAATTTTATTTATAACCAAGTTGGAAACGTAAATATGCGGCATCAATGTTTTAGGCATGCATTGGAGCCCTGAATGCATGTCAGCATAAATGATCGCTCATTTTAATTTTAAACGTGTTGTTTCTCAGCGAGCATGCATACTATATCGCTTCTTTTGTATTACTTCTGTATGGATGTATGCTGAACGCATAAGGAAGCACTAGTACATAACAATAATTTATACGTACAGAAGCGCTAATTCTGCATTGCCGAAATAGTGTTGGTTTTGCATGATAAATAAACAATACTCCTATTCCTACAGCTGTAAAATGAAACAGATGAGACAACTTTCAGTCACCAACATAGAACTATAAGGACAACCAAACCATTTACCAATCTTACCCAACCGCTTCCATCTTGCAAAATGAGCAATATTCTTCACCAATAAAGGTGAGGCAGCTATAGGGCCAAACGTCAATGAGTTTAAGTTTGTGGAAATATGTGGACGACTACGTGCCTCGCATGCAGATTATAATGAAGTTAACTTCCGGTAGAGCTTCATAAATATGCCGTAGAAACTTTTTATCTATACTCTCAGACTCGTCACATCAGTTGTTTTCAGCGCCTAAGCTTCTGGATTATACAACAAAACGGTTACTACAAGTACTTTATAGTGTGCGATTTCTATGCCCCCAGTACGTTTACTTCTCAATTGCCAACTAAGGCTGAAGTGGCTTTTATGGCAAGAGTTATTCTGCGTTGGATTTCTAGTCTGAGACTACAAGTAACGGAAGATTTTTACTCTTTTGAAAACTTCAGTCTTATGAAAATGACATGCTTACCCGCATATATATATACATATATTTTCCATAGTTGAACAACAACTCATATATTAATAGACATATATATTCACAAGCAAAAAATTTTAGCTATTTGTGATTATTAATATTTCTACTTATTCAATACAAACAAATTTTTTAATGGATCAAACATACGACATAATTTAACGTAATTCAAATGATTAAGCCACAATCAAATATACCGACATTCACAATCCAATTTATGCACACGCACAATCGTCTTTATGTATATTTAATCGATGGTAGTTTCTCGTGTTTTATGCAAATTAGAAATCCGTCGATATGTTGACAGGTGCGGGATTTGTACGTGACACATGCAAGTTATTTCATTATTAACGATTTTTTTACTGAGGTCTGCGGTAATCGCCTATGCATGCGATAGCGAATGAGATGATGTATATTAATATATGAGGTTGTATTTATGTATGTGTGTGTTCTTATATGTATATCCCAGTAAGCATTTTTGTTCAACTATGGTTTGAAAAGCATTTGAAAATCAGTCTTACTCGATGATTTCAAACATCACGTTTTCGATATTTCTCAAACTGAGAAGATTTATATTCTTAATTTTTAAGCCTCATGCCCAATGCAACCTTAATAACCACGAACTGGTCTTTTTACCGTTTACTACCCCAACAAATATAGAGAATATTAATACTCCCATAACTGTATCCAAAATCATCGGAACGAAGTGGAGTCGAAATACCTTTCTTAATAGTTTATCTACTCCCACAAATTTTGCTTATAGAAATATTATCCGAAGAACAAAATGCAATCCTTCTCAATACTACTATTTACCTTTTTAAAATACGTTCTTAAGAAAATGTTGAGAAAACATTGAGCGTCCCGTAGATAATGCTGCAAGGCAAATTATGAATTAAAAATGTTTCAAACCTTTGAGAATTTTTGATGTGGTGCATTGTGATGTATCAAACTATATGCAAGTATGTATTATGTTATTACCATAGCCTCCTGCTTACTATTTATGAATATTCAAGTATGGAATTATTAAAATTAAGCAGTCTATGAAATTGAACCATTGATTACTCGATGCAGCTTTCACCTGAGAGAACATAGCACACTTTTAATTCCAGCAATTTAAAACGCATTTGCTTAAAAACTAAGAGCTTTGAAGCTTTGAAAATATCTGCATGAACTCTTAACAAAAACGTGAGCTGACGAATGCATACCTCGAGTTAGGAACTTTTGTTCAAACTCTTTTTCATTGCATAGCGACGGTTGAGTGGAAATTTGATTTCATAATATTTTTTGAAGAATGCCCTATCTCAAAATTTGATTTGAAAAAGCTTTACCTTAGCAAGAAATGTTTTGCATTTTCGTTGAGATAGGAAATTTTTTCAATTGACATTGAGTCAGAGACGTTTTAATCAAAATTCTGAGTTGGTACGTTCTTCAAGCAAACTATGTGATAGAGTTGTTTTGAAAAATATTTTGAAGAAGGTGATCATGTACTTAGCCGTCGTTATATGGTTCTATATACGGCCATCGTTGATTTGACCTTACCAGTGCGTTTTATCTACCAGAACTTCACGATACTCCAAATCCTGCAGAAACTATACAGTGAAGGAATCTTTGTGTCCATTCTTCATCGTATAGTGAGACCGTCTGTCAAGGGGAGCAGTTGTCGCCACTCTTCGGTCCCATTCGACTAATAATAATAAATGGAGGTTATGCAATGTGAGCTTGGGGTCTATATGCTTGCAACACATAACATCGTAGTTGCACAGTATGTGCTGCACGCTTTCATCTTAACAATCACTAAATCGATACAGGCTACCTAACGAAAATCATGCAATAGCCTGTGAAAACTTCTGTTATGATCTTTAGATTATTTTTAGGTACATTGCGGTGTTATAACCAATCATGATTGCTTTCGCTGACGCGAGCCCCTCTCTAATAGTATATGAGTATACAGCCAGAAACGGTTCAGGAGCAGTGAGTTGTGAGTTTCTAGCAACCTTATCCGATCGTTCATTTCCACCCACTTCCACACACGATAGAGCTCAGGTGAGTGGGATTTAGTTGTATGACGTTATTCTGTTTAATCGCTTCACCCTCTCGAGTACTAGCATATTTTCTCGTAGGTAGCTATAGCCTTATCGACGCTTGACTCGAAATCAGTATGGTTTATATCTGCACACACTTATAGCGACTATGTCGGCTCGGTTACTTTCCTAGTAGTATCGACACACTGGTGCGGACACACACCTGCACCGATTATGCAGATTTCTTGAAGTCACGTTTCACGGCAGGCTTATAGGTATCTGTTCTATCGAAAAATAGTGCAAAATCCATTCAAATGCAAGTTTTAAGTAAACAAATACGATAGACGTGTAGTATTAACGCTGAAGCGAACTACGATGGACTGTCGAAATGAAGGAGTGAGCGACACTTCCTATTTGCTACCACACTGAGCAGTACTGAGCAAATACCAAGACTGAGTAGCCCATGAAATAGAGTTTATTCCAACTGCAAAACAAACCGAACAGGCAAATACTTCAAGCAATTTAGCTAAGCGCTGATGGTAGCTGTCACTATAGCCTTGATACGAAGTGATTGTTTAGCTACATGCTGCGCTCCCTCAGGCATTCATTTCATTTCCGCTAGTACAACGAGGACATCTGCGAGTTTAGGTATTTGTGCAAATATTGAGTGTTTCGCAAATGAACTAACAAATCGATGTTGGACTAGAGAAAATCGAATTTGACTCAAACATTTCAATTAATTTCCAATTAAAAATATGTTACATCGAGCCATTTGAGTTTGAAATGGAGAGAACTACAGGATTAGTGGCTGGGCGATAGGACAATGAATGCAAGTGAACAACGAACGTATTGTTAAAGTTTAAATTCTCTTGATGGTTTCTAAGGCGAAATTATTTAAAAAAAAAAACAGGAAAATTGAACATTGGCAAACTGGCTCTTGTTCAAATAAAGCTTAAGGCATTTACTTACTTGGAAAATCGAAAAAATGTTGCATTGCAATATGAGATGAAATGTAATAAAGCAAAAGGTAGCGGGGACTAAAATGGAGTGTTTAAAATCCCTTCGTTAATAGAAGTCGTTGGAGCAGAGAGGGTGCGAAAGGCCGATGTCTTCTTCTCCTTAGTTTCACAGCTGCCCTCTGACGAATTGAAAATTTAAATAGGAAAGTACAAAAGCAAAAAGTAGCGAGGAAGTGGTGTACTGCTTTAGGGGGAAACCGGTAGGAATACTGTATGCTGCTTCGTAATCCGCAGTAATCGATATCCAACCACTTAAAAATAATATAGTTACGCACAACTTCGTTCTGGATATACAAGGTGGCGCAAAAGTAAGCTTCCGATGTTCAGCATATCGGTTGTGGCACGTGTAGTGTGTGCTGTTGCACCGTCTTGTTGGAACCACATGTTTTCCAATCCCAATTCATCAAGTTGCGGCAAAAAGAACTCGCTGATCATTGCTCTGTAGCGCTCACCATTCACAGTAACCGTTTGGCCCCGACCGATTATTGGTCAAATAAATAGTCAGCAATATTCCGCGTTCTGGAGCAGTGTAGCGTAACATGTTTATTAACGTGTATTTCGCATGTGTTTACTATACAAATGTCAAAACAGAACTGACCTTAGGGGCCAATCGCAAAATTTATAGCATTTTCTGATAGGAGGATTACTTTTGCGCAACCTTGTACTATTAGGTTCAACTCTTTCTTATCCAAACTCCACCCCACCATACAAAATACTTGCCTTGTATGGGGTATGTCCCCTCATGCGACTAAACATCTCTTAACCTCTTCAATTGAACCCACTCTTCTAACACCAATATCACTCTCGTCGAACAATTAGGAAACTGCTCTTTCCTTCGGGCTGCCGTTAGAAAAACTTGAGTGTTCGTGTTTATTAGGCAGGGCAAAGTACTGTTAACAACAACAACAACTTCATATTGCTTATAGAGCTCTATTTGGCTTATGGTGAAAGAGATTGATGCACAGCATCGACTGTCTCACCGCGCCGACCTTGTCAGTGGTTCTTGAGGCATGGAAAGTGTACTTTCGATCATATCTCTTTGAAGCGTCAAATCCTAACATCTTCTTGTCTGCCTTAAACCAGCTTTTCATAGCGAGAAAACGATTTCACTGTACGATGCCAAGTCTTAGTTTGACTTTCAGGTAAAGCTTTTTATTGATTTCCTATGCCGAAATACACAAAGATACCGCCAGTTGATATCAGGTGTAGTGAGGTTAATTCCCTTCATAGCAGTTATTCAACAATTTACTATAGCCATCACAAAGTTGGCTACTTCTTAATTGGTTCTACAAACTTTGTTTACACAGCAATCAACTCGTTCCTCAAAATTCGAGTAATTAACTCAAGCGGTTTACCTCCATGAAACATAAAATTTAAGCGACTTATTCAAACCAAAGTTGCATTTAGCGTGTTTGGTTGCAATGAAGGCAATGCAATAAAGTTCAACGTGGGAATATCAGATTGAGTGGCTACAGAGCAATTCGGTTGCAACACAGTTGTGGTTAGTTTTTTTTTTTTTACTTTTTCACGTCAAATATAATGAAATGTGAGAAGGCGGAATATGAAAGGAGAACATTAAAATTTGATAAAGCAAATTTAAGTTGTATACATTTTCAGTGGTAAAATTTTAATTAAGCACAAACTTTTGAAATTAAACCTCTGGGAGTGAAAGAGGGAAGGAAATGATTTTATATTGTCAAGTGCTCTGAGGAATTGCGTTTCAATTCACAGCAAAAGTCTATAAAGAATTTGAGACGAAAATTGAGCGAACAACACCAAGGCTACGCAGAAGCAGTCATGAGCTCGGACAAAGTTGGAATTGTTTTGGAGACATTTTGAATTTAAGTTTAAATTAAAAAGAGCGCAAAGTGTGAAAATAACCGGTGGTAGGCAATATGCTCCCCAGAGCTACTTCAACAAAGTGCGAATTGATGAGCGTTGGAGTGGGAAGGAAATGTGGGCGCTATTTACAGCAAGCCGCATTCAATTTGGCTAAAGCGACAAGCGGAAACCTGTCAATTGTTTAAATAAGAGATGGCGTCATCAGAATACCAGCGCACAGCAACAAAGGTGACAAGAAAGTAAATAATTATTTGCAGAATACGCTAGGATGCTATGCAATGAGAAGCAGTGAAGGTGAGCCAAAACAAGAATGCTGGTACTCGTGGCGGTGAAAGAAAGAAATAATTCATAACAAAACTTTTTGACTTCCCATAGCCAACCGTGTTCTTGCAACGAAGCTAATTTTTATTTTAAGCCTCATCCTATTCACCAGCGACAATTACGTTCACACAACGACAATAGAAGTGACAATTTGTGATTCTTGTAATGTTGCGACCGTGTTGGCAGCCATTGCTAACAATTTGTTTATGAGAGTATAAATGTAGAAAACTATTTTTTTTATATGTTCCAGTGCATAGTTGCTTAGCAAGTTGAGGAATTCTTTACCCAAGTTGCCTTAAATAATGCTTAGGTGCGTAAAAGTTTTGTGCGGTGGCACACACAAGTTTAGTTGGAGCTGGTAGTTTGTGAAAGTTTTCCTTGGTTGGCTACAAGCGTTGTTTTGTTATTCCTTCTTCAGCTATTCACCTGCCGCTGCCAACTTGCATGGCTTGTTATTAAACGGTTTATGGCACTTTTGTGCGCGATGCTGTTATGAAATATGGTAGGAAAACGTAATGTAAGTTTGTGGCTACCATTAAAATTAATAAGTTGTAAAGTTAACTGCTGTAAATAATACTATTTTATTGTTTTGAGTTTGTCTTTAATTGAACTAAAATGCATTTTGACATAACTCGTTAAGGAATTTAAATGAGATGAGCAGTTTAGAGTCTAGAGCAGTTTAGAGTCTAATATATATATAAAGATCGTTGTAAACTTAATTTATGCTAATTATAACTAGCTTAACTGCATCCACTCACTTAAATTATATTAGCTTTATTTAACTTAATCAAATTTAGAAAAGCTTGATTTATCTTAACTTAACTGAACTCAAATAAGCTTGAGTTAACTTAGCTTACCTTATGCAATAAAACTAAGCTTAACTTTACGCAACGTAACTTAACATAACATAACTTTACTTAACTCCATCACCATAACTTAAATACAAATGGGTCGTTCCATGTCAAATCATCACACAGTTGGAAACCACCCCTCCCCTGATTGAATGAAATTTGAGGGTTGAACTAACTTTCGTTTCGCCTCAGAGAAGAATCGTTATCCTGTTTGTAATATGTAAGACGATCATAGCAACAGAAGAAAATTCTCTCAGCAAAATGAAAGTCAAATAAAATAAATAAGTTGTCATTAAATCACATTACTCTTCCAAGGTTTTTGAAATTTAATGGAATACCATGAAACACTTTATGAAACTTAACAGATTCATATAAGTTCCTATATAAATTACATACGGCCATATTCATTACAGATATGCTTCCCATTAATTTTGACATGACTTAGGAAACAAAGAAGGCGAACGAAAATGATAGAGAATACGCTTGCTAGACGAAATCGTCAAGAGACGAATCGTTCGCCTGAGCTTTCGTTCCCAATACATAATGAAGCCCTTATTTAAAATTTATCTTTTTTCGTTTTATCCTGTTTTGTGAAGTTAAATTTTTTCTATATTTCGGAAACTCTTTTTTCTCTTTATGGCGCGATATACAACAGGTATATCATCATAAACCTCCTAAGAGATTTTTGCGCCAAGCTTCTCTTCCAATTTGTGGTGTGCCGATTTGAATTTTCCCTACAAATTGGTGGGACCTACAGTTTTTTGCCGACTCCGAACGGCATCTACAAAGGAGACGAGTTTTTGCTGAGAAGCCTGTCATGGCAGAAATACACTCGGAGAGTTTGCCAAACCACTGCCGAGGGGCGACCTTAAAGTTCGCCATTAAATTGTGGACCAAATTTGTTTGTATTCTGCCTCTGATTTATCTAAAGATATCGTAAAATTGTGGGAAGGTTGGTGCTTGTTTTTAAAAAATCTGAGCTTTTGACTTTTCAAGCATAAAACATTCTCCTGAAAATTTCAGGATTTTGATATATATTACAGGGGTATAATACAAAAAAATTTCAGTCCAAGCGCTTTATCATCAACTTGCGAAGTGCGTCAAACATATGGCCCTCTTACACAGAAGTAAAGAAAAAAAAAATGACCTCATGCGATTATTTTAAGACATAGCCCCCCATACAAAATTTTCATCAAGATGAATATTTTAAAACGTATATGCGCCAACAATTTATATATTTTATCAATAGTATTTATTTAACGAATTTATGTACAGGCTACTATGTGCAAACAAATCCCATATCGATCTATACATAACTGAAAAGAAATATTAAAAACTGTCTAAATTTTATTTTCTTATTAAAATAGTTTTATACTAAATTACTAAAAAATTTATTGATTACATAAATAGTTGTAAGAATGATAATAATATATTAAGTTGCTGTTTACGTCTCTTGTACGCTCTAAGCTGGAATATGCTTGTTTTATTTGGAGACCTCATCACGACTGCCATATCAAAAGGCTGGAGCGGGTCCAAAAAATCTTTTTATGGTTTGGCTTGAGGTCTTTGAACTTTTCTGAGCCGATTCCCTCTTACAATGCCAGATGTGCACTCATTAGTCTCCAATCACTACAAAGTAGGAGAACCATTATCTCTCTTACTTTTGTCTATGACATTATTAACGGTATCATTGATTCTCCACGTCTACTCGAGAATATTTGTCTCCACATCCCCCCTAGATTACTTAGTAATTGGGATATGTTTTATACTGATTGCGCCCGGACCCTCTATGCCTCTAACGCTCCTATCTTTAGAGCATTGAAGGAGCTCAATACTATTTCAAATTCTTTATCCATTGACTTTTCTTTGCCTAAGACTGCCTTCAAATCCTTGTTAAGCGTCGTAAGTTTTTGATAGTATTGCTAAGGTCTCTATTTTTAATTACATTTTCAAGTAGTCTGTAAGTACACACATTGTAATCTTGACTATTTTTTCTTAAATAAATAAAATAAAAATAAAAATAAATTGTTTATCATTTACTCAGATAGCACAACCTTAGCAAACATGCAGTTTTCCATAGTTTCCTTGCCAAGTATGAGAAGTTTGTGGACCGTGGTTGGTATGTTGTGCCACTCATACAAGTGAACAAACTTTTCTGCAGTCTCCATGCAAAAGTCACCAAATGTTTTTATGCTCACCGATGGCTTCAAAAATAATTGAAAACCTTTAAATGCCATGATCATCCAATCCTATGATGTTCGAAATTAAAGCTGGTTTGGGGAAGAATCTTCGAGAAGTATTTCCAGAGCTGCTTGCTTGACAGTATAAACCTGTTTTCCATTTTTTTGTTTAACCATTTTCCTAATCAATTATTTTCCTGCTTATTTTATCTTGGAAGTTTTTGCATTGGTTCGTTCATACTCAAACATATTCAAATTTAATGTTATATTGGATATGCCAAAGTCAGCTAAGTAGTGGCATGGAAGTGTGACATTCCAAATTTCAGGGCTTCTAAATTTAAAAATCTGGTTTGTATTTTCTCAGAGTTAAGGGTGATCGTAATTCAGGTGCATCACTAATAATTTAAGCTATTAGCTGTGCAAATTCTACCATAGTTTGTTCACGAGTTGAAGTCTACGGAATGTAGAAGAACATGCACTGTAGTGGAAAATTCCGCCATCTTTTCTTTTTATTAAAAACACAAATTTTATTAAAATATGAAAAATGGTGTCTACAAAATAAGCAAATCATATTCAATTCTTACATTTTCTGCTAAGTGCATTATTTAGTCGCAAAACAAAAACATAATCCACTCGGTTATTAAAAACGTTTTAGCTGACATTGAAAGCAACTAAAATAAGCAAATGTAGTGAGTTTCATAGTTATAGCACACTTAAGACTTATGTGTTTTAAATATTTATGTAATATCTGGATAATTTAGATATTACTATCATATACATATAATTTAAGATTTCTGTTAAGTGAACTTTTAAAATATCTTTGAAAAATATCAAAATATATCGAAAAATCTTGGTATCTACTGCACCAGAAAATATAAAATATGAGTAATTCAGCAAATTCTAGTACAACAAAGTACAACCCGAATTTTTAAATTTGTGCATCGCATTATACTCTGTATAAAGGTCTTTTTGTGCATGGAAGAAGTAGAAAAATCACTTAAGAAAAGAATTCTCAAGACATAAAATCGAATTAAAGTAGCAGAAGGAATAATTAATTGAATAATTTTTAATTTAAAATACATTTTATTTTTCAATGAATCTGTAATCAGATTTCTATCAAGAAAATATTCTAACTGAAATTCTACAAATGCTTAAAATTAATTCTTACTGTCCCGTCTAGAAAATTTGGTTAATTTTGCCCAGAACCTGGCTAGATTTCCTTTTACGGATACAGTATTTTTGTAGTAATTTCTCTCTAGGCACATTCTGGTTTTTCCTAGTAATTCCATTTAAAAAAAAAAGTCATTGCTTCTGAGGCAACATCGAACCTGGGCACCTTCACATCACTGTGGTTTTCCCTATGTGCTATTACAACTATTGAAATCTTTCCTGCAATTGAACAGCTTGTATTAACTGTAATAATCGACGAAAAAGTAGGCAGGCCCTGGATTGGAAAAACTAAACAGGCGCAAGCTAGAAAAAAGTAGGCAAGACCTTTCAAATTGAACAATTAAGGAGAAACTAGGCAGGCCTTAACGAATATACGATAAATTGCCTGTAAGTTGAAAAAAATATGCTTTCGCAGGCTCTAGACGGAGTTGTCTATTGTTGGGCAAGTCTGGTCATGGCCTAGGTTAAGTATAGATTTTCCAAGGTTATTTTCTATCCGGTATGCTAGAGCTATGAGACTTGCTATACTTTAAGTTTATCTTGGTTTATTTTTCATGCACTTTCTACAAAATATCTGTGGCTCTTAGTTAGTTTGTTATTTCACTGAAATTGAAGTGCAAAATGAATAAAGAGAGAGATTTACACAGGTGTTTGTGTGAATGCAAATATAAACTAACATTAACTGAGATATATGGATTTGTTAATTGACATTCACAAATTGTTCCTTTTTTAGTTCATTTAAAAGCAGTTTGGTAAGTGCAAAAATTGTGTTGATGTGCCTTTGTGCAAGCTACAAAAATACTAAATAATTTTGCTTTGAAATTTAATACACTTATACTTTATCAACACGAAATTCAGCTTAGTTTGTAATATTTTTTTGCAACATTAGTCATTAAGCTATTTTATTTAGTTTGCAATACAATTTTGTTTCATTTTATTATTCAGAAAATGCTATATCGGCTCAACATTTTAGCGCTGCAAATTCTATGGAAATACAAATAACATTTCAAATAAGCATTATTTGTTGTATTATCTAACTGCATGACCGATATGAACTTTAATTTACTTTCCTTTCGCTAAATTCATACACTTCTTTTCACTAAAAAAGTCGCTCATACGCAGTGGTGCCCACTTTAGTGCTTTTAATTTGATTAAACGCATTATTTATGTACATATTTATGTGTAGATCAGGTTTGTAAATGCGCTTTAAAATGCTATTGGAATTTTATTATTATTATTATCAGTTTTATTTTCCATTTCAATTCCATTATATTTGCTAAAGCATTTGTAACCATCGACAAATTGGCAGTTTTATTGCTGGCAGCGATCTTAAACGATTTCATCGAAACGGAAGCTTTAGCAAATCGATTAGGAATTGCAAGTGGCAATGAGAAAGTAGACTACAGAGTGATGTTAAGACATGCTAGGGAAGGTAGACTGTCAAAAAGCAAGAAAAAAAAATTATAATTTACATTCAGTAGATCTTAGGTCTTGCAAATATATACGATGTAGAGCGTTGGATGGCTTAGAAAGTTCGGTGTTACCTACCAAATACGCCAACCGACAATCGGACTAGTACCTGGCTGTTGAGTGTATCAAATTTGTGTTCCATACTCTTCAATCTTTTGGGAAGTACGTTGCTGTTAACGCGACCACAACAACAGCTATGTGTTTTTGAGTGTTGTAGCGCTGACATTTTTTTCACAATTTGTACTCATATTAAAGTTAGCAAAAGCGGATTATATACGAATAAAGCCACATTCGTACTTATATGCATATCGGCGCACCCATTTAATCGGCTTGCGCTCGCTTCTATCTCAACTGCCCCGTGATGCCCGTAGGAACATTTCAAAATAAATTCCTGCATAAAAGTGAAGCTGCGACAGCATTTAATTGTTCGTTAATGCCGTTGTGAGAGGAAGTTTAATTTTTTCTGCTGTGTTGCCAGAATCAGAAAGGAAACAAAAAATATATCAAAATGTGCGAAAACCCACAGAGCAGCTAAGGCCCACAAGCATGAGCAGCTGTCAGTATGATTCCAGAGACAGCAAGTGGGCTGCGGATAAAAATTGGCTTATTGCATATTCTGTGAAGAACATCCGTATGCTGACGGGAATGAAGACGACGGAAACACGACAGCAACGTAGCAAAGGGCTCTATGCCAGCGCAAGAGTAAATTTACACACATACAAATACCTGTGTTAAGCTTTTTTAAAAAGGTAAGCATGTATGTATGTAAGTAGTACGCACGGCTATACCTGCGCTCAAATCTGGTTCGTTATACAAAATGTCATTTGTTGTTGAATTTTTTTAGTTGGTACCCTTTTTTGTACAACATTTTATTATACTTAACATTTTTGGTTGCGAAACTTGTGTATTTGCTTCATGAGACAACGAGTTGAGAATTTAAGTTAAATATATTTATGTGTCTAATAGGTTAAAGTGCAGTAGAGTGCGAGTTGTGCTCCTCGCAACCTTAGACGTAAAAAACAATTAGCAGACATACTGACTGCCTTAGAGCAATGGTTTTGAATCCCATGCTAGCTACAGCGAGAAGTCAGAAGTTAGACCGGAGACTTATGTAGACAAGTTCAAAGAGCACGTGGAGCATCAAAGTCACAAGCGAAACTGCAAAAGGTTCAATTCTTGGCCCGAACCTAAGGAAAGTCAGCCACGATGAAACCTTTAACGAGGAAATGCAGGATGATATCTTCTTCGTTAGATACGCAGACGACATTGACTCAGTCATTACCACCCGGAAGACATAAAAGCAAGCAGTAAGCTTAACCAGGCCATGATACGCACAAAAAGTTAAAAAAACTTAAAAATAAACCCAAGCTTTGGAATTTGGTTAACTCCAAAAAATCAGTGTCGAATATATCGTCCTCTCTCTTCCTTGGTGACAAAGCCGTTGATACTTCTGAGGATGCTGCCAATCTGTTCTTTGAGTATTTTATGGCCAACTTCGCATCCGATTCCGACAATAGTGATAACATTAGTTCCAAATTATAGCCATCGATTGATTTTGGAAATCTTGTACTGTCTATTGACTATGCCCTTAGTGGCATCTCTCGACTTAAACAGTCTTCAAATACCGACGTTGATGGTATGTCTGTAATTTTGTATAAGCAGTGCGATTCTCTTGCTTATCCACTGTTATTAATTTTTAACAGTTCCCTATCTTCGGGCACTTTTATTGACCCGTGAAAGTTTAAGAGTGGCCATAAAAATGATATTAGCAATTATAGACTTGTCTCAAAACTTTTCGCCACGGCAAAGCTCATTGACAGCATCATTCAAGAAAAACTAATATTTTTAGTTAAGAACATTGTGGACAATCGTTGCCCGCTCCGGTGTTCCACAAGGAAGCATCTTGGGAGCATTGTTTTTCGTCCTGTTTATCAATGATATTCGCCCTTGCTTCTCTGCAGTAAAGTTTCTGCTTTACGCGGATGATCTTAAAATATATTCTCTTATCAATAGCCATCATGACTCTGAATTGATGCAATTAGACTTGGATAAATTAAGTACCTGGTGTAGTAATAATCGGTTAACACTCAATATAAAAAGTGTTTTCATATAACTTTTTTGAAGCGTGTTAATGTCATTGATACCTCATATCATATATCAAACTCGCCCTTGTCACGGGCAAGTGAAATTAAGACTTGGGATTAATTTTTGACTCCAAATTTACCTTCACAAGTCATTTTAACTTATGTATTTCGAAAGCCTATGCCATACTTGCATTTGCCATAGCTCGGATTATACTGACCCTTATACGCTAAAGCTCTTATATTCGGCGTTTGTGCGATCCAAACTTAAGTATGCCTGCCTCATTTGGTCGCCGTATTATCATTGCCATATTGTAAGAACTGAGCGGATCCAGAAAATATTTCTGCATTTTTCTTTGAGAAACCTACGCTCCTCGGACCCTATCCCCACTTATGAAGCAAGATGCTTATTGATCAATTTAAAATCATTACAGAACAGGAGAATAATTTTGTCGCTCTCCTTCATTTTTGACGTGTTTCGTGGTTGACTGCGTCTTCATTAACATTCCGCCTAGAGCTCTTCGGAGTTCTGAGTTCTTCCATGTTGGTCTTTTTAAAGCTCTTTATGCAAGAAATTTTCCAATTACTAGAGTTTTGATTGAGTTTAACAAAATTACAAAATATTTGGAAATAGATTTTACTTGTTCAAAAGATCGCTTTTTATGTACTTTAAATACTTTTTATAAGTAAGACATTTATGTATGTCATTAAACTGTATACTTTTACTGTATACGTCTACTTAGCCTATAAGATTTTTTATACTGATTGGCTTAGTAAATAAATAAATAAATAAATAAATAGATAAATAAATAAATAAATAAATAAATAAATAGATAAATAAATAAATAAATAAATAGATAAATAAATAAATAAATAAATAAATAAATAAATAAATAAATAAATAAATAAGTAAATAAATAAATAAATAAATAGGGGAAGAGTTTCTTGATCTGTGTGTCATCCAACTGGCAGGAAAAACTGAACTGATATTCCTTCAAAAAAGTACTTCCCGGCAAAAGTTTTTGCGAATCCCTCCCCCGAACTAGTTAAATATTTAGGGGTAAGATTACACTCCGGACACACATAGTGGGAACAAATTCTTCATCCGACAGAGAAGGCATGTAAATGTAAGCAAGTTTTGTTGCTAAATAAGCTAATGGCGGAGGACCTATAGCAAAAAAAGGAAGCCACTCCACTTTGTTGC
Source organism: Merzomyia westermanni (assembly GCA_949987695.1). Taxonomy (NCBI): domain Eukaryota; kingdom Metazoa; phylum Arthropoda; class Insecta; order Diptera; family Tephritidae; genus Merzomyia; species Merzomyia westermanni. The sequence goes on along the minus strand of OX465290.1, from coordinate 4,769,878 downwards.
TCCGAGATATGGGAAGACATATTTAGGTTAAATAACCGCTGTAAACTTTTTAGATGTGTACAGCAAATAACAGCTCTGAGGGTAGCCTCCTTATCGACTTTCTGGACTACCTATAGGACTAGCCATGCAGGTAATAACCAGAACGATCCCTATTGACGTATTGGTGCTACAAAGAAGAGCACTTTGAGAAGCAACACAGCACACCAAGAAGGGCTCACTGGGAAAGTGAATGGCGGTTAAGATGGACGGCAAGGCTGATCTTTGACGTTAAGGCATTGAGCACTCAAAACTTTGGCGAGGGTAATTACTACGCCACCCAAATGTTCTCCGGACAGGGCTACTTTAGAAAGTACTTATATAAAAGTGAAAAAGTGGAAGCTCCGAAGTGCGTGTATGAAGATGCAGACGAAAACGTTGCTGAACACATATTCTTCAAATGCTAAAGATGGAGCGAGGAGCTACAAGTGCTTCAACGAAGTTTTCGCAAAATTACAGCCCATAACGTCATAGAAGAAATGTTGGGCTGTCTGGAAGTGTGGAAACAAATCAGCAACTTTGTAGAAACTACAGTGAGAGCAAACGTAGTCACAACAGAAAGCTCTAAACAAATTTAAAAAGCCGTCAAGCGAAGCGAAACCCTTTCCCGCGGTTATATTCTCGGTTTAATTATCATCATTTATTGTCGCTTTATAGCCTAAGCAATGTTGAAATTTCAATATTAAAGCACGCCAATCTTAAATTTTTCACAAAAACCCACATCAAATAAAATTCAAGGGAGAACAAATTACGCTCCATTGCTTTTTTTTTCTTCATCGAGGCTTCCCCCTAACAGTATTAGGTGCAACTGTTACTTAGACTTTCCAAATTGCTTATATAACATTTGTGGCTACAAAGAAGAAAAAAACCATTTGTTTTATATGAAATCAGTAGCAATACTAGCATTGGCCACTAAGTGTTTTCTGCATGTAACTAATAACATTCTGACGTAGCAATGAAAAGTATAATTTGCATTTATATTTGCTTCGGATTAAAAATTAAATTATTTATAAAAAAATTGGTGAAAATATTGCCATGAAACACTTCAGTCGCATTCCCATTTTACTAGTTTTTATGTTACAAAATACCAAAGAAGAAGTGGTATGAAAAGTCCTCTTAAAATAAATTGTGAAAATCCTAGGAAAGCAAAAAAAATTGATAGTGTTGCAAATAATAATTTGATAAATGCATTTTATTATATTAATAGCGAAACAAATCGCTTAAAATTTAAATAAAAAAAGATTTTTGTGCTTTCTAAAAAACTTAAACGCCAAAAATAATGCAAATTGCTAGTTAAATATAAATCATTCAAAAAAAAAAAAGTTATTTAAAAATGCGTTGAATGTAAATATTTACACAAAATATATTTCACTAAAAGAAACTAGAGCTTTTAAGTCACTTTACTTTTAGTTTTTAGGAAACGCCAGCTCGTTTTATAACATGGATTTTTTTCGTTCTAAAAAATACTACTTTTTTGATCAAATTTCATAGCAGCACTCAAGAAAAAAAAAAAAAAAGAATTAAAAAAAAAATTTACTGTCGAAAAGCGCTATCTATCAAGCCATTCGTTCAAATGCTCCGCTTGCCTTCTCGCTTTAAGCTTGTGTGCTGCACCACCACAATAGATATTTCACTTTCACACAGGGCAATAAATTATTAAAAATGTCAAGCATGCAAATTGGCGTTGAACACATTTTTGTTATTTTCAATATGTTAGCATATTTCAAGGGGTTTTTACAACCAAATGCATTTCCATTAAGCAACAAATTTTAGGCAGTTTTTTTAAATTTAGTGTATAAATATGTTTGCATAAGGGAAATGTTTTGATCGTATTAGTTCAAAACTGTAAATTTTCTAAAATAAATGAATAAATTAAATACACTTCTAAAGCTTAAGCACTTACAATTGTCGGGTATTAAATGCAGGACGTGAAACCCAAAATCATATTATTGGCTTATTCATTTTCACATATTTTATTATTACTACTATTGTTTTACATACTTTTTTTTTTTCACAGTAAGTGGTGCAATCATCGGTGTGTTTAAAAATTTAACTACTCATCGCTCTCGTGACGTGGGAGATTTCTAAGCTTGATAGGGACGAAAAAAAATGTGTTCAATCACTTAGAAAATTTGCTAAAATATTTCTGTGGCAATAAGCACTAACAACCATAATCATAGATTCAATTTTCCATACTAAGATCTATAACCACACCTGTCTTGAATTTAGAGCAGCAACCTAACTCAGTACTGGTTCAAAAAGTCCGCTTCAATAATTGAATCAAGTTTTATATTGTTTTTTAATAATCGCCAAAATAAAATTTGATTTCTAAAGTAATATTGGTAGCTTTTGGAATAGTGACAATTCTAAAATAATAAATATATAAATCGATGGCCCGATATACAATAATATTATAATATATAAACCTCCTAAGAGATTTTTGCAACAAGCTTCTCTTCCAATTTGTGGTGTGCCGATTTGAATTTTCCCTACAAATTTGGGGGGACTTACAGTTTTTTGCCGATTCCGAACGGCATCTAGAAAGGAGATGAATTTTTGCTGAGAAGCCTTCCATGCCTGAAATACATTCGGAGAGTTTGCCAAGGGGTGACCCCGTTTTAAAAAACTTTTTCCAACCACTTTTGATGTTACCTGTACCAGGGCTCGAGCCTTGGACCTTCGGTGTGGTAGGCCAGCAACAATACCGCCACACCGCGACGTCCGCCATCATTTTTGAAATAAGCCAGCCAAAAATATACCAACAATGGAAAAGTACTGGAATAAGTTGATATAGTTATCATAATTTCAAACCAAAATTTTGGAAAAAACTTAAATAGCCTATCTTGTTCCGTATCTCCTAAAAATTATAATTTTGTTTTGAAAATCAAATAATATCCTAAAATACTACGTACTCACGCTCATTTAGTGCGATAGTTTGAACTTGATCTCAAACTCCTGGTTTCAGGTAATATTTTGAACTTTCCAAACGCTCCACTGAAATCTTTCAAAAATGACTTTGGCTGTTTGTGCTTATTGCCCCATATTTGCAACAAGTAAATTTTGTATACATTTTAAAATTTTTGAAAGTTGCGTGTGGTTTTCATTCAACTGATTTTTTCGGTTTACTAAAAAACTTTTTCCGAATAGAGCTAACCGCTTTAACACCTGTGACAATTTACTACTAGCTATTCTTGTGCTAACAAAAATATTACAGACTTAAAAAAACTACAAATAGTTTGAGTGTGGTGTAAACCACTAATCTTTCAAGTAATGATCAATAATGCATGATGAAGTGTGCTTTTTGAGTGTATGTCAAATATTACCATTCAATTTAGTCCAATTCAATAGCGAATAATATGATTGAAGTTAATTCAAGCGCGAACTGAATACCGAAATTCTAAAAAAAAAATTTTTTTTATGAATTTTTTAATTGGTAATTTTAAACCCGCAATTTTCATAAGCCCTCTCAAATTTGAGTGAATGTATTTATTTTCGGTGACGCGAAATATCTCTTGTAGCTGTGGAAAGAGGTAATAAGAAATAAATTTATTTTGAGAACTTTTCAGAAGAACGTTTTGAATGTTGAAATAAAGAATGTGAGATGAAAATAAAAGTTTGACACAAAGTAAATAAGAACTATTCTCGTTTGTTCGTGTAAATCATTTTTTTTTTTTCAGGAAAGTAACACAAAATTTGAATTGTACAAATCGCAAATTTTCAATTAGCTTATTTTAAGACACAAATCCCTATACTGATCAGTTCAGCCACTCTTCCGGCCATACCAGAACATTTAATGTGAGCCACACTATCGCATAACTCACTATTACGCTTTAACTCACTTTTCGCCATCCAGTTTTTATACAAACAGGAAAAAGCCATTATTTAGTTTTAGTTTACGACAGGAAAAAAAAAATAAATATAAAAATAAACACAAATACAGTAAAAAAAGCTAATTACCACAGTTGAAGTCATTTGTGAAGCCACTGAAAACCAGTTAGAACAGTTTGATAGTCACAGGATAGTGTAATGTAAGCAGATGATCCTGCCTATGGAAAGAGGAAAAAGAAGGAGGAAGATAAACAAACAATTAAATAAATTGGCATATACAAAAAATAAAAAGTAGACATAAACTAGCACCGAATAAGTACTTAAGTGTTATTTACTTCAATTTACGGACTAAGCTTTTACATTTTTTTAAATTTTCCACTTTATAAATTCCAAAAATACGTTTAAATAGAAAAAATATTGCCTTGACTATTAATTTTTTTTTAATATTTCTTACTTTTAATTGCTATATTGCTTGTAATCGTAAGTATGTAAATGTAAAAAAAATCGGAATTAAATATAGAAAATAAAATTAATAATTCTTTTTTTATGAAGAAATATAGTTTCGAGTATAACCCTAGAAAGCTAACCTTCGATCACTCTCTATAAAACCTAACCATTCGTCGATTCGCCGAACATTCTTTAAAATACTTATTTCTAGTATAGTTATTTATTTTTTGGCTTATATATTGTACGCATATCTGTACAAGTTTTTAGTCATGGAAATAAAACATTTTTTTTATTATTTTGGAACAATTCAGATATATTTTTTTAAGTCTATTAGAAAGGCAGTTTTAAAAAGAGACAAAAAATGTTGACTAGCGTATTCGTCGAATCGGCCAAGGTTACGTGGCTAAGGTTTAATAGCTTTAAATACTTCCATTTTGCCAAATTTGCCTGAATAAACAAATTCTTTCTACCCATTGTAATGTGTGCCAATAGCCGTAAAATATTTGCTATTTCCGCATTTGGCTAACACTACTCCGCCCATATATTTTCGGTCAAATTCGACAGCTCATAATTTTCATAAACGACGTTCTTTTAGCTAGCATTCAACCATAAAGCACACACATAGAAGATATACATATTACATAGAAGGAAATAGAGATCAGTGTTGCACAACGTGGGTAGAGATTCCGATTCAAGTATTAAATGGTTGCCTTCCATGCACTTAAAGGAAGAAAAATAAAAAGAAGTAAATAGAGAAGAGAAAAATGGAGAGGAACAGAAAAAGAAAAGTGATATATAAAGAAAGAAGTAGAGGAAGAGGAATTGGTAGAAATAGAGTAAGGGTAAAATTAGGAGAAAGTTTCTAAGCGTCGTGGGTGATGTTCTGCAAGAATATTTGTGTATTGTGTCTAGGTGGTCCGAATATATCGGACTGGTTGTCAACTAGAGTAAATCGGAGTTAGTTCTCTTCTCGAAAAGGTATAACTTCCATGGTTTCGAACCAACCCAATTGAAGGAATAACGCCGGCACTTTCTGGCATGGTTTGCACTTGTTGTACAAGATCGTGGTGACACCAATTCTATTTGGTGGAGTATAGGGTGCACTAGACACGGCATCTTCCACAAAAAATATCGTTGCAGAAGAGGAAATGGCTCTACGATCAGTGGGACCTAGCGTATTACTCCTACCGTGGCATTGAATGTTATGCTGAATCTGAATAGAGTTGACATTGTAGAAAAAATTGGTGCAGCTCGGGTCGCAACTAAGCTCCGACACGCTGGATACAAACTCGAGCAGTAGACCTCTTTAGCATTTTATCCAGCTTCGAAATCATTCCCAGCAAGTGAGACTAGTAGTGCGTACCGATATGTGTTCCGGTTTAACATTTGTCGACTTATACTCCTCACCTGAAGAAGGCGCTTGGAGAATCTGTTTAGGAATAGATCAAAGCTGGATGGGTGAGATTTGAGAGCTGTGCTGGGTGTTTTTTGTCAAGAGCTTGAAGTTAGCAGACAATTTTGGCTAACTGACCAATCTCAGTAGTGTAGCTGCCACCTAACCTAATTAGATTAAAGCTAGTATCAACCGAATAAAATAATATAAAGAGGCATAGGGAAACCTGCTAACTTCAACCAGCGAAACTACTCCATTGAATAGTTATTTTGAAAAAATCTCCCACCTTTCAAGCAATATGATAAAGACGTTCCTCCTAGTGCATCTCTGCTCTATCTACATATTTAAGTCACACTTGCCGTAACTAAACACACACACAGACAAATATAATGTACGCGTACTCAACAGTGCATGTGAAAGCTATAAATTTTGCAGTTACTGAAATTGTTCCAAAACAATTTTTTAACCATAAAAGTTTAATACATGCTTCTTTAACCTAATAGTTGTGTTTGTACATTTATTTTCCTTCTTCGCTTAACATATTTTCCATGCTTGTTTGTTGCTTTTTTATTTCTAATACATTCTATAATTTATATGTATTCTGTATTGGAGTTGAACATAGAGTTCAAATTTGAATATAAATATTGTAAGTGACAGAGGTAGTCAAAAGAATTGCGATATCAGATTTTATTTTTGTGGTTATGCTATAATATTTGTAAACATTTTTAAAATATTTTTTACATTATTTTCATCTGGACTCAACTTTAATATCTACTAGTATTGCTTGAATATGCCGCTTCAGTGAATGAGTTTATCTCAAGTGTCACTTACATTTATTTTAAGTTTATGGTGATCTCTTCCTATGCAAATGTCCAACTAGTTTTATTTTATTGTTTTAATTTCTGTGGATCCTTTGGATTGCTTCCTTTCTATAAGACTTTTATAAACACTTTAAGTTATTCCATTCAGATAAACTCCTTTCCAAGACTTTTTACTTTAAAGAAAAATTTTTCCCTGTCTGAAATCAGCTGTACTGTCTGCACATATTAAACCCTTATCAGTTGAATATTATTGGTACACATTTCGTCGGTTTTAAAGAATTCGAACCCAACCATGGACAGATTTCATTGTTTTTGAAAACAGATTTAGCACCAGTGGAAGTCATCCCTTTAAGGCTTTTGGTTTCTAAGGATGAACTTCGAGGTAAGTCTCTTGCGCAATAGTCCCTTCTATTTGAAGCGGATCCATATATTAAGGTATACCCGAACCCAAGTGTCTGCACCAAATCCGCTGTTAGAGTACTCTAACAGCTAAGATATGATGCCCTGCAGCGTCACGATGCATTTTTCCTCTAATGTGCCATTTGCTTTATTCCTTTTATACATTCTTTGGTACATATATTTTATATGTCAACTCAAGGAAGGTGGAATATTTTTAGGCGCGTTCATAGAACAGTTTTAGATACAGAAGGGCTTTTTTGCATATCAACACTTCCGTGTTATTTGTTATGCACCCGCACTGTACCTGTAACAATTATAGTTATGGTGATTGTTGTTGGAGCAAAGCTCGAATTTTTATGTTTTGTTTAATATAACACACACAATGTCGAAAGAAGATGAGACGATTCTTAGAAAATTCGAGAAAAGTTTTCCGGAAGATTTATAGTCATGCAGCGGCAAGTACCCACGAAAATCCCTGAGCCTACTTTGGTTAGATTGAGTTTAGTAAATGAAAAAAATGAGTTCCGGCACTACAATTCTGCATCAGGTTAAGCGGGAGGATTTGACAAAGATGGAAAAATTAGGTTGAGGACTACTTGAGATGCCTTGGTGTTCACAATTGGCCTCAGTTTTCGCTAAAATAGGATACGCTTGTATAGGCAACGGCCAAAATCCACTTAACGGCTGAACACCAATAAATGATGACGATGTGAGGTTGCATCCGTTTTAAGAATTCTGTATTTGTTGGCTTCAAGATGAATATGTTGGTTCACATTTTGTGAGGAACTAACAAACAATACTGAACTGCTTTTAGGGTAACTCTTTTGGCCTCACAGATTATGGGTTCATTTGATCTTGTTCTTTGCACACTTACCTGAAGTTGAAAAGTGGGTTAGTGATGTTGGCAGTCTCTTTGTTGAATATGAATCTTGTATACTAAATTCTGATTCACCCTTCACCCCGAAACTAGCGGCTTCAATAGGGTTGGACCTGAGTGAAATGGGTGTTAAAAGAGTTTACTCTGTCGAGTAGTTTAACAGATCGAAGTTGGGTCAAGATTTATATATAAAACTCCTTATGGCTTGACATATCACAAATAATATTTTCATTGTGAGTTTTAATGAAGCTATTTCATTTGCGCTTTGAGCTATATTCTTTACGAAATTTAGAAAATTAGTCAGAAAGCAACTAAGATGCTATTCTCTCTGATTTAAAATATTGATTTTGTTGTGACCTGGTTGTCAAATATCTTCTTCCTTTTTATATTAAAACGTGTTTCATTCGAAATTCAGCATTTGTAACTGTTTGAGCCTCACAACTTTGAGGGTAAGATTTCTGAATTTACTTTTAGTTTAAAGATAAGCTTTTAACTGCTGGACTTGCTACCGAATCACTCTTCAAAATTTATTTATTAATAAATCTAAGATCATATGGCATCTCTTTACGTTTATCAGCGTAGATAAATAGTTCCATGCGTTCCACATAAGATCTCCGATGTTCAAAACTCAATCAGTACCACAACTTATCCTTACATGTTACTTCTATTTATGCTGCTCATAGTGGAAGAATCTACTTCAATGTAGGAAGACCAGAGACTTTTAGCCACTCTAGAGAATTGCAATCTATCTACTAATTTTTAGACACGCTAAGTAAGGACTTTAAGATACAGCCTCTGATTAATCCCAGGTGAGTACGGAAGCCCCTGGCTTCCCAGGGATCAAGAGCCGATCCACTCTTAGAAAGATCATTATATTCCCTCTATTCCCTCTATTCCCTATAAAATAATCCATATTAGAGAAATAATATTTCGACTCGCCAGGTACACGGTTTAAGCTATGCGCTGACCAACAAAACTCGGAGGGAGTCCGAAAAGTTGACTGGATGCCAGAGAAAATGACAATATTTCTGATTTGTGACTGAGTTTCTAATCTTTTCTAGAAGAAAAAAACATGTTTCCAATCTTTAACAGAAAGGTAGTGCTTTCAGATACTCGGAAGGGAATGATCTAATCGCAGGCACCTTACTGAACATTGTTCAGCAGGTTGTTGTAGCAACTACTTAAGCTGCCTAGGATGTCACCCCTCTTCCAACACTGTCATCAGGCTCTTCTAACGGAAGTCCAAGAAACCTCGCGGCTTCAACAGGGGTGGACCAGAGTGAAATTGGTGTTAAATTGTTCAGCAGGTCTTTTAGTGTAGTTCACCTGGACTGCTTCCAATCACACCAGTGCTCCCCAGGTTAGAATTGATCAACTTGAGCACTAATAGAAGGTTTATTAAAACTTTCAAGTAGATTTAGACGTAGAGGCACAGACTAGATATGAGTAATATTAAATTACCTGTAGAGCAAGAATTTAACTCTCTTTCTGTTAAGCTGATGGGGTATGTTGTCTTTTACATAGAGTCTTTTCAAGGGTTTGCGCCCTTATCCAATTTCTAGCAGGGTATAAAGTTATATTCTATTGCTTCCAATGGAACATTACTGAAGGGCCCCTCGAAGTAAAAGAATGCACCCAGAGCGTAGTTAAACAAATAAGGTGCACCTTATATTGTTTATAAATAACAGACCAACTTACTTAGAAAGTAGTAAGAAAAGGCTTTACATTCATTTTCTGAACTTTTAAATGCTCTTCTTTTACGAAATGCACCACCGTACCAAACCTCCAAACTCATCATCATTAAGAGACTTCATAGATATCAACTGTCATTTCCACGCTTTTGCAAGTTCTTAACCCACAAAGATTTGAAAAACGAAAAGAAAAAAAATTTGACAATGGAACCGCAGGAAAGGAAGCAGACATGTGGGCGTGCATAGAATAAAAGGGAACTGCAACACATACAAACCTACATACGTGCAAACACAGCACACAAGAGAGTTCCCATACGAAAGAGTTGGCGCGCTAGTGAGGCATGCTCAAAATATTTCTATCCTTTCCGGTTGCTGCAAATATTCCTAGTGAGCTTTAGCTGCATTAACTACAATGCACAGCCGCCACAAGAGCCACCGAATGCAACTGAACGCATTTGCATATTATCACAACTTTGGCATCTGTGCGATATTTGCTCCTGCTGGCTGTGTGGATGGTGTGAAATGGAAAGTGGAGCGCACCAAAAGTATGCAGACATGCAAATATATCCCGCTATGGGCACACACAAAAGTAAAATAAAATTGCAACAAATAGAGACTTAAAACAAAAAAATAAAATTGCAAGACGCAAAAACAAAAATCGACACAAAATTTGCAACAAAAAAGTGCGATGCAAATACCAGATTTGAATTGCACTCGGAGCTCTTTGTGTGCAGCGGAAATCTGAGCAATTCTAAAATGAGGACAACACACTGCTCTACTACGTGAAAGTATAAAATAAACGGAAATGAAGCGGAAACGGAGTCGGAGGCAGCTGCTGCTGTCTAAGGCGTAAACGCATTTCTATGCCACCTTCGCTTATACGCCGCTGGAGCAGCGGAAAGGTGTCGCGCCTAGGTGTCATGTCATGCATTTTAATCTCACAAATTTGGCGCTCACAAATTGATAACTGTTTGGTCATTTGAATGAAAAATTTCAACAATTATTTTACTATTTCTGGCTTCGAAACTATGTATGTAGTTTTATCGCAAACTTTCAAAATTTATTGGAACAGTTTATGAATGGGATTGCGCAGTTTTTGTGGTTGTGTGTTGGTAACACATTTTTTAACAAAGTTAATTAGGATTGAAAATTTAGTTTCACATTGAAGTCCATTAAAAATGTATTTAAACTTTCGCTTATTCAACTTAGTGAGTAGCGGTCTTAGATTTTGAAAGTTGGAAATTGTTTTGACTTAGTTTGTTTTAGGTATTGCACTGAGGTGGTTTTGATATCTGAACGTAATTTGAAATCATCAGACAGCAGAGCTCAAGTAGTCCCCACATCACACCACAATACTTCTCTGTCTGGGCATTTTTATCTCAATTTATATCGTAACAAATAGTAAAAATTAAAAAAAATCAAAATTCGCGCGAAATAAGTGAACGATTTTGACAGATGACGCTGGTGCTGATATACATTTTTTTTAGAAACTACGAAGTGCCCTCTACTTGTCAGTAATATTACGATCACAAAGCGAATAGCCAACTGGTCGAAAAAAATGTTTAAACAACTGTCACCTACAGGTGATTTTGGGAATTCACGAGTTAAGTCGTATATATTTTTTTATCAAAGTAATTTATCACAAATGCAGTATTTCTTCGTGCGTCGAGTCCAGAAAAAATGTTCTGATATGTTTTAGGGTCGAAAAAGAGAGCTCTACAGTACGCATACCGACAGGCAAGAGTAGACTGTGACGGCAATTTTAAGCTTTTAGGGCAGCATCGCAGTATTGGCATAGCAAAACTTAGGCGCATGTTTGTTCACCTAATTTGAATATATTTCAGCCTAGTTTAGGGTAACAGCGCTGTACGAAAGTTGTGTATTTTTCTGCCCATTAAATCTGTATCTTACCATTAGAATTAGTGAGCTTAAATTCCCACTGCAAATACCTCAGAAGAAGGATCCTAGAGTATAAACGGCCGCGTAATCATCTTTGATCCCGACTTCAATAGATACAGGGTGGGTCCCTATATTTGCTTTCACTTATTTTTAATAATGCTTAGCGATAATTATAAAATTATTTGGAAAATATTTCATAAATCACTACTTTGCATATAAAAGAATTGCCCTTCGCGTTGAGACTAATATTTAGGCTCCAACAGCTTTGTTTCGGTCACTTTTTGCAAATGCTTACAGACGGTGTGACCTAGAAGATATTGCTGTCAACACCCCACTTGCTAATTGGCGTCTGTTATCGCTGAAGGAATGATCAGCGTGCTTTGAGACGTTAAGTCTTAATGGTTAAGAAAACGAGATAGTAATGTTTCACCACGAAACTTAACTTTCGACAAGAAGGGAAAGTCACTTTTTAAAAATTTGAATAAGCAAAGCACCTTGCTTCACATAAAAATTTTGTCTATTTTATATATACATGTATGTATTTTATAATTTTGTGGTTCCATAGCTCATTCAGTGATCTATGAATGACCGCTTAGACTGTGCATTGTGTTTGTACACAGATTTGTTAGCCCACGTCCATTAGCGTCCCCGCCATGTCACTTACAAATAACGCCCTTTAATTTGGAGTATAAATTTGTAGAAATATTATGTCGTCAGTTTACTTAAATGGCTGCAAATTTACGCAGAGGAATGTTGATGGCTGTCAACAATAAAAATTTACATACTCACATGAACATAAATTGAAGTATTCATGCAAATTTACTAACATCATCACATATGCATAAAGGAAAATGTAACAAAAACTCGTTCCCTTTGCGTCATGCAGGCAACCTACACCAGTAGGAAAATAAATATTTCGCCGTTGGTGTTGCTCTCACCATCCTCATCATGATCATCATGCATAGGTGTCTGCAGCGTCGGTATTGCACAACTGGAGCATCATTGCATTTAATTGAAAAACTTTAATGTGCTGCAAGCGTGAAAACAAATTTTATAATGACATGTACATATCGTATGCATGTGTGTCATATTAACATTCTTATTGTTGAGCATAGTGACAAACACTTACACACATAATAAGAACTTACGGTACGCACGTGCCATACTTACATACATTCATAGTTGCTTTCACTCCTTGCATCTCTTGAGTCATGCTCATGTTAGTTGCATTGTTAAGTTTCTGCTTCGTGCCACAACTTTTCCGCTGGCTTAAGCACAGTTTATTATTTTGCCATTTTTTCCTGAAGTCAGTGCTCTTTTTGCTTTTACTTCGATGGTTTCTTTGAAGCTTGTCGCATTACTTACACTCGACTTGTATGCTCGACATGCAGCATAGTTGAGCTGAACTGTCCATAGCGTCGCCATTTCATCAACTTAAAACACAGCTGGCAGCAAGGTTCTCGTAGTAAAGTTACGAACGACAGCTGATAGATACTTTTGAACCAAAAAAAATTTAAAAAGCTGCGACTTACATTTTAAGCGTATCTCAAAGTATATCTCTATAGTTAATACGTAGACTCTAGTAAACGCGCATTCATTGCAAGCATTAAAAGAAGAGAATTAAAACAAGTAGTTAAAATAATTAAAGCAAGACTACAAATAACATACGAGGGGGGTGGAAGATATTTTAAATTAAGTTAAATCAAGGCATTAATGTCGGAAAAGACGGATGGTATATTTGCGAGAGCCAGGAAAGTATTTGCCGTTTATTGGTCTTCACTTAATTTTTCAAAAAATCTGATTTCTTTCCATAAAAGTGTGGGCTCATCTTTGCATTCTTTCGTGTAAAGACTAATTACTATCTATAATGGAGCCTCACGTAATCACGGCTATTTTATTAGTTTTCATACAAAAATATTTATGTTTAGGGGGGTATTCACCCCCCTGTCCACTTTAAACGACCAAATTTATTTAAAAACACATTTCTCAAAGCTCGATGACAGGACATTAATTTCATAACATCAGGGGAAGTGTGAGGGCTATTTTCCCCTTTTAAATGACCAAATTATCTTTGAATTTTGAAGAGCCTTTGAATGCCTTTGCCAATACAGTTATTTGATTAATAAATTTCGTACTAAAAATAAATCATACTTTGAAAAGAAAAACACTTTCCAATTAGCAAATTGAACTAAAAGTGAAAACTGAATATAGTTAAAAAAATTAAAAATAAGCTTTGTTCATAAATTATGCAAAAAGTACAAAAAAAAATCTGATGTCGAGGGAAACTACCCTTAAGTCAAATCTAGTATTGTATATTAGTCAAATATGAGTTTGCCAAATGGCTCAACTAGTTCGAGTTGTATAATTTTTCCATATTAGCAACTGGTATTCTCAAAACAGCGATATCCTACGAGATAACAACTGTCCGCTTCTGTATCAACACCACACCAATTGGAATACAAGTCATTATATACATCAGGACCATACCACCACGGTGTTGATAGTGGATTTAAGAAGGGGTTCTTAGTCCCATCTGGGAATCCGGTTCCACCAACATGCAGAGAACGAGAAAGACCATGAGGAAGATAGAATGAGAATTAGCGTGCTAGTAAGAGGGCGAGGGAGTTGAAAGAGAAAGCGAGAGTGTGAATAAGCGGCAAGGCGAGTGATCGGGTGAGGGAGTGGGAGAGAGAGTGCGAATGAGAGGGGGGACTAGAAAAAGATGGAGGGGGAAAGGTGATGATAGTATGGGAGGGTGGGAAGGAGAGGAAATGAAAGGGTGGTGGGCTGAGAGAGGGTGAGAGATGGAGAGATATAAAAACCCTTTTTACTGAAGTTACAATATGAGCAGTTTTTCAGTTTCTTATAAAAGTTTATAAATGGAGGTATAAATATTATCATGCCGGACATCGCCTGCAGGGTTAGATTAAAAAGGAAAAGTGGAAAACTTTACTGACGAAAAATTTCCTGAACACTTGGCGTCGGCAAAATGATATTCGTATAAGTCGATAGAATTACCTTCTTCTGACAGCTAGCTGTCAAGGGTTCCAGCAGAATTTCTGATAGAGCCCGACGTCCGAACCCAATGAGTAAAGTAAAATCTAAAACTAAGCTAAGAGTAAGAGTGGTTCTGTGTTGCTGAGATTAAGAGATTGACGGAAAAACGAACTATATCTATTATGTCAGGCGATTTAATGCGAATCTGGGTCGATTTTCTTCACGTCTTAGCTTATGCAACAAAGTGTGGAGGGCATCAACGGCGTTGTCGTGAGGAACAATTGATTTGTTTTATGTTTTTATCAGGGCTTACAAGTGCTTAGGGTTTTTTCCCATTTGGTCCGTTTGTTGCGGTCAAACAAACTTCTGATTTCAGTTGGGAGGGCCATTTTTGGGGGTTTTCCCGGTTTAAAGTACCACACTTATTCACGTTCGCCCTCAAAGCTGCAGGGAAATTGGCATCAATTTCTGGTATACCACCAGACGGTGTACCTGCGACACTCACCACAAAAGCTCTAAAAATAGTTATATATCTTGTTGCGCTAATTCCAAAAACAGCCCAAGAAAGAGCAGTATTTCAACCATTTTTTTCCCAGGGATAGTGGGGTTAAATGATTTGTGTCATGCGGTCGTTCTCCACTTGCAGACCATTGATCTAATATAAATCATATACGACTTTGTTCACTGAGGCAAACCAAGGGAGTTGTAAATACATACAGGGTGGCTGATGAATTTTGCTACATTAAGAAACTCAAATAACTTTTTTTTCAGTGTATGGAATTCATTTTTCTTTTATTCATGTTAAAGCTCATTAAATTTTATTAAATATAGCTTAATTAGTTTTAAAAATAATGGAATTTAAATGCCCCCCTGCTCGTCGATGCATGTGCGGCATCTTACCAAAAAGTTGTTCATTACTGCTTGGAGAGTTGAGACAGGAATAGCCGCAATTGTTTCTCGAATGGATTGCCTTAGTTCATTCCAATTTGTTGGTTTTGCTTTGAAGACTTCCTGTTTGCAATAACCCCACAAGAAAAAGTCAGGTGCAGTAAGGTCAGGCGACCTGGGTGGCCAACGGAATGTGGAGTTTCTGGATATCAGCTTATTG
This sequence comes from Merzomyia westermanni, assembly GCA_949987695.1. Classification (NCBI taxonomy): domain Eukaryota; kingdom Metazoa; phylum Arthropoda; class Insecta; order Diptera; family Tephritidae; genus Merzomyia; species Merzomyia westermanni. The sequence continues at coordinate 4,754,382 of OX465290.1, read as the reverse complement.
GGAAATTTTCGTCGCAATTCTGTCATAACAGGTTGGGCTATATGAGGAGCTGCACCATCTTGCTGAAACCACACAGAGTTGAAAGAAATTCTCATTCGGCGTAATTCGGATAGAAAAACTCTCTCAACATGCTCAAGTAACGGTCTCCAGTAACCGTAACGGTGTGCCCGTTTTCTTCGAAGAAGTAGGGCCCGACAATGCAGCGTGATGAAACTGCACACCACACTGTGACACGAAGTGGATGCAATTCCGTCTCATGGAGTATCTGTGGGTTGGAAGCACTCCATATTCGACAATTTTGTTTGTTTATGTTGCCGTTTAAATCGAAATGGGCCTCGTCAGACATGAAAAGACAGTTCAACATGTTTCCATCCTCTTCCACCATTTGAAGCATCTTCTGGCACAATTCCAAGCGAATCGGCAAGTCTGCAGCGTTCAGTTTGTTGGCCATTTGAATTTTATATGGGAATAAGTCCAAATCTTTGTGCATAATTGACTGTAATGACTGGCTTACACCCATTTGAGCAGATAAGCTTCTTGTCGAAACACGTGGATTGTTTTGTATGGCAGCACCTACAGCAGCGATTGTTTCCTCCGTTCGAACTGAAGGGTTTCGATGGTAAGGTCTTCTGTTGACTGTCCCATGCTCGGCAAAATTGTTTACAAGTCTTATTATGGTCCATCTGCTCGGAGGATTGCCGCCAAACGTGCGCCTATACTCTCTTTGAACCGAAACTACAGACTCCAGTGCGTGATAGCGGCGGACAATCCAAATTCTTGTTTCAGTGTCCCAGTTATCCATTTTTGTTAAATGTAAAAGTCAATCTGCAAAATAAAAAAAAATTTAACCAGATTCATTAAATACAAAAAAAGTTATTTAATTTTTTTTTGGTAGCGGCTTTCATCAGCCACCCTGTACATAACTTTCATTGCACATATGAATGATTGAAAATGCTTGCTTAAACTGGACTTTTCACAAACAAGTTTCCAACTAGTCAGCAAAAACCTCGCACGAATAAGCCAACAAAATGTACAGTTAACGAACAAGAATTTTTGCTGAGTAGTTTGGTTTTTGACTGCAGGGTACTTACAAAAAAAATTGTATTATTTGGTAAAAAGGTGGGAGAAGCCCAATACATCAGATCTTGAAAAGCACTTTACAGATTATAAAAAAAATTTTCCAAATTTAATACTGGCACTGCTCCAACAGCAATTACTTTGATATTGCAAACATTTGGGATAGGCTGTTTTTGACAGGCTATTCATAAGATAAGGAGTTGTAAACCAATTGAAAAATGCGTTCTTTAAGCATAGTCTGAAAGACGGCATTTTTTAAAAAACGTTCTGAGGTATTTCATTCTCCAAAAGCGTTTTAAAATACGGCTAGATTCAACTCAACCATCGACATCTATTTAATGCAGAAAACATGAGAAAAGTTTTCTTCTATAAAAGTACTCAACTCAACTGATTTAAAGGAAAGTCATTGCTCTCCACGTGCACACAAACACTCACCTTGCATGACTACCCTGCTAAAATTTCATAATCAAATCAAATTAATTGATGAATGAGTACGCACAACAACAAACAACATTCATTAGAAGCGCCAGCCATAGGTTGACCACAAAGAAATTCTTCAATTAATTCCCTTGTCGAACTTCTTAAGAAGGAGTTAAAAGAGCAGCATCGGCTAGCAACGTCACAGTACATAGAGTTGTAATTACAGTAAATTACCTGTCACATTGCTTTGCAGTGTGTTCTGCGCATTGGTGTGTGTTGAGGTGAATGAGCAAGGATATAGAAATGAGAATGAATATGTTACATGCAACAAACCAGAAAACTGGACGACATAGCACCTTGGCTGCAACTCAGTCGTGCCCAGTGATTCGTGGCGGTCACCCTTTGCTGGCAAGTGGCGTCTTGCTTTTTTGTATTTTTGTTAATTCTTTTTTCATTTTGTGCTTTGATATTTCCACTGTGTTATTGCTGCAGTTTGCTGTGGGCTTGTTGTCGTTCATTAAAAAGTTGTTTGCTATTAGTTGTCACCATTTTCATCACGCTCTCTTGCCGCTCTGTTTCTCATCAGTGTACAGCCTTGGGTATCTGCACTGCAGCATTTTAAGAAGTTTTAACAAGAATGCTTTTTCAATTTTCTTTACTCCCTTATCTTTACGCATTACTTTCAACTTGCTGCCGTAGTTGCCTTTGTTCTTATTTGGTACTCTTAAGTAGTTAGTGGTTGTTTTAACGAAAAAAAAATTAATGACGTTGGCGCCATACATTTTTGCCGTGAAGCAGTATTTGCTTTGGTACTTTTCATTTAATGATTGTAGATGTTGGCTTAAATCATATAATTTTTCATCTTTTTTAGTTCTATTTTTTTTTTATCATTGCAAAAGTTATTGTCACATTTTGAAATTAATTGCTCAAAGTTGCAAAGAAAATTTTTACGCGCTTCTATTATATAACTAGGGGGCCTCCCTATTCGTTAATGCGATGATTTGTTAGACTTAAACTTTTGCTGTAAAATGTTCTGTTATTAGTTCTAAACGTTGTAAAACTGCGTTCAAGCTACTTAAAATAGTTAATTGCGTAGATCTTGGTATAAGTTGCAGCTGTAAGCTAATGTCATTAGTACTGAGGCATACAAAGTTATTAGCCTTAAACAGAGTAGAGCTTAAGTTGGAAGGGGAAAAACGCGAGAGCCATAAATACATTTTTATGATCATGAAATAAGTACATGTGTCTCTGGATATATTTACTATATGGTTTTGTTAAAATGAGTGTGAAATCGTATCTTATAAATAAAAATGAATGTGTGTTTGTTAACGGCATCCAAAGTACTCAATCGATCTTTTTGAAATTTAGCAGTATATTCTTGGGTTCACTGTGTACAGTATAGGCTATATACGGTTTTGGAAAAGTGTTCAGTGCCATGCCCCCAGGATATATAAAATATCAATTCGTCATAACTCTGACTGTATTTAAAGTTTGTATTAATTTGTCCATTAATCAATACTTATTTTCAAAGTTTATTTTCGATCTCTATGAAACGCTTGCATTGGGTTCAAAGTCTGCCTGGTAGGACACAGGCCACATGTAGTTTCTGGAAAAGCCCCCAGGCTACATAAATTTTTCAATTCGGCATAGTTAGGATTTTATTTGGTTCAAGTTAATGATATTTTATATTTAGATATGTGTTCTATATTGTAACGATCGAAGTTTGCAGAGGGTTTATTAGTGGCGAGATGATTCAAGAGGACATTAAACTCATCCTCAATACAAAACTGCACGGCTTGGCATATTCACCTTTCGAACATTGCCCAGTTTCGGGTCTTTTTGATACAGCCAGCAGCATCACGACAAGCCTTTAGTCGATCCTGCATCGAACTGACAAGTTTTTCATTGTAAGATGATTCGATATTCCTCCATTCATGTAACAAAACTTCCTTCAGCTGCGTTGTATTCCTTATCTCGTGACTTCTGATTTACTTTTCTAGCCGATTACACACATGCTTGATTGGATTAAGATCAGGGCTCTGAGGTGGGGTAACTAACAGGTGTGGTGTGTTGTATATAAGCCAGAAACGCACATTATTAGCTGTGTGTTTAGGATCGTTGTCTTGCTGAAAATAGTAATCGGTATCGAGCCCAATGTTTCTAGCGCTTTCTCTCAAGTTAGCATTTAGTATGTTAATATATACATATTGGTCCATCGTACCGTCTATTATTTCCAGTTTGCCTACTCCCGCTGCAGACATACAACCCCACACCATAAGTCCCCCCCCCAAGCTTAACAGTTTTATAGTACATTTCGGATTTAGTGCTTCTCCTTGTCTGCGCCAGACCCGCATTCTACCGTCAGATCCAAAGATATTGTACTTTGACTCGTCTGAGATTATTACTTTGCGCCAGAAGTCCTGGGGCGCATTTACATACTTTTTCACAAAGTCTATTCGCTTTATACGATTTTTAAGACTCAAAATGGCTTCTTACGTGGTGTTCGTGACTTATATCCTCCGCTTATGATAGCGCGACGAATGCTTTATTTATGAACATCTTTTCCGCCATATTTTTTAAGCTCGGAACTTATTTTGGATGCACTTAGAAAGCGATCTTTGTCAACAATTTACTTAATATAACGCTTGTCGTGCGAACTCAGCTTAGTTGGGCGACCGGTTCTCGGCCTGTGCTCCACGCGACCTTCATTTTTAAAGCGACCAATAACCGTTTGAGCAATGGAACGGCTACGAGAATTAGTTTTAGCAATTTCCGTATACGATTTTTGCTGTTTCATGTGCAAATTTAGCTTCCTCTCAGCTAGTGTTAATTCTTTTCCCGCCATTTTTAGCTGCACAAAAATGGAAAACAGCGAAAACTATGTATAAGCTGCAAGCAATGAATAGCCATATTCCACGCAATTGATATATAGAACTTACGGTTAACTATTTCACGTATAGAAAGGATATAAAGTACGTAGACTTTTGTGGTCTGTTTTTGGATATTGCAGTTTATTTTCGAAATAAAAACTGCAACGCATTCCATAAAACTGAAAGCTTCATTACATCCTTGTAGGTATAAGTACTTCGCACATTAAATGAAAAAAAAATGATATATAAGATCAGAATACTTTGTTTATGAGAATATTCTCGGGTATAAGTAAATGTACGCAGACTTAAGTGGATCACTGTATGTAAACAACATCACTGAATAGATCACGCAACGCTGCCAGAGGAAGCGCGATAAGCTGTATTAATGTTTAGCTTCGACAAAGTAAACCAGGTAGTCAGAAGCTGCATTCGAAGGTGAAATAGTTAATATATGATCCAAGGAGAGTTGCTGCAAAATGTTGACACTCTGTCAAAAGTAACACTTGTCGACAAGGGACATCTTGCCATAAGTATTTCATACTAGCAACCCGCACCTTGTTTCACACAGGTTGACAATGTTTAAAACAACTTTATAATTAACATTACATACATACATACGCCCGAAGTGAAGTAGCGCTACCGAGCTCTTTCGCGAATTCATCAAATGATTGGCTCACCACAGCTGTCGCTTAAAGCACGCTGACTTATTCGGGTGGCAGCGATCAAACACACAAGCAGATTTTTTTGGAAAAAGTGCTGCTTTTGTTTGGTTTTTTTACCACTTTTAGTCCGATTGCCACGCCCCCTTTATATATTCCTTAACATTATATAAAAAGTCCATCTCACACAGCTAAGCTTTAAAATGCAAAAAACCGTTTTGAAATCGGAGCATTCTGTACGAAGCCAATTCCGTACATAGCTTTTTAGCGACTTTATTTTATAAGTAGTATAGATAATATACACGATCACCATTGAAAATATGCAATCAGCGGCGACATGACATAGTTCCAAGTGCCGTAATACCAAGTAAAGAGCGACAGTAGGATTCGGAATAAAGAGCATTTTTGCATAGAGTTTCTTCTTCCAATAAAAACAAAGAAACCTGTTCAACCTTATAGGATTTCTCACCTTAAAGATGTCAAAATTTGTTTACTTGAGACGCCAACCAGCTTGTCGATGCGCCTCAGTCTTTCTTGTCGGTTGGGCAAACAGATATAAGTTCCAATTTGGAGGCATCATAGTCTGATGTTGATATGTTATTTCCATCGTTTCTTAGAAATTCGGTACGGTCACGAAACCTTGCGTTATCCAGCGGATATTTTCCTAGCATTTTCCGCCATTATTCCTTTCAAACTACTTCTCAGCTTGTTATACTCACGCCGTTTATTCCTTAACTTTCTTTTTTAAACAAGCCTGTCTCTTCCTTCTCATAAAAACTCTGACTTGTGTGGCATTAAAGCTGCTAACTAGCTCGAGTAACAAAAGAACAAATTTAATGCTGATTTCACACCTATTCGACTGCATAATTTATGCATGGTTTATGTTGCGTGGCCATGCATGTGTGTACATACGAGGTGTGTCCAAAAAGTATCGCGAATTTTGTGTTTTTTCAAAAATTATTTATTTATTCATGAATATCTATTTTGTCCCCTTCAAAGTAATCCCCATGAGATATTATACACTTGTGCCAACGGTTTTTCCAATCTTCGAAGCACTTCAAAAACTCATTTTTTTGTATCTTGTTCAGCTCCTCCTTCGATGCCGTCTTTATCTCGTCAAGAGAAGCGTAACGTCGTCCTTTCATGGGCCTCTTCAGTTTAGGGAACAAGAAAAAGTCACAGGGGGCCAGATCTGGGGAATACGGTGGCTGCGGCATCATTAGTGTGTTGTTTTTGGCCAAAAAGTCGCGCACAAGCAACGATGCGTGAGCAGGGGCGTTATCGTGGTGCAAAAGCCAATTTTTGTTCTTCTTTGCACATCTTCTCGGCCTTCTGAGAACATTTTGTACCACCGATAAACGTTGCTTCGGTCCAAGGTAGCTTCTCCGTATGCCACAGTCAACATTCGGAATGCATCCGCGCACTTAATTTCGTTTTTCACACAAAATTTGATACAGGTTCTTTGATCCATTTTTTTGAATAGGTAAAAATCGAAGACGATCCAAAACACGTGCAAGCAAAGCAGCTGTCAACAATTAACTGAACATTCAAAATGGCCGAGCTTGTCGGCATAAGTGAGAGACATGAGTACCAACATAACGCCACAAAAAATTCGAAATTCGAATATACGGAACCAGCGAAAATTGAAAATTCGCGATACGTTTTGAACACACCTCGTACATATGTATTTATGCTTGTGTTGAAAGTAAAGTGCAAGACAAATACAAATGAGCAATGAGGAAATTTGCATTTAATGAAATTTTAAAATGCAATATCCGGTAACTGAAAGCGCCACCGAAGGCTTCTCAATACAGCAGCAATCATTTGATAACCCCCCTCTGCTCTAGCCGACTCATGCCACCCCGGGACCTTCAAGAGCTTATAAATATACACACAGAATGCAATCATAAAGTAGCTTGATTGAAGAAAGATAATGTAAATGTGCGAATCCGTAACAATAGCCCTTGTAATGATTAGTATGCAATGGAGGGCGGTAGGGCGGGTTGCATTGGAAATTTTGTTACATTTTTATTTTCAATTCTTTCGTTTTTGAAAAAACGCCCGCTCAGTGCACACTTTTGTATATTCAGCGTGTTTTGTTTGTTGAAGTTTACATAGCATTTCGCACATTTCTTGGTAGCTAAATGTATTTATTTGCGCTGAAAAGCTCATCCATTTGTACGCTCATTATTATTCGCTCTTGTATTACTTCTGTTGTTTCAGACATTTGCATTGAATTTTTATTATTACTTTCCTACGGTGTTCCTTTTCATATTTTCATCTTCAATAATTCACATTTGCTTTCCAATACTTTTACTCCTCCACACAAACGTGTACTGGTGTGTACAGATTACCCACCAGAAAATACACTCATACCTTATATTAGCTTTAATATACAATGTTGTCTTCTTTCAATGGAATACGCAATGGAAGTAAAATAATCTTTCATAACCTCATGTTCGACTTCTTTCAATGTCTTTTCATTCCTAGAAGGCGCACAGATTGATTTTTTTGTACTCTGAAAAGCCTTCATTGTTTGCTATGGAATGGAGAACTATTTACATGCAACTGCTGTGCCGTCGATTGTAACCCCCAATACAACTTTACAACCAAATTGATTGGTGTAAAGTGTTTCGGAGATGTACGAAGGCTCTTTAGCGCTTTCGGAATACATTAGGCTTGACCATATTCCACAGCCGTAAGACATAACGCAGTTTGTGAAAAGGGATGACAGGCGTTCCTGTAAAGCCGACCACTTTTGACACTGCAGAGTGAGGATCCTGCTCAACCACGCCATGCTACTTAACCCTTATGGATTCCCCCTTAGCCATCGTCCAACTACCATCCACTTCATTGAAGTACTCCAATTGGGTCAAAAATTTTAGGAGCCTCGTGGATTATTTTAAACTTTGTTGCTGTGGTAGCCAGACTGCGGCGATACCTATTTCTTTGACCTTTTGAGCTTTTGTGTGGAAGGCGGAGTCAAGCCTTATGGTTTTTTTACTGCCTTTCTATCATTCGATTGAAATTCGACATTTGTGATAGAACTTTAACTTAGAGGAAAATAAGGGATTTGAAACTTATTGCACAGTTCAGTACACAATGAAAATGTATTGTAGATACAAAAAAAAAAAAATTTCGCCAGGTGGCGGGCTAATCGAGATAACAAATAAGAGAATATTCCTGGATGGCTTTATTCAATCGCTTTTTGAGTAACCTCCCGGTGAGCTGGACCCGTTAAAGTCTAGGCATATTTCAGAACCCGGTGACAAAAAAAAAATTTTGTTTAAATTCCGCTAGGTGCCGAACGGATCGAGGTATTAAAAAAATTCAAATTTTGACTAACTTTCCGTCGACTTAAGGACTTGAAACTTGGCGCATAGTGCATGATGGCAATACAAATTGTAGAAAATGGAATTCCGCTTGGTGGCGCGATCATTGATATTCATGAAAGTCTCTGAAAATCTAACGAATTGCTTAAATTACTAATTACAATTGCAATTGCTTTTTGCAGACAGTACTAAAAAATATAAAATAAAAATATATTAAAAAATTGTAAAGGCTACCTTTCTATGAATGGCGTCAGAAACAGCATACAATTTTATCCTTAAGCAAAAACGTGGTATCCATTATCCATGAGTTTGAGTTTGAAATTTTCATCATACCATTTGTTATCAATTGAGGAGATCTTAGAATATAAAGATTTATTGCAATTAATAGGCCTTAAAAGTTTTGTCACTAGCTGAACTTCCAATTGCTATTTAAGAAATTGATTGTCTTAGTTTTTTAACGTGCACCCTAAGGCTTTTGCTAAAACGAAATCAGCCGTATATAAGGTGAACATTTTTCGCCGGGTGGCAGTTGTGCAAAAACTTCCTGCTTTTGTTGGCATTCTCTCGTTTGGCAGGCAGCAGCCGGCAATAGTTTTGGCTTTCCAAGCGTCAGCTTGCCATTTTCTTATTGTTTTGCGATGCATTGAGACTCAGCTTTTGTTACATTTTCTTTTGTAAATACATGCATTCACATTACAAATATGTATAATTGAAGGAAAATGACAATAAAGCAGCTTACCACACATGCTGGTGTAATGCTATTGTATTTTGTGACTGTGCCAAGTGCTTTTATTTTTATGCATCATTGTGTCTTTTCACCAAATATATAAGACAATGACATGCAGAGAAATTGGCAACTTGTTTTGCATTCAGAATAAGATTTCGCTGCTACACAGTTTCGCTTTTGTTTTATGTTTTTTTCTTTGGCCATTTTGCGTTCACTTCAAATTGCAGGCTGTGTTATTTCTTTGAAGAAAATATTTTTAGCAACTTATAAGCGTGCGTTCAACTTAATTGGCAGCCTTTGCAGAGAGAGTTGTTATATTTCTGTCTTTTCACATGTTCATGACAGTTCCAACATACTTGATATACTTGATCAGCGAGTTCTTTTGCACCTCAGACAATTTAAGCGAGGACACCACGTTCTATGTGATTGGCTAGAATATTGCGGGTGCCAGTACAGTCGGTTGCTGTCGGCTACACCCAGAACTGAGGAAATAAAAACTTTTGCATTTTTCGTGGGCTTTTGGGATTGGGTATTGGGTAGTAGCATTCTGGAATTCGGTGCAATTAAATCTCGATCGCCTAAAATCGGTTTATATAGAATGCATTTTAGCAATTTTCGGTGCGGGGCGTATGACAGCCTCCTTAACGTCTATTGCTAAAATGCCAAATAAATATAAAAATAGTATAAGTATGTTATTTAAAAACACTCAACGATGTTTTAAAACTAAATTTCCAAGAATAATCTTAGGATCCATTTGTATTCTCACAAGCCATTACAAGATCAAGGCGCATATAAGCAAATTGAGCATTTCGTGCGGCTTCTGTGATAATTAGGAAGAAAGTGCGGAGCACATACTCAAGACCCTCGCCGTAAAATTTATTTGGTTTTTGGGCGTCGGTATAATTTGTTTTTGTTTGGTTTTATAGTATAATATATTGGAATTAATGCAAGAAAAGGGATTCGATCTAACCTATAGAATATTTAACTATTTCGGAACTATAGAAAAAAATACAAGGGAGAAAAAGTTCACTGCCTTTGATATCGTAACTTTAAATTCTCGAGTTGCACACACGTGCAAGGAATTTAGGACGAACTACTAAGCCTTCGGAATGCACCTCGAGCACCAATTCAGAATTTGTGGCGTTTCATTTAAAGCTCGTCATTTATGTAATAAGAAGGAAAGTAAATAATCAGAAGAACGTTTGTGTCGAAAACTCCAGGGGTCATTAGCGCAGCGCAAAAAAGCAAAATATCAAACACTTCGTTAATAAATAAACTTTTATGTCTCTGACTCACTTTCTTCGTAGTACTTCTGTATTTTAATGCACGTATGTATAGTTATCAGCTGATGAACTTTTTTCTGTATCTCAGTAGTTTGAGATCTAGAAGCATAACAAGCCTCCGGCTTTCAAACACTCTGAAAATTTAATCTGCGCGCTCCTCGCGTCGCTTAGCCGGGAACGGTTAGAAATGCGTTGGGTTTATTATTGTTTCTATTAAGTTTATTTTGCAAAATTGTTTTCATTCATTTCAATCTTCCGGTGTCTCTTCTCTTGGATATCTTCTTTTAGTTTTCTGCTTCACACTCTTGAGTACACTTTTTGCTACCAAACTAGTTCAGTAAAAATTAGTTCAATAGTTCTTTAGTTTGAAAACTATCCAAGCCAAATATTAGATAAATAAAAAAATCGACTTTGCAATTCTTGTTTAATTTAAGTTTAATTGAAGCTTAATTTGTGTTCAAAGTAATTGATTTATTCAGCTAATGGAAAATAATTTCCGGTTTTCATTTTTCATACAAGCTAGGAAACATAATAATAATGATTTGGTGCGGGAGTAAGGCCGCGTTTCTCCTTCAAATTTCTTTGGCGTCCGCCGCGCTGTAGTGGCAGTGTGTTGGTCTCCCGTGCCAAAAACACTCAACTGCAAGCACCGAGATGGACAACAACAAAAGTGGTTTGACAAAGTCTTTTCAAAAAGCGGAGTAGCTCTTTTGCAATAACAGGTAGCCCTCTGAGTGTATTTCTTCATAAAGCTTACAGCCTTCGCCAATTTGTAGTTAAAATTACCAGCACCACACTGCAAAATTGGTGGAAAAACTCGGCTGTGATCTTCTCGGAGCTGTATAGCTAAAATTATTGTTAAAATGCGAAGTACACTTCCCAAACCGTGGTTATCTAGTAATAATGGATTAATAACACAATTATCACGTAAGAAATTGTGCAAAAGTAAGTCGAGTTTGCAACCTTAACATGTGTACTTTTCATTATTAGAAGTTGATGGGCTAAAAAACTACACAAGCTTTTACGGGTGTGAAAATTTGAATAATGTAAATGTTTTCTTTTAAAGTTTTCAAAACATTTTTAAGAAGCGCAGAGAGTTTAGAATATAGATTTGTACCACTCTTAAATAAAAATTCCATGAAAAAAATATTGCAATTAAAGTTCTTATATATAGCTGAATAAATTATGTAAATTTCGAATGTGACATGGGATTTATACAATTACTTATCCCTCTATTTATAAAAAAGGTTAATAAACCTGTTACAGTTCATTTTAAATCAATTTTATTTTTTATTAATACTATACAAAAGGTAAGAGAAAGGTTTGAAAAGTATTTCGAGATCTTTTTGAAACCGAGGTAAGCAATTTCATGAACTTTTCATTTTCGGTTTAAAACTTCAGCTTTTTGCTAGATGCATTCAAATTGAACTATTTCAAATGAAAAATTTTTACTTGCATATACACACTCTTTTGCGCATCTACATATCGTCGGTGTCACTGCAAAACCGCGTAGCGCACAAATACAAAACCGCGTAAGTGACATTTGTGCAAAAACTTTTATAGGCCCCTGGCATCAAGACCTATTTATTTATTCACAAGAAAACTACATGTTGGTTTGAAAAATAATTAAAAGAATAGATTTGATAGAAACTTTTTCCATAAAGTCAATATTCCTCTAAAAAATAAGGAATTTGTAGTGGCAAAACAGCCAAACTGAAATATCACTTACGCGGTTTTGCAGTGTCACCGACGACATGTATATATTTAGCTACATTAAAGAGGAGGTGGCGGGACTTAGCGGGGCATTTGTAACAAAGACCAAAGCGGAAAATGGCATACGCCTTGCTGAATTTTGATTGTACGTAATAGGGAAAGGGCAAAAATATGAACGAATTAAAAGCATATAACGCTGCAGCATCAGCAGTGAAAGCGAAATTGCAAAGCAACAACAACCAACAAAAGCATGCGATAAATACGCGTAAAATTTATCTAACCAATGTAGAGAGAAATAAATGGTAAGGGGAGGAGTGAATAAACGAGACTGAAAATGGAAAGGCATCACGATGGACGGGTAAGCCGCTAGTGGAATGAGAACCAACAAGTTAAGCTAACAAAACGTTGCATGCACGAATGCATTGTTACAAGGACGCACAGTCAAATAAGTGAATGAAAGAACGAATGACAGAAAAGGCGGGGGTGAGCAACTGGCTTACGGTCAAAAAAGCAGGGCGACTGACGGCATGCAATTTAGTTGCGCCAAGCTCATTCCAAAAATACCAAATGAGCAGGCAAAAGCATTTTACAATAAAACGTTATTGTAATTGTTTGCTGACTGCTTTAGCATTGATATTTTTATTCTTTTTTATTTTTCATTTTTCATTTGAGTAAAAGTAAAAGTAAAATTCGTTAAAAACTGCCCAGCTGAATGGGAAATTGTTTGGAAAGTGAATTTGGGCAGTGAAAATTGGTTGTAAGTAGAGCGGAAAGTTTTCACTTTTAGGCGGATTTTTTTCCACACCAAAAAAATGGTAGAGAATTTATTTTAAAGGATAATTTAAAAATTTTTTTTACTTAACAATTAATATGATTTGGATTGTGCATAACCAGCGGCAGTGATAGAACGAGTGCACCTTGCGTAATCTGACGCTAGATTCTATGCAGCAGTTGAGGCAAGAGTTAAACGTCCAAATAATAGTGCGACTCTTCCTACAGGCAACCTCCCTAAAAGCTTGGGCGCGACATTTGACAACGGCCCCATCTTCGCTAATCATGCCACTGCAATAGCCTTAAAGGTAGATAGCCGTAACAAGGTCCTTAAGTCAATTGCCGGCAGCATTTGGGGAAAACATAAAACAACTTTGCTTGCTACATAATAATCTATATGTCGGTTTGTTGGTAACGCTCCACCGATATGATCGCCCAACATTGATTACACCAATTGGAGGAATGGTACGTCTGCAACGCCGTCATAACTGCCACGGGATGTCTTCTTATGTCACCTGAGTCTCACTTTCGTCAAAAACTAAAATCATTATTATTGGAGAGAACTCGGAACTGTTCAGCAGACAATTTTTACTGAACTGCCATAAACCCAGTCATCAAACCGACATATATTGGATGGGGCTCCGCCTCCTAGATACATAAGAAAGCATGTAAGCATAATGATGAGACCCGACACCACATTACCGTTTGATCTGCGTAACCTCAGGCGGTCTCTAAGTAACTTCCACACCGAGTCGGTAGACAGACAGATCCCTCAGATATCGGCATGTGAACTCCGTAGTTGACATCCAGCCACTTGCATTATCTGGCGACAAGTCCGTCCTCCCTAGGGAGACTGGAGTCTTACTATTTAGCACAATTTAAATAGTTCTGCATATTGTAATAGGAGAAACTCTTACTTATTCAGACTCAACCCCACCATACCAAACACTTGCCCTGCATGTGGTATGTCCCCTCATGATACTTTGCATCTCCTTAGCTGTTAATTGAAGCTACTCTTCTAGAAACAGTATCACTCTGGTCCAACCTTATTGGAACTACTTTTTTCGTTTGACTATAGCTAGAAAAGCTTGATGACGATTCCCAAAATTATCGTGCTCACTAGACAGGGCAACAGCAACAACAAACAAAAATGCAAGCTTGAACTTGTCTATTGCTACTACGAACTGAGTTGGAGAGGTAGTGTGAAGGCCCCGTTGTTTTAGTTCTCCAAGTTCAGCAGCTTTTATTACGGGTAGCCGTTAGGCCATTGTTATTTAAAAACGATGCAGTGCAATGGACCGCCTTTTGTTATGTAGAAACAATTGAGTGGCTGTCAGTAAATGCGAAGAAATATCTTAACTTGTTTGTTACAGCGCTCGGCATCTCATAGCAATATTCGGGTTTTTAAATATAACATAAACTACATTCATTACTCTAATCCAAAATAGCACTTTATTTTTTTGCCCACCACTGCTTTAATCCTTTGACGTATTTCACCTCAGCCATATTTAAGCGTTGACAGATTTGTGTTTTGCGTTTGATTTGTGTTACAACCAAACTTGACTTGTTTCAATGACAATTATTTTTACATTAACTAATATTTGCGATGTTAAATGGGAAGAAGTATTTTAACATAATTCGCTATTTCTTATGTCAGCATGTGCGCTTAATGTCATGCCTCCCTCGATTATCTTCTCAAAATACTAAAAGCTCAAACATTGTGATGTAAAGTCGTTTAGTGTTACACACTCATTCATACATAGCTACCCAATATCAAACCTACTTTATAACCTTTTTTCCAATGGGAAAGAAAACATGAAAAACGAAAGGATTCCAAGAAAGCTCAATATCTGGTTTCGCCTGCTTTAGACTCAGCTTACTTTGGTGGCATTAAGTGTTTTGGTATGCTTGGCATTTAAGCGCATTACGCGCTTGCCACCAACGGCTGAAGTCATCTTTTACCATTTACATCGAATGTCTTCTCTCCCTAATGTCCGTATTTTTCTTGTATTTTTGCTGTAATTTTTGTTTGAAATACTGACGAAAACCTACCGAAAATCAAATTGCAAAAACAATTTCACGGTAGTTGAAGGGGGACAAACAGTGCCTGTAATGTCAATTGGGTAGACGTTTAGTTGAAAGCTGAACGAAAATCAAATTTAAAAATAAACAAAAACAGAAGCATTTAGTAAGGAATTTGTTGCAACATTTAAAATTTGCAAATCCATTTCTTTTTTTTTACACAAATATGTATTTATTATTTTCAAAACAAAAATATTTGTCAGAAAAAACTAAAGAAAGACAGTAAACTGTTGAAAAAAGCTAACGAAATACAAACTTTATCGTTTGTTTTTAACAGCATAGATTGTATTTTGGTTGTATTTCGTTAGTTTTTTTAACATAGCTCGCCCGTTTGCACCAATATGAAAATTGTATAGGACCGTTTCTTTCGCACAAAATACATGAAAAAATACAAGAAAAATACGTAGTGTCATACGGGCATAAGAGAGTGTTTGTAGAGGCAGATATATATTTCAACGTATCGGTTTTAGGTGATTGTGAGCAAGCAAACAAATGCCATATGGCAGTGAGCTCAACACTTTCGATGGCTTTAATGCGACCGACACCGTAAATACACTGCTTTCGGGTTAGTGTATAGATACATATATTATCACTACATTGCGATTTATTTGTTTGGGTATAAATGGTACTGTGCTACAATTCAAGGCTCCCAAATAAATTCGGGAAAGGTATTGACTGAACCTAACACTATCAAGTTGAAGGAAGGCTATTTTCAAGGATTTGAAGTTCAGACGCAACTGGAAGACGTATGCTGGAAGTTTTCATTTCTTACCCGTTCCTTGCACTTGGTCGGTATATTATGCAAGTAAAAAATCTTAGTTTTAGTTTTATGAAAGGAAGTTGAAATATAACAAAACATATCTTTTCTCACTTACTATCAAATTTTACGAACTCAGCGAAAATGATGTATAACTTTATAAAAATATCTTAAACACTTATCCACGAAAAATTAACGATATTTCATTTTACTTTGGGCAATATCTTGCATCAATTTTTTTAACAGTTGTTGCCGCTCGCTTGATACTTGAGCTCCAGTTACAAGTTCAATGAATTTTGTAGGCTTTCAGACTTTTGTTATTTTTGAAAATTGTCTCACAGTCTCACTTTAAGATTTAAGTACTACCCAACTTAATTAAGTACAAGTTTTTGGAGTAACTTAAAATTTACCAATTTACTACGATTAATAGCAGGCAACACCTGCCTTCGAGTCAAAGTTGTTTGAGGGGGGTTTCGCAAAAGAGTAAAAACTTTGTTCAACCAGGCAAGATCGGGGAAATTCTGTTATTTATCTTCCTAAAAGGGCGATCCACATTTTTATAACTTAAAACACATTTCCTGAGACCAACTTTGGAACAGAGGTATAAATATGGAACACCCTAATTTCATGTCAATATTGAATTTCGCTTTTGCATATTCGTTTATTTAGCATTTAGTGCACCACTCACTGCATATGCTACGCGCCTCGACGTTGCAATAGTAGGGCGCGCTCGCACGTAATAAAGGTGGGAAAGAAAAAGGCAACGAGTTAATAAATAATAAACACCGGAATTCTTTTTGTTCTGTATCGCCGCCGAATGCTTATTTTCGTTAGGTTAGGAGGGGTAAGAACTGCTATCGGTAAAAAAGATAAATTTAACCGCGCGCACAGATACGTAAAGCTGCATAAATACGAGGGGAGACCATGATATTAGGCCGGTGGCCTAAACAGTATATATAAACCTAAATACAAAACCCCTTTAAAAAAAAAAGTTATTAATCCTTGGTCCGATGGTCAAGAGTGGGCGTGGCTATCATTTGATTTAGCCCATTTTAAATAGCGCTGGGATATGAGTGCCAATTGACCTGCATACCAAATTTCATTAAGATATCTCAAAATTTACTAAAGTTATCGTGTTAACAGACGGACGGACGGACGGACGGGCATGGCTTAATCAATTTGTTTTTTCCTCCTGAACATTTTGATGTATATAAGTCAACATCTATCTCGATCCGTTTATGCCGTTACATACCACCCTTAGGCGAATGAATTTAATACAAAACTTAAAATCAAACTTGGCATTTGATAAAAATAATCATTTGGAATAATTAGTTGGATGCGATTAGTTTGCCATTATTTTCAAGGGAAACGTGCATAAAACCACCTAAATATGAAACGTCACCTCCAGAAAGGTTTGTGTCGGGTTTTTTTTTGGAACTTAATGCTGCCTTGTTCGAGTTACATGACCATACTAATTTAAACATAAATTATTTTTTCCCATAAACTATGCTACTTTGATGCCATAATAGATAGCGAGTAGTCTTGGTATGACTCCAAACTTTCCCTTCTTACTTTCTAGCCGCATATTTATTTGGTTCTTGTGTGTATAACTACATAGCTTACTCGCATTAACTGTTTCGAAAAGATTTCTTTACCCTTACCTGTTTTGAAGTGACTGCTTTCTAATTACGTTTGTTTTCATGCCTATCGCTTTCGTACTATGAAGTGACAATTTCGTTTTTTGCTCAAGGTACTTTTTAGATTGCTACCCTACAGTATTTTGTTGCTTTTTTAGTACTTTCTTCGGAATTTTTCTTTATCTAACAATATGACCCAAATTGTTCTTTACCAGAAATTTGCTCAGGTATGCCTTTTTAATCTCCTCTGTATTTTCCATTAAAATTCCTTATTTTTGCACGCTTTCTTTCTTTTTTTAATTTGTCTTATTTTGTTCTTATGCAGTTCACTTAATCACTTCCTTTTTTCCCACACACTCACATATATATAAAAGTGGGATATCATCAGTAGTTTTAAAATTTAATTTCGTTCGGTAGTCATTTTCATTTAAGGGACACATCCTTTTTGTTAGTGTACAATGTAGGCACTTATAAAAATACATATGTATGCATGTCTATATTCATGTGAGTATTTTACACTTGCACTTGTAAACATACCCATTTTACTTCATTGCACTTCCGTTTTTATAACACATCGAAAATGTTTGCTTCTCCATCTCAGCATCGCCTGCTTGCCTCCGTCTGCTGCTTCAAACACAGCTCTGTCCACTAATATCAGTTGCTAAAATGCACAAATAAAATTTTCTCAATTTCAAATAAAAGATTTGCTAACGGCATATCACTTCAAACTGGCTGCCTTGCTTCTACCATTCCATGGCAAGTAGTTCACAAAAATAACAAAAAAAAATGCTATAGCAAATACAATTAGAACTAGTAGAAGAGAACACCTGCTGACAGTAACTTACATCACATCCACTTGTGCACACATTCTACTCCCGTTGCTTAGCAGACTTCAACAGCATTCTAGCTCTTCTTGTCTAACACTTTGGCGCCCACCTGAGTGGCGCCAGCCATTTTTTTGTGCGTATGTGAAGCCAGCACCTGGTGCTATAATTTGAAAGTTATTGCCAACAACAACTCTAAACTGTTTACTAGCTCTGCAATCCTCTCGAATTACTAAGTATAGCACCCGGTGGTGCAGTTTTTTTATGTCGTTGTTGTTGTTGTAGTCTCACCTTTAACAATAATAATAATAATATCTAATAAGATCTCATCAACTTATCGCCATTTCTTTTTGCTTGGAATTTCGTTCTTTACGATTATGTTGAAGAAATTTAATAGGAGTAGTTTGAATTGCTAGCTCCATAAAGTGTGAGATCTAATTTCAGAAATTAATGGGAAAGTCTCTAAAGTGCTGTAAAAATGTGTAATTGAGTCCTTTCAAATTCTCCTCTTGTATGGACTTACAAACATTTAATTATATTTAAGTATCAGGACGCGTTTCCTGGCTATTTTAAATAAAAATGAAATATATTTGACTTTACATGTTGCCGGGATAATTTAATGAACGACGTCGAAGTTATCCTTTCCCTTATTGACAACATCCACGCCTAATAAGAAATTCAGCGCCTTGAGCGACCTTAATGTCTGAAATACAAAAATGTATTCAGAATAATTTTATGAACGTCTTCGAAATTGCCTTTTCTCTTATCGACTCCTATATCGACAATTTTTGAAAAGAAAAAAAAAAAAATTTTATTGGGATAGTTTATTTCTCTCTCCGCCCGTTAAATTTGATAAACTCAGCGCTTTGAAAAAACTTACTGTCTGAAATACAAATTTTGTTAAATTTATTGAAGGCGGAGCAGCGCTCACGATAAAACACTTTGACGATTTTCAAAGCCAAACCTCGTCCATAATCTCGTCGGAGGTTACGTAGTAAATGAAATTATAAGAATGACTTTATAAAGTAAAAACAGACGAGTTGAAAATCATTTAAGGTCTAACTACTGAGGATATGCATCCAAGAACTTCTCGCAACTTTGCTTTACAAAAGTAACCGATTGGATTAGAAATTTTGCGCCTTCGCGGTGCCAGCTGAAATACAAAAATTTTGTTAAACTCAACTTGAGCGGTTATTGCATATGACCAAAGATATGCGCTTTTGTCGACAATTTAAAGTTAAACTTTATAACATACAAGTTGCAATATTGTTGTAAACACAAATTCCCATTTTGTACCGACTGCCATGGCGTATGAGTGACATTTGGGTAAATGCACGATGATTAAGGACCGGAAATGTGGAATTCGTGTCACAAGCCATAATACTATGTAGTAATGTGCAAAAAGTTACCTGACTTTACATTTATGTATACGATTGTCTATTAAGGTGGTTCGCAAAGCATTTTGTGTTCGTTTCTAATAAGGTATCGTCTGAATGGTAGAGATTAGCTCTACATGCGAAACCATGGATTTTTAGCGTAGTGCTTTTGGTTAATCATATTTTATCAAAATCATGGATCACAGCATCAAGTTAAAGAAATCACACGATGGCGGGTCGATAAGTCTGAGGCATACCAAAATTGGAAATATATTTAGAGTTCTGCTTTGACTATAATTTCCATCACACTCTTTGATTTATGGTAAATAGGTAGGCATTGCTAGTTTACATTATTGCGAATGGAAAATTTATATAAGTAAGACAAAAGGAATACTTTACAGATAAGCTTTAGGTAAATGTAAATTTTCTTCGTTTGAATGATTTCAGTTGGCTTCAAGTGGTTAACTAGTGTGTGCTGTGATGAAGGCACTTTACTTGTATCAACACACATACGAACACACCCATGCATGTATTTACCCTGCAGTTAAAACAACTGGTTGTAAAGTACCGCAAAACTAGTATGCATGCTTTTTATTTTATTTGTATTTTGACGCCCTTGACATGAACGGATTGATACGAAAAAGACACAATTATTTGATGACGATCGAGCTATATTTTCTTGCAAAGCACACGACTTTTTTTGCTCTGTAACAACATAATTTTTGCTTATTAACTTATTGATCAACTAAGAAAGCTTTGCCTATTTTAAAAACTATGACGATGTCCTAGGAGTTCCAAAATTTTCAGATTTCGTTGAGAATATGCCAGCTTTCTTCTATGCATGAAGTAATAGCTTGGATTTATTGGGAGTGTACCAGTATCATCCAAGTCGTAAAATAATAGAAAAAAGACGTAGTTATGGTCAAAATTAAAACAAACCGTCCACAATTTCATTTAAAAATTTCATGTGTAATATTAATTATTTAATCATGTGCAAATAGTTCCATAGGGTAAGGTTTTTTCAAATTATGAGTCTCAACGTTTTTTAACGAAATTCTGAGAGAGTGAGCATTAGAAAAAATTTCAAACAAAAGGGGTCTGAGAAGGGTTCTGATGAGAAGTTGGGCACTTCGAAACATGTCATCCCATACCAGCGCTGTGCATATCGTTGTAATTTTTCCTCTAATATCAATTAACAAACAAACATAAAAAATTCGAGCTTTGCTCCAACAACAAATCATCAAAAGGGCTTTCTTCGAATTAATTTACAAAACCGAAGTCAAGGTCGACCATAGTATGATATCGCCGGTTTCGAAGTTATGCAATACATGCAAAACAAAATGGTAAATTTATTTTATTAACGTTATTTTTCGGAATATCAAACAAATACTGTGAAAGTCTCTCAATGCTGGCTTAGATTTTTTAGGACTGAACTTAATTCGAATAAAAATATCAACTACATAAATGTTGCTTAGCAGAAACTTCCAAACGAAAATTTTGTCAGGTGGGCCGTTCATCAGTTATCACGCTGTAGACTTCCCCATTGCTTTCTGATTATAAGTTTTTACTGTAGACATTTGTCAAAACCGTCAAAAGCGATATAGGAAAAAGATAGGTAGAGATCCTTAAATTAGGTGAATGGTGTAGAAAAGGGAATCTAAATTTTTTGTTATAAAATCACTCTCTAAACACCTATTTCGCATTGAGGTAAAAAAATCACACTTCTTGTTTTTATGTTAATACGAATTACAATACGTCAGGACCTCTACCTGTTTTTTGAGGTGTAAACATCTCTGTGGTCGGTAGGGGCTGTCCAGAAAAGTTACGCGTCGCTGCTTGTAAGCGTAAGTGTAAACACCTTTGGGCTCGGTAGGTCAGCGCAATTACGGGTAAGAACTGCCTGCGTCTCTGTCTGTGCCTTGTTGTTGATATACACAGTGTTTACAAAAGCAAAATAAGTGATTATTCATGTTTAATTTATTTTAGATCAGAATACTCAAGACGGTAGTTAATTTGTTTTGTTTGGGTAATCTTTGTGGTTTCACTTATGGAATGAAATGCAAACCAAGTAATTAATATAACATAAAATAAAATGAATAAAAATAAAAATAAAACGGAACAAAAAAAATAGAATTACATGAAATTAAATTAACTAAAAGCAACTATGATCACGGGAAGGAAAGGAATGGAAAGGAATGAAAAGGAAAGGGCAGGAAAGGAAAGGAAAGGAAAGAAATTAAATTTTTTACAGGATACACATGTTTACACATTAAACTCTACGGGTACTTGGTACTCATGCCTTTTTTCTGAAGAGGGCTTTGCATTCAGAGTCAATTCCTTTTATTATCTTTAGATTTCCAATGATTTCTGTGGTTGGGATAAATTTTGATAAAAACGTGAAAGAGTGATCCGCTATCAATACTTTTCGTCCACAGCCGGTTACGATTGGTCCCAACGATTTTTGTTATAAGCATATTTGGGATCAGTTGATTTTAATTCATGGAGTCTACTTTTACCGTGCTCTTAGCGGCACAAAGTAAATCTGTACGATAGTACCCGTTTAGGCATAAAATGAAAAAATCTGTATTTGCATGCTTAAGCAAAAGGGATCACCCATAAATATTGATCAAAACTGGCATGCTACTTTCTGACTCGTCTCGGATTCGTCCTAGACTAATCTCTTTTTTTGCAGGACAGTTTGAGGTTTTACTGCAGGGTAAATAAGGGTATATGCACACGCTTGTGTTGATTCACAACTGCCCTTTGTTACCTACAGTGTTTAATTGCAGTAGCATGTTTGAAATAAAGTTAAATTTTAGTAATGTAGAAAGCAAAAAAAAGGGAATAATGAATATGTGAATAAACGGAGAATGATTCGTTATATAAACAAAATATGCTTAACAACAAACTACAAAAACAACAACAAGTAAAGAATAATGTTGTGCGCATTTATAATTGTCAACTTTATGCTTTTGTGTGTTGGGTGTTGTTTATTTGTTCTTTTTTTGTTGTATATAGAATTTTACACTGACTCAATAGACACGGCTTCAGTAGTTATTTGAAGGCTTTGTAAATTACATTAATTGCATTGTGGATTTTACACTTCCGCCATCAAAGACTTCCTACGCACAATGCACGTTCTGTGATGCATGCATAATCGAGAGAAGTACGTGCGACATCTAAAGCCCGAACTATTTCACATTCATTTGGCTTCACAGAGGGGTTTTGTGGCAATTAACATGTATACGTGAATATGTAAGTATAAAATCAGGAGTTTGTTTAACCCTTACGGGCAAACTCAGGTCCTCAGGTAATATCTAAATAAAAATTTATTTCATTTCTTTCAATAAAGTTAATATCCAAAAAATTAAAAAAAATATGCTAATTATAAAAACTATAGATTACTCAAATACAAATTTTGTTAACAATATTGGTGGCCGAAATTGCCTTGCTTGCGTGCCTTTATTAGCCCGCCTCTATATAGGTATATATATATATACCTAACTCAGTATACTAATTCTATTAACTTCACGGTAGATCTTAAGTACATAAAAGATATTTATTTGTATAAAAGGGCTCAGGCGAAAGTAAACCTCAAGCTCAACTAGCCAAATAACCATTTTTTTTATATAAGCACCGGATATTTATAAATAGCGTGGGTCCTAAGCGATGCCAATTGTCAGATGTCGGACAGAAATATACCAATCGCAAACTAGTTCAAAATATCATAAATATAATTTTTAGTTAATTTAATTTTAGTAATAACTGCTTAGAAAAAATAATTGAAATGCCTCCCGTCATGGTGGACAAACATTTGTCCCACATGGCAAAGGTCACAAGTTCGTACCAGTATTATCAAACTTAAAAAAAAAGATCTACTGGAATTTTTCAAACTCTGTGCCCTGCAATTCTCTCGAAAAACTTTGTTTTTATTGGTACAATTTTGACCCTTTTTCGGCCTAGTAAGAGAGCAGTTCTAAACTAGTATATTATCCCACTAGTTTGGTGCTTCACTGCAGTGTTGGTATAATATACACATCAAGTAGTATACACTTTCGTAGTACCCTCATAAGGGTTAAAGACATGTTGTTACACGTGCAATCATAAATGTAAAATTAATTTGTATGTCCGTCTATTGTTACCGGCACTTCTGAGTTGTATGTGCTCGTAAAACTAGGCAACACCCTTGTTGTAATAGTGGGTGTTATCTATTGTTTGTACTCTACTTAAAAGTCTGGTATATTTTCAACATTTTATCTTTTTTTTAGCATAAAAACCAAACCAAAGTTTGTGACAAAAACCTATACCTATCTAGCACTAGGATATATTTATCTATTCAAATGCTTACATCAAATATTTCCAGTATTTATGTATGTACAAATCTACAGCCATCTCCACTCTTGTTTACGCATACTTTTTCAGTGCTTCCATGATGCGGATGTGAGCCATGTCAAATGTGTTACGACTGTTGTAAACATTTTCACATGACCGCATACAAGTGGAAGTTGAAAAACGCGTTTGTCCTCAACATCGCATTGATTTTAATGGCAAATACTTAAAATGGTTGTAAAAATTTCAGTAGTTTACTTTGGTGAAAGTGAAAAAAGGATTTTGTGTCTACTCTTAAATTAATATAAACATATCTTTTGCCTAAGTGAGTGACTATTTAATGGCTTCTAGTTAAAGAAGACTTCAAGACATTTTATCTCATAAAAAAGGCTTCCAAAGTACTCAATCGATTATATATTCTTAGGATCACTGGTTAAATCATAGGCTATATATAGTAATGTGAAAGTGGGCGGTACCACGCCCCCAGACTGTATAAAATTTTACTTCGTCATAACCCTGAACTTATTAAATCTTAATCAATGATTTGGATAATTTTGGAAAAGTGGGCGGTGCCAGGCCCACATTTTTTATGTTTTGTTTGTCCTTCATTAATGTCCAAAGTTTGTAGTCGATCTCTATGAAACTTTCACTATAGGTTTAGAAGTTCGCTGGGTATGGCATGTGCCATACATAGTTTTGGAAAAGTGGGCTGTGCCACGCCCACATTTTTTGTGTTTTGTTTGTTCTTCATCAATGTAAAAAGTCTAAAGTCGATCTCACTGAACCTTTCACGAAAGGTTCAGAAGTTTGCTGGGTACGCCATAGGCTATATACAGTTTTGGAAAAGTGGGTGGTGCCACGCCCCCAGGCTATATAAAATTTCAATTGGTCATAACTCTGATCTATGTTCCAAAAAACCTTGGAAACAGAAAGCAGTACCAAGATCAAATAAAAGTTAATTCGTTATATCTTCGAAAGTATGTGGATATCAGTATCCGCAGAGGAAATGGGAGGGGAAGGGGAGTAGGAATTGAAATTTGAGATATAGAGGTGGTGTTAGAGTAAAATTAAGAGGGTACAGAAGAGTAATGTTATTTAGAGATGGGGGAAACGCAAAAGTTGAAAGAAAAAGGAGGAGATAAGGATAAATTTAGAAAAAGCGAAAAGTGGAGAGGGAAAAGAGCACAATTTGTTAAATGTATGCAAGTAAACTTTTAGGCAGGACAACGTCTGCCGGGTCTGCTAGTATGTTTATAAATACGCAAACTTTAAAGATTGTCCTTTTTACGGCTGAACTGAAAATCTACCGCATAAGCTTAAGCTACTTTTTTATTAAGAACAAGGTAAAAAATAATAACAACATCGGCCAAAAAGAGTTGATGTTATTGTAATGTTCGCCGATGGATAGATAGATCGTGTGCGTTGACGAAGATTTGCAGCGCTCTGTATTCTTTTCACTGTCGAGTAACGGAAAGCTGCTACTCCCCTTACGCTATTAGCTGAAAAAGTTTTAAACGTTTTCAATTTATTTAATTTAATTTTTTAATTTATTTCGACTTTTTATAACAAGTTGGTTGAAAGGTAGTTATTTGTAAATATTTTGAAATAGGTTGTTCCATACGATATCTATATGCGAACAAGTTAAAAATTTTTGAAATTAACACCCTAATGTACATACACACACATGCCAAAGTACGTGTGCAACTCAAAATATATTAATTTTTCCAATTTTCGTTCTTATCCAAATCCACCCCAATGACCTTGAGTACCCAATTGCGCCGTGTACTCTGCATAGGGGCATACGCAGTAACATTCATATTTGTTGCTAACTTTTAAAAGAGTCCTTCATAGTAATCGCCTTAAAAATTCAACTGACAACATCAGTCAGCGCACTCTAATAAATCATACTCGTAGCGTAATTTTTTTTAGTTTGCTGAATATTTAAGTGTGACTGCTGAAGTAGAAAAAAGGTCAACATGGAAGCGTAAACATACAAATACACTACTAAACATTTATAACCATACTTAAACGACAACACATGAATTGTTCAAAAAACTGCTACTTTAACTATGTCATGCATATGGGATTTCTACATGGTTAAAAATTATGGGCTGAATTTGAAACCGATCAATGGGTAACTATTTTTGTTTAACTTATTTTGCAGTTAATTTACTATTAGCTTCTAAGATTTAGAATTAGTTACGGTTTAGATGTAAAACCTATCTATAATTGCAATTTTTTATAACTAAACTATAAAGTTGAAACGTTCTGACGATGAGAGCAGAACAATATACATATTTTTATTTAAACTTTTCACAACTTTTTGAAGTCCACGAGTTTTTCTGAAATGATGTTTGTGTGTCTCGTAGGTTTGGGCGTTTTAAAAAATTTTAGTGACGAAAAAATAACAAATAAAATTTTATTTACTATTCAAACAATTTTAGTGATGAGTGAAATGTTATTGGTTATTCAAACAATTTTGAATAAAGAATAAAATTTCAATTTTTATTTAAGCTTTTGAAAATAAAAAATAAGCACATCGAGTTACAGCAAATTTATATCCATATATGTATATATCCATAATACGTATTTATAATGATATTTTTGGTTATTTCTGTAAAAATTGAGATTCACTTAGTTGAGGCTTTTGGCGGGACTACTTGTTTCTTTTTGTGTTAATTTCAGGATAGTTTTAGGGATTATTTTGTGATTTTTACAGACCCATTTCGGAATGGTTTTAGGGATTATATTAGGAGTTTTTTGAGACCATTTTGGAGTTGCTTGCGAGATCATTGTGGGAGTTTTCAGAGTCATTTTGGATCATTTTCTGAATTGCCTGTTTCTAGGTCATTTCGGTATTGTTTTCGGGACTATTTTGGAATCATTTCTAAGATTTTTCGTTGGTAATTATCCTGAAAGAGTCCTTAATAAATTTCAAAATGGTTAAAAAAAAGCCTAATATAACCTCTAAATAACCAAGTAGTCCCGCCGAAAGCTTTATTTTATCCAGAAATGATTCCGAAATTGAATGAAATCAACCCAGTTATTCAATTTATACAGAAAAAACAAAAAAAATTTGTATAAATACACATTATGTCTATATGCACATATGGGTATAATTTTGCTGTTTCTCGTTGTGCTTATTTTTTATTTTCAAAGGCTTGAATAAAACTTGAAATTTTATTCTTTACTCAACATTTTTTGAATAACCAATAAGGTTTCACTCATCACTCCAATTTTTTTGAATAATGAAGTAAAATTTATTTTCTATTTTAGTAGTTTTTTATTCGAAGTGACCCAACCTTGGTCTGCAGGTGGAACACTAAACTCCAATTTGGAGTTCTTGATGTAGTCCACAAAGCTTTATATTTAAACTTACTTTTTTAACTGTGTAGCTCAAATACTCACTAAGTAATAAACAAACCAACAACAATTTGTGAATTCCAGTATGTGTGTGTGTGTATGTGTGAGTTTATTTGTGTGAGCGCGCCCATCAGCCAACTTGCATATGCTAAACTGCATTGCATTTTCTAGCTCATAGAGGGTTACAATCTTGTCTCCCTATTTTATTTGGGTGATAAATTGTTCAAGCAGTTAGCTGACATAACCAGAAAAGCTAGAGAAAGTGGAATGGACATCGGAGAAAGATTTTGTTGCTGCTATATACTAGGTAGCAATAACCATGCAAAATAAAAGCAAATTACATTTTTTCCCTAATCTCTAACCGAGGGGCTTGTTAGTTAGTACTTATTCGACTTGGAGAATTTCATACAAAATAGTTGTAAAGATCTGAACCCATTACCTACTTGGTCCTTCAAAAGGAGTTGCTCAACTCCATTTTCATTCCTTGTACCTTCGGATTAATATATCTATTAATTCCTTAGCAAAAAAATTTCATAGCGAATTCAAAAATAATTGAACAATAGGAGCACAATCTGTTTGAAAAAATTTTTAGTTTCGCGCGATTCGGAAAAAAAAATCTCAATCCATTTAGCTTGTGTAGTTGTTGTTGTAAAATTGCTTCGGTAATTGCTTGTCAGTAATCTCTTCTAATCGAAGTCATAGGAAATTGGCAATATACATATGATTAAGTCAGTGCGAGGTTGCTATCAGAAGGGCCTGCTCCACTTCGCATTTAAAAAGAGGATATCATTTACAATATCCACATCAAAGTTGAGTCAGATTTATTCAGTGATGATGTTAACTTCAGCGAGATGCTATAAAATATTAAGCACCTTTCGCAAGTCGAAATCGAATGAAAAGTAGACAAGAAGGTGAAGTTAACGTTATTTCTTCAAGAGTTTTATCTAATCTTTGGCGAATTTGAAATGTATGTCCGATGGCAGCGTTTTCCATTTATCGAACTACGTCCAGCGTCATTATACTATATACGTAATTGGACTATATACGTAGTTGATCCTTACATTAATGCGGATCTGAAGGGTCTCTTGTATTATAAATAAATATTTATATATCGAATAATAATCATTTTTAGTGTCACCATATTCATGTATATTTTCTTAGCCCAACAGGTAGTTTGTCAGCGAAATCCGATTGCGTCATAGTCAGTTGTGGGATCATAAATTCAGATGTCTTTGGTAGTTATTGAAGTAATTGATTTACTCTGTGCGGTGGTGGACTTTGCTGTTTAAGAGGGGGAGAAGAACTCCTTCCATAATCTGAATAATCTCTGAATATTGGTCATCAAGTCGTAGTTTCTTTCATACAAGAGCTCACCTCGCAATTTAAATCGAGCTTTCTTACAACGGACAAAAAAATACCCTAAGTATATAATTCTCAGATCTGATTTTGCAATTCTTTCCTTTATTCTTAAAACGCTCGAGCAACTTCTTAATTTCATCATGGAAAATGAGTTTTAAAATTCTTCTCAAAGCATACATCCCAGTTGGGTCTACTATACAGTTTCAGTTTGTTTTCGTAAGATGTTTTCTATGCAACAGAAGCTATAACCCAAAGGTTTGTGAACTATTCTTCTTTGTGAGCTATTGCTGCTCTATACTGATTTATTCAAATAAAAACGGTTTCTTTTTATGAAGATGTAAGAGAAGAATCTGATTTTTTTGCGCTTGGTATGCTCAAACGTTTCATTGCAATTGCTGCCGTTTATTAAGCAAAAGATTTATTCGCAGAAAAATGTTGGGCTTCTGCTACAAAAACAAAACAATTCTATTAAGCTTTTTAGGCTCGCAACTGCGAAAATATATTTAGTAGTTTATTTCAGGGTATAAAGAGCATCCACATAAGCACTCAGTTTGCTGTAACTGGGTGCGCAGAGATTCAAGTCAAGTAAAAAAGCTCGTACATGCGTACGTCATATCTTAAAGGCATATTTGAAGCGCCTGAAATACATGAGTACATATTTACATACGTCTGGTTATTAATGGTTATGCGGCTTATGCCTCAATTTATCTTTTTTTACTTTTGGAAATATGCTGTGAATTTCAAGCGACAGTTTTACTTTAGGCAATCCGGGTTAATCTTCTCTAATTTTATTTGAGTTTACTGGACGAGGCAATTTTGTTGCTACTGAAAATATCTCCAAGGCCAAGCCATGTTTTTCTCTGGACCAGGGATATCTAAATTAAATATATGTAACTGAAATCAATCTCTTTACTTTTACTGTCCATATTTTACATATAATAAGGGGACGCCCATAAATTAGGTGAGCCATTTTTCAAGAATTTTTTACTACCCCCCTTTCGGTTCTTAATGAAATAGAACTGCTCTATTCCCGGTTATCTAGAGCTCTAATGCCTAGTCTCGAAATTAATGGAATAAACACTCGAACAATTTTGAAGTAGTTAATATTTTGTTAGGTTGACGTGAGATTTGCGACTAAAGCCCCCCCCCCCCCCTTTTTCGTGTTTGAGTGAGGTTTTCTTGGAGTCTTTCGAAAGACCCGTTGATCAGAACTATCGGTTGTATGGAAACTATATCATATATTTTTTGGTTGATGCGATATAATTAAGCTTCTTGTAGATACTCGAAGTAAAAATATTCTGGTTGTGTTCATATCGTTGCTGGAATAAAGAAACTGTGTAAGTGTAAGTGTTACTGTCTCACCAATTTATTCGCAAAAAAAGAAGTTGTATAATAATTCTGTAATTATTCGCAAGTTTACAAAAATAGTGTAAGGTTCACTAGCAGGGTTATTAAGAAAATCTTTGTGAAATACTAGTAATACGAAAAGAACGTAAAGTATTCCACATTATTATATTTCTAATACCTTTTACAGGCAGCTTCAAATTGTGAATAATAAAATAGTGTAACATCGACATGCACTAATCTATTTTCCTGAAAATGCAAATAAAATTTGAAACTAGTGTATTATCAGAAATCAAATGGTGTATATTGATTTCATATAAAAATCTTCAAACCCAAAATAGTGTATACGAGGTGTGTTCAAAAAGTATCGCGAATTTTGTGTTTTTCCAAAAATTATTTATTCATTTATTCATGAATATCTATTTTGTCCCCTTCAAAGTAATCCCCATGAGATATTATACACTTGTGCCAACGGTTTTTCCAATCTTCGAAGCACTTCAAAAAATCATTTTTTTGTATCTTGTTCAGCTCCTCCTTCGATGCCGTTTTTATCTCGTCAAGAGAAGCGTAACGTCGTCCTTTTATGGGCCTCTTCAGTTTAGGGAACAAGAAAAAGTCACAGGGGCCCAGATCTGGGAAATACGGTGGCTGCGGCATCATTAGTGTGTTGTTTTTGGCCAAAAAGTCGCGCACAAGCAACGATGCGTGAGCAGGGGCGTTATCGTGGTGCAAAAGCCAATTTTTGTTCTTCCACAAATCCGGGCGTTTCTGGCGGATTGCTTAGCGCAAATTGCGCATAACTTGCAGGTAATATTCCTTATTGACCGTTCTTCCCTGTGGCAAGAACTCATGATGCACCACGCCCCTGCAATCGAAGAAAACTGTCAGCAAAACTTTCACATTCGACCGAACTTGGCGCGCTTTTTTCGGTCTTGGTTCGTGCGGCAGCTTCCATTGAAATGATTGAGCTTTGGTTTCCACGTCATAACCATGAACCCACGATTCGTCACCAGTTGTGACCCTCTGGAGCAAATTTGGGTCGTCGCGGACAGAGTTTAACATCTCATTAGCAATGTTCATGCAATGCTGTTTTTGGTCACAATTGAGCAATTTTGGTACGAATTTCGCGTAAAAATCGAAGACGATCCAAAACACGTGCAAGCAAAGCAGCTGTCAACAATTAACTGAACATTCAAAATGGCCGAGCTTGTCGGCACAAGTGAGAGACATAACGCCACAAAAAATTCGAAATTCGAATATACGTAACCAGCGAAAATTCAAAATTCGCGATACTTTTTGAACACACCTCGTATGCAGATACTTTCAGACAAATTCACTTAACTCGTATTTCTAAACAAACATGATGGATACGATTCTGCGGATTAACAGATAAGAACTCTATTAAAAGTATGATGTATTCAAAATATGGATATATGAATTTGTAGAAACTTTAAACTCATTTTTTTCAAAACAATACTTCTCATTTTAAACTCTTCAAACATTCCGGCGACGATATATAGTTTTACTTACCAATCATATGTGTATACATTTTTGTTAACTAAGAAATTTTATAAAGGCCGTCTTTTTGAAATTTATTTGCTCATTTTGTTCACAAAAAATATTTTTATTAGAAAGAACTGCTACAAAAAAATTAAATTTTTTTTGAATATTATTATTAATTCCCAAATTTCTTTTGTTGAAAAAATTTCTTTGAAATATTTGTCTGTTAATCCATTGAGTGTGTCGCGGAAAAACTGGTGAGTGCTGCAGGTCAGCTTTATACCGATAGACAAAATCAGCTGCAAGGTGAAAATCATAGCAATCATTAAGCTTTTAGAGCGCTGGTTTTGTGTCAGCAAAATCCTATTTCTACTCATTTTTACCGTAACATTGAGCATGCACCGCTATCTGTCATTGATCACTGCCCATGATGAAGCTATTAATAATTAATTAAAAAATAATGATCAAAAATAAACCCAGTAATAATTTTCATAAAAAAATAAAAATGATCATTCTTGGTCTTGAGCTCATTAATAATCTTGGATACTTTACAAATGTACAGGTCGTAAAAACAAGAGTTGAGTTAGATTGTTGGTATACAAAAGAGAATAAGAAAAGTAAAATTTGTTTAAAAAATTATTGATTATTCTTTATTATGAACCTTGAAATTGTTCGGTTCGGCTCCAGTCAAAGTTGGTCTAAGTTTGGTTTGATTCGGCTTTAAAAATCGATGTTCGGTCCTTCTCCATTTCCAACAGTTTTAACTAATTAATTTGCTCAATTAGTTCTCTAAATAATATCTAGATAGCCCTAGGTGCTAGCCCTACCTGGAAATATTTTTGTTGAAATACAACGTAAAATGCAATTCGCTTGAATTGAACATTGGCATATCTCACTGAATTTTTTTAAATTTCAGAAACATCGTACCAAATAACCTGTATACAAAATTTCATAGAAATATGAAAGAAGTTTGCATGTAAAGAATTTATACTGTCTGGCCTTGTTATTATTTCTATTCTTAGAAAACATTGTGTACATCAAATGCCAAGAAATCCAGGAATTTTCCCTTGGATGATTACAAATACCTGTAACAAATAAATCATTAACAAACTGTAAATACTTATTTTGCGTCTTACTGATAATTAATTATAATTTTTCTTAAGAATTTAAGGTTATTTTCTGACTCTTTAGAACCCAGATAATTTAAGTTTTACCAACTCTCCCATTTTCTATTACTTTGCAGGTGTAAAACCGTTTCGAGTAACAGAAAATAAGCATCAATTGGAAGCTATGCTTTCTACTAGTGCAGCAACAACAGCACCACGGTTTCAACTATAAATAAATATTTATTGAAATAATGACGAGAATGTGAGTTAACCAAAAAGAAATCAAAAAAAGAGACGACAAAGTGGAAAAAAACAAAAATAAAATCAACAGCGTGCACAAGTCAAAGTTGATGCTGTTGAGCCTGAGTCAGCAACAACAAGCGCGTTGACATGTAAGGTAGCTGCAATTGAACCATTCGAGGTAAGTCGAGCACAAAAAACAAAAAAATGATGCTCGTTCAAGGAAAAGACAAACGACAACACGCAGCGTAATAACTTCGTAAAGTGAAACCAATTAAAAAGAGCGCGCGTGATTCCAACAGAGCGATGCTGTAGAGTCGCCAGCTGCAGGCATAAAATATTTACATACATACATGTGAACATATACACCTAGATAGGTATATTTGTATTTGCATGGCTCAAAGCAATTGATAAAATTAAAAATAAAATAAATTTATAACGGAATACAAAAAAAAACGTTAAAATAAAGCCGCGCACAGTAAAAGCGGTGACGACAGGATGCTCGATTGTGTTGTAAAATCTATAAATAATCCAGCATAAAGATATTCAACTGAGCTAACGGACGCGCTAGAGCCGACAGACTTTTTTAGTGTGAATTTCATAGCGAAAACGACAGTAGTGCAAAACGGTTACGGCAACGAGTGTACTTTCGGTTTTTCTCGAAATTTATTATTGTGCAGCAACCCGGAGCTATTGTGGCTCCATCAATAAAACTGCAGCAGCGCGCACATCAATTAAACGCGATAAGCATCACGATTGCTACAACAACTACACTCCATTTAACCCACATTACAATAGCAATAACAATTATAATCACCTCGTTACAAATAACGAACGCAGCATAGCATAGCGCTGCGCTCGAAACGTCCGACGGCTACTTGACATTTGCAGCGAACTGATCAAGTGATTATACGCCTTATTTATATATACAGATATACATACATGCGTATGTATGATTGATAATTTGCTTATTTTCGTGGCAATTTTCTTAATACGGAAATCATCACCCATTAACAATTGTTGTATAGCACCAATGTGGAAAAAAATGTGTAAAAAGCCAACGAAATTCAATTTCACATGTCAGCCAGCGTTTCCTGAACAGTCGTAAAAGCATTTTCAATAAATTTGTGTGTATTTTAAACACTTCGAAATATATAAAAGAGTTTATATTTTGTCCATTTAGTTTGTTAATTGATTTAACGTTTGTTATTAATTAAATTCTCAATTTACAAAAAATCGCGTGGTGAAATTCTGCACAAAAGTTTTACTCTAGTAATGAACGCACATATCGAATAAACGTACAATAACAATAATAATAATAAAAATAAACAAATTTAATTAAACGCAAACATCAGTCACGCAACCACTTACTACATCAACAAAAAAATAAATCGTTTTACGCCAAAAATCAACAACAACATGACATATTGGATTCTAATACTGCTGGCGCTGCTTACGTACGCAGGTAAGTTAGAACCCTTTCTCTTGAATTTGGAATGCTATTAATGGCAACTACAATAACTATTACAAATTGTTAATACCTCTGACGCTTATGGAATACTCACTTTTTTGTACGGCCTACACGAAAGTTACCAACACGGCCCAAGATAACAACTTCAGCTTTTCGAAGAATTTTTTTTTTTTTTTTTTTTCTTTATTGACAACATATTCCATTAACAACGGTTTTCTCTAAAAAAAACAATGTTTTTGTGCAAGAATATAGCTTATTTCTATTTAACACTAAATGCCGTCAATCATAATGAAAGGCTATACGGTAAAAAGATAACAATAAATATAAAAATAAAAAATTAAATATATAAAAAGTAGAAAACAAAATCGATTTTACTTATGTAATAGGAAAAATAACAATTTAATTTTTACACCATAAAGTTAAAGTTATAATTGGCCAGAAGTAGCCGTCTGAGTTCAGCTTAAAGCATTGCAGGTTTCTTGAATTTTTAACTTCATCTGGAAGTTTATTGAGCAACTCTACACCATAGTGTCTTATAGATTTTGCGCACCTTTCTGTTCGAAATATTATATTATAGATTATGCTTTATTAAATTATGTTTTATTTTATAAAATGCTATTAAAGTTTGGGATATGGAATATTTTCGAATGTCCAACCTGTCTTGATATAATAATACGCTTGGTGTAGTTCGCGGTAAATTTAAAATGTTTTTAATAGTTTTATTTTGTATTATTTGTATCTCATTTGTAAGTTGTTCTGCGCAAATATTCCATATAGGGTTCAAATAATTAATATATGACATAAAAAGAGAGTTGTATAGAAGCCATAATTGTTTTTTTGGTATCAGATTTCGATTTCTGTAAATCACGAAATTCAGTGGCATTAGCTTCATTTTCAGCTTATGTACTCGTATATGTTCTCGCCAATTTAAATTAGCATCAAACCATATGCCAAGATATTTTATACTCTCGACTCTAGAAATGAAACTGGCATCTAAGTTTATTCTGTTCAAGTCACTTAAAGCGGGAATATTCTTATAATTATTAAATATAATAAAGTTAGTTTTAGCGAGATTCATTTTCAATAAATTACTCTTAAACCATCGTGAAATGGTCTTTAGATCCGCTGGAATATTGGCCAGAAGCTCATCAAGAGAATCAGTAGCACAGAGAAAAGTCCTATCATCCGCATAAAATTGCGGTGTTCCTTCCAACTCTAGCTTAAATATGTTGTTAATGTATATTAAAAATAATGTGGCTGCTAATTTGGATCCTGTGGAACACCACTTTAATAGTTTCAATTGAACTCTTAGAATCTTTAATCTGGACAAATTGTTTTATATTAGTTAAAAAGCTTTCAAAAAGTTGAATAGCAATGCCAGTAACTCCCAATTCCCTAAGCTTTTGTATCATAATGATAATATTCACTGAGTCGAAAGCTTTGCTTAGGTCAATAGCCAGCACAGCCACATATTTCTTTTTATTCAAGTTTTCATATAGAAATTCGGTGCAATTGATACACGCAGATAAAGTGCTGGAGTTTTCAGTAAATCCGAACTGATAATCGCTAATAATTTTGTTGGTTTTGATGAAATCTTTTAATCGAGTTAGCAGAATACTCTCAAACACTTTGTCAATTGTGCTTAACTTTGTTATTGGTTTGTAATTTGAACAAACCTCCTTGCTTCCGCTTTTGTGAATTGGGACTACTGAGCCAATTTTTAGCTCCTGTGGGTACTGACCACTATTAAAATACTCATTAATAAAATATGAGAGGGGAGCAGATAGTTCATCTTTGTACTTTTGTACTAATTTCGCAGATATACCGTCTGGACCATTGGCCGACTTTGGGTTAAGACTGCTAATAGTATGGCTTACTTCCTCATTGTCGCACTGATATAATACAAAAGGGTGCATTATTCCTGCTGTGGGCTGTGTGAAATATTCAAAATTTTCTGGCGTATCTATAATATTTATAAAATAATCATTGAAATCATCTGCTATCTCAGAAGAATTTGTTAAAGTGTTATCGTTACATTGTATCTGAGTGATATTTAAATGCGCGCTATTACTTTGTCCATATACATACAAGCTGATTTAAAACTTTCCACGTTCTAGTGCTCGACCCAATATTTTCTTCTATCTGGCTTCCATAATACTCTTTTCGTGAATAGTTTATTTGATTTCGCGCCTTATTTTTATAATGCCTAAATTGGTTTTCAAAATACAAGTTATTTACGTACTTTCTTTTCAATTTCTAAAATTTATTTTTCTGTTTGATTAACGATTAGATTTCTTCATTCATCCACGGCTTCTTAACTTTTTTATTTGTTTTTTCAATACATTTGGTGCATTTTTCAATACTAGTGCATAGCTGTGAATGAAATGCAGAAAAATTGGGCTGATTTAACATACTATTTATATAATTTTTTTCTTCAAACAGCGAGTAATCAAAAATTCTAATTTTATTTTTTTCACGCTCAGTATTTTGTATATTGTTATTTACTGTTGAAGCCAGTAGTCTATGATCTGATATTACATTATCATCTAACGATAAAGTATATTTGTATTCTACAAAATCGGTTAGAACATGATCAATGATGGTTTTATAATTATTTCCTCTTCGGGTATAGTAGATATCTCTGTCTAAATTTTTCAGAAAGAGAAACCCCTTGTTGAAAACTGCATTCACATAGTTGGTGAGTTCGGTATTTGGCATTAATAAATTTAAGTTAAAATCTCCTACTACGATGGATCGCTTATATTTCAAAATATCATTTTCTAATTTGCCAATAAAAGAACCAATATTAGACGCACAGAATCTATAGATACATGATATGCACATGTTTGCTTTGATTAACTTTACAGTCAAAAAACTACTTCCATCATATTCTATAGCTGATACGAGAGAAGATGGCATCATTTTGTGTACAAATATCGCACATCCACCTGCCCTATTCGATGACCGATTTGCAAAATAGGCATTATAATCTATTAGACTGAAATACCTATTCTCGTTTTCATATATCCATATTTCGCTTACTGCTATTACATGAATAATTTTACCCTCGATTGCATACTGATGGATTAACATATCTAAATCATGTAACTTATTTCTAATACTCTGTATATTTAAATACAATATGTTAATATTTTTGCTATTGTTAATAAAACTTAATTTGTTTATGTCATACTTCCCAGCAACCATAAATGCTGCATAATTAAATGTGTTAACAAAATATATGGATTACTTACATGTACAAGGTGGCGCAAAAGTAATCCTCCTATCAGAAAATGCTATAAATTTTGCGATTGGCCCCTAAGGTCAGTTCTGTTTTGACATTTGTGTAGTAAATACATGCGAAATACATGTTAATAAACAATTTTTACGCTACACTGCTCCAGAACGCCGAATATTGCTGACTATTTATTTGGACAATAATCGGTCGGGGCCAAACGGTTACTGTGAATGGTGAGCGCTACAGAGCAATGATCAACGAGTTCTTTTTGCCGCAACTTGATGAATTGGGATTGGAAAACATGTGGTTCCAACAAGACGGTGCAACAGCACACACTGCACGTGCCACAACCGATATGCTGAACATCGGAAGCTTACTTTTGCGCCACCTTGTATATGCATACCTAATAGTTACAGTATTCAATATGTATTGCAGCAACTTTTTCAAGTCATCTAATTCCTTAACTTGTATCGCAACAGTGTTACTCTCTTTTCGTACATATACTTTCGCTTCTTTGACCCATACGTATTTGTAATTCTTTTTATATGCTTCGATTTTCACCTTCTTCACTAGATCGCTGAGTTCTCTTTCCATCAGCTGATGAAAGCTTACGTTCTTTCCCTTCATATCCATGTTTGGAAGTATTTTGTTTATTTCTATCTTCCCACCTTTCTTTCTAAACTCGAAGCATTTTTTCTTAAGGTCATTACTGCTCATTTTCACAATTACTGGGTATGTCTTAAATTTTTTATTTTCGTTTTGATAGACATCTTCGATGCTATCACTGCTAATATTTGCATGGACTTGCGCAGCAATTTCCATCACAACAGATTTAAGTTCGACGTCTTTGATTTGTGGTAAATTGGTTATTATTATGTTGTTTTTGTTTCTTTCTTGCTTTATTTCCTTCATGTTTCGTTCTAATGTTTTCATCTTAGTTTTAGCAGTCTTACCGTCTGCTTTAAGCTCTTTTAACTCTTTTTTTATTTGCTTGTTTTCTTCTGTTAATCGATCGATATCTTTTTTAAGCGCATTAAAACTATCACTAATGTGCTCTTGCGAGTCTCTTATTTTTTTCATCGCTTTTTCTTGCACTTTAAATTCTCTACTTAATTTGTCTATTATCGACGTAAGGTTCACAGAGGCTGCTTCGTTGTCGCTTGAGTCGCTGGACATTTGCAGCTTTTCTTTGGTTTCATACTTTT
The DNA here is from genome assembly GCA_949987695.1 of Merzomyia westermanni. NCBI lineage: Eukaryota > Metazoa > Arthropoda > Insecta > Diptera > Tephritidae > Merzomyia > Merzomyia westermanni. The sequence continues at coordinate 4,715,699 of OX465290.1, read as the reverse complement.
TTTTTGTTCTTGTGTTTGGAGCCATTTCTTAATTTTTTTCGCGGTGTTAAATGTTTTCGATTAACATAAATTCAAGCACAGTTCACTTTTTCAGCAATGTCACTTATGTAAATATGTTATATACTATTTTAAATCTTTTAGCTAACTTTATTCAATTTAAATATAATTTATTTTACTGAGCTAGACTTTTTGCGTCCTCTCACTTTGACTGACATCACAAGATAAGAATACGAACGAAATTTCTAAAAATGACAAAAAAAAGAACAAGTAAGGGTGTCCAGGTCCGGGTGTAACTGAACATTATATGCTCAGCTCAGAGATTTATCCCCAAACTTGGAGGTATTTTTTCCTTGTCTTTAAACAATTTCGATTTAAGAGATATCACTTTTGTCCCATTTCTTGAAACCCTCGTGTGAAATATTAAGGAAGATTTGTTGTATTTCAATGAATTTTTCTATTAACTTAAAACCCAGGTCTACTTTGTTTTTGTTGTGTCAGCTTTATATTGAAATTTACCAAACAATAAACAAATACTATTCTTTGATGCAACACAAAAAAGCAAACCAATTGTGCTATACTTCTGTCATAGCGCAGACAATTATGGTTATTCGATACTGCAGCATCATTCCAATGAAGTGAAATTATTTCAAAGAATGGAATCTTAAGAATACACTATCGAACATTACTTACTTGCAGTTTCACCGTAAATGCCCTCCCATCCAATAAATATACCACTCACTGTCATGTGTGTGTATGTAAGAATGTGTGAGCAATTGCAAGTAAAATAGTATGCTGTCACAGACATAAACTTTGCCACTACATTACGCACACATTGAATTGAATGGCATGGCTATTTGCTATTAGTATTAGCCCTGCCGCATTTGACATCGAATATTTGTTGCAATAAAAACGACTAACACACACACTCACATCCACTCGAATTGCAAACGGTATCAATATATGCATTGTTGTTATTGTTTGAAAATATAACATTTCTACAGTCAAGCTGGTATGCTTTTGAAAGCCTTTGTGTGTTTGCGCGTGTTTAGAGGTTGCTGCAAGAACATGACAAAGGATGTGCCGACATGCCACACATGCCATTATTGAGTAAATTGAGTAGGAAAGAGCTGTAAAATGGCGGAAAGTGTGTGTGTGAGTGAATTTCTACTGTAACAATTATATTTATATAATATTTTTGAAATAACCCAGCCAGCACAACCATGGAAAACGCGGTCGTCTCCGGATTTTTTCTTCAAGAAATCGTTAATGGTATTTGTCAAAGTTTTCCTTTGAAATTGTTCAGTAATTACGAGCTTAGGTGAAATCAATTTATATATATAAAATTCAAATTATATATGTAACTATAGACCGACTTGTGTCCTAAACGTATAAACCCATCGTAACCAAATTTGAAACACGCACTGGATATCTTCCAGGGGTGGTCATGGGTTAAACAATATTTTGATATATTTAGGGGTAGCGGCACCTCCCATACTAATGGAATTTTCATAGTCTGTATCTCTGGAAGTATTTACGTTAGACCTCTGAAATTTGGTGAATCGTTATATGAGATTAATCCCTACCACCTCCAAAAAAAACTGGGCATAACGAAAAAGGGGCGTGGTACCTCCCATACAACTGGAATTTTTTTTATAGAAATGTGGGGTGAAACTCACCCGTATAAGCTAGTATGAAATAAAAAAAAGAAAAAGCAAAATAATTGCAAAGTGTTCAACAATAAAAATATTTTTTTTTGTATTGTAACGAATTCGATGATTCCTCGATAATTTCCTGCTGGCTTAGTTCGCTATAAAGTTATATAAACAAACGCAATAATTGCAATACAAATTCACGAGGTAGGTAACTCCACAGTATGTTCACTATACAACACTTGTAAAAGAACGTGATCAACTTGGTTTGGTTGCTTACTGGATTATACGTCAGGCCGGTCGTCAGCTTCATCACCTAGAAGTGTCTCTATATTTCTGGATTATTCTTGGGCTATGTATCAGATTTTGCTCTTTACCTCATACTCGCTGACATTACTGCTATCTCGTTTCCTCCTACAGACATGCATTAGTGTACCCCTAGCTGTATGTTGTTGTTGTTAACAGTGCTTCGCCCTGCCCAATGGGCTTGATCACTCTAAATTGTCATCACGCTCTTCTAACGGAAGTCCGAGGAAACGCGCAGTTTCCACAGGATTGGACCAGAGTGATGTGGGTGTTAGAAGAGTGGGTTCAACTGAACAGGAGAAGAGATGTATGGTATCATGAGGGGACATACCACATGCAGGGCATGTGTTTGGTATGTTGGGGTTCAGTCTGGATAAGTAAGAGTTTAACCTATTACAATATCCAGAGCGAAGTTGTGCTAGTATGATTCTAGTCTCCCTCGTAATTGCTAGCTAGCGGTGTGAAATAAAAATATTTTTGAAGAGAAAACTTCTTTGGCAGAAGCATATTTTTGAAACTTGATGAAACTCCCTTCTATTTTCGAATTGTAACAGTACCGCTATAAAACCGGACGGACCGGTAAATGATTGGTCTTTGATAATATTCAGTTACCAAATACAATGATAAAGTCATCTTGACGCTACACGGCATCATAGCTGAGTTGTTCGAGTATTAGTTCTAACAGCGAGAAGGAGCTGATGGGAACTTGGTAATTTCCAAACATGTTTCAAACATGCTTCAGCCCTGGTAAATCTATCATCGCCCAGATTTTCACTATGCTTCAAATTTGGAAAAACGTGAAAAAAGAATCGACAGGCTTTATATTTTTGCCGCTTTTAGAGCCGCCATCGACACCGCGAAAAGGCGCTGCCTTATGCCGTTATATCTGAGTTTGGATTCCCAGCAAAACTTATGCGACTGTGCAAAATGACGTTGAGCAACACCACCAGCTCAGTCAGAATCGGGAAGGAGCTCTCCGAGCCGTTCGTAACTAAACGAGGTTTGAGACAGGGTGACCCGCTATCGTGTGATTTATTCAATTTAATGCTGGAGAAATAATACGAACCGAAGAACTTCGCCGCTCAGGAAATATGTTTTCAAGAGCGTGCAGTTGCTGGCGTTTAACATTGGCATCATTGGCTCGAATAATCTCGCCGTAAGTTGTGCCTACTCCAAATTAGAGAAAAAAATGATGGGAACCGGCATTAACATCAACAATAACGTCAGCTTAGAAATCCAGCGAATATTTACCATTGATAATAAATGTTTCGTTTGACTGAGTAGGCAATTGAGAAGCAAAGTCCTCTCTCGACAAAGTAAAACCAGAGTCTACAAGTCGCCCATAAGCAAGTCGCCAAGTCGGAGCATAAGCAGATGAGTGGGCCCTTGGAGTATTCGGCAGAAAGGTTCTTCGAAGGATTTACGAAAGGAACCCACCTATGGCAGCAGAGAAAGAGCGAGGCCCCCACTCCGTTGGAAAGACCAAGTGGGGAGCAATCTGCAATCCCTTGGGATTTTCTTAGGGCGCAATTTGTGGGAGCGTGAAAATCGTTTGTACGGTTGAACTAACAGCCGTTTAAGGGATTAACCTATACATGTATTTTAGTTCCACTACAGTGAGTACGGAAAATTGTGTAAATGTGTGATTTTTATTGAAAATCGCCATTTCACAAAAAATCGACAGGACTGCAATCGATTCCACCCACTACTAGCCACTTTAAGCCAGTGCTGAGAGATACCCTTGTTAAGTCTCAGGAGTGAAAGTGCCTTCTGTTTTTTCAGACATGAGAAAGCGCCGACTTGTTAGGGTCACGATTCATGGTCTGCTCTGATCAACCAGACTCCATATTGTATTATCCAACGTTTCGAATAGCCAGCCTGCATAACTGAGATATTGAATTGGAGCACGCTCTGCGAGTAGACGACAACAGATGTGGGCATGAGAGCGAGTTTTGCAAAGATTTTGATGCCTTCTGCACACTCGAGTTCCAATCCCTTCATGAAAAATTCATGAATTTAAAATTTTCGGGGTGAGTTCTTACAGTAAAGATGACCTTAAAGTTTGTATCCAAGACTGGCCTGGGAGAGAAGTTATAATGTTTCGGTTTGATATGGTACTCAGCTCTATTTCCAGACTCCCAATTCCTGGGACGCCTAGTGTATAATAAGGCGATGGATAGCGGGGGTGCCTTACACATCATGTTCCAAGCATATTGTGCATGCAGATGTGTTCCACCGCGTAGAATGGGCATTAAGGTCGTCATTTTTGCCCCCTGACCTAAAGTTTTGGCCAGCCAACTTTTCTCTTGTATACTTCCACAACTATCGCGTCAGAAGTTGTCACCGTACACAACTTCTTCTGTAGAGTAATTTAATCTGAATCATAAAGCATTTACGATTACCTCTCTTGGAAGCTTGCCAAAAAAATATAATTACGATAATAATTCCACGCCTTCGACATGAAGGCTTAGCTGCGATTTAACAAGCAAAAAAAGGCTTTAACGGCTTGTGACACAGAAAAGCTAAAAAGAACTAAAACAAACAGCGTTTCAGCCGCCAAGTGGAAATGCGATTTATGGCACGCTTTTTTCGTCCAAAATACCTTTCCGTGGCGACTTCCGACACAGATTCTAACGTACTACATTTGTATGTTTGTATGCTATAGTGAACCAGATCAACGGCGTGTGAGTCGTTGCTACAAACAAAGTCCAAGAATATGATGCCAATTCCAAAGTGATGAAAAATATTCTAGGTAGGTGCACATACATATACATTGATTCACGATAGGGATGTTACGGAGCTGCGATTCGGCTTGAAAAGGTTGACACTTTCGATTGATATGGACATCTGGTAATGCAAGTCTGTACTCTTAAATCATTTTTGAATATTAATTCATTTACTCCAATCTACTGATTGCTAAATCTTACAGACTATCAGCCCGATTCTTAACGAAACATCCGCACGTATTTTTCCGCTTCTCCCTACTCCCTTATTCTGTACACAAGATCCGCATGTATTTTTTCGCTTCTCGCTCTTCGCATATTTTAAGCGAAAAGTGGTTTTGCGAGTAAAGTAGGTATCACTAATGAAAAAAAAAAAAACGGGAATACTCAACAGCTTTTAATAATAAAAAATCACTTTTATACATTAATATCGTGTTGCTTTTTATCTTAAGGCCGAAAAGTATTAATAATCTGCAAATATAAACTTTAGTAAGCCTTATGCAAGGGCAGCCGGAAATTCCGGCGCCTTCTATAAAGGAAGAGAGGAAGCGCTGAATAGATTTTGCAAAATGCGGAGGATTTAAATTCGGCAGGCACCGACTTATTTATAACACAAGTTTAATCGGCGAAACTGTAAACTGCTTTTTGGCCTGTTGTGTGTGCGTTGATAAAACGTCCAATAAATATTTCTATGCGGGCTTATTTACCCTATAGTTTAAATTAATCTGCAAAACAATTGAATCAATAAAATCCACTAAAAATAAATTTGTTACAGCTTACAATGATGCCGGCAACTCAAGTGCGTTCTTATAGACCTCCGTTGAGGTTCCTCTGCTGGAGAATCTTTGGTTTAATTTTCTGCTATCATTCCAAAGGCAATAATATGCACTTCAATTATTAATTTAGGTAATTTAACAACTTTTTATCAAAAACTATTATTTGCCATTCATTGATCACAAAAGGAGGCCCACAACAAAACGTAAAATAGCAACACAGCTGGAATGAAAATTCCTTTTCGTCAATTTTTCTCTTCACTAGCCAAAGAGAATTGGCGGAAATTTTCCTGGCGAATAAAAAATTCCGCAAGGAACAGAACTCCGAGTGAATATTTAAAATCGGGTTATATATGTTTGATACGAAACGTTGAAACAGCTTAAAGTTCATTGAAGTCTAAAGAGCTACTGGGTCTGCCGCTACCGTAATATACCTAGTTTCTATACATTTAAGCACCTCTAGCCAAGAGAAGAGTAACAAAATTCATATGTACGAGCGTCTGTATATTTAGCCTCACATCCTGGCTAGTTGACTTGCCGCGCAGCCAACAAGATTGCATAACCTAAATTCCGCTTTCTGTTTTGTTTGGAACAAAAGATATAAAGCTGATTTATAGCCTCAAATAGAGATATGAAAAAATTGAATGAAATAGCCTTCGTTGGCTGCATGAAGAACTCCGCTATGAATGTGTATGTGGAATAGATGTATGTGTGCAGCTACCTAACCTACAGAAACAATTTTCAATTGCTATGAGTGCAATGGGGTATAGTTGTGTGTCGTTTTGGGTGCATGCTACTCCGGCTATTACGTCCAATTTAGTAACGTGAACGATCTAAGTGAAGAAGAAGCTTCAACCACGCCGTTGGAAACCCATGGGTGCTACAGAGAGAAGGGGCCAAGCCGACATCCTCGACTAGAGCGCCCACTGATATTTTACGCCAAGTGGTACAGCTGCTAGAGGGCGTCTGAGGCCCACCCTATGAAACTACGCGTAATTAAAAATTCCTTACAACCTTCCCCCAAGGCAAGCATTTTAAGGCCAACGATTTAAGGGCGTGTTTTTGGAATATGTGGGAACTTTTGAGGTTAGGCTATCTAATCTCGTTCGTGCCTGGGGACCGCGTTCATATCGTTATGATGCACAGCAAATGAAGTTTCTCTAGCATACTGTTTAACTTCATCCACAGGCGGACAGAAATATTGGACGACATGGTTAAGTATTCTTTGTTTTATAACCGATAAAAGCTGCCCCCACAATTACGCTGGGGGCCTATAACGCCTGGAAAGTGAGAACAATTTACAACTTTAAAATGTAATCGACGAGTTTCTCACTCCCATTGTACCGTCACTGAGGACATAATAGGGGTTTAGCTAGCACGGAAGAAGGGACAATACTATCGGGGTGCTACCGGTTGTACAGAGAGTATTTGAGTTATAAAGGGAATACTTAAACAACGCAGATTACCAACATAATAATCCGATCTATGAGTGAAGAAATAAAATTGACTGACTACCCACCGAGCTGGTCCAACACGTCCTCTTGGGTCGACTTTCGCTCAGATCTTCACTGTGTGCCAAATTCTGCAGCAGATCTACGATAAGGGAATCGACACAGACCATTGCTTTGTCTACTGTTGTTGTTATTTTTCGGAAAAACCACTTCCTGAATGTTTATAGTGTGTTGTCAAAAGTGACAGTAGTTACATGCCCAACTGTCGCGGGGCGAATAGTGGAACTTTCTAGGTAGGTTGGTAATGAGAGCTGAGAGGTATCATATCCGTAGATCAAACATCAAGTTGCACGTCATTACCTTTGCGCATTTTAGTCACCTTAAACCACAGGCATACCTACCAAGAAAATATTCTAACCCCTTTACCCGTCTATTTGAAAACTGCTGTTGACAGGGCAAAAACTATTCTGCTATGTCCTAATTTGATCTCCTTGTAAAGCTTAGAAGCCTATGCAAAACAGTTAGGTAATACAAATAGCTTCTTAAGGATAAGTAAAACTCTTCCGAGCTATTCAAAGCCGAAAAAGGCTGCCGATAAGTCTACTTGTTGCAATCACTGTCGACTGCGCCATATATTTTGAAATTACGAATGTAATTGAGTACCCAATGACAAGAAACTATTCTCAAATTATGAAAGAAAATTTGTATTTCCCAGGTCTACTTTCCTTAAAGAAATTGAGCCAATTACTTTTATTTTGCTGACAAAATTATTGAAATATGAATGCATTGAAGAAATCTCCAGTTACAATGCGCACACAAATCAGCCATGAAATGATGACAAGCTTTATTTTTTTCGACTTCCCCTTTATCACTATTTTGGAACGATCAAAAGTAGCCAAAGGGAAGAAATCATATCGGTTGCATCTCTTTTATTCAGTTTGGTCATCATTACTATACCAATCTTGTTAGAGAAAATCGATGTAAAGGCAATAGAAAGGCACTGGGTTGCTGATTTTAAGCAATTTGTTTAACGTCAACCAGATTTCGTTTAACTACAAAAGCAGTACTTTTCATTATTTTTGTAAAAATTCTGTGGAAATGCATTGAACAGCTTCTGTATTCTGCTTTAAGCTGTTACTGGATAGACATTGACCAACAGACATTTTGCATTTGCCCTTCAATACTAGAATTAGGGCGTAAAACTTTAAACTTGCTTTTTTTCTTAAATAATTTAAATGTAGCAAAGAAAATCGTAGAAAAGTTTAAACTGTTTACCTACATATTTCGTAACATATGAAATAATTTTATAAATTAAGATAAATCTTAATCTGAACGGCCAAGTCCATTTAAACGGTTAAGCCATATTTAAAGAAAGAAGAGAGAAATGGAAAGTTTTACCAAAAAGCATGACCAATACCGAAGCTAAACCCGTAATCGTAATTGTAAACGAAGAGGTAGCAGTAGTCGTTACGCAAATCATAGCTCAAGACGCAGCAAAAACTGTAGTCCTAACAAAGAATGCAGACTGCACAGTGACAGTAACCTTACCCGCAACCGTTATGGTAACAGTAGTCGTAGCCGAGACCAAACATTTAGAAGTACCCTTAGCGAAAGGCGTAACACCCCCAAAACTTTCGGGGAATGTTTTGGGATTAAAACAACAACAACAACAACAAGAGCTTTGCAGTTAATATATATCTATAAACGTAACTTGAAACGCAGCAGTCACCGTTACCAAAAATGTAGCAGCAACCGTAAGCCTAAAGGTGACCGTAACCGTAACCGTAACCATAACGATAGCCATAGCCACAACCATTCCCATTACCATAACCATAACCCTAACCATAACCGTAATCGTAACCGTAACCGGCATCGTAACCATAAAATTAGCCTAAGACATGGACGTAACCATAGCCCTAACTGTAACCTCTTTGTGCTCTCTCTCTTCGTTTTATGTGTTGAGTAGCTCATGAGAAGGGTTACTTCAACTCTGGCTTAGCCTCTGTGATTTTGTGACGAAGTTCAAATGAAATATCTTTATCCTGTTTTTTAAATAAAAAGTATATCTAAGTATTGTTCATATTAATATTCTTTATGCAGGTGCTATGGGGAAGATGATCTATTAACTTATAGCTAGGCATATGTATTTCGATTATATGAAGAAATAGGTAAGCCCTTAAAGAAAGCATCCTTGGTGGAACATGCAACGGCTACTACACCAATAATTTTTCGATTTTAAAGAGCGAAGGCAAACTCGGCCATAGTAAGTTTGCAAGTCTCGTGCCGATAAGAAAATATTAACTTAATACTTGAGCTTGGTGATTAGCTACGGGGCAGTTAGACTTGCTTGGTTTCATGAAATTTCAATGCACCGACCTAGCATAACTATTTATAAAATTCCCTTTATTCCAAACAGACGCATGTTTTTGCATTTTGCTTAGTTCTACACGTTTTGAATATTCAGGCCAAAAAAGCTATGTAAATATATACCAACGTATTTTTATTTTATGTGCAATATCACAATTACCCACATTACCACTACCATTACAATTGCAAAATCGTACCATACCTGCTCCCAATCACTATTACACTTTCTGACATTAAATGTCATTAAATTGCCATCTTCTGCTATTTTTATACTTCACGGCTGTCTACAAAAATGACATTCCAATTATTCTTATCGCATCAGCTCTTGAAATAGATGGTCTTCTCGTTGTTTGCTGTGTCCTGTCCCGCAATTTGCTGAGAACTGCTGAGCATTTAGCAAATCGTGGTTTAATAACATTGCACCTTTTGCTTAGTTGCACAATTTACTATATTTAGTTTCGAAGTACCTAACCGTTCTACATTAATAAAAAGTCAGTTTGCGGTTACATAACGACATGACTAGAATTTAGTCTTCGGCTATGTGCTTTGTGAATATTTTGGCGCCATTTTGCATTTATAGTAGATATGTAGTAGTCGCCAAGCCATGTTATGAATGAATTTGTAGCTGAAGTTGACATTTAGTTATTTTTGGTTTGCTGTAAAAGCAAAGAACCAACGAATGAGCTGTTGTTGGGGAGACAAATGCACTGCAGCTCATCGAAATTATGTGCAGCATATGGAACTGATGAAATTTTTTTTTAGTAAAATGCAAAAGAAATTTGTGGAAGCTAATAAATCACAATGCATACATACAACTGCTTGCCCACCACACACATAGACTTACAAAATCCGCATATTGTAAAAGCTTCTCAACACTCCCAAAATCTGGAAAGGCTCAGCATTTGAAAAGTTCTGCTTTGAAAAACGATCTTAATATTATTATTTAAGAAATAAGCAAATTAACAAAAGCTCTTCTGAAGACATTTCTATTTATCAGCCAGATAAATATTTAAGGTTACCTGTGAAAACGACTATTAACATAGCACTTAGGTTTTATTATTTTAAATATTCGTCTTTAATTTTCACAAGTGGGGTAAAAATTTCAAGGTTTTGCGGCAACTGCATTTTAAACGGTATCTCATTTATCGATAAATATGTAAATCAAAATATACAGGGTGGCGCAAAAGTAATCCTCCTATCAGAAAATGCTATAAGTTTTGCGATTGGCCCCTAAAGTCAGTTCTGTTTTGACATTTGTGTAGTAAACACTTGCGAAATACACGTTAATAAACAATGTTACGCTACGCTGCTCCAGAACGCGGAATATTGCTGACTATTTATTTGACCAATAATCGGTCGGGCCAAACGGTTACTGTGAATGGTGAGCGCTACAGAGCAATACTTAATTGTCTGTATGCCAAATTTCAGAAAAATCCGTCTAGCCGTTCTCACGTGATAATGAAAGAAAACCTTTGTACATCCAAACAATCAGCGTTATAATATAAGTGGCCATATCTCCATAACATTGGAATTGCATGAATCTTGTTACCTATTCTATACTCCTGAGAAAAGGTGTAGTTAAGACGTAAAAAACTCGCAAACACACTCACTCACTCTCAAACTTATGCATTTTTAATATTAGTAAGATAAGATATCTTCGCTGAAATTTCCCAATCGAATACAGCACTTCACTAAACCATATAACCAACAATTGTGTGAAATATTTTATAAGGATTCTGCAATCAAATCCTCTCATTTAAACTCAGGAAAGCTTTAAGTTATGGTAACGGGTTCCTTAAAATTAAACAACTCGCAGTTGCTAGATCACCTAAATGAAATGTAGCTTATGAGTTTTGCAGAAGTGTGATATTCAATGTTTTCGGTATTTTTGAAGGACCACCTACTCCTCTCTCACTTCGGTGTTAAATAATCTTAAAGTAATCTTTTAACAGCATTTTGAAAGTAGCCAAATGTAGGTGCTCCGGGAAACACTCACAAGCAAATAAATGGAGTCTTTCGAGATGGTCCTCTCCTAGGACTTCGCCAAGTAAACTGAAACGCCTTTTTTATATTAAGTGTTGGAATATTCAGATACCCCATCGTTTTTAGCATCGAAGTGGCAAGTACATATATGTATGTTCATACAAGAATATCTCATTTAAAGTTACAAGATACGTATACAGATAAACAATTTTTTTGCGTATATATACATAAAAATATTTTACTCATATGACCTCTGGACGGCTGTCATATTAAACCTTAAGTCGCGCATACTTTAATTTAAATATGCATTTAACATGCACGAGCATCTAAACTCTTATAAGTAACATAATATGTCCCCTTAAAGTGAAAAATCTGATATGCCTCCTTATTATTAAACAAAACGATGTGTCCCCGTTTTGCTGGTGAAAGCGACAAATCTCCCTTTTAATTGAAAAAACGATTTGTATACCTTTTGCTGAAAAACATTTTGCTATCCCTTTTTATTACAGATTTTATAAATTTCCCGTTTGCCTACATGAAAAATACGTTACATTTTCACTCCCAGCCTTTCATATTTGCTGTAAACTAACCTAAATATTCATAAAAAATAAAATTGGCTTATAAAGCTCTTATATTTCAAAACTGGTATGGAAATGTCCATTCGCCAATTTTATATTTCATGAATATGAGGGTAAATATATACGATATCTAAGTCTAAGTATCAATTCAGGCAATACGCAAACACCTCTGTGAAAAAATTAATCTTTGACGTCTGGAGGCTGCGCTAGGCACAGAAAGCTGCTAATAGAACCGAAGACTGCAATTATGTAAGAAGACGTTATTTCCCTTTGCGATGCGAAATAAACTCTATTGGCCTTATTTTTGATGATTGTGTTACCTGTCACCACATATGGAGGGAAGATTTCTTCTCCTTGAGAAACAACCCTACAAATTAATCCCTGACGAAGCAATGCACTTCGAACCAAACGACTATGATGCGGTGAACATGGCGATATCCCGGCTTCTCCGCTGAGCTCTTCAACCACGGAGGCGAAGAGTTGCGTGCTCTGCATGATACACAAGAAAGGCGATCTCACGAACAGCACCAACTACCCTGGAAGGTGAGACTCATACTATATTATATCTAGCGTATTGTACAAAAGAGTGAATATTTACTTATGGGATTACTATCCGAAGGTCACAGGTTCACACCTTGGGAAGGAATGGTATAAAAAACTTCGCAGACAATTATTTCTAAACGTTTTCACTTCTAGGTAATGGTCTGCGACCCTCCGAGAGAATTTTGGCATGTACATTGTTCAGGATGTGGCGAGTGTGATTACACCTTAAGATTTCCACGAACACCAATTTGTACTCACAAAATCTAATCATATGTACACACCAATGTACAGATATGCTTACGCATATACTTATATTCATCATGCAGGTATACTCATTTCTGTTTATGGACATATTTTGGTCCCTCCTGTGAGCGACTCCTTACCCGCTGTTTTTATTTTGACACTTTGTCTTGTATCTCAATCAGAAAATAAAATCATTTGCTTTGAATATTTTACGAGTTCAGTCGTTTTCTTTATCGTTAACATTTTGGCGCCTCCTCTGAGGACTGATTCAATTTTATGTCGAAATGGTGGAATAGAAATCGTGTGGCGTCGCTCCAGCCAGGGGTGTACGACGAATTCCAACTGGAGCAAGAGCTGAAGTCGCTGTCAGCCCACTTTACTCGATTCACAACAAACCAAGACCAGTTGGTAGGGACGGCAGCAAATAGTGAGGTACAAGCACACGATCAGTTATGGGCAGAGGTCGAAGGCAGCTATAACACTGCCTGCAATATGCTAAACCGCTCACTGATGGGCAAAAAAATCCCACGCCATAGCTACAGCGAAGTGAAACAGTGAAAATGAAGTTAAGCTTTAGCGACTGGCTGTTCCGACCTTCGACGGAACTTTTTAAAATTGGTTGGCGTTCAAGGATGCCTTTGAAGTCCTCGAGCACAATACGGAGTATCCAGAAGCTTACAAGATAGGCAAACTCAGACAAGCAGTAAGTGCCAGTGCGGTCCCCTTAGTTGGCAGCGTATACTCTGAAGGGGTATTGAGAATTGTGGCAAGCACTGACCGAACGATTTGACAATAAGAAACTGCTCCCTGAAACGCATGTGTCCCGACTTCTCAACATTAAGCCTGCAGTGGATGACTCCTCCAAGGCCTTATTAGCAATCGTGGGTTCGGTATAGGAATCGGTTCGGGCTCTTCGTGTTATGGGACTGCCAGTGTCCAAATGGGATGCTATAGTTGTACCAGTCGTCGTTTCGAAACTGCCACTGATCACCCAACGTGAGTGGAATATGGAATGCTCACCCACTGAAATTCCGAAATTAGAAGAGCTTATTTTTTCTTGAGTCAGCGCGCTCACAGTCTGAGTACGGCACTTGCGACATGGACCTCGTAGTAAAAAGCGTGGCATCGCACAGTGTGCAGTCAAATCACACGTCACAACGTCGGGAGAAGCCAAGTGCGCCGGCTGTACAGGAATGCATCGTATAATAAAGTGCCCACGTTTGCTCGCCTCAAACCTGGCCACGTGGTAAAACAATGCCCTTCGGGCACCTGTCGTCACTGTGGTCACAAGCATAATTCACTGTTATTTCGCGAAGCTGAAACAACAACTAGCACAGTATCGTCCACTACACCAGCGGCGACCACACTTTTTCAACCTGTAGTGACATCCACGGGTGCCTGAGGTCCGAATATTTGAATAAAGTCGTCTGCGGTCCCCAATTTTACCAATGCAAATCCTACCGTTTTGTTTGCTACGGCCTGCGTCTATGCATATGGTGACCCAACCAACCAACACCTAACCCGAGTTCTTTGTGACCCAAGATCGCAGGTCAGTTTTATCACAAACAAGTTAGCTAACCCTTTATCTCTCCGTAGAAGCAAATTTGATGTCCCTGTCCAGGGAGTTGGCGTTCACTCTCTCACTTGGTCGCGAGGAAGAGTGGCAGTTACATTGAAGTCACTACATTCCACGATTGAGATTCAGATTGTTGCACTTGTCATGCAGTCAATCACTACGGCTATCCCATTAGGGCCAAGTTCGGAACCCCCAGCAACATCGACATCCTTATCGGAGCTGATATCCGGGACCAAGTCGTCGAAAACGAGCTGAAGGCTGCGGTATCAAAAAGCCACACGCCCAACGAACGCGCTTTGGATGGGTTGTTTTCGGCCCAGCATACGGCACGCAGTCTGCCAATTTGCCAACATTTGCATTCAACACACAGCTGGTCGAAGAGGATGTTCACTTGGAAGAGCTCGTATGAAGTTTGTTTAAGCTAGAGGAGGTCGCTTCCGAACACTAAAATGAGGATGACGAGTACGCCAGAATCTTCTCATCAACACATTTGCGCACAGCTGACGGCCGCTACGTCGTGTCTTTACCTTTCCGTCCCGATGCACCACCAATAGGAGAATCATTCACCAACGCTTTACGTCAGTTCCATCATATTGAAAGACGACTCGTTGGGAATAATGAACTCCGACAGAAATACAGGGCGTTCGTGCGCGAATATGTCGAGCTTGGCCACATAGAGCGTATCCAGGACCGAGGTGATACGGCAACCAACAACTATATTCCTCACCATGCAGTGGAGGAAAAATTCCGGGTCGTTTTCAACGCATCGGCACGAACAACAACGGGCGTCTCATTGAACGACATCCAGTTGATGGGGGTCACAATCCAGGATCCACTACTCAAAATAATATTCCGCTTCCTACGTTTTGGGGTACCTTTGTCGGCCGACATTGAAAAGATGTACCGGCAGGTACTAGTCGAATCCGAAGATAGAGATTTCCAGCGCATTCTTTGGAGAGAGTCGCCATCAGAAGAGATTGCCATATATCGTTTAAAGCCGGTAACGTATGCCATGGCCAGTATTCCTTACAACGCGATCCGCGCCTTGCACCAATGCGCATACGATAACTTCAAAACGGTCGGCAACAATCGTCATGCCACCGTTGCACGTGATGTAATCCTCTCATCGTTCGTAGACGACTTCCTTACTAGTTGTGATACAGAAGATGACGCCCTCACTCTCGCTACCAATGTGAGCTCAATTTTGTCCAGAGGTCAATTTCGGCTACGCAAGTGGATTTCAAATCGTGCTGAGTTCCTATCACATTTCACGAGTAATAACCATTCTCTTTCACAACTCGTCATTGACAACAGCAACTGTGCTTGGGCTTCGGTGGGATCCAACAACCGACGAACTCTTTTTCACTGGGAACTTTAAAGACCACAGCGGCTCCTTGACGAAACGACGCGTCTTGAGTGAGGTGGCGAAGCTATTTGAGCCTACCGGCATGTTGGCGTCAGTGGTGGTTGCCGGAAAGATTTTCATCCAGAAGCTGTGGGCTGCTGGGCTGCCGTGGGATGCCCAACTGCCAGAATCTCTTCACAACACGTGGACTGAATTTTACCGCGAACTTGATAGCATAAATCATATACGCATTCCCCGGTGGCTGGGAATGACAATGGGTGCATCCACAACTTTATTTGGATTCTGTGACGCAAGTCCGTCTACATATGCGGCTGTCATTTACTCTAAAACCACATACGACGATGGGCATTCAACAGTATCACTGGTAACGGCACGCACCAAGGTAGCGCCACTCAAAGGTGCCACCATACCTCGTCTAGAGCTGTGTGCTGTTCAGATGTTAGCCGTGACATTTAAGAACGTTCGTGTAGCCCTCCGATTAACAGACACATCATACTACTTGTGGTCTGACTCCCAGATTGTATTGGGTTGGTTAAGGAAACAACCCACCATGTTTAAGCCTTCCATCTCAAATCATGGGCGTCAAGTTCAAGAGCTCACATCACCCGACCGTTGGCATTAAGTGAGATCCGCGCAGAACCCAGCTGATTGCGCCAGTCGAGGTATCCGCGCATCGGATCTTGTTAATCACCCCCTCTTGTGGTACGGCCCACAGTGGCTTCTAAATACACAGCTTTCCAGTTTGTCCGATCTCAGATTAACTGATAAGGAAGGTTGTGTTGCACAAATTGAAATTCGGGTGTCGTCTATGATAACAACAGTAATTTCGGTTCCTGAGCTTAAAACACGTCTACGTGATGGACGAACAATACTGCTCATTGACCGTTTTAGCTCGCTCTTGAAACTCCTACGAACCGTAGCACTAGTACTTCGCTGGGCACCTGCACGCCAACTGATACGAGGTACTACTGGCAGCCCCGCTGAAATGGATAACGCTTTAATGATATTTGTTCGAAAGGAACAAGGGACACACTTATTACCAAATCAGCGACTTAAGGCAGCGCGACTCTTCGTATCAACAGGCGTTGATTATTGTGGCCCTTTCATGATGGGCGTCGGCGTAAAGTGATCGCGTATCAAGGTAAAAACGTATCTATTAATATTTGTTTGTATGGCCACTAAGACGGTCCATATAGAGGTTGTGAAGGATATATCATCGCAATCGTTTTTGGATGCATTCACGCGATTTATCAGCAGACGAGGTTCATTCAGAAATTTCTATAGTGACAACGGCACTGCGTTTACGGGCGACAATCGCTTGATGCAAGCAGACTTGGCTGCATAGAAAAACGACGGTATCCAGCAATCATTGGCTAACTCATACCTGTTTATGGACATATTTTGGCCCCTCCTGTGAGGGACAACGAGTCCCGCTGTTTTCATTTTGACACAGAAAATAAAATCATTATCTTTAAACATTGGATGAGTTCAGTCGTTTTCTTTATCGTTAACATACATATTCTCTGATATCTGTCCTATCATATGCCACCTAGGAGGCATTTTTTAATTGAAACTAAGCAATGAATAACTACAGTTTCAACGTATACCACTCTAAGAAGCATAGCGAACACAGCGGGACCTTTGGGATATATTTTTGACTAAGGTATACCCCCACCATCAGGGATATACGATTAAAAAAATTCAAATCTGCTCACCTTCTTTCCTGTTAGTCTAAGTACAACGCAGTCAACTTTGTTTTGATATAAAAGTTAACACGGTCATTTGTGTTGTACAAATAGCCTTGCAGAGTAGTTGCATATTCAAGTCCAGCAAGTGAAGTGGTTCCGATTTCACGAAATCATCACATTCAAGTCACAGCGCTGTCAGCGGCGTTTCCAGCGTCGACTGTGGCTATTGCGGCAGGTGATGGGTAGATTTAAGTGTTGGAATTTTGAACAGTAAGTTTAGTTTCAATTTGGAACTTGCCGTCCTAGCCAATGCTGATCGGGAATCAAATTGATTTAAATAAATAGAAAACATGTGGCAAGATTTCCGAATAACTTGTTCGTGTGGATTGCCAACTATTCAATAAAATCACGCACAAGTATCATTACCGATTAACTTAAATGCACGGACTATTATGTATTGACATTAAACCATTAATAACAGTTGGACTTTTTGTTTGCTACACAAGAGCTTGTAAGGATTCGTTAGTGTGAAAAAATGCCAGATAAATTATTGCCAAACATTTTATTGATCAGGCACTTTAACTTAGAAATGGAGCAATACAAGTATGCATATATTTTGAACTTAACTATCTTTCTTGTTGAAAACCAAACAAAAATTGTTGAGCCCTTGGAATCAAAAACAAAAAAAAATTACAATAATAAATGGAACCGGCATAATGTATATAGTAGAATTCCGCATTTAAATGTTCGCAGTCACGGTTAGTGACTACAAACATACAAATATTCATAATGATATTATTGAAATTAACTGCAATGCGAAAAGACTTACTTATCTCTCATTTTATAAATATTTAGCCTTTAGCGCCTATTTGTATTGAATTAAGTGGACGTGAGAGTAGTTTTTGTTGAATATATTAGTTAAGTTTAATTTTTATTTTTTTTTATTTTACTATTTGAAGCTTTTTTAAACTAACTTTTTATCAACTAATATTGGTTTCAACAGGATTCAACTTAAATTTGCTTTTACATGTACGTATTTTGCTTTTTTTGTTGCATTAAACGGTTACTATGCCAGTCAAAAGTATAAAACTCCCAGTGTAAAATATTCAAATTGCTATAGCAATTGTCCAACCGCAAATTCGAAATAAAGTGCCGCAGAAGTTGTACAACTATGTAGCAGCAGAAATAGTGTAACTCAAAGATGCAGACAAATTGAGCTAATGGAAACCGAAGTAGCTAGCTTTATAGCCCAGGGAGCGTAACGATGTGAACTTATAAATAAAAAGATTCACATTTTTGTAAGAAATCCCAATTTTTATGACGTCACACCGACACGATAAAGAGTGGGAAAAGAAAATTTTGCTGTTACAGCTCAAAAGCAAGGGAGAAAAAAGTTGACAAAATTTAATTTCTTACAGAAACAGTGAACGTGACGTCATCATCATATTTATTGGGCTGTATCATTAGGGATGATCGATCGAATAAAGCTACAGAAACGGCCTACAGATATATATCTGGCCTTTATTATTTCGATCAAAGTATCGGTATTAACGTCAATATTATTCGATTTCAAAAACTGCTGGTTTTAAAGTTTTACTTCGAGGTCATCTCACCCCGTCCTTCCGTAAGATAGAGGAAGGTTGGTAATCAGAGGTGAGAGGCATCGTATCCGTAGATCAACTATCAACTGTGGATTTAGTCGCCTCTTACGACCGGCATACCTACCTCGGCCATATTCTAACCCCCTAACCCGCAGAGTTTCCAACGTCATCTAAAACCACTGTCAGTTAAACAAAGTTTTAATACACCCTTTTGTTCTTGTTGTAGCAGTACATCTTACTGAATATCCGATACGTCCATTCTTGGATGCGACTTAGACAGTGTTCGGGACGGGGGGTTAGGGGGGCCGTAAACTCCTCATGAATTCCACGGCAAACGAGGGGCGTCGAATTGCCTAATCTCAAAGTCCTTTGAGGTTGAAACACTACACCTTTAAATCACTAAATGGACACCGAGAGTTACTTTTTTTTCAATTTCAAAATTGTGTTATTCACGCATAAAAAAAGAGGGGGGCATATATAAATTGCTATGTGTATGTATATATACAAACAGAATAATTCACTACAAAAGGCTGGCAGTACTTACTCGGATTTTGTTCTTTTCCAAAGTGGAAGAGAGCTAGGTCAGCGCATAAGGCGAAACCCATCAACCGATTCGGGCAAAGGGACTCGGAACAATGAATCCAAAGGAATTCAGCAGGATTTCCAGTACCGACTACCCGGTACCCGCTTGCTTAGCAGCGACACCTATAAGCGGCGATGGAGCTTTATGGTGCGGACCTTAACAGACAGGATTGTAAAATATTAAAAATAACAGATAAAATCCGGGTAATTTCGATGCGTTTGATATTGCTGGTCTGTGAATGTGCAGCCTCTTTACTTCTTTATTTCCGGCCCCTTTTTATACCTAGTTCAAATATATTTTGCACTGAACTGGCCCAACGGAGTGAAGGCAGAAATATTCATATATATTTGACATAGTTGAAATCTACGCACAAAAAAGCACAGTAGTGAGCAAACTTCCAGCAGCAAGAAATGTGAACACTTTTGGCATTTTGGGCGGCACTATTGCGAACTTTGGAAAAAGTTTTCAGGAAATCAAATTACTCAGCACATAATTTTTTCAAGTATTCATGAAACGAGCTCAAGGCCAAGAATAATAATTTTTCACTTTTTTGAATTTTTATGAAAATTATTATTGTTTTTACTTATTAATAATCATTTTTAATTAATTATTATCAAAAAAGTGAAAAATTATTATTCTTGGCCTTGAGCTCGTTTCATGAATACTTGAAAATGTACAGGCCGTAAATCAACAAAATTGTTGGTATAAAAAATCAATAACAAAACCGAGAGCACACGGTAAGGCAGTTCTGATGATAAAACAGATCTGTCAAAAATCCATCATGATCACACTACTAACTGTCAAATGGCGGAAGTGGTTCATGCATATGGTAAAAAGAAGAATAGAACTAGGAGTTTAGATGACATCAAAACCAGCGTATTGTTAGCTTAATGGTTAGCAATGCGTGCCAAAATTTCTCTGATGAGTGAAGTCTAGCAGCTTCCGAAATGGATCTATAAGAAAAGCTATGGCAGTTGTCTCTAAACATTTTTCCTACTCTATTCAATCAAAAAACTTTTAATAATTAATTAAAAATGATTATTAATAAGTAAAAACAATAATAATTTTCATAAAAATTCAAAAAAGTGAAAAATTATTATTCTTGGCCTTGAGCTCGTTTCATGAATACTTGAAAATGTACAGGCCGTAAATCAACAAAATTGTTGGTATAAAAAATCAATTTTTTCTCTCTTCAAATCGTCAGATAGTTGGAATCATCCTCTTGCGATTTGAACGAATTTTGTTGTGGAGTTTCCTTTTATTATAAAACGAAGAAACAAAATATTTTTTAAAGTTATGCAAATTTCACTTTTTTCGTGCTTGTAATATTTCGAAAACTACTGAATTGAAAAAAAAAAAATAACTTTGTTCTTTCAAAGAGGGTTCTTAGAAGTATGAAAATAAAATTTGAACAAGAATTTTTTGTATTATACTTCAGACATATCTGAAGATATATTGCAATTTTCAAAACTGTGTTGAAAAATATGAACTTTTGAGTTTTGGCCAAAAACATTTTTTGTTTTTTTTTTTTACTTTCAAACTGAGTTCAATTAGCATTCCAGTATGATGAGAACATTGATAAGGATCTTGTTATTTTGTGTTTAACTTTTCGTTCGACTAGAAATGTAAAAAAATTAAAAAGCCTTTTCTGGTGGTCAATTCTGGTTTGGCGTTATCGCGAAGTGGAAAGTAAGTAAATTCGTCAATTCACCACGATTTTCGATTCTCGTCTTACTTTAAAATTTCGATATGAAATGAAGTGAAAAAATTTAACGCCAATATAAATTTGGTGTTAACGTCAAAATTTCAAAAAAAACAAACAGCGGAAAATTGTTTGAAATTTTTAAAACGGAAATTTACAAATTTAACGGATTTAAGTGATCAAAATTACTTCTATCATTACTATTATTTCTACTATATCGCATTTTAAAGCTCAGCGAAGTGAAAAGGGGAAATATCAAGTGATAACTAAAGTGAAAAGATTTGTTTCACTTCACGATAACGCAACACCAGAATTGACCCCCTGGCCAAACTTCAAAAAATCATATTTTTGTGAAAACAAAATCATTTGTTTGAAAATTTCAGGATATCTTTAGTTATATCAGAGGTATAGTACACAAAACTTCAAGCCAAAATTAAATGCTTTAAATTTTACGATTTTGAAAAATGAAAAAATTGTAAGAACTTAACTACTGCCGTTAAAAGCGCCAAATTTTTGATTTTAAACACAACTAAAGTGCACTGTAATTTTACTTCATAAATATAGAGATGTTTTAGAATAAGACACTTAATCGCTAAACTTTACGTCCATATATACTTATTGTACTAAATACAAAATAGCAAACATTATGTTGGTATTTAAAAAGAAAATTTCAGTGGCTATCTACAAAAAATATGTTGCTAAAGCATTGCACATCACTGTACATACGCACGAGTTAGTAATTGTATCATAACTGTTCCCGAAGGTGCGCATAAATCGTACAAACAATCTCGATGGGGAAATTTTAAGCTACTTTGTTTGTATATGCGGGAAAGCAGGGGTCTACTATGGTAGTTGATAGCACAAGTTTTGCTTCAGTAACAGAAATGACACGATTTAACTAACCAGAAACAACTGCCTGCAAGAGTATTCGCAGCCTAGCGGGGGCCGCTGTTGCATTCCTTGCATGCGGTTACTGCAATGAATGAACAACTTTCGAAGCATACTGAAGTCCTGTGTGTATATTAGGATGGGTTAAAGTGGTAGGAAGAAAAAATCTTGAAAAAAGGAATTTTTTGGTGACTGCAAGAGCTAAGTGTAAAAAAAAATTGTTGCACAAAAACTTGTGTCTAGTTAAAATGGTTTAAGATTTTTGATAAAAAAATATAACTGATACTACCATTTCCTAATTTAAAATGTTCATTAAAATTTGCTGGTATTTAAAACTCATTCGCCACCCATGCTGTCAGGGTCAAATCTTTTCATAATTTTTAGGAGATTTCGTATTTGGCACAGCCTAACGTACGTACGTATATACATATGTTTGTTGATATGTCAGCTAAATTCTAGTTAAGTGCATTTGCCAGCACAATGTTACTGAAGCCCAAACGGATTTACAAATTTAACAGACCGCCTCTTTCCACTCTTGACTTTGTTGCTACCAGTGAAAATTAATTTGTATCAGGTTTTGGTTTTATATATAGGAAATGTATATAAGAGTGTATTGTAGGACTCGTAAAATATTTCGACTATTAGTCAGTAATAGATTTCTCTAAATGACGTCTTCGGAATCATTTTATGGCATAGAATTAACAGTTTTTCATAATATTGGTTTGTCTAGCAAGCTATCACGTCCTTTTGTTTGCAAAAGCATCAAACTTTATTTTGAATAGTTCACAGGTTTCTAAAAGTAAGTTTTCGATAGTAGACAGGTTTGGCATGTCATCTTGCGTTACCCTGTCAGCTAGGTCGCCTCTCTGCAACAGGAGCATTGTAATCGTCACCTGCGCTGGAGGTCTAAGAAGATATCAAAGATAGAAGATATTAACGATCAACCGATTAGCTCGAGCTCTACTGAAGTGCTATTGTAGTTTTTGCTGTAATTACAATGAAATTATTTCCCAATCGTAAGATTGGAAAGCGAAGCATGTTGCTACATTTCAAGAAAATCAGTTGGCTCCCATTCCTTTGGCGTAATGTGTGCCAAGCCGAAATTTTTAGCATAACGTGGGTTTTTGATGTAGCGTTATTGTAACACTTATCCAAAACCCCTGCCTACTTTCTTAATTTGACTTCTTTATCATGCTCTGCCATGTCGTAAAATAAAGCAATTTTCTAGCGTTTAAATATTTGTCACACAAGCCAGACATAAACATCCGTTTATTAAAAATTTAAAATTCAAAACACTTTCATGGTCTGATGCCTTTGTTTGCTTATTCTCCTTTTGTACTAAGGCCTTGGGAAAGGGGAATTGAATGCGTACAATCAAATTGTTAGGAGGCGGTATGGGAATGGTTGTACTTATTAGGCAAGGCAAAGTACTGTTACTACAACAACCACTGAAGGTAAACATTTAAATGCGTTTATCAGCGGCAGCAAATAAGCTTACAAATCCCGCTAGATACCCAATAAGTACTTCTTCAGATATTTTTCTGACGCTAAATCAGCAGCATTTGCACTGACCTATGTATACTACACTGTACATTCGTCTGCTAATAAAAATTAAATAAATCTATAAAAGTTCTGAAGACTGCTTTGAAGGACACAGAAGTATTATAAAACCTTGGTACCGTTAAAGTTAAAAAAAAACAACAATCTTTTAACTTTCTACATAACGAACTTATACAAGGTGGCGCAAAAGTAAGCTTCCGATGTTCAGCATATCGGTTGTGGCACGTGCAGTGTGTGCTGTTGCACCGTCTTGTTGGAACCACATGTTTTCCAATCCCAATTCATCAAGTTGCGGCAAAAAGAACTCGTTGATCATTGCTCTGTAGCGCTCACCATTCACAGTAACCGTTTGGCCCCGAACGATTATTGGTCAAATAAATAGTCAGCAATATTCCGCGTTCTGGAGCAGTGTAGCGTAACATTGTTTATTAACGTGTATTTCGCATGTGTTTACTACACAAATGTTAAAACAGAACTGACTTTAGGGGCCAATCGCAAAATGTATAGCATTTTCTGATAGGAGGATTACTTTTGCGCCACCCTGTACATTTCGATACCACTATAATAGACAATAGACATATTCAACATAACAGTAATTGATGAAACAAAGGTAACAGTCATGGTCAATTAATGAAATAACTCATTTTGACGATGAGGATTGATAAGGTCGCAGATAAGTTATAAATACTTGATGTTTTTTTGTTTTGGATATTATTTTGAATGGCGAATACTTTACAGGTTTCAGACTTTATTACTAACTTAAATAGAATGAGAATTTTTGTCAGGTTGGTCAAACTTTAAACACGGATATAGTTTTCTTATTTGACGTCGTTTTTAGAAATTTGTCAAAAAAAAGAAAAAAACCATAAGTACCCGCAGGGTTTGATGTGTAAACATATGTATTCTATACATGAATTTAATAAATTAGACCTAGCCCAGTGGTTGAAATTCAACCACATAACTTTACTTAAGTCATTCTTTTTATTCGCACACTCTCCCTTCTTTCTCCTGCTGTTTCTCTCCTTTAATACATTTTTCTTTTATTTGCTTTTTCCTTTTTTAGCAGTCTCTATTTCCAATTTATTGTATTATACGCTATTGTTTACTTTCCTTGCTGATCCTTTCCTTCACTTTCATTTCCGTACTTTTCTATAATGCTGTTTCCTTAACTTTTTATGACTTTCCTCTATTTTGTTTTATTTTCTTTTCTTCTCTTTTCTTTTTTGTCTTTTCTTTTCTTTTCTTTCATTTTCTTTTCTTTTCTTTTCTTTTCTTTTCTTTTCTTTTCTTTTCTTTTCTTTTCTTTTCTTTTCTTTTCTTTTCTTTTCTTTTCTTTTCTTTTCTTTTCTTTTCTTTTCTTTTCTTTTCTTTTCTTTTCTTTTCTTTTCTTTTCTTTTCTTTTCTTTTCTTTTCTTTTCTTTTCTTTTCTTTTCTTTTCTTTTCTTTTCTTTTCTTTTCTTTTCTTTTCGTTTCTTCTCTTTTCTCTTCTTTTCTTTTCTTTTCTTTTCTTTTCTTTTCTTTTCTATAAAAACAAATTAACTACCGTGTTGATTATTCGGAGCTAAAACAAATATAAGATAAATATTAAGTTTTGTTTGTTTTTGTTAGCATTGTGTATATTTGTTATAAGCGCAGTTTAGGTTTTTGGTTGTCTATTTGCCGATTGCAAGTATTCATCGTATTAACGCACGATTTCCGAGTAATAAAATGCAAACAATAGGAAGCCAAACAATGCATCGATAATCAGCTCAAGCAAAGCACACATTAAAAAGAATTCAGGCAAGATTTCTATACATGCATACTAACCCAAGTGTCACTTCAAACATCAACAACAAGGCACAGACAGCGACGCTCTACCTAGCCCAAAGTTGTTTACATATCAACAAGACAACGGCAGAGGCACACTTACAGGCAGCTTCGCGTAACTTTTCGGGACAGCCCCTACCGAGCCCAAAGATGTTTGCACATCAAAAACATTATTCATTTTTATTCCAATCCCAACTGTGGACTATAAAGAGTTTTTCAACATTTTGACTGATCACAACAAAAATACTTTTTACAAGCAGTAGCAAATGAATAACTTCAGAGCTAGTCTTGTAACTTGACTTTGAAGCGTATACATAATACTAAAAAACGGGTACTCATAAAATCTTTCATGCTGCTATGAAAATAAAATTTTATTAAAAAGTCTCATAAAAAGTATCTGTTGTCTCGTTTTATTACATAACATAATCAAAAGTATTTCGTGAGGCCTTCAGGCTGTTTCTTGTCCCCGCACAGTGTTTCGCGTACAACAAGCTGGACAAAAATATGTGATGAGATTCTCCATTTCGTTTTGCAATCAATTTTTTTAGTTATGTAACTTATTTTAGCTACATGTCTTATATCTTCATTTATTATCGGCAGGGACCAACAACTACATAAAAACGACTAATAAGGGAAAGGCAAAAGGGCCGTTGCAAATCCCATACAAATGAGATTTTTTGCACCGCATATCTCTGAAAGCACTCATTTTGATACCTTTGTTTGCTAATTCTACGAGCTATGTAATATTTTATATAAAGATACTTTTTTTGAAGGAGAAGGGTTGATAGGGATAGAGGTAGGAAAAGCGATAGTAATAGTGGCAGGAATAGGAATAGACAATTTTTCTCTATCCATGCAGGCAAGTTTCTTGCCAACATCTGCCGGGCCCCTAGTAATATGTATAATATATAACATAATGAAGTTAAAAAATTCCTTTTCATATTACCCACGGAATATTAAGTATATACAAAATATTACAATTTTTATAGCATCTTATATTCACGTTCAGAATCCATCACAACAAAAAGTAAGAATTATCCAAATAAATGTTATATAAATCCTAAAACTTAATACAAATTTTGCAAAACTATCTGTGCAAGTTGCCACTCTCTTGTTTTCTAACTTCACTTGCTCATTATCTTAGAAGTGAAATCAACAAGATTATTGTGTTTATGTTCTGATGAATTATTCATTAAAAAACACTGTGCACCATGGTCTTGTCTAAATAATTGTAGGTTTAATAAATTTTTTTGTTGTTGTTATTTTCATATTAATTGTGGATGTAGTTTATGGAAGTTCTGGTGAAGTTTTTCTTAAAATTTTTTGTTGTAACGCAATGGAAGTAAAAATATCTTTTGTTTGCTAACCGCTTAAATTACCGGAGACAAATTAACCAAATAGCATCTACTGAAGTCTTTTATAACCTACGAGAGTGCAAAGCAGGCGACTCAAAAAGTTGAAATGAAATTACCGCGATCTCCGAATTTTCACTTCAATGTTGTAGAAAATCAACTTTCTTTATAATTGATTATCTTTACCTTAAGATGGTGACCTTTTAATTTGAAATTTGAAGATATGTCTGCCATCTGATATATAATAAGGGAAAAATAAATATATTAATCCATGGTTAGGCTGTTAACACAATAACTTCAGCAAATAATTGCAGATAATGCAAGACGTGGTGTTTAATTTGTGACGTCACTTTGTATCTTTATCTGGTGAACTCTGTGCCGTCGATATTTCGTATCCGAAATAAGCCGTGTTTTTATATGACGCACTGACTTAGTGGTAGAACAGTTCTATTTTTGGTATGCGACTTTCCCACTTCTTTGTTTTCTACCACATTTTCGGATATTATTTCGTATTTTGGAAGCCCTACCAACAACTTTGAACAGTCACTCATTTCGGTCGGAAAGCCCAAGTGTCCATTAGCATGCCGGCATCCTGGAGTTTTGCCCAAAGGTTTCGGAGTCTGCTTTCGTGATTAATTCGATGTATTAGATCGTTTGTAAACTACTGTGCCCTGTCAAGAATTGTTTCATGTTGAAGTCAGCTCTGTCGTGTTCAACACATGCATGTATGTATATGTGTGTCTAACAACATTTAGTTACTCAACTTGAAATTGTCAAAGTTTTAAAGCGAAGGTGAAAGATAATGGTTTACTATAGTAACCCCACATCTGCTGAGTCTATGAAGTGTGAAGATCATGCTGTGTTCCGCGAGCTCGGCACATGTTTAATTTATTTGTAAATATGTTTGCAACAGTGTTGTGTACTCACCTATTTCTGAATGTGCAAACTGTACCTCACAGAGAAAGCTGCGAACAAACTAAATGCCCTTCACGCTACAAGAAATTGATGCGCTGACAAAAGTTTCTAGGTTTACACCAATGTCGTGCACGTTAGTATTCGGTAATGTATGCATAGGCGTATATGAGGATGGCGTTTGACAATTTTTACATTTGGAATGCTTTGTAAAATTAAATTTCTTTAAACATTAGCTCCTGAATATAAAGACTTTACCCTTAACAGTAACCACAGCCATAACCATGTACCACCATCATTCAGGTATTTGAAAAGAAGAAGTACAATGAGCGTTCTGGTTAGAGTATTGCTATCGGTACGGTTCCAGCTCCAGTTCTAGTTTTGAGGGTTCGGCATTGCGGGTACGGTCAAAACTAAGTTTACATAAGGGTAAGGCTAAGTTAATGGCTAATTTAAGGATTAAGGTAACGGTTATTCTACATTTACGTCTACGGTTTCAGTTTATTTTGTGGTAGGAACGGCGAGTACATGTACAATTTTAGTTATAGCTAAAAAGCCGGTGCTCGTTCTTTCTCTTCTCTTCATATTTAGCACCACCATTTTCGCATGGTTATATCCATCGTCATCGTCGTCACCACTATTATGAATTTTATGTGAACAAAATATTCCCAATAATTATAAACAAAATCTAAGTGTGAAATTGGTTTTTGAGAGGACATTCTACACCTTTATAAAGCCTGTGTAGTTTTATTCTTTTCGCTACGGCCTTTCCAGTGTCCGCTGTGGCTTAAGTCGATAAACTAAACCTATGTTTGCGTTAAGTTCGTATAACGCATCTTCCCGTATACTGAGCCCAGGTTATATAATATTGTTGTTCTACCAGCAAAATACTCCCTGAAGGTTCGGAAATTGCTATGCATTTGGGCATTCAATCTGCCTGTTTCGGGAACTATTGTGTTTGCCGATCGAACCTGCGGGTCGTGGACTTAAGCCACCTTTCACGACAGGAAAGCCTTAACTTTGCCTTAGCTATATTCCAAGGTCCTCAACCGCTGGAATGCCCTAATTTTTTAATATCCCGTGTTTTCGCTCCACATGTCAGGCCGGTTGTGAAAGAGTTTTGTAGAGTTTCGTTTTAATCTTAGTCGAGAATGTATAAATAGCAGCGCCTGAGTTTGATTTCTAACATCGATTGAGATAACTTGAACAAAATTGGATTCCTTTTCTTGAAACCTCATTGAGTCAGGAACTGATCGTTTCTTTCTTATCTGTCAGTGTAACTTATCGTTTAATGATTTCTTTGTGTGTACCTTCGTATTTAAACTTTTATTGTTATTGATATTGGAGAAAAAGAACAAACCTTTAGACAGTGGGGATTGCGATGACATATTTCGAAGTTTCTGCGATTTTTTCTTTCCACTATTTCTTTTATATATGATTCTGGGTTTTTTTCTATTCTGTAAACAGCTAACTTGACAGGAACACAGGAACTATTGCCGCGTCTGTGACCATACAAAGAAAAGCTCGTAACAGCAAAAATCTCCTGTCCAAACAAATTTTTGGTTTAATAAGATTTGTAACTCTTGGGATTATTCCGATCATTTGGGATATGTGTTCTCTGAATAAAAAAGTCCAGTTCAAAGCATGTAGGTGGTTTCTTTTACAAAGCAAGAAAATAAAAAATTAAATAAAAAAGCATAATGAAGCAGTGGGGATTTAACTAAGTAAAAACACTGGTACGGTATGGACTTACAAAGTTTCTCATCAGCTATTGTGCAGCTTAATCCTTACAAATCTTACAACGGAAACGCGCTGATGAAAAATAGTCGCAGAATTTAATAAAAAAACTGGGGTTCTCTATACGCCAGTTAACACAATTTATCTCGCATTTACACCGGCATAATCTCGTATGTTCATACTTTTTTCATTTTTTATTTGTTCCCCACTTTACTTTCATTGCGCTCTGTTAGTGAATTCCAAAAAAGGTATGCCAAATACAAACCATTCAAATGACCGGACATTCCATTGGTTTGCTTGCGGCCTAGAATGCAACAGAGCGGTAACAATTCGTGCATCTGTATACCTTGACACATTTATAAATATTAATAAATTATTTTATTTCCGCTAAAATCTGCGAGTAAATTGCAAAATAAAATGAAAAACCCAATTTGGGTGGAAATATGAAATGCGCTCCTTTGCCTAGCAAAAATATTACGATTTTTATAAAGATTTTTCTTGTTAACTCACGCGCACCAACCTAGTAAAAGGTTGTCAACCCAACAAACATTCATAAAGTGCTCATAGTTTAGTAGCCCATAATATGTGAACAATATCAACCTCAGCAATGTGATGATGTAAACGTTTTATATCGCTGTCCAAGGCTTAATTTCGTATCCACATTATGGAGAGGTTAAGGTAGTTCTCATTCCGTAGGCGGACACATGATATTGAAGGCAAATATACAGCAGAATGTTTCATTAAATATACCCTGAGTAATTCGGGAATATCGTTCCTGGTAAGGGTTCTCAAAAGATACGTTAGAATAGCCATCAGATCTTGTGATTATCCCTAAAGCTGAACTTGCATTGAAGAAATGCAAAGTTTCCGGCATTTCTTATGTCGATCTCTGGTAGCAAATTAAAGTCGGTTGGCTACTGGCAAACAAAGACGGGTTATGATCTTAATCTTTATACTACATAAAAATCTCCTGTGCATCCATTGTCCCAAAAGTATTTCTAAACATACCGAGTGATATTGATGAAATTTTTTGCTTGAACTCAAGTTCACTCGGAATGATTTGGATTCACAATCCGTACCACTGGATGATGTAGACGTGGCAACTCCTATGCAAATAAGATATTCCGTACTGCAGTTCTCTGAAAATACTCAGAGCAGAATATTGATAATCGTTAAGGAATTAAATGAGACCAATCTCTAACGCTTCAAGAAAAGGAGAGGGTGGGATAAGTCTGTGTAGTACCACGTCTGTCGGACACTCTAGTAATAATATAATAATAATAATCATTTTACGAGAATACTTAGTTTCCCCTTTAATTTAGTTCGTGCTGCTACTGATTTTTCCTATAAAAGGGCGAATCAGTATTTAAAAATATTTTTTGAGTCACGTTTGATCTGACCTATCCCGGTACTTAACCTTTCGGTATAATATGGCAGCACACTATCAATATACGATGGCGTTTGCCTAATTCTTGATGGGACTATGTAGTGACTCGAGTAAAAACGAAATGTTGGAGAATCTTGTTTCTAACCGGATTATGGCGAGATGAGTGTGAACGGTGCTTGGTGACAAACCTAGCGGCCACCACAAACGGCGTGATGGATGACTGGATCTTTGCCTTCGCAATGCCAATAACTGAAGTGGGAAGAGTCATTTACCCAACATTTGGCATGGTAGTCATCAAAAAACGGTTTTATCATATCCAAGGCTTTTGGATTTCCTTGAAGTGTGGTTTAAATGGTGGGCCCCAAGCCCAATACTCAACGCTTTCGGTTGGGGTTGAAAATATATTACATGTCAATATAGCTAACGCGATCCGATATCTTACTCAATTACCACCCTTTTAAACTACGAATGTTTGCTGGGTGCGTAAAATCATTTTGCGCTTGTGCGCCATACGGTAATTGTACAAAAAAAAAATATAAAAATTTTGAATGTCCACAAAGCTCACGTAGACAATGAAGTAAAAAAGCCTAATGGGAGTAACGTTATTTTTGAGCTCAAAGAAAAAATTGTGCTAAAATATGGGTAGTAAGGAAAACAGCGTAAAATACAAAAAAAACTGTTTCTATGGGCATTAACCACTCATTCCTAGTGTTTTGAAGGGGAAAAACGCTTTCAAATTTATTTACATCCATAGGCTTGAGAGCCTTTTCATGAGCGTACTCGTTATTTAACTGAGCGTGAAAATGGTCAGCAAGAAGATCATTATAGAGAAAAGGTCCATTTAAATGAAGTTGGTATTTACTGCATAACTATTTGTAAAAAATGATATTGTTTTTGTAATTTTTGTATACTTTGAAATGTCTCTTGTTAAGTGCGCTGTGTTAGCATATATAGAATGTAAGGAGATTCATTTCAATAAGATATCATTATATATGGATGCTTTCTGCTAACAAGAGTATTGTACGAAAGACTTTAGAAGCTTCAGCTTCTGATATCTATTAAGTTCGTCAGAAAATTTCTGGTTCTCCCAGTATGTATGGTGAGAATTTTGATGATAAGATTTACTCAGACATGAGCTTAGCACAAAGAATTATGGCACGGTCCAGGCTACGTTAATGGAATGTACGGATAGTCTAAATGCGAAGAAGTTCTCTTTGATCGGAAAGCATCTATAACTTTGAGCTATTCGACTTTCGGAGAAGCTGTAGGAAGATGAGTGCTACTTCAATTAAATGTTACTGGAAGGTATCCTATTCTTTTAAGAAATCACATGGTGGATTCAGTCTGTAATGAAAGTGGGAACTGAATTCCAAAGGAATCATATGATAAAGGCGACAACGCGATAGTGTTAAATTTCCGCAAGACGAGCAAAAGATGTAAAATAAATGTAAATCTAAAAAAAAAACGGTCTAAACATATTTTTGATTTCTACATGCCACTACCAAGAAAAAATTGTTTAGTGATCAAAATTGTGTGTAACTAATTGAGCTCGACAAGGAAGTTAAAAAAAAGTTTTGTGGCCAAATTTCAAAAAATCATAATTTTGGAAGAAACAAAAAACACACATTCAAAAATTTCAGACTACCTTAAGTTATATAAGAGGTAGAGCAAAACAAAATTTGAGGTCAAACTTTAATAGCGAACTTACATTTTTAACATTTTGAAAAATTAAAAACTTTCTAAAATAAAAAATTTCAAAATAAATTTGGTTTTCAAAACATCTTTTTTATACCTCTAAAAGTGACAAATTTTTTTTTTCTAAACTAGTTTCTGAAAAAATAAAACAGGATAAAAATGGAAAAGTTAAGTGGTTGGGCAAAACAACCGATAACGAAAATTTCGGAAAACATAGAAAATGGTATAGCTCATTTCGGGAATCAACAAGATTATGTAATATATATATCTAGTGATGAAACCTGATAGAATGTACGAATTGTGTTCAAAAAGTATCGCGAATTTTGAATTTTCGCTGGTTACGTATATTCGAATTTCGAATTTTTTGTGGCGTTATGTTGGTACTCATGTCTCTCACTTATGCCGACAAGCTCGGCCATTTTGAATGTTCAGTTAATTGTTGACAGCTGCTTTGCTTGCACGTGTTTTGGATCGTCTTCGATTTTTACGCGAAATTCGTACCAAAATTGCTCAATTGTGACCAAAAACAGCATCGCATGAACATTGCTAATGAGATGTTAAACTCTGTCCGCGACGACCCAAATTTGCTCCAGAGGGTCATAACTGGTGACGAATCGTGGGTTTATGGTTATGGCGTGGAAACCAAAGCTCAATCATCTCAATGGAAGCTGCCGCACGAACCAAGACCGAAAAAAGCGCGCCAAGTTCGGTCGAATGTGAAAGTTTTGCTGACAGTTTTCTTCGATTGCAGGGGCGTGGTGCATCATGAGTTCTTGCCACAGGAAAGAACGGTCAATAAGGAATATTACCTGCAAGTTATGCGCAGAAACGCCCGGATTTGTGGAAGAACAAAAATTGGCTTTTGCACCACGATAACGCCCCTGCTCACGCATCGTTGCTTGTGCGCGACTTTTTGGCCAAAAACAACAAACTAATGATGCCGCAGCCACCGTATTCCCCAGATCTGGCCCCCTGTGACTTTTTCTTGTTCCCTAAACTGAAGAGGCCCATGAAAGGACGACGTTACGCTTCTCTTGACGAGATAAAGACGGCATCGAAGGAGGAGCTGAACAAGATACAAAAAAATGATTTTTTGAAGTGCTTCGAAGATTGGAAAAACCGTTGGCACAAGTGTATAATATCTCATGGGGATTACTTTGAAGGGTACAAAATAGATATTCATGAATAAATAAATAATTTTTGAAAAAACACAAAATTCGCGATACTTTTTGAACACACCTCGTATATCATGGTTATTGTTGGTCGACTACGAACGCTTTTAAATAAAAGTCCTTTGGTATTACTTACAACTACATCGGATATTTAATTTTCGCTTCACCTGAACTTAGATTTTCTAAGTTCTTCTGATTACCTTGGCATTGTTTTTCGAATTGTTTCCGAATTTTTATTTTTACTTTAGTAGTATTTCATGTTTTTTCCAGAAAACTTCTTTTTTCATTA
Organism: Merzomyia westermanni; assembly: GCA_949987695.1. Lineage (NCBI taxonomy): Eukaryota > Metazoa > Arthropoda > Insecta > Diptera > Tephritidae > Merzomyia > Merzomyia westermanni. The sequence continues at coordinate 4,681,769 of OX465290.1, read as the reverse complement.
ACTTTTGATCATAATGAAAACGGCTCTAGAAATATTTCAAATCATTAGGTAAACTCACTTTTCCTCCAGTATCAACTCTATTTCATATTCGGTGCCCACCATAATGTCCCATACACTGTGACGGTCACGAATTGCCAAATAAAAGGAAATCGGCACAATTAAGCTTGTGTAATAGCTTCGTCTATCACAGCATTAATCCCAAATGCTTTCACTTAAACAATTTCATCGGTGCATTGTTCATTATAGCCATATTTGCCAAGAGACACTTACAAGCGACACCAGTTAATTGGCAATGCCACGACTGCAGTTGGCAGCCACAAAATGTGCAATTCATACGATTTGATAAAGTTGCCATTAAAGTCACGGCTACAGATAAGAAGCACTAAATCTACAAGAAAAGCGCATTACGACTTGTGCATGTACTAGTAGGCACTAATGTGTGGGTGTGAATGAGTTTGTGCATGTATTGATGACGTTGCGTATGCACGCATACTTGGGAGTGTTTACTTTATAATATCCGTGTTTTTTATGTATGGACTGCTAAGCGCACAACTTCATCTGCAACAATGAAATAGTACAATTATTAAGCACAAACGCAGATGCGGATAAAAAAACACGGCTAATATATCTATACATCTCTATGGATGTCGATGTTTGTGTAAAATTGCATATAAACTTGTGTAGCCAACTTTACGAGCTTATCATTAACGAAGTCATTCGCGAACGTTTCGTTTGTTGGTGGCTCAATTATGGCAATTGCAGCGATGTTGACTGACTGTTGTTATTGTATTGATATATACTCGTATGTGAGCACTTGAGGCTGTGCCAATTGCAAGTATTTACATGTGCTTATTTTCGTGAGGGTGTGTATTAGACTGGGCCCAAAAACAAATTTTTTTTTAAATTATATCTTTGCATTTAATAAGTTTGTTAACAGATCGATATATGTACATTGTAGGTATTTAGGAAAAATGTATAGGAAGGATCAAGAGTTTTTAGAATTTTTGTCTGTCTGTGTGTATATTTGGTGGCGCATCAGCCAAAAACTGCTTAATGAAATGAAATTACCTTTCACCCTTGCATTACCAGTCGCTTAATTGAAAATTTAGCATATCCTTTATTTCGATAACTTTAATGGTTTCGGAGATATCGACCAATATGTGGACTAAGATGACTCAAAATGTGTTAGCACAATATGGGTATCAAACGAAAGATGCTCATGAGTGCTGCAATAAGCGGTGTGAATAAGTTCCATACTTCAAGCGGTTCTAGAGATACGATGATTAACATCGGACTCAGTATATTATAATTTTGAGACGCAGCGAAGCGTGACCTGGTCTTCTTGTTGATACTATTTTTCAGAGTGACTAACAAAAAGTACTGTAAACTTTACTTTTAAAGGTCTATCATTGTTAGTTAAGATTCATAGGACTGATGATATTTTTGCTTTACAGCTTCCAAATATTTATTTGCATTTTTTCTTCTAGGAAATGATATTCCCTACAAAAAACTTCTGACGTTAAGTTTCGTCAGGCCAGCCGTTTCTAAGTTATCAAGTTTCAATGCTAAGAATCTGTGTTTATATTTTGAAATTTTGACAAATTTTCAGAGACGGCTGGTTTCCCTAGAATTTTATTTTATAATTTTTTTAGTGGGGAATACAGGTTCCTATAAGAACACATGCAGCGAAATACTTCTTACCACTGGCAGTTTAAATCTAAACTAAAAGTAATACCAAAAACCCGGGGTGGAAAATAATGATTATTTTATTTTTCTTTGCTTTGATTTTGCTGATCCTTGAGATAAGTTACTGAAAATTGTACTATAAATGGTTTAAAATCGGGACCAAAATATGCGTGCCTTCATTTCCACAATTTAATACCCCATTGCTCCATTTAAAGTAGAATTTCATTCAATAATTTATCTCAATAATTTATCTCTAGAATCAAGAACTTTAGAGTGAGATTTTTGTTAGCTCAAATTTTTGAGCCGAAATTCCGCCTAATTCTGGTTTGAGTTTTCTTATTCAAAATAAAATAATCATAATCTTCCGACACTGCTAAAAAATATCACACTAAAAGCTTCTCAAACTTGTAGTTTTTTCGCTATTTTGAAAACCAGTAATTATACTCAAAAAAGTGGTTTAATTTTTGGCCCAGTCTAGTGTGTATATCCTACTTATTCCTTTGGCACTTAGCCTTAGCAAACTGTAATTTTCAGTGAAATTGCATATAATACTCAGCCTTGGTAACATTTGCAGGCGTTTAACATCACCAACTAATTTTCATAGGAAATTTAGGTCGTCGCGTTGTAATTATTGTTGCTGAATTTCTACGAAATCCCTTTTTGTTGGCGAAAAAATTGTAGATATGGATGTTTATTTGAGCGTATGAATATTTATATTTGGGACAGATTCAAGGAAATCAAGTTAACTTTTTATTTTGACATTTATTGCCTTTACTCCCACTTGTGGCTTTTTTACTGCTGGAATGCCCTTAGAAAAACTATCCACATAGTCAACGGTTATATTACAGACTCTCATCCGGCGGAAACGTGACTTCAATAAAGAGAGAGGAAATCCTAAAATCTACTACCACATGAAGTTGTAATATTATTAATTTATATTAAGATCCAACAACTTTTATGGCATGGTAAAATTAAGTTTAATGATTTGAAAACGTGATTATCTCATAAATAAAAGAGATTGTGTTTTGTGTGTGTGGCTTTTATGAGCATGAAAAGTACTCACCCAATTTATAAAATATTGCGGCAACACCGCCCAGGCTACACTAAGTTTTAATTTCGCTTTGATAGAGGATATTGCTGTATGTATATGCGCCCTTTAATCAGATTTATGCAACTTAAAAAAAAATAGATGACACGACAACAAGTTCTTTGTGTTTTGTATATTTTTTGTAGACTTCCAAAGCTCATCACAGATCTTAAAAAAAAAATCACATTAGCTTAAGTTAAGCACTCTTTTCAATATAGGCCATTAAAAGTTTTAAAAAGGTGGGCAGTGCCACGCTTACAGGCAAATAATTCCTCATAACTCCCAATCTGTTCTCTTCATGTATTTGCACCCAAAAACAGGAGCTATCTAGATGCAATTTTACTTCAAATAAATTCCAATTATAAAAAAAATCTGGAAATAAGTTACAAAGTGGGGCGAGCAGTTTTCGTTTTCAAAATCCTGGCTTTAAGTCATTATTATGAAATATAATATTCTAATAATAAGAATAATGATAAGGCGTGGTTTACCTCCGGATAGATCAAGGCCGATCTCCTTTCGGGAGGTTGCCGAACATTGCCGTCAAAAGAGTCCATCTTTTTCTGTTCGGAACTATTCCAATGTTACCTGCGTCAAAATATGAACTCATTCTTCAAAGGAAATAAAAATAAAAATATTTTACATGTCGTCCACGGAAATTGAAAATTCCAGGATAATCCGACATTGAAGAGAGACTAAAACTTGGTCCTCGCTATAAGTAAAATAACCTTATAAAGTTATTTTAAACCGATTTGGGTATTAAACTAAGTGTTTTATTCATATTTTATTGATAGATTGTCAAACGAAAATTACTTCGGACTGAGATTGAGGCATATATATCTATGTATATGTATTTATTACGCTCAATAACATTTTTAGAATAAGTTCCTAACATAATGTTTGCATAACTTTACTTTTTTTCTTCAAATGAATAACGAATCCAAAAGCTCTGAAAAATTGTTGATGGCAATTATTTATCTCTTTAATGATAATCAAACCCACTTTGGATAGCTTTGGGTGTAGTCCGAAGGATCCATATACCGTCAATGGGTAACAAAACATCGCAAAACTTACCTTTGAAGTTGTTACAGTTAGTATTATGGTACAGTCGAAAAAAACAAGGTATCAATCAATTGGAAAGCTTTTCATGCCCAAATATTTATATAGCATATGTTGTGTTCGCTCAGTCGAGGTGACTGTGGGCTCAGATTTGATGGATAATCTATGTTCTGATTACTTTGCTTGGACGACGTGAACCTTGGACCTTCGCTGTGGTAGCACAACCACTTTATAACCATTACAACTGATGGATAATAGTCCAAGAAGTCTTTTGCAAGAGTTTCCTTGCTTTAGCTGATTCGTCTTTTAAGCCAAAAGTAATTATTAAACTGCATAAGAAAGTAAATTTTTCCCATTTTTCCTAAAAATCGCTAGGCATTCGGCTTTAAATGGCTTTAAAGCAAAAACTAACTGGAGCATCTCAATCAAACTAGCATAATTATATAAGTTTGTACATAAAAAGATTTACATACTTTTATTCAAGCGCCCAACTTCATTGCCGAGAGGCATGTAGAACAGTTATTTAACCACACACAGCACACAAACACATGTTCGATCTTTTGACCATTAATCTGTCATTTGCTGCAAGCTTGTGCAGACAACAACAACAACAACAACAACAAAATATTGCAAATGATGTTATTGCATGCAATTAATTAAACTTTGAACTTTCATCAAGGGATCGAAAAGAGCACACACATACATTCATACATGAAAAGTTATATAAATTTAATACATAGAATAAATTTAATATATAGAAAACACGCGCATTTCGTATAGCAACTCCCAGTAAACAATTGATTTACGTAAGCTAACAATTTATTATATTGAATTTTTTTTCAATTCTCAAAGTTTTATATCAGCTGAGAAGTCCAGTTCAATCGAAAGCGGTGACGGTCAGTTGTGATACCACATTATAAAGGGCCGACACTAGCTTCCAATTTTTAAGAAATTTTTGAATATCTTCTCACTACAGTTAATAAAGTTGTATTAGGTCGATGTCTGTACATTGCAGATATTCAAGAAAAATTTATAGGAGGGATGATTATTGAGCGAATTGAATCTAGAGCAAGAGTTTCTTGAATTTTTGTAATTTTGGGCAGTACACAGTCAATAACCAACTAGTGGTACCGCCCCTCCATTGGCATTTATAACCAACCGGTAGAATTCGGAAACCTTGCAAAGAGTTGGGGCCGGCCAAGATATACGCGTGACAAAAGGTAGTGATGTCGTAATTCACTGGCACCCAGATAATTTTTAACGCTAATTTTTCCGCAGCAGTCGCTATTGATCAGACAGTCGCTGGATAGCATCTCATCCAACATGTACATAATGGGGGCAACCTCCGAGCACGTTTTCCACCAGACCCCTGCCTCAGATGAGTTCCCGTTCACACCTCGCCATCGAAAGCAACGTGAGGCGCAATAAAATCGACGTTAGAAAAACTGTCGGGTTTAGGGTATTATGGAACTATAAATCACTTCTAGTCAATCTTTAATCAAAGCAAATGTTGAATATTTGTCGCAATTATTTATTTTTCTAAAACGTCGTTTTTAAACCAATTTACCGTTTAGTTAGGGTCTTAATTCAGGTCAACAAAATCCGATAGGTGGCTCAACAGTTGAATGAAAATTTAAAACCGTGTTTATGGCCCGTTTTGGCTGACACTTACAATAAGATTACTTAATTAGTACAGTTTGAAAATAGTAGCCTGCGTGAATAGCTCTATTTACAAAATGCGAATGTCTGTTTTCGGTGTGCATGCATTCGTTTTTGAAGTAACTTCCCGTCGAGCTGGGATTTTGAAATTAGGCTGGTATTAGAAACAAAAATTAATGTCTATTATAGAAATGTTCTCTCAAAAAAATTCGGCTCAATATATACGAACATAGCAAATTTGTATATGAAGACAGACTAGTAAAACTCATAATTAAAAAATACATGACGCTCGTTTTTTGAGAGAAGAGAATAGGAAGCGAGAGAAAGAGTAGAATTGTTTGCATGTAAAATATTTGTCGGTCATTAAAACTTGTGCTGGAGCTGTTAATTATATAATTATACATGCACGAATTCTAAAAAAAAAATTTTTAAAATCAAGTATATTTAACACACAGATCAAAATGAGTTTGTTAGTCTAACGGCTATCTAAAACGACTTAAACGAATAAAGATTGATGTTCAAAAAATATCGTTTTTTGAGATGCAGGCGGGGCTGGTTCATAGCTAAGAAGTGGCACTGGCGTTTGCCAACTCCGAGGTAGACGATTCATGAATGAAGGAGGCAAGTGTTAGATAGTTCACACAATATTCACACCAATATGAGATTTATAATCGATCTTTCCGAATCCAAGTCACATCAGTACTTTAAAATGACCATATTTCTGTTTTTGGCTACTGAGCTTTGCTCAAAATTGCAAATCTCTAGCTCACAGCTAGGTTACTTAAAAATCTTTTGTAAAATTCTTCAATTTTGCGCTGAAAGTGTGGAGACAAATAAGAAAACAACGTAGTAAAATTTTAAAGCTTTCTAAAATCAAAATTATTTTTGTAAGCTTTGAGTAGGCTTATAGTAAATGTTGATTGTTTATTGGGTTATTGTACAATTTGCAGGTTTCTGTTTGCATATACTTTTGTATATTTACAGTTGTACATTAGAGTGGCCCTTATTTTTCAAAATTCAAAATTTGTGGGTGCTACCCCTGAAAATTTCTAACCGATTGAGCAACTCTAACCCGTGCCAGAAAAAATCCGAAGTTCTAACATTGACATCCCTTTTAATACGCCGAAACGCCGAGATGTTTACAAATCTGCCGAAGGCTTTGTACCTTTCATGAATACGCAACACGGTTTTAAGTGTCCGATCTTTGCTTGCAATAAGAAAAAAACTCTGCAAAATTCAATGGTCTTACCCTGTTAATTTGAAGATACATAGCCCCAACCCCGTTAATCGGAAAAATGTGTTGTATGGGGTGTATACGATATACTGGCCCAATCTTGAGACCTTCACTACACACATTACATATGTAATAAGTACTGTAGTTGCCAAATTTTGTGTTCCTTGCTAAAAATTGCAATAGTTATAGGGCAAAACCCGTTTATCGGAATAATCAATTACATGGAAGCTATATGTTATGTAGTTCGGATCTGGCTAATTTTCATTTGTCATATTACGCATATAATATTTAATAAATCTGCAGAACTTTACGTTCCTAGGGCATGATTTAAATACTTTGGTGTATAATAGAACATTCCTTTAAAGGTCTCGTCGGGCAATTCGAAAGCCTAAAGCTGAAAAAATATGTTCAGTAACATTGAACTGAATAGTTCACTGGGATGTTAAGCTTTTACCTGGATTAATGGGTCTTGAAACAGTTGATATACTTCCGATGGTACTGGGAAAATGCAGGCTGCAGCTGTATTTGACGCCTTGTGTGAGTGGGGTTTGGATAGCACTGTAAAATCTCGCTGTTTCGACAGAACTGTGGTCAACACTGGTGTAGTGAATGGAACTTGTGTTTATCTAGAATGCCTTCTGAACATTCAGCTTCTTTACCTGCCCTGCAGACATCATATAACTGAAATATTGTCAAAAGCACTTTTGAGTGTAAATTTCCCTTATGGTGTGCCACAATGTTACATTTTTCAAGATTTCAAGAAAAACAAATAAAAGATATTTTTATCTTAGATAAATACACAATAGTTGACTTTTTGAGATCCTTACAAAATTTTACGTGAAATGACTATCAAGAATTTTCCGCACTTTGTTTGATTTTCTTAGGGAAGTTTCCAAAGAAAATATAAGCAATGCATCACGCTGGATGTATGTCCAAGGCCATTTATACTTTGAAAGTTTATTTATTTAGATGGGAATTTAAGAGGAATACCTCTACTGCCTCGGCAGTACTAGACCTTTGCATCTTTATAGTCAAAATTTATGTGCAGTGCTGGTTTTTATGTCAACTTTCAATGAAAGCGCCACAGATTGACTTCAAGCCTATTAAGGACTTGCATGAATTTCGAAATGTAGATGAAGTACGATAGGGTACAGTGTTATGTAAATTGCTTAATCATCTATGGTATCTAAGTCCTGAACCAAAGGTATTTTTTCTTATTTCATGATGAAATTGGCTTTGAAATATAGGAGAAGATGCGAACAAAAATAAATAATGTAGTTGAGCCCGAAGAAGAAATGTGTCCACCTAAAAGAGTTAACGATACACGTTAAGTAGAATACGTTATAAACAAAGAACTGCATCAATTTACTTGTACAGAAACAAACAATTTTTTTAATCGATTTGGTATACCGATATACAAGTATATATATATATATTTTTTAGTGTTTTATACCTAATTATGCATTATTTGTCGATTAATAAATAAAAAGAGATTGGATTTCATTTCTGTAATTTATAAATGAATATTTGTCCTTTAAATTACCTTCATATCAGCACGCAAGAGAGGTAAGTGGCTTGGTTCATTATTTCAACACGATTATGGAGCGGGTTAATTTTGGTCAGCTGAGTCCATATATAATCAGAACTATTTTGTCCTTATATGTAACCATTTCAAGCGGTAGGCCTTTAAAGAACAAACAAATTTTTTTATGGAACTACAGGCCGCTCTATTGTACATACATGCATCTATAAATATATATTTATATATTTGAAGGTAAATATTGTGCTGTGTGCAAATTTAATTATATATAAAACATACATATACAGTTAGTCACAGCGAAAATGAGACGATTAAATATTTTATATCTCAAAATATTTTGCACAGTATACCAGTTGCTTATATGAATGAGCCAACTCAAATAAGTTTGCATTTTTACGGCAAACTCGCATTTATCTAACATGCAAGTAGAAGCTTTGCCTGTAGGGTTAATTTAATAGTGCTTCTCATACGTACGACACTTACTAGGACTGTACACGAAACTTCAGCGACTGTTTGCATGTAAAGCTTAATGAGTATTTACATCGTTTGCTCAAGAAATCAAAGGTATTGATTGGCACAATAAAATTTTCGCAATAACGTTACAAAACACGCAATACAGCAATAAAATAAAGAAAAAACAACAAAAAATCTACTGTTGTAATTACACCTATAGGAAGGATATTTCTTGTATGTTATACAAAGTCAGTCTCCTTCCCTCATATTCTCCTCACTCTTCCTCATAGTTTTCCTTGAATACCCTCATGAGATCCTAAAGCATTCGTGCTATCTAAGCGCAAATGCAGCAATGCGTGAAATTATGGGTTAACTGAGTTTTTAATTGAACATTTGTTTTATTAACATTTTGCCTTAAAAAAACTTAACACTCTAAGTAATCAATCATATGCCATTTTAAATTTTGGGCAAAAGACATCGGCCGAGTAGTTTGGCTATTTTTCTATTACGACAATTTTGGCCCTACATAGGTGTTTTTGTGGGAATCGACTAATCTCTTCTTGTGTGCCTTTAAAGCGTGTTTGTAGAATACTGGTAACAAATAAAAGCTGCTGATATTGGCCTTAAGACAGGGTATAATTTTGTGATATCTTGAACTCATAATGGCTTAATGATATTCATTGCAGTTGGTTGACATTTTTTAATCTTTGTTTTTACAAAATATTTTGAGGTGCAACACTCTATAAATATTAGCTGTTTTTGTTGTTGTTATTAACAACCTCACGGTCACAATCACTCTCAGAATCGGCATCAAGCTCTTCTAAGGGTAGTCCAAGGAAACACGTAGTTTCAGAGGGATGGACCAGGTTGATATTGGTTTTAGAAGAGTAGGTTTAATTGAACAGAAAAAGAGATATTTAGTATCATAAGGGACATACCACATGCAGGTCAAGTATTTTTTATGTTGGGGTTAAGTCTGGATAAGTAAGAGTCTAACCTATTATTAGAAGTAGTGCTAACATGATTCTAGTTGCCCTCTTCAGCTATTTCAGCTGGTTGGATATCAATTAAGGGGTTCACAGACCGAGATCTGAGGGATGATGTAGATCAAATGCAGAAAATAACTGCTTGTTAGGGGTGTTATAGAATATCTCGAACGCCCGAAAGCAAATAGAAGATAAGAAGTTTATTTATAATATAGTTTAAAAATCAAAATATTACACACTTTGCATTGTATTAGAATGAAACACGAGTGAAAAAACTACAAAGAGCATAAAAGTATATATTAAAATTTTAATTGGAATCATAGTGCTCTTCATTTCGTCTTTAATTGGCACTGACAAAACTTGAAATCTATAAATTTCTTTTTTTCTGAATCAAGGAAGCTTCATTAGCTTCATAACACGATAACGCAAGCCCAGAAGATAAATTTTTATGTTTTGACGTGGGCCTGTTTCTGGGTTAAGCTCATCGTTTAGTGGTGATGCCACTATAATTTTTTTCTATTTTACTTATTTGAGCTCTAGCTTGTGCAGGCTTTGACGCACACGTTCGCTAAATCTAGCTATGTCTCACATTTCAAAATCTTTTCTGTAAAGGGACAGGAGTTTAAATTTGATGCCGAAGCCCACACTAGCAAGTATTATGCCCGAATTGAGATTTATTGACTTTTTTCTTTTAATATATACTAATGAAATTCTGACTACCCCCAAACAAAAACTATTATAATAAATATGTTCTATTATCACTTGGTTAGATTCTAATGACAATTGCCGCTTTGTTGAAAGTACAATTAAATTTAAAATTATTTGCACGAGCGCACACACACATTAATGCACACTCCTTGATAACCCTGTAGGAAAAGTATATAGTACTGAACTGCCGTGCTTCTAGTGAAGTTAGAACAACCACTTGTTGGGGCTCAATGTCATTTATATGCAATCGTCCATTTCTATAGTTTAGAACTAGTAAGATATAGTACTATGTAGACCTTGTTCGCTTTATCCGAACCAGACCGAAATTCTATACAGTGATTCTAGGAGGAGTTCACTCTGTTTTGCGATAGAATTTAGCCTCTCCATAAATATGCACATTGGAACTAGTTCGTTCCGACGGAATTTTTTGGCAGTTTTAAACCAGCTCAAAATTCAGTAATACTCTTCTGAACATTTAACATTTAATTCCGTAACCGTATTTTGAGTCTCATATATCTAGTACCGCTAGCATGAATTCTGTACCAGAAAATGGTCTCACTGGTTACTAAATTATCTACAGGGAAGCTCTTTTTTCTCTTACCCTCAACTTGTAATCACAGCCCTCAAAGCATTTTTATGTAGCTGTGGCATGCCACAAATCCATTAAACGCTTGCTTACAATATTAACTGTTTTCGTTTTTGTTGCTGCAGCTATTGTTAATCTCATTGTATGCAAACGCTAGTCGCCAGTCGCCAATCGGCAATCGCCTGTTGGTCCCTTGTTTGTTTTTGTTAACCCCATTAACTGTACTTTTCAACGCTCTTGGCTATACATGCAACGTGTCTCGCATACCAACAAAGTTTTATCTAATTCAACTGCGATGTTTGGGCTTCAGGGGTTACCTTATTCATTTGCCTCTCCCCCTTGTGTCATTAGCTGTTGTTATTACTTTTCATTTGCGATATGTGTGCTTGTATATGAGCATTGTGTAGTCATTTAATACTACCCACAATCCCAACAGAACAAAAGGATGGTCTCTATTTCCCCCTCAAAGCACTTTAATGTTATTCGTTTAGTTGTTGTTGTGTCCATTATTTAACACCGTACGTGTTGACAACACTTAGTCATTAGACAATAACTGACATTAGCACTTTATAATTCATAATTGCTAAAGTTTGTAAATAATTCAAACACACAAACGCACTCAGAGACTCGCATGCAAATTGCACACATTTTCACACAAAGAGAAAAAAATAATAATAACTTAATCCCTTAAGCGAGCTGCCATTATCGCAAAGCAAATTTATCTAAATCGCTTACTCATTTAATATGTATTGGCCACAAGTGGCTTTTTTGAGTTTAAATGGAAGAACACAAATAGCTTAGTTAGGTCAAAGGAGAAAGTAAAAATCGGAAGATGCCCCGTTGAAAAAATAATCTTGAGCAGAGTACCTTTTAATTTGTTCTTAGTGAGATATGTCACATAATACTATAACAATTGCACAAAGTTTCCACAGTTTTTATACTCAGCTGAGCTTAGTTTACAGAGTATATTTTCTTTGATCAGAAGTATAAACCAATTGAGATAGATAAAGACTAATACAAATCAAGGTGTTAAAAATGCTGGTCAATTACAAATTTCAAAAGTAGTCAACAGCAAAAATACTCACAGACAACGTATATATGGACTTAACACAAAACAATTTATTATAAAAATATATGAGCAAGTATAGATTTAAAAATAGGCTAAGATGCAGAAAATTCGATTGCTTAAGAATTTGAGAGAAGACAAAATTTTGCTAATGTTCTTAAAATGAGAGCGTTAGAAGCATAGGGGATCTGAGCAAAGCATCACTATTTTTGAGCTGTCTTCGACTGTGCCTTTCATGAATACACATCACGGTTTATTAAAAACTATGCAAAACTGTTATTTTAAAGATACATAGCCCAAGCTCTATTTATCGAAACTATCGATTATATGGGAGCTATCTGTAATGTTGGTCCGATCTGGGTGATTTTCACTAGCCAGATTACATATATAATATGTGCAAAACCTGAAAAATTTAAAGTTTCTAGCCCTTAAATTTCAAGATTCCGTTTATCGGAACAATCGATTGTATGGGAGCTATGCTTTGTATTGGTCCGATCTTGCTGGTTTCGACAAATGATTAATGTTTTACAAAATGGCGGCCACAAAATTTCATCGAGATATCTAAAACTGAGGGACTAGTTTGCGTTCAAACAGACAGACGCACGGACAGACGGACATGGCTAAATCGACTCAGCTCATCGCTTTGATCATTTCAGTGTACTTATTTGTGGGTCTCTCTCTTTTTCTTCTCATACTTACAAAATTGGACCAAAGTTTAGTACCATTTTATGTTTATGAAAGGTATAAAAAGACCACTTGGGCTATTTGGTCAATGACAAAATAGCAAAAATGTCTCGAAAACCTCTTATATTTAGGAATGGACATGTGGAGTTTTTTTTTGTGTGGGGCCAACTCTACCTATTGAACCTTTTGTGTACCGAATATTTTTAAGGGCATAAGGGTGATTACTCAGTACATAAGCAATCTTATAAATCATATAAATAAAAATGAATGTGTGTGTCTGCGTGTCCTTTATAGGCATCCAAAGTACTCAACCGATTTTTATGAAATTTTCACAGGATATTCTTGGGATCACAGGTTAAAGCATAGGCTGTATGTAGTTTCGGAAAAGTGGGCGGTGCCACCCCCCTAGGATATATGAAATTACAATTCGTCATAACTCTGAACGTATTTGGTCTATAATAATGATATTTATATATATGTGTCCTTTAGTCAAGTTTTACATTATTTTGGAAAAGTGGGCAGTGCCATGCCCATATTTTTTGTGTTTTTTTGTTCTTCATTAATGTCTAAAGCTTATATTCGATCTGTATGAAACTTTCACGATAGGTTCATTCAGAAGTTCGCTGGGTATGCCACAGGCTATATACAGTTTTGGAAAAGTGGGCAGTGCCACGCCTCCAGGCTGTATAAAATTTTAATTCGTCATAACTCTGAACGTATTTGGTGTACATAAATGATATTAATATATATGTGCTATTTAGTTTTACATTATTTTGGAAAAGTTGGCTGTGTCACGCCCACATATTTCGTCTTTTGTTTGTGCTTCATTAATGTGCCCAAATTTATAGTCGTTCTATGAAACTTTCGCGATAGGTTCAAAAGGTCGGTGGGTACGGGAAATTTAGTCAAGATTTAGAAAGTTTTGAAAAAGTGGGAGGTGCCACGTTCAAATTTTTTGTTTTTTGTTTGTGCCGTTAATGTCCAAAGTTTATCGTCGATCTCTGTGAAAAGCCACAGGCCATATTAATTTTTGGCAAAGCGTCCAACTTGGTTCAAGTTAACGATATTTTATATACAGATATGTGTTCTATATATCAAAAAACCTTGGGAACAGAAAGCAGTACCAGGATCAAATGAAAGGAAATTAGATATATCTTCTGAACTATGTACGATACATATCAGTACCCGCAGAGGAAATAGGGGAAGACGGGGAGTAGGAATAGAAATTTGATATAGAGTGGTGGTGTTAGAGGAAAATTAAAAGGGTGAGGAAGAGCAAAATTTAAAAGAAAAAGGAGGAAATAAGGATAAATATAGAAGAAGCGAAGATTGGGAAGGGAAAAGAGTACAATTTGTTAATTGTAGGCAAGCTAAACTTTGGGCAAGACAACGTCTGCCGGGTCTGCTAGTAGACTTATAAAAACAAAATTTAGTAGTTAAATTGTGGGATCACCCGTTTAAGATAGAAACGGTTTGTGCACTGATTACCTTTATAAGAAAGAATGTGGCGGAAAATGGACGAAATCTGTTCAAGACCATGCCCAACTTTATATACAAGACCTCTCATATGATTATAAAAGATTAAATCTGTTTTACTTTCAAAGAAAAGTTGTTAAAGAAATGGGAGAAGCATACATTATAGAAACTCGCAATCAGAATAACCTAAGCAGGTAAACGAAATTTAACCATTCAAAAAAATTTATAAATTACCATGAGATCTCAAAGCTCTTAGCATTGAGGAAACAATTTTAAATAGACATTGCTAATCAAGCAAAAAGTATCCTTCGGTACTGCATAGTAAATAACAACTGGGTTACATAATGTAGTTTATCTTAACTGAAAAATGTTAATATAGATGTCCATAACCTCACAACACTATTTTATATTTAAATTTGATAGCTTCTTTTTTCTTCTACAGGATCACTTGAGGGTGCATCGAAACGTTTCTTTACCGACTTCCTGCAAGATCTGCCTACACCCGGCACTGGTGGACCTACATTTGATACAACAGTGCCTCAAAATATAACGGGATTAGTAGGCAAGACTGTAAAGCTTACATGTCGGGTGAAGAATTTGGGAAATCGAACGGTAAATATTGAAATTGAAACGAATTACATAAACGATTAAAAAATTTCACTTCATTCTCAAAAAAATTGCTAATTATGCGCTGCGTTTTAAAATTCCTCAGTAAAGCTCGCATAATCTCTGCGCCCTACTCTATATATATCTTTGTGTTTATAATTGTGTATGTTATATAAAAGTGAAATGAAAAAGCTCTGCGATTTTAGGTCACATGGGGCTGTGCACTCCGAAACTTCAACAGTTAATTAACTTCGAATGGCACTGCAAAAAATGCAAGGCAACAACTACAACAACGGGAAAGTATGCACTGCAAGTGGAAATAAACAAATTTTGCACGAGACTGAGAAAAACCGACAAGCAAATTAATAAACTGTAAAAATGCAAAGAGTGAACTAGTAAAAGTAGTTTAAAAAAAGTATGGAGCCAAAAAATAAAATACGTTTGTGTTGTGCAATTTCTGCAAAATTAAGCAAATTGCGAAAGCAGAAAAACATGTAAAAGAAGCTTTGAAATCGCACAAAACTTACTTTGGCACACAACAATCCACTTGAATTAATATTTTTATTAACTGAAAGTTGTTGGCATGCGGCGTCGAGGAGTTTGACAGTTTTTCTGCAATATCGCTTACACAATTAAAACGCTTTGCACACAAGCAACAAGAAATGCACCACTAAAACATTGTTTGTGTCAATGACAAAAAAAGCGCAAACAATTTACGCATGAAATTAAAACTTTTAGCGAAGTGTTTTCGCCTGTCAACACTTTCAAAGCCGAATGTGTAATGCAGGCAAAAACAACAACCAAAACAAAAACTGGGTATCACATTATGCCTTAACGCTGGGCGGATGAGTTGACAAATATTCAGTTGTACGTCGCTAGCTCTCTTAGCAGGGGTTCCTAAATTCAGGCCAACCCACTGCAGTCAAACTGCGGACAACCATAATTCCCGCTGTGTCATGGCGTCCATTGTTGCTGTTGTTGTTGCAGCTTATCCGGTAAAAAAGCTGTGCAAAACACTTCGTTTCAATGCAATTTCTGTTGAGTTCTGCACTGCTCATGCTAAGTTTACGGATTCGCTCACAAGATAATTCATTTGTGCAGCAGCTAAGCACCTCCTTGTTGCTAGCCACGGCACTTAAGTTGAAAGCAACACATTTAGGTTTTAATAATAAGCAATGCAATCATTTCAACAACGTTGCCTTTTTCCGTTTCTTGTAATCATCTACCTTCAGCTTCGCTATTGTTGTTCATTTTCAGAATTTATTTTGCATTTGTTTTGTTGTTGCTAAGCTAAGTTAACGGCGTCGTATTTTTTTTGCTACATTTTCGTTTGGTAATTAAGTAATTAATTATTTAATTTAAGCTCTCTTCATTGACTAAAGCAAAACATTCGGGCGGAAGCAAATAAACCGGCGCTTAATTGTAAATTGGCAAACGTATTACAGTAGACGCTCGCAAATAAGAACCGATTTGTTTTTAAAGTGACGCTTATATTTAAAAAATGCTTATTTCTGGACATTTTTTTTACTATAATGAAATTATGTTTCATTTGATTACATAATATACAGTCAGCTACATTTTTTTTTTTTTTAAGCTATTTGAATGTGAAACAACAAACAAGAGGAAGGCGAACTGCCTAGGGATACCAGGGTCATGCTGGCCCCACTTCGTTCTAGATACGGTAACAGGTTAAACTGTTACCTATCCAGACTGAATGCCGACATGCCAGATGTCTGCCCGGCATGCAACGAGTATCCCCATGACACTAACAATCTTTTCGTCTTCTCAACTGAGCCTACTCTTCTAACAGCAATCTCACTATCCAACCCTGAAAAGGCGCGAGGTTTCTGGGACTCCCGTTAGAAGAGCTAGATGACAATGCTAGGTAAGGGAGGTGATAGTTAGGCAGGATAACTATCGCTACAACAACAACAACAAGGGAAATACACTCATTTCTAACTGATAGATGAGCGCGTAAGGAGCGCAAACGCTCCCATTTATGACTCCTTTCTGGGGTAATTTTTATAAACTCAATGATGGTTATAATTTCTGAGCTCCCACTTCTCAAAATAAACAAGGTTACAGTTTTGTGTGGAAATTTGACTGTCAATTTCAGGCAGATCAAGTCAGATTATTCATTAGTATCTGATAGATACTACTAGTTGTATATTGATCAAATACTACTGGTATCTATCTTTAACACGGCGCTTTCCCACGAAATTGCAATTGTTTGCATTAGCAAAATAACAATTAACATACTAGTTCATATGAAGGTATTGATAAAGATTTTAAGGAGTAGTTCTTAGTCCCATAAGGGACCGCGTACCGAGAAATCGACTAAAATGTAGAAAAAAAGAGAAAGACGAAGAGGAAGATATGAAAAACTTTACGGACACTTGGCGGCTAGCTGATGGCAAATTGGTATTCCTGTGAGTCGATAGAATTACGTTCTGCCAACGTCATTAGTGAAAGAATTCTACCAACTGTTATCTGTCAAGTGTTCTGTAGGAATTGCTGATAGAGCTCGAGCAAAATGTTGGGGTTTAAGTAAAAAGTAGACTGCTTTCAGACTATATCTGATACGCGCCCATTTCCGGTATTCTATCCGGCGATATAATGCGGGTCGAAGGTAAATCGATAATCGATTATGGAATTCTTGTTTCACTTGTATCCTATCCAACGAAGTGTGGAGGAAATCAAAAATGTTATCATTAAACACAAATAATTTTTGTTGTGTTTTCTCAGAATTTAGAAGGGCTTAGGAGTCCTTTCCATTTGGCCTGTTGTATTGGCAGGGCCATAGTTGGAGTTAACTTTGGTAAAAATATGACACTTTATTACTTTCGCTCTAAAAGCTGCTGTCTCTGGGTCCTGTCAGGCAGTATAGAGTTTAACCTGCAGAGGTATCCCGATCTTACTTGTGCAAGCGTTTTTCGCAGCTGAAACCACTCCCATGGCCTAAAAGTAGCGGATCAATTAAATGTGACTTGTTTCACTAAGGGAAACCAAGGGAAGTGTACATCCATACCTTTCGTTATAATCATAAACCACTATTACTTGAAACAAAATGTTTACTGCTCTTTTTACTTTTAAAACCAGACCACAACGAACTAGTATGAATATGCCCACAAAATGTGTAGTCAATGAACCGGAATGTTTGCTGAATAGTTTGCCTTTTGACTGCAGGTACTAAAGATTGCACCGCAAAAATATTTTCGATATTACATAGCATAATGAAACGCTGATTCTTATCGAGAACCGGCACCACATAACAAAGCCGGTTGATCCATAGTACCACCAGAAAGAACTCAAAAACATCCATCCAGCACATTGTACAGAAGTCTAGTACGCTAGCCACTGAACCCCTCTGCGGGTTAGGGGCTTAGAATATGTGCCCAGGTAGGCATACCGGTCGAAAGAGGCTACTAACATGCACAAAGGTAATGACGTGCAACTCGATGGTTTATCTACGGATATGATGCCTCTCATTACCCATATTATCCTTCTTTATGGAAGGAGGGCTCACATGACCTAGTAGGATCCGCTGGTCATACCAAATCGCTATCTTTGGGGAGTGTTTTTGTCGCTTAAAACAACAGCAACAACAAATGACACTGAAGAAATATATTAACGTCATGGCTTAAAATTTTTTTTTTTAATATTCATGTATTAGGCTCATGCGCCCATACGCATTTATTCAATCTTAAATCCGTCGTGGCAGAAGTTGAAGAGACATTGTGGTGTATTGATTTGTCGCGATCGGTATATATATATATGTGTTCTAAATTGGTTTGTCAGCTAAGTGCATCAATTATTCTCATTTACCAAAAGGTGGTATATGCCAAGCACTGCACTATGTTTATATCATGGTATGAAACCGGTTATAAAAACGTTCTTAAACAGTATTCAGTCTATTATATAGACATGTATATATCCGTCATTAAATTCAGTAGCTTATACCTCTCTAAAACATTAAATAGTTAAGAAACGAATATAAGACAATAATATAATTATCGCTTCAGAAAGTTTGACTTACTAGTTTGAAGCGATTTCGGTTTCGTTTTTTGTCATATCCAAATAACGGTGATGGTTTCGGTTTGAGCCTTTGGTTTATATCAATCTAATGAAATATTGATAAAATCGCGTTGCATGCGTACACGGTACGAGTATACATATCACAGGTGGCCATCACAGCACATTACTTTGCTCGTTAAACCGCAAATTCGATGCATTAGTTGATAGTCAAATGTCGCAAATGACACAAACAAAAAGTCTTTATATGTTTGTATGTGATTAGTTGAAGTTATGCAGATTTTCCTGTATCCATTCACTTAACCTGTGAAACCATCTGGAAATTACTCCCTTGCCGAAGTGTAGTTGCTGCAATCCATAGTATGTGCGTATATCTATATGTAGGTAGTATATGCATTTGTGCTGAATTTTCATCATGATAACGTATGTGCATTCGACTGGGTAAAAAAGTTTCTAATTTTTCTTCATCAAAAACAATCAAAATGGCGAAAAACTAATTATATACAATTTTCAGATTCTTCTCTTAATTTTATACCCAGTAGTGCTACGCACACAAATTATATTAACTTTAGTCGCCTAATGGCAGTACGTAACGGCATAAATGGATCGAGATAGATATTGACTTATATATATCAAAATGTTCAGGACGAAAAGAGAAATTGATTAAGGCATGTTCCCCCGTCTGTCCGTCTGTGAACACGATAACTTGAGTAAATTTTGAGATATCTTAATGAAATTTGGTCTGCGGGTTCCTTGGCACTCATCTCCGAGCGCTATTTAAAATGGGTAAAATCGGATGATAGCCACACCCACTTTTTATATATAGAATATTTTCGAAAACACAAAAAAAGTGATTACTTAGTACATAATACACCTATCAGGATACAATTTGGTGAATACATTGAGAGTAAGGCATAAAATAAGTTTTTCAAGAAATTTTTAAAAATGGTAGTGGTACCGCCCACTTGTGATTAAGTCTAATTTAGAAATAATATTAATCATAAACCAAAAACCGTTCAAGATATCGAAACGAAATTCCAATTTCGAAAAGCTATATACAGACAGTGTCGTGCCCAGCGAACTCCTGAACCTATCGTGAAAGTTTAAGAGCAAAACAAAACACAAAATATATGGGCGTGGCACCGCCCACTTTTGAAAAATTATGTAGATATTGACTAAGTGACACATATATCCAAATTTCATTAATTTAAACCAAAAAAGTTCGGAGTTAAGACGAATTGAAACTTTATATAGCCTGGGGGCGGGGCTACGCCTACTTTTCCGAAACTATATATTGTTTGTGATATACCCAGTGAACCCAAGTATATATTGTGAAAGTTTCATTAAGATCGGTTGAGTTCTTTGGCGCCTATAAAAGACATACATTTTTATATCTTTCATGAACATGAAATGGTATATTAACTTTGGTCCGATGTTTGTAACGTTTAGAATTATAAGAGATATACCCACCATTAAGTAGACCAAATTAATTAAACGATGAACTGAGCTGATACAGCCATGTCCGTCTGTCCGTCCGTCTGTCCGTCTGTCCGTCCGTCCGTCTGTTTTAACGCAAAATAGTCCCTCAATTATTGAGATATCTCGATGAAATTTGGCACACGGATGTATTTTTATATTATATTAGACATCTGTCGGATCCGGTATAATCGGGTCACTGTAGCATATATCTCCCATACAACCGATCGTTCAAATAAAAGGATTATGACCATTTCTCCCTCAGTTTAAAAGATTAAAACTTGAGACTTGGTGAGATATTTTTTTTTCGAGAACTTTAAACAATGTGTATTTAAGTTTGCACGTATTCATGAAAGGTGTAAAGCCTTCGGCACAGCCGAAGACAGCGCCGTCCTTACTTGTTTATATCTATTTTTGTTACGCACACAAGGTTTATTACTTCATTCGGCATAAACGAATCCAGATATATATTTATTGAAAAACGTTCAGGATGAAAAGTAAAATACACGGGCAAGTAGTTAATACCCCACTGCAAAAGCGAAGTTGTATATCTTTTTTGATATGCATACCTTTCATGAACATGAAATGTTTGTACGTATGAGAAGAAAAAGAGATAATCCCATCAAAAAATATACTGAAATGATCAGGAGGATGAGCTGAGTCGATGCAGCCATGTCCGTCTTTCTATACGTCTATCTGTCTGTCCGTCCGTCTATTTGAACGCAAATACGAACAGAAAGTATTAAAATAGACCTGCGTCAATTGGGATGCCATAATAGATCACTACTAGGAAAAAAACAGAAAAAATGACGTAATACTTTCATCGTTTAGTAAAAGTCAGGGCTTTGCTTTGTTTATACTAGAGTACTATTACATTGAGGCAATAAAAATATAAAAAAAAACTATTAAAAAAAGGCTGGTGCTGCCCCGCTTTGAACTTTTCTCCTTAAAAATGTAAGTCGGACAGTCTTATCTATATGATACAGCAGATTTTGAAATTCGAGGATCAGATGTGTAATATAATAAAATAGCAAAAAAATTTACTATTTTAAAGCAATTTACAATTTAAACAAAATGGTACGATTTAAAAAACATCAAAAAGTAGTTCGGCAGTATTTTTCAATTCAGAAACAAGTTCACATTCCTTCTTAGCCGAAATTGCAAACGCAAAGTTATTGTAGTTTTATAAGTTATTTTCTAAAAGAGTCGTAAAGAAAGTATTTATAAAAAAACTATAATATCCCAGTCCTAAACTACAAACAAATAGTCCAGAATTAAAATTAAATTTAGTAACATTTCTGATAAGGGGTAAAAGTTACTCAAAAGTTGCGGGCATGATAGATAAGTACTGCTAACACATGCAGTGACAGCTGGAAATTAAAGAAGTTTTACAGGGCTATTTTCAACGCTGAAGACTCAAGTATTTGGTGGACTAGTTTGAGTTGAACTAGCAAATTATAATTGTAATCTGGTATTTTTTTCTGACTAGTCTGTTGAGCATTTATTAGTTATGCATGTGTGTGTGTTAATTTGAGTATGCAAATGCGTACTTTACGCCAGTGCATCTGCAGTACTCAACTGACCACAATCGATATTTGCAAGCCACATTCGCAACGGCCATGTTGGTAGCTGCAACAAAAGCAAAAAAACCCCGCCTGCGACACCTCAATACACAGTCTCAGGATTGGAAAATTCTATTCTTATTTGCTTGTCTGTGTGTGAAAAACCACTGAAATAATGATTGCTGCTGGTTCTGTAGGAAATGTGATTGGTACGGAATACCTACGCGATGAGATGAAGCGGATCAAAGCATGTTTGGTCTCTTCATATCCAACGAACTTTTGTATGAGGTAATCATGGTTAGAGAATACGAACGCTCACGAAGTGGGCTTAGTATAGTTTTATTTTGTAAAGGCTTTAAGAGTACACGAACGCCAATTATAATGATTTCACTATATATCCAAACCCACCCTGAAGTTAGAGGGTGAGTTTGCAGCATTAAACTCAACTCACACCGTAACTTTTTTCTTGATCCTTTATTAAAAAATTATGCCAAGCACTCAATTCCGTATTCATGGATGAGATGAAATCTTCAGTATTTCTAGAATGTGTCGAAAAACTGAACAACTCACCTGCTCGGACCACAAAGGGCTGTATGCCACCACGAAGCTACTGAAAGAACCGGCCAAGGTAACATTGCTTCAAACCCCAGCCTTTTGTTAGACAAAGGAAAACACAACAACACAAAATATAATAAATAAAAAACATAAAATGAATCTTCCTTCCTGTTCGATTTCAACCGGAAGCCTTACGGATTGGTCTTATGCGCTAGTATCTCTTTCACTTCAGCGTCAGTTCTATTTAGACCAGTCGCACAGTACTCGTAAAGGAATAAAGTTGACCTATTCGACAGTACCTGCTTAGGCAAAACATTGTACACTTAGTCGCTTCATAGGAAACGCTCAAACAAAATAAAATAGTTCAACCCATTAAAAGAGTTGAAACATGCCATTAGTACATGCTTCTTTGTGACTCATCCCCACTGTTTCCTAGACTAACAGCAGTTTATGCAGAGTTCCATTGTAAAAATCCTATCATGCAAATAACTTGTAACTGGTGCTGCTACTGAATACCATACAAGCAAATGCAAATCGGTGTTATGTGGTCAACAAAACCAACAACAATAACTCAAAAGCTTAGCAATCCTTTTGTATACGTTTGTGTGTTAGTGCGCAATGCGAAAATATTGAATTTGTGAGCTCAGAATGAACACACACACGTGTGGCACATTTTCCAGTTCATTCATGAAATCGTTTGTTCGGTTGATTGGTGATACCTTGTTGGTTGTTAAGAAGCTTTGTGGCTTTGCTGACTAGGCATAAATGCAACAATCTTCTTACAAGTTGCCATCTCTTCTTTTTTCTGTAATACTGCAGAAATGCTTGCCGATATATGGGTAGTTCGTCATTTTTGTTTTAAGTGTTCTTTTTTTTCATTTGGTTACGTTAAAGAGTTTGTTACGACCATCAAACATCAAGATTTTTAAGTGGTTAAGTAAAATATTAGGTTTAAGAAAATGTATCAAATTGTTTGTTGGAAATTTGAATTTTCAACGAAGTCAGTAAAGTGTGATGGACCGTAGAGTGGTATTATCACCTCTGCTATGGACGCTGGTTTGCAATGAGTAGCTCGGGTTCTTTATGGGAGATACCAGTCAATCTCACATGGTACGCGGTAAATACCCTACAAAAGTAAGTTTTTTGCTGAATCGGAAGCTTTAGTATAAGCACACGTGTGCAGCTAAGAAATAGTTGACAGTCAACGCACTAAATGTATATCATGTGTTGTTTACAAGAAGGAAGAACAATTGTCCATTCTGAACTACGTAAAAGCTTGGAGGGTACCCTGACCCGCCATCAGAAGTGCCAAGTGGTACCTTCTTATATAATCTCAGCCTCACCTCCATCAACAGACTAAATGCTTAGGAGAGAATCTCTGCCGGGGAGACTACAGTCATATTAGCGCAACTCACTTTGGATGTTGTAAAAGGTTAAACTCTTAGTTTTCCAGATTCAACCCTACCCTAACAAATAGTTCTCCCGCATGTGGTATGTCCACTCATGATACTAAGCATCTCTTTACCTATTCAATTGATCCTATTTTTCTAACACCAATATCACTCTGGTCCCACCCGGTTGAAACTGCTTATTTCCTTGGACTTCACTGTTAATAACAAAAATGACAGTTTTTAAATACAGGGTGGCTAATGAAAGCCGCTACCAAAAAAAAATTAAATAACTTTTTTTCTATTTAATGAATCTGGTTAATTTTTTTTGTATTTTGCAGATTGACTTTTACGTTTAACAAAAATGGATAACTGGGACACTGAAACAAGAATTTGGATTGTCCGCCGCTATCACGCACTGGAGTCCGTAGTTTCGGTTCAAAGAGAGTATAGGCGCACGTTTGGCGGCAATCCTCCGAGCAAATGGACCATAATAAGACTTGTAAACAATTTTGCCGAGCATGGGACAGTCAGCAGAAGACCTTACCATCGAAACCCTTCAGTTCGAACGGAGGAAACAATCGCTGCTGTAGCTGCTGCCATACAAAACAATCCACGTGTTTCGACAAGAAGCTTATCTGCTCAAATGGGTGTAAGCAGACAGTCATTACAGTCAATTATGCACAAAGATTTGGACTTATTCCCATATAAAATTCAAATGGCCAACAAACTGAACGCTGCAGACTTGCCGATTCGCTTGGAATTTTGCCAGAAGATGCTTCAAATGGTGGAAGAGGATGGAAACATGTTGAACTGTCTTTTCATGTCTGACGAGGCCCATTTCGATTTAAACGGCAACATAAACAAACAAAATTGTCGAATATGGAGTGCTTCCAACCCACAGATACTCCATGAGACGGAATTGCATCCACTTCGTGTCACAGTGTGGTGTGCAGTTTCATCACGCTGCATTGTCGGGCCCTACTTCTTCGAAGAAAACGGTCACACCGTTACGGTTACTGGAGACCGTTACTTGAGCATGTTGAGAGAGTTTTTCTATCCAGAATTACGCCGAATGAGAATTTCTTTCAACTCTGTGTGGTTTCAGCAAGATGGTGCAGCTCCTCATATAGCCCAACCTGTTATGACAGAATTGCGACGAAAATTTCCCAATAAGCTGATATCCAGAAACTCCACATTCCGTTGGCCACCCAGGTCGCCTGACCTTACTGCACCTGACTTTTTCTTGTGGGGTTATTGCAAACAGGAAGTCTTCAAAGCAAAACCAACAAATTTGAATGAACTAAGGCAATCCATTCGAGAAACAATTGCGGCTATTCCTGTCTCAACTCTTCAAGCAGTAATGAACAACTTTTTGGTAAGATGCCGCACATGCATCGACGAGCAGGGGGGCATTTAAATTCCATTATTTTTAAAACTAATTAAGCTATATATAATAAAATTTAATGAGCTTTAACATGAATAAAAGAAAAATGAATTCCATGCACTGAGAAAAAAATTATTTGAGTTTCTTAATGTAGCAAAATTCATCAGCCACCCTGTATGTCTAGATTTGCGGAAAAGAACTGCATGCACGCGAAGAAAGCTAAGGTCGCGTGGCGTATTATTGACCCTACTTTATGCTTCTTTCCTCTGGAGTTCTTGTTCGAGGGTAAGCTACAGAAGAACTTTCCTTAAGAAACAAAAATATCAGTGTTAAGTATAATAGGAGCCTTGAAGACTGCTAACACAGCAACATCACATGCCAAGCTGCACACCCAGCCAGTACACCCGGTATAGCATATACGATCTATTAACCGGTCTCTTGTGCGCCCAGAAATTAATTTCGAGCTTCAATGGTAGTGAAGGAGACTGATATTCCCCAAACAATGAAATCTCTGGTGAAAGCATAAACAGATTCTAACCCTTGTGAGATGACTGTAGAGTGTTTCAGGCGGACTTGGTAGCATTGGTGAAAAAGCCTTTCGATATAATCCGCCAGCACACTAACATTAACAAAAACATACCAGTATAGAAGCAAAAGCTCTTAAGAACTTTATTTTAGATACAAAGTCAATCAGTCTAGTTTCAGCTATTTTACCTAAAAACCATTAATTAAACTCTGATAAAGAAACTGACTTTTTATTTTTTTACTTCCAATGGGTGTGGAATGGCCAAATCCACTTTAAATTTTAAAGTGCTCTCTGGAAAAGTTCTACAAATTTACTTTGCTTGTTATTACCTGTTCATAGATATTATTCTTTCATTTTATATTTCACACAAACTTTCTAGCACATTTGCCTTGTATTACAACGCAATAAGTTAATACGACGACTGGTATTGGAAATATTATAAAAATATTTTAAACTTTCAAACATCTGCGTTCAACGGTTTTATAAGCTTAAACATTTGGATGTACTTTTGAAACTTTGCGCGAAATCATTGAACAGCAGCTACGTGAAATGAAAAATATAACCACCTTGTTCACTTTATAGTTGGGCACATTGCATCAAGCACCAAGTCACTTTGAAGTCCGAGAATCATATTTCACTCAAAATCTTTAAATCGAATACCTCTTATTAGGTACAGCAAATTGAGACTTTTTCGATTTTAGTTATATATTAAAAATTTGGCCGTTGAAGTGAACACTTTTTAGCCGCTCTGAGCACATTTTTGAATTTAAAAATGCATTGAACTACCGACACTGTACATTTTTGGATCTTTTGTTTGATATTCTAATTTGCTATGTCATTTGAAAGGGATTCTCCCTTGGGCGCATTAGATGACAATTAAGATATCATGTTTATGAAAAGATTTGCCATATTTGTAAAAATTCATTTTTTAATGTGTTGGTGCCAAATTTATAAATAAAGACCGACATGACCTCTTTTATTTGCCTATTGGGTTTTGGATTTGTCCTTGGAATAGTGCTGTCAGCTTCCTTCTGCCCAGTTAGTTTGATTTTAAAATTTTAATGAAATAGGCTGGATAAGTAGAGTAGAAAGCTGTCATTTGAAAAAACGGTGCCCAAAAATTAGTTTTTAATATGTTCGAACAACATTTGCAGGGGAAGAAAGACTTGACAGTTGTTAAGCTTTGTTGTTTGAGCTTTGGATTTGTCTTTGTCGCGAATAGTGTTGCCAACTATTCAAAAAGTAATTCTTAATGTATCGCTACTTTGAGGTATTTTAAAGTAGCATAATAATTAAATTTAAATGTGAAGATCACCCACAAAGTAGAAGATGGTCCGTTACTCTCTGTCAGCCCATTTATCAAAAAACTTACCGGGGTATTAAAATAAAAAAAAAAAAAAACTATGGACAAATATTTTGATTCTAAGAAGTGGTTCGAGTTTGGGGTAAAGAAGTAAATAGAGAGGTTAACGCAAGGGAACCACAAATTCCCTGTATTTCAGGCAAATAGCTCTTTTCCAGCGTTTAGCCCGGACTCTCTATACGTTGACGAAGCGAGTACTGAGTTATGTAAAGGCCGATAGTAGGTCATTAACTGCAGTACATACTTAGTATGGCTAATTTTTTGAACCCCTCTACAGCCAAATAATGACGTATTACCCTAGCTCAAAATAATGTGGAATTTTTAAGTGGAAAGGCTACGCTTTGCCAGTGAGGAACTTCTGAACTTCTGTATATCCTTACTCGGAATGTTTTGCACATCAAGAGTTCAATTGAGCTCAAAGTCAATACTAAAAACTTTTTTAAATTAACTAACATTTTTTTAATTGAATTGACAACCGAAATTTTGAAGAATTTGTCCTCCTAGCCTTCTACATCAGATATAGTTTGGCATGCTCTTGTAACGACTAAGTTATCAGAATGCGGTTCTTCTTTCCCCTATACTCCTATTTCTATTAATTTCACCGTATCTGTGAGCAATAAATCATTCAGTAATTATTTTTTGTTTAAAATGTATCAGTATTTAAAAATATAAAGGCAGCAGAAATTGTTTCAACATGCTTAACAATTATTATTTAGTTTATAGCTAAACGATAAATCTTTATCTATTCAATAGTGGGGACGCTTCTTGCTTCCTTTCCATAGCTTTTCTGCGCAGATTCTCCTTCTATGTAGGCGATCTTCGGCAGCGCGAATAAAAAATAACATTAGCCGATACAACACCGGCTTCGCTATCCACAGTTTTGTGTAGGGTAGAAATCTGTTTAATATCTTTTGATTTTTTAAGCTCAAAGGTCTCGTTACCCCGAATAGGATAGGGACAATTTCCCCAAATTCCTATAATCCCAAGTAAATAAATTTGGTTTACTTCGGACTATGCCTTTTGGGTTTATGTCATGGCACTATATTAATCATTTGTCAAAACCAACAAGATCGCACTATACAACCGATTGTTCCGATAAACAGACTTTGTCCTTAAATTTCATAAATAACAACTTCAAATTCCGTAAAGGTTTTACCTATTGTAAGTTTATAGCTGAAAGTGAAAACCACGCTTTTTACTCATGTTTGTTTTTCTTAAATTTTTAACAGAAAATATTTAAGAAAGATAAGTAGTAAGATACTATCTTTATTAAACAGATTAATTTTATTTAGTTTATAATAATGAATAAAATTTAATTACGTGCTCTTTCAGTTTTTGCACTTCCACCGAAAGTATTTTTTTAAATTTTTTGCGAAAATAAAAAGTTTAGTGCACTGTGCCCAACTACGTTTTGCCGCAGAAAAGGTTCGTATATGCATAAAGTTAAATGTTCCCACAAACTGCTCGCAAGTACCACCGATTGGCAACAAGAGCAGTTGAGCGTAAATATAAATCCATTGCTTGATTAAATCTTGTAAACGCAAAACCTGCACACAATTACATACACATGCACTTACACACAGTTGTGTTCAATATAATAGTAGTGAAATTAAATTAGATATCGCTTGACGAGATAAGAAAAGCTGTGTTTTTAATAATTTTCATTTAAAATATAAGGAATTCTATAACAGAAACTACATGAAATTTCAGAACTCACACAAAGCTCAGAAAAGTTAGTTAAACTTTTAAAAATTTACATGAAAATTTCAATATTTTTGGAAAGAGTACCTCAAAACTTCCCCTGTATTTTTAGAATTTTTTTGTCAAGGCTGTTGCATATTTTTTTTATACAAATTTTTCTTGATGCGTTGTATGGAAGAAATTACTCAATATTTGACGAAAAAATTCTGAAAATTCAGGCTAATTTTTGAGCGAGTTCTAACTATAGTTGATTGGTTTACAAAAGTGCGTACACAAAAATGTTCTAAAAATTCTGCCTGTGAACTTTGAAATTTCTTTTTATTGGTTTCTGTTATAGAATTTTCTATGTTTTAAATTAAAATTATTAAAAACACAGATCCTTCTTATCTCGTCAAACGATATCTAATTATGGTGATTGTTGTTGGAGCAAAGCTCGAATTTTTCTAATTTAATTTCACTTCTATTATATTGAACACAGTTTTGCAATTTCTTTTTTTGTGGTTTCTGTTATGGCGTTCGCTGTATTTTAAATGATAATTTGTATTGTATACCAACAATTCAACTGAATGATTGTTTTTAATTATTAAAACCACAGCTTCTTATTTCGTCACACGATATCCATTTTTCACTACTATTATATTGAACAAAGCTGTATAGTCACCATATAAACAACCAAAAGTCATTCACGTGTTTATTGAGTTATCTTCCCGCTCACTAAGATATCGTTGTTATGTTGCAAGTCACCTGTTCCGTTGTTTTGCCTGAGTGAGTTTTTGTCACAACATGTTTAAACAGTTGCTTATCCAACTGAATATTTGATATGCAAGTGTCTACAGAGGAGTATTTTTTATAGAAATTGAAGCGATGTAAAATGTGTTCTCAGTACCCAACAACTTGGAGCGCACTGGTCTGTGAGGTAGAGAGCAAGTAAAAGAAAACATACACGACCCGAGTTGATTACCAGTACTATTATTGATCCGTGCTACTTATGTGCATGTGTCGGCAGCTGTTTTACAACCTTTCTTGTTTAACCCTACATACCTCTAGGGTGATATCTAAGCGTATTTGTCTGGTCAAAATATCGCCCGTTTGATTGACTGCCTCTTCAACATTTATGAACTCTATAGCTAAGCAAGAACTTATTGTTCGGCGTCTATACTAAGCTTCTTGCCTAAAAACTGCCTTTGTGAAGCACTTTGCCAACTAACAAAACATATTTACTTCCTTACATATATTACTTTTTTATATTTTTCAACAGATTTACATTGTTTAGCTATGAAGCTCCACAAACATTATAAATATGCCTTGGGTAAAAATCAATGTCCTGCGGAGAAGAATAGCGCGTATAATAAAATAAATCGTTATGTTGTATTTGTAAGACCATATAAGCTTCATTGGATTTTGCTTGTCATTGTGCAATGAAGTGTGTGACGTTATTTTTCCCTCGCCAGTTTTGCAACTTCACGATGGCTAGCAAAATGTTCGCTGGAACACAATTGAAATATTGATGGACTAGCTGCTGCTGCTCATTTACTCGGAAGTCAGAAGAAGAATATGTGTGTTCGCATAATTTTGGGCTCAACAATGGCAAACTTTCAATGAAGTGTAGCCGAGCTTATTATATGAATCAATTACTTAAATTGTCTTTGGCTTTGTTTGATTATCTAGTAGATATTGCCGTTTTGTTTAATGTTGCGTATACGCAGCGTAGGCCTTGGGATACAGAAGATGATTTAATTGAGTACAGAATTAATTTAGGAGAATGATAATAAATGTAATAGTTAAACTTTTTGAATATATAAAATGGGATCAAATTTTTAAATTTATAGATGTTTCTTTTTAATGAAATACTTATATATTTCTGAAGGTCGGATTTCGCATGTAACCTTTTTCACTCAGAATGACTTTTTCATCTTGCTTTAAAGTTGAGAGATTTCTGCACTTGATGGTGAAATAAAATGTAGTGTTCAATGTTGAGAATTGTTAAAGTTTCTTACATTTTTTCGACATTTTAAGATTTTGTTAGTTAAGTGTAGTTGTCATTGAACTGGGCCTTTTACTGAAAAATTTTTGCCGAATAGAATTAGCTGATTTTACCGCCGTAAGGATGATGTAGCATATAACTTATAGCTCATTTGTAACACCTTTTTTCACATTTTGGCTGCTGTAACCTACAATCCAGTAGCTTATGTACAAATAAGGAGTTGCGGTAATCTGCGTCAAACCTGAGAATTATTTCTTCTTTAAATGGTCATCTAACCGCCTGGGCGATTTTGACCGTCCAACATAGCTCGCCAGTCGTTTCTTCGTTGCGCCAACTGGCGCCAATTGGAAACACCGCGGGATCGCAAATCGGTCTCCACTTGGTCCTTCCATCGGAGTGGTGGTCTCCCGCTTCCTCTGCTTCCACCGGCGGGTGCCGATAAGAATACCTTCTGGGTTGGAGCATCTTCGCTCATTCGCGCTACGTGGCCTAGCCAGCGAAGCCGCTGTGTTTTAATTCGCTGAACTATGTCGGCGTCTGCGTAAAGTTCATACAGCTCATCATTAAATCTTCTTCGGTACTCGCCGTCGCCAACGCGTAGAGGTCCACAAATCTTTCGAAGAACCTTTCTCTCGAATACTCCCAGAGCCGCCTCACCATATAGCAGGACGGGTGCGATGAGTGACTTGTAGAGTGTTTTTTTCGTTCGTCGAGAGAGGACTTTACTTTTCAATTGCCTACTCAGTCCGAAGTAGCATTTGTTTGCAAGAGCAATTTTTCGTCGGATTTCTAGGCTAACATTATTGTTGGTGTTAATGCTGGTTCCCAGGTAAACGAAGTCCTTTACTATTTCGAAATTATTGCTGCCAACAGTGGCTTGGTTGCCAAGGCGCGAATGCGCTGACTCTTTGCATGATGACAGAAGGTACTTCGTTTTGCCCTCGTTCACCACCAATCCCATTTTCTCCGCTTCTTTTTCTAATTCGCAGTTAGCAGAAGTTACGGCGCGGTTGTTAAGGCCAATGATATCAATATCGTCAGCATATGCCAACAGTTGCACGCTTTTATAAAATATTGTTCCAGCGCGGTTAAGTTCTGCAGCTTGTATTATTTTCTCCAGCATTAAAATAAAGAAATCGCACGATAGGGGGTCACCCTGTCTGAAACCTCGTTTAGTTTCGAACGGCTCGGAGAGGTACTTCCCAATTCTGACCGAGCTGGCGGTGTTGCTCAAGGTCATTTTGCATAGCCGTATAAGTTTTGCGGGGAAACCAAATTCAGACATAGCGGCATATAGGCAGCTCCTTTTCGTGCTATCGAAAGCGGCTTTAAAATCAACAAAGAGATGATGCGTGTCGATTCTTTTTTCACGGGTTTTTTCCAAGATTTGGCGAATTGTAAAAATCTGGTCGATGGTAGATTTACCAGGTCTGAAGCCACACTGATAAGGTCCAATCAGTCTGTTCACATCAGGTTTCAGTCTTTCGCACAATACGCTTGATAGGACCTTATATGCGATATTCAAAGAATTAGAACACATACATTTTTCCATAAAATAAATATTTCATGATCGAAAAGCAAAATCATATTTCTGAAATTTTGTTATTATTTAAACATTTCAAACTTAAATCTTATAAAAAAATATTTATGCAATTGTTCTATGGTTAAAAAAATTTTAAAGAGCTTGGAACTCAAAAAAGCTGAAATACTACTTATTTACTTACATTGAGTGATTTTATGTAAGGGTTTGATGCGCCCGCCTGAAAAGTTCTAAAAATTTATTTCGGCTTTTGTTATGGACTATAAGACCCGACCGCGCTTCACTGCAAAACAGAACTTATAAGAGCCTAAGTGTGATTTTAATCATTATATCTTCGAAACTTTGATTTTTAATAACTGCTAATAACAACATTAGGCGCTGTGAGAACTTTTAGCAGAGAAATCCGCTTATCCACTTCTCTGGCTTTGTGATATAGACAGCATACTTCGTAAACTCAATAGAAATATAGTTAAAATAGTTGCCTACGCGGGCGACGTAATACTACTAGTATCTGTTCTGTGCCCTAATGTGCTCAGTGGGATCATGCAGGGAGCACTAAGTAAACTGTAGGGATAGGCGGAGACCGCGGGCTCAACGTCAATCCCTCAAAGACAGAGCTAGTGCTATTCACTACTAGGACAAAAATACCAAGTTTCAATATAACTTCTCTTAATGGTCAAGAGTTGCATCTTTCCGATAGCGTGAAATACCTAGGCGTCCTTTTGACACCTAAGTTGAACGGGAAGCTTAATATAAAACACACGGTCAAACGGGCATGTGGAGGTGCATACGCCTGTAAAAGAATGTTAGGCCGACTTGAGTCCGGAACTCACAGCATGGATGTACAAAGCAGTTATTCGACCGATCTTAGCTTACGGGGCAAAAGTGTGGTGGAAGGCAGTCGAGGTGAACTACATTAACAAAAGGTTGAGCAAAGTTCAGCGAATTGCCTGTGGTGCAATCACCGGAGCGATTAGATCATGTTCTACAGAGGCTTTGAACGTGATATGTAACATACGACCGATCGATCTCTTTATCAAGGAAACAGCATCCAAGGGTACACCCAGGCTTCGGGTGTTGGGACTCTGGAAAGAGCGCATATACGGCCACAGCCGTATTCTGCTAAATATTAACGACTCCTATATCAAAACCGAAACGAGCTACATCGGTCCCAGGACAGTTTTAGACACAAACTTCAAGATTATATTCCCTTCCAGGAAGGACTGGAAGGAAAAGGAACCCACTCAGAAAATCGACATTTTAGTTTTTACGGGCGGATCAAAAATTGCCTGCGGAGTAGGAGCTGGCATTTTTGCCGAACTCCCTTCCATGTCCATATCTTTACGTCTCCCAGACTCGGCTAGCGTTCTTCAATCCGAAATCTGCGCTATTCAGGAGTCATGCAGGGCATTACTGTGTACAAACATCACCAGTAATAGGATAGCACTTTTCTTTGACAGCCAAGCGGCTCTTCTTGCTCTCCATTCAGCAACGATTACATCGACCCTTGTTAGTCAGTGCAGGGAGTGGGCCATGAACCTGGCTAGTCGGCATACCGTTTCTCTAATATGGGTGCCAGGCCATCGTAACATACAGGGAAACGAGATGGCCGATGAGCTGGCACGGCGTGGTGATGTCTCGGAGGCGAAGGAGGTCCTTGCACCCCTGGGACTTATGAAGGGTCGGATCTCTCAGCACTGGCGTAGCGAGGTTAAGGATAGGTGAACACGTTTGGAGTCCTACAGAGTAGCGAGCTGTGGCCTTCCTACAACGAAACACATACTTCGAAGCTTCTGAGGGTGAACAGAAAGGATATTTTCAGATTAGTTGCGGTGCTCACTGGGTATTGGACTATTGGGGCGGACGCCGCTCGGATAGGTTTGGAATCCAACACCTCGTGCCCTAGTTGCAACTTTCCGTGGGCGGAAGATACGGTCGAGCACCTGCTGTGCGATTGTTCAGCGCACTGCCAGAGTAGAATGAAATTTCTAAGGAAACCCCTTTTCAAACTTAAAAATATTAAACTCGGGGAGCTTTTAAAGTTTTTGAACTCAACGTCATGGATATAGAGGGACGAGAGTCCCGCCTAAGCCTTTGAGATTTTTCTACCTTTCTTCTAGAGGTTTTCATTGGTTAGTTCACGAGATGTGGTATAATAACGGGGCATTAGCGTTAATTGGAATCACATGGGACTCGCCACTCCCACCAGCCAACCAACCCAAGTCTCTTATGTGAAATTGAAATAAAAATCTTTGGGATTTTTACTGACAGCTATGAATGTTC
Source organism: Merzomyia westermanni (assembly GCA_949987695.1). NCBI lineage: Eukaryota > Metazoa > Arthropoda > Insecta > Diptera > Tephritidae > Merzomyia > Merzomyia westermanni. Next base: position 4,647,145 of record OX465290.1, on the reverse strand, counting down.
CAAGTGAAAATTGAAATATATTGAATGCATCACATCAGACTCCGTGGAGAATGGTTCACCTTTCCTTAAATCAAGTTGATTTATTTTGTTGTGTTGATCTTCCGACAGGGTAGTAAGCTGATTTTTGTTGGAACGATTTTCCGTCATCCCTTGTCAAGTTTGGTTTTGTGACAAACCGGTTTCGGCTTTCTGCCATTTTCAATGCCTAGTTTCGTTCTCTAGGCCAACAGAAATCAGTTAAATCAAGTTCTTGGTCAAGAATTGTCTTATAACCTATTATATATTAACCATAGTAGGACATAAATAATTATACAAAATATAACCTGTCTAATACCCAAAAGCAACCACCTCAGTGAATAATGTGTTAAAGAACTTAGAGTTGCAAAAAGTGAAAGCCAAAGCAATCATAGACCGCCAATTTTCCTTGTGAATGGAAATAGAGCAAAAAGCACTGACATTTCAATTATTGCCAACTCAACTCAAATTATAACGCAAACTAAAAAACTTGCATTGAAACCAAGTTCATGAAATGCTAATCGTACACCTAAAAATCCATTCGCCCACAACGTACTTTTTGCTTTGTCATCCATCACAGCATTCGAAATGAACTTTGTAATCGTCAACGCTAACTCTGTAGTACCTTATCAGCTAAGCCGTCAAACACTTTATCATTTATTAAGGCCATGTTGCATCTTCCGGCTGACAGACAAAACTGTTCATTCATCCTTCATGCTTTTGACTTTAAACGCTGTTCTAAGAGAGAGATACAATGGACTTCAATATTATAAAAGCTGGAATTGGTGAGCATTCGCCGCCTATACGCCGCACTCGTAAACCATGCTTTCTTATTACTTTTTTCTTAGCCTGGATATTAGCTGAAGTCTACTGTCTGCTAGACATAGCTGGTTTTTCTTTATTCTTAGCCAGTGATATGCTGGTCTCACTCATCGCCATGGTTTTATTATATTTTAAATTATTTTCGTGGTGGACATTTTCATTTTAAATCACGTCAATTTAATCATTGTGTTGGACATTGTCATTTGGGAATACAATTCGTGTTTGGGTTTTGACCGCATTACGGGAATGATTTCTAGACAGGAAATTGCAGCTTTGTAAGGAGTTAATGTTAGTTAAAGGAGCAAAAAGGTTGAAATTTGTCAATTGAGAATTTTCTTATTCAAACAAGTAAAGAGGGAACAGGGACCAGTTTAAATTAAAACATGCAGATGGACATGGGCAAATCCCTAAATTGGAATTTAAGTCTTACAATATATAAAAAGAGATCCAATTGGACATTAATTTTGTTCGAAGAAGAAAAAACGGTCAAATGAGGAACTTTTTTTTTTTAACTGCAAAATATTTGTACATAAAATACTATTATAACAAGTCGATGTCTGTACATGCCTTTAAAATTTTGGTCTGTCTGTCTGTATGTTTGGACGCACATACCTCAAAACCTATTTCATAAGCTTGAACTGAATTTTACTGCCTTATCAGTAGATACTCAGCTTAATATTTTAGATATCTCCTATTTGGATAACTCGACCGGTTCCTCAGTTATCGATCAATATGTGGACCAGGGAGACCCAAAATGTGTTAGTACAATATTGGTATCAAACGAAACATACTAATGAGTGCTACAATAAGCGATTATTAAGTCCCATTTCTCTACTCATTTCGGAGTTATGATGAATAAACTTGAGTCCCAAAAAAGCATGAGCGATTTTTCTGGCGTTTTACACATCTGAGTCTTCGTGAATCGAAAAAGTTCTTTTATTCAAACAAAAAATAAACTAATTTCCTTCCCTAGACTTTTTAAATTGAAATTTCGAAAGTACCTGAAAAGGGCTCTCCCTGATATAATGTCATTTCATTTTCATTAAAAGAAACATGTGTAAATATGTCTGCTTTTTTTAGCCTTCTTATACTCATTAATTGTAGACTGCGCCAAAAGTGTTTTCAGTTCAAAGAAACTCAAATAATAACATACAAAAATTTGCTTTCCACCTGAGTAAACAAAAGCGAACGTGCATAAAAGTGAAGGTGTGAAAGAACAAAACAATTGATGAGGCAACATCCCACTACACTGCTTCTTGTGGGTAATTGTTCATATGAACGAGGAGAAAATTGCCAACAGAAGTGTTCTTTATGAAAGGTAAACAAAGCTGAGGTGAATCAGTTGAAAAAAAAATAAAATAAATAAAAATTAAAACGTAAAAAGAAATAAAGAAAAAGAGCGTGTGCTGTTAAGACGAAACGAAAGTACTGTGTGCGCTTCAGAGAACAACAAGTAGGGAGGCACTAAAGTGTGCGCTCAAACTCACTGTACTAAATGGCCTCCGCAACTTGAAGATAGGCTGCCGACTTTTCGCTCGGCCCTGCATTGATGGAGCGAATTGTGCATTTTACCAATACATAAACATTAACACAAATACATTCACAGGCAGCTGCCGTCTAAAGTGCAAAACAGAGTTTTAACCAAGTTCATGCATCCTTCCAGCTCAATCAACGGCAAACATAAATCAACCATTCCAATCACCCTGCGGAATTGACGATGATGTATGAGGTTGCCTTATGTTAACATATGTCATGGCATACCTTTTTTCCTCCATGTTTCGGTTGTAACGTGTTTTTTCAGTCCACTAGCTTGCTTCAAAATTTCTTATATTTGTTTTTACCTTACGGCTGTTGCAAATATTAGTTTTATGATGTTTTGGTAACTCGAGCGGGAAAGCGTCTACTATAGACTGGGCCAAAAAAAAAGTTATTTTTCAAAAAATTTCAAAAGCTCAAGTATCAGTTTCTTATAAATAAAGATTCTTAACATAATTATATTGTCTGAAAAAAATGTTTAAAACATTTTTTATAATCTCACTTTTTCATAAGCGTTTACTATCTCAATTTCCACCAATCTTTAATTTGGCTCTTGTCACTTATTGCCACAGATATTACAACTTATTCTTACTCGATTGCTGTTAACTTAAAGCTTTACCTTCGTCAACCAGCACAATCACAACAACAACAAAACGGGCGGATCTGGTGACGCATTACATTTATTTCAATGTATTTTGGCGAGTTGAATCGAAATCCACAATCAAAATTTGCTTAAAGTTTCGAGGTTCGAGCTTACCTTTTTTGAAGTAAGGGTTAAATGCGGCCTTTTTTCCTTAGTCTCAAAACAGAACAATCCGAAACCACTTTAGTATCCGGTCTTGGTACTCAATTCTGTTTAATAATCTTACTTTATATATTTTCTAGATTGATTTTAGCATTTTCAAAGTTGAAAAGTCAAATGAAAAATTGCACTCTCATTCAGAATACTTTTGCGGAGAATGTAGTTTTCTAAAAACCTAAATACAGTAATATTTTAATTCTATAGTTTAGCACTTTTAAATTAAATATTAAATCAATAATGAAAAAGAGAAACTAGCAAATCCTAACAAATTAAAATTAAAGCCTTCAACTTTTACAGTATTTGCTTTTCGCCAATCTGAAAAAATAATGTCAATATAATTTACAAAAGAATTTTTTTTTGGCTTAGTCTAATTTCTACACGCACCAGTAAGTACCCTGTAGTCAAACTAACTAGTTCCAAACTACTTTACAGCTAGTATATGCACCAAGCCCAACAAGTCAGCCAAGTGTCATATTTCCATATAAGCAACTAGTATTTTTAAAATGGCGATGTCCTACGAGATGTCAATTGTCAGATTTCGACCATGAAATACTAGTTTTTATATAGCGGAAATATACAAGTATCATACTGGTCATAAAATACCAGTTACATAGCAGTTTGAAATGTAAGGAATTGTACAAGTAAAATTTCAGTCTAATCATACCAGTATCATACTAGTTCGAAAAAGACAAAATAATACTAGTCCAAATGTGGACCAATTTGTATAGCAGGGATTAAAATAAGGAAATGAACTCACCAATACATTATTTCCATTTTTCATCATTTTATCATCACTATATCTTTGGAATATTTCATAAGCTGGTTGCGAATTATAGTAGCATGCAACGCAAATGAAATAAACGAATGAAATAATTACAGCTTATGTCGATTAAACACATACTATGAAAATTGTAGTCGTATACTAGTATTGATTGAACTTTTTCTGACTAGTATGATTTCAACCAGAATTTTATAATTGGGTACTAGTATGTTTACTGACTAGTTTGAAAGTTCACTGCAGCGTAATACATACATACACACTTAAAATCTTCTAGGCGTAATTTTCATCTTATGCTCTTAATATTCGCTTATTTGAAATACATATATAAAATTATTACAAAATAAAACACATTTCATTCGACAGCAGGTAGAAAGTTAGAGATCACTAGCTAGAAAAAAAATTGATAAAAGCACAAAAATAACTTAAGTTATGGGGTTTGATTTTCTTTATTTTATTCTTTTGAAGTGATATAGCCCAATTCTGCAAACATGTTCACAAATTATATGAAAGTGAGAAAAATCTCAAAGCGAAACATTATTAAAAATTGGCCTGATAGGAATTTGATATTATAATTTAATCACAATTATGATCGAAAAACAATTTTTGTATTAGGAGGCATTTTTATATGTCACTTCTATGCTAGAAATTTTATCTTTTGTGTGACTAGAAAAAAATGCGTCTATTGAAAACGAGTATGCTAGAAACTAGCCAGAGAAGTTGCATTTAAGAATCCGCTTGGGAGTAAAAAAGTGATGCCCATAGGAAGAATGTTAAGCAGGTGAAACCTGGCTATAAGAAATAATTCCATTGCAAATAATGAGATAAATAATTGAAGGGTAAATGAAAATATAGCAAGCATAAAACAGAAAGTAAAGATTTCGTCATGTATTTGTGCACAATTTTGACACTTAAGGGAAAAATTATATGAAAATTCGGCCTAAGTTTGTAGTGAACTCAATCAGCATCCGCAGGAATTGCCTTGCGGTTGACTACTTAAACTTTCACACTTCGCACAACAATAAAATCTAAGGAAGTAATAATACTAATAATAACTTATAAACCATAAAAACAAACAAGAAAAAGCAAATACGAAAACTCAAACCTTAAGAAAAAAAGTCATAAATTGAAAAAAAAAAAAAAATAAGACCAATAAAGGGAGCTTTCTTGCTTATTGAAGTAAAATTTTGTGAAGAGCAAAAGATGGTGTAACAAAAATAAATTGGTTTTGGAGTGAGAGTAGATATTAAATCAAAAATAAGAGCACAGATGTGAGCGGTATTGTTGGTCAGATAGTCAATATTTGCACAAGACTTTGACTTAAGTTGAGGAGCAGAGATACGAACGTCAATGAATCACATTGAAGAAATGTTTGTGGAGCTAATGGCGCACTTATGGTGCTGCGTATATATGAATGAAATGAAATCTTACTTATTTACAAAACAACGACAAACAAATAAAATAAGCGGTAGGTTAGGTCAACTCTAGCCTAACAATATCTTCGTTGGAGAATAACGACAAGTATAATTTTATTTTGTTAATAAATGTGAATTCTAAAGATACAAATAACTTTTATACCTATGTGAGTAAGAAAGATTTAAAGTTCGACAGCGAAAATAGAATTTTCCACTTAGTGAACTATAACTTTTTCACCTATAGATTCTTTAGCTTCAATTGACCGAGATGTGTCTGAAAAAAATAATATATTTAATTGAAGAGACATTTTGATTCATAAGAAAAATAAATTGTGCAAGTTCAACTAAACAGAACTAATTCAACATATTTTCATTCCTGCTTTTTATTGATTTTATTTTGACATTGATAAACTTACTAACAAAACTTAACAGAAGTTATTTCTGAGTCAAAAATAAAAAAACTTTTAAAGTGTATATGACCACAGCCTAGATATGATACTGTAGTCCACATAAATAAATCGAGATCGATATAGAGTTCCACATATCAAAGTTCTTAGAATGAATAAAGGAATCGATTGACACCTACCAGTTCGTTAGTCTGTGCACACGATAACTTGCTTAATAATTTCCATATTGAGAAAGAATTGCCACTTTTTGCGATAACTAATTTTTCGGAAAACACACAAAATCAAATCATTAATACGAGGTGTGTTCAAAAAGTATCGCGAATTTTGAATTTTCGCTGGTTACGTATATTCGAATTTCGAATTTTTTGTGGCGTTATGTTGGTACTCATGTCTCTCACTTATGCCGACAAGCTCGGCCATTTTGAATGTTCAGTTAATTGTTGACAGCTGCTTTGCTTGCACGTGTTTTGGATCGTCTTCGATTTTTACGCGAAATTCGTACCAAAATTGCTCAATTGTGACCAAAAACAGCATCGCATGAACATTGCTAATGAGATGTTAAACTCTGTCCGCGACGACCCAAATTTGCTCCAGAGGGTCATAACTGGTGACCAATCGTGGGTTTATGGTTATGACGTGGAAACCAAAGCTCAATCATCTCAATGGAAGCTGCCGCACGAACCAAGACCGAAAAAAGCGCGCCAAGTTCGGTCGAATGTGAAAGTTTTGCTGACAGTTTTCTTCGATTGCAGGGGCGTGGTGCATCATGAGTTCTTGCCACAGGGAAGAACGGTCAATAAGGAATATAACCTGCAAGTTATGCGCAATTTGCGCGAAGCAATCCGCCAGAAACGCCCGGATTTGTGGAAGAACAAAAATTGGCTTTTGCACCACGATAACGCCCCTGCTCACGCATCGTTGCTTGTGCGCGACTTTTTGGCCAAAAACAACACACTAATGATGCCGCAGCCACCGTATTCCCCAGATCTGGCCCCCTGTGACTTTTTCTTGTTCCCTAAACTGAAGAGGCCCATGAAAGGACGACGTTACGCTTCTCTTGACGAGATAAAGACGGCATCGAAAGAGGAGCTGAACAAGATACAAAAAAATGATTTTTTGAAGTGCTTCGAAGATTGGAAAAATCGTTGGCACAAGTATATAATATCTCATGGGCATTATTTTGAAGGGGACAAAATAGATATTCATGAATAAATAAATAATTTTTGAAAAAACACAAAATTCGCAATACTTTTTGAACACACCTCGTAGACTAAAGAAGTAAAAGTAATAGTAATTGCTAAATTATAAGATTAGAAGTTGTAATTACATGACTTTTTAAAATGGAAACCGTTGTAATTTGTTAAATTAATTAGATATATAAACGAAAATTCTATGGCAATAAGAACAAACAGCCAAAGTTTTCAGAGGTTTTCAGGATAGCGTTTTGAAAGTTGTAACCTTTACCTGAAATCTGGGGTTTGAGTAGAACTTGAAATAATCACACTCAATTTGAGCAAATAAGTAGTCTTTTGTTGTTTGATTTTCAAAGTGAAATAAATATTTTTCGAGATATAAAACAAAATAGACTATTTACCTTTTCCACGAATTTTAGTTCGAACGTATGATACTATTTTAACTCAATCTATTACACCAGTATATTTGCGCAAGCTTATTTTAAAATACTTCATTACAATTTTGTTTTTGAACTCAGTTTTATTTTGCATTTTACTACAAAACAAAATAATTTTTTTTGTTCAATTATTGAAACTCAGTAAAAAAATTAAGCAGGCATAAAAATGACATGTGGTCACAATGTTTTCTTTAAAATTTCGAATTTAAAACAAAAAAAAAATAAATCATATTATTATTTTATTTACATACACGTTGCTAACTGCTCACAAAAAAGTAGAAGCAATTTTAGTTGAACCTATCTTAGCACAAGCTGTGTCAACATAAACGTTTTCCAAGTCAGATATCTTGCAGTTCAACTATCATCGTAGTCACATACAGGGTGGCTGATGAAGTTTGCTACATTAAGAAACTCAAATAATTTTTTTTTCAGTGTATGGAATTCATTTTTCTTTTATTCATGTTAAAGCTCATTAAATTTTATTAAATATAGCTTAATTAGTTTTAAAAATAATGGAATTTAAATGCCCCCCCTGCTCGTCGATGCATGTGCGGCATCTTACCAAAAAGTTGTTCATTACTGCTTGGAGAGTTGAGACAGGAATAGCCGCAATTGTTTCTCGAATGGATTGCCTTAGTTCATTCAAATTTGTTGGTTTTGCTTTGAAGACTTCCTGTTTGCAATAACCCCACAAGAAAAAGTCAGGTGCGGTAAGGTCAGGCGACCTGGGTGGCCAACGGAATGTGGAGTTTCTGGATATCAGCTTATTGGGAAATTTTCGTCGCAATTCTGTCATAACAGGTTGGGCTATATGAGGAGCTGCACCATCTTGCTGAACCACACAGAGTTGAAAGAAATTCTCATTCGGCGTAATTCTGGATAGAAAAACTCTCTCAACATGCTCAAGTAACGGTCTCCAGTGACCGTAACGGTGTGACCGTTTTCTTCGAAGAAGTAGGGCCCGATAATGCAGCGTGATGAAACTGCACACCACACTGTGACACGAAGTGGATGCAATTCCGTCTCATGGAGTATCTGTGGGTTGGAAGCACTCCATATTCGACAATTTTGTTTGTTTATGTTGCCGTTTAAATCGAAATGGGCCTCGTCAGACATGAAAAGACAGTTCAACATGTTTCCATCCTCTTCCACCATTTGAAGCATCTTCTGGCAAAATTCCAAGCGAATCGGCAAGTCTGCAGCGTTCAGTTTGTTGGCCATTTGAATTTTATATGGGAGTAAGTCCAAATCTTTGTGCATAATTGACTGTAATGACTGTCTGCTTACACCCATTGGAGCAGATAAGCTTCTTGTCGAAACACGTGGATTGTTTTGTATGGCAGCAGCTACAGCAGCGATTGTTTCCTCCGTTCGAACTGAAGGGTTTCGATGGTAAGGTCTTCTGTTGACTGTCCCATGCTCGGCAAAATTGTTTACAAGTCTTATTATGGTCCATCTGCTCGGAGGATTGCCGCCAAACGTGCGCCTATACTCTCTTTGAACCGAAACTACGGACTCCAGTGCGTGATAGCGGCGGACAATCCAAATTCTTGTTTCAGTGTCCCAATTATCCATTTTTGTTAAATGTAAAAGTCAATCTGCAAAATAAAAAAAAATTTACCAGATTCATTAAATAGAAAAAAAGTTATTTAATTTTTTTTTGGTAGCGGCTTTCATCAGCCACCCTGTATCCTCTTCTTGATATGTTAAATGTTCCTATTATGTTATCGTCAATTCTTGTTTCTACTCTCTTTGGAAAGAGTTAGCTAATAGGAATTACAAAAATTTTCTGCTTAGATTTCGTTTGGTAAAGGGTGCTAAATTTCCATGCTGTCATTTCTCCGCTGTAAATTTAGTAAGTTGAAATGTTTTAGGAATAAAGGTTTTTACAACTTTTTCGCACCTACCCTTCACTGGTTTCATTTGCCTATAATTTAATTTAATTACATAATAATAGTCGTTTTATTAAATGCTCGTTTGCAAAGTGTTTAACCTGTAAAAGTCAACTGTAGGATATCAAATGTATATTCATTTACACAAACACTTTCACACAAACATACTCTTAGTTTGTGTACAAATATTCGTTTTAAATTTTTAGCAACAACATAAACTTGAAATTGGAGCACTTCCCATATGTACATATGTGTGCGTGTGTGTAATGTCAGAAAGGACAATGTTTTGTGTATTTGAAAGCTCATTTGTTGGTATGCGTTTAATTACAGCAATTATTGTGCATTTGCATTATTGATGAACGATTTGGCGCATGTTTGCTGCCAATTTGTGATAAGTTGTTTGTAACATAAATTGCTGGCATATTTCATATTCAGAAAAGGAAAGAAGGAAACCCCTCGGTTTTTTGGGTTGTTTAGTCGACTGTGAATCATTTATAAAAAAAAAAAAATAGATATGCGTTAGCAAAATGTTTTTATAGTTAATTTTAATAGTGAGTTTGCTTAGAGTTTATAACCAGAGACAGGTATTAAGCATTACTTCAGGAATCAAATTACCCTCAATTCCCAGTTACAAGTAATTGGAAATTTAACCAATTTATTTGGCTCAAAGAAAAAAGAATTGAATATATTTCAAATATTCTCTAAGCAAATATAATTTCTTGGAAAAATTTGAATTACATTTTCAAATCCTTTCCAAGGTACTGGGGAAGAAGTCATAGTGTATTTTTTTAATAACAAAAAAACTCCACGTGCTCTAACCTCAACACAAGGAAATTACTTTGGGTAATTTTTTTTAGGAATTGAAATGTAATCAATTGAGAGAAATGAGTCACTTACTTTTCCCAATTACTGAGGAATGTTATTGTAATTGTAATGGAAGAGCGGGGTAACTCGGCTTATAACAGACTGAGTTCGATTTTAATCATTACACCGCGTTACACACATTCTGTCCTATGAACCAAATATACTTTTTCGGAAAGGGGAGAAAAAATTTAAATACGGCGATTTTCATGTACACGTCAGAGTTTTTTTTTAGTCGTGTGCGACTATTGCTGTAGAAATTTATACTGATGGAAGGTCAACAATAAAGTACGTTGTACGTTGGCAATTTGCTGTTGCAAAAAAAAAAAATTCTGACGTGTACATGAAAATCGCGGTTACACGTGATTTTTTTTTTCTCCCTTTTCCGAAAAAGTATATTTGGTTCATAGGACTGAACTAAAGCTCGTTTTTGTAACGCAGTTTTATATTTACGAAACTAGTGCAAATATGCAACTTAAGTACATCGCTTATTACCAATTTCATTTGATACCAAAATTCTACTAACACATTTTGGGTCACCCTGATCCACATATTGGTCGATAACTCCCTAACCGCTCGAGATATATCTTTAAGGAGATTTCTCTAATTTTTACTTTTACGTCTTTTCACCAAATGGTGAAAGCTACATTCAATTCCATTTAGAAGTTTTTCAGTGACGCGCACCCAAACATACACACAGATGTACAGAGAAAAGTTGTAAATACTGTTAATTTGGATTTTATTGGGTTAATATTATCCCAGCTACTACTTTTTATTGCATATCTGCAATTGACATACACCGACTTGTTACAATTTTATTAATTCATACCAGTGTCTTTAAATAAAACCCATAAACTTGTTAAGACCCTTTAAATGCCTATGTGCTCTTTTTTCACTTTCTGTATGCTTTCACTTGTATTTGCTATTTAAACTTAACATTCATTTACAATTGTACCTTCGTTTCTACATAAGTGCACCTTTGTTCACCATCTGCGCCAAAGCACGAGCAAATTACAATTATTGTAATTGCCAAAACATTGTATCACTTGCAAGGCAAACACGAAACATTCTCAATTGCGCAGTGTTTGCCAAGTTTTAGTGGTTTCGTTTCTTGTCTTCTTGGTCTACACTTGCCCAATGTGTGAGCGACGATTACAACAATTATTGCCTATAATGACACAATTAAGCTTAATTATTAACATCAATAGTGAATAGGTTGTTAAATTTATCCCCCCTACAAGCGAATAAGTGAAAAAGAGATAGCCGTAGGTGTATGTTCAACAAATGGCATGAGGATGACTGATAAAAAGTGACAGTGCAAGCAACAGTCGAGGGATTCAACTGGCTGAAATAATTGTATAAATAGAAAATATGAGTGGTTAGAGGGAATTGAAAAGGCCAACAAAAACTCGCGCCAAATAAATAGCAACATTTGTGTTTTTAAGCGCTGGAAACATAGAGCATACCAATTTTGGACATTTGCCAAACAATGAAAACTTACATGACAACTGTGTATATGTACATGTTTGACGATGTCTGCTCGATGACTATATATGTACATCAGGAATGGGTGTTTAAAGAAAATTTTAATGACGAGTGGAATGTTATTGGTTTTTCAAACAATTTTGAATGAAGGATAAAATTTCAATTATTATTCAAGCTTTTAAAAGAAAAAAATTGTGTGCATATAGATATCATGTGTGTTATGAAGATTGTTTGAGTTACTTTTGTATAAATTGAGATTTACTTCTGAGTTTCATCAATACAAATAGACTGGAGAGGTTGCAAACCTATTGAGAGATATACATGACATTCGAAAAAGGACGCGACAATCCCATATAATAACTTCAATTTAAATATGGAAGAATTAATTGAAGCGGAATAATATTTTAGAAAAATTGGAATTCGAATATAATTGAAATTAATAAAATTTTACGAATTTTAAAGGATGTTAATCAGTTTTAATCAACTTTGATCCCTGTACTTGGTAGTAATCACTGTTTTTGTAAAAAACGCCAAAAACCTTGTCATAGCAAGTTTTTCTCTTTTAGGTTTTGCATGTGTAAACAATGTCTGGCCCACCTTTTTTATTCGCCTAACTTAGTCTATAACTGCGTAAAGATTATCATTAATCTTCTACGATACTCAAAGCGGGAGTTTCCTTCTTCGTAAGAGAACTTCATTTCTCTACTCAGTCCAAAGTATAACTTCTTGACAAGAACTATTTTCTGTTGAATTTCTATTCTTACAGGATTTTGAGCATTAGCGCTGCTCATAGCATTAATTTGATCTCGGCTTCCAGTAAATGGTTAATTTTTCTGGTCGTCGGCTGCAGTTTTCTTGACTCTTTATCCAGTTCTGAGCAAACGGAAGTTACGGTAGGGCTGCTACTGCCCAAAATGTCAATATAAGTGAAACGCTTTGATATCTCTTTTCGTGGATGTATATGATTATCAGGTCTAAAGCTGTACGAAAAACGTCTGGTCAGAAGTTCTCCAAGATGTGTTTGGTTTTAGAAATTGAAATCAATTTAAAATATGGCCACTTGGTGAAAATTCCCAACTTAATAATGATAACTGACACTCCGGGGACTCCCCAAATTATATCCGCTAAGTATCGTTGTGATAATATGATCAGAGAAAGCTAGTTCACCTCGTTTGTGCTTATTCGGTAAGTAAGTAGGCAGCCTTGATTCGCAGAGTGGGATAAAGTGAACAAATGAAATAAGAAAAGTGTGACACTTCAAACTCCCTGCAGTCAAAAGCCAAACTAATGCGAAAATATTGTAGTTCACTGACTATACATTTTGTGGGCGTATTCATACCAGCTCATTGCTGACTAGCAATGACTGTAAGCATTTTTATTTCAAATAATAATGGTTTATACGTGCAATGGTTACAGCCAGTGAACAAAGTCGTATATAATTTGTCTGCTAGAGGAATTGTTCAAGCTCAAAAAACGCTTCTACGACTAAGAACGCTATAGTGCAGAAGGTTAAACTCGATATTACCCCGACTGGTGGAGAAAGACACTAATCATTTAGTCCCACTTCCTCATTTGATGAAGGTGCGCCGTTTTGCAAACTAGAAGACCACAAGTAGATTTGACTGAAGGGCTGTATACGCATTCCAGCAGATGGAACTCAGAGAGCATACAAATATCTAAAAGGACACACAGATTGACATTCCTGCAAAAAAATATAAAACATGCATGTAAGAGCATATGCGTGGGCTAAAGTTAATTCCTCTGCAAATGTTTATAATCTATTCTCTTTTCCAAATTTTCTACTTTGCGCCCAGCTGCAAGTTTTTCTATTTTGTCCATTAACGAGAATTCTCTCAATCATCAATTTGTTTTCACGTTTTCAACTCTTTCTCGCTCTTTCAGGTCTCTTGGGTGCGTCATCGTGACATTCACCTGCTGACTGTTGGTCGTTATACCTATACATCAGATCAACGTTTTGAAGCGATGCATTCACCTCATGCCGAGGATTGGACCTTACGCATACGCTACGCACAACGCAAAGATTCCGGAATCTATGAGTGTCAGATATCAACAACACCACCGATCGGGCATTCCGTTTATTTGAATATAGTTGGTAAGTGTTTGACTGCATAGTGCCTGATGATAGTAAGTCAAGTTCCTCTATGAAATGCGGGAATAAGAACTGTGACAAGACTCACAAAAAGTTATCAGTACAAAATATATTTCTACTTCTTCTTTGATTTGTAAAGTTTTATTGTATGCGGAAGTTCATCTTGTATTTTAGGTAGTCGTACTTATATATTACCTTTCAACTTTTGCACGTCCAGTATTTATTCACGCCCCGCACTTATTGCTCACTTTGGGCACACAATCATGGCTGAGTACGTGCTAAATGAAATATGCCGAAATTATTTCTCAATGGCCATTAGTATGCTAGGCACAGTTAAGTGGAAATTCAAATAGAAAGTAACAGTTAAGTGCATATTACGAGAACCAAGATTACAAGTTATTTTTCAGAAAGGCCTTAAAGAAGTATAACACAGTAAAAAAGTTTGTAGAACGAGTCAACGAGGTTGTGGAAGATGAAGTGAAAAGCGAGTTGTTGAACTGGAACTGATTATATATGGGTTCAATTAAGTGATTTCAAAAGTTGAATGAACATGAGAAGGCCGAACATAGTTCCATTCGCAGAAAAGTATTTCCCGACCACTGATTTATATGTACCTGAAATATAAATCAAGGATCGGCAGACGTACCTCATCGGTTTTTTCAAGCATAAATTCGCAACTTCAATATGTATATTGTGAATATAGGTAGTTTGATAACTATAGCACTCTTAAAAGTTAGTTTGTCAAATATGGGCACACTTATAGGAATTTGAAATGAGAACAAGTAAGGAAGTCTAAGTTCGGGTGGAACCGAACCTTACATACCTAGTAGTGATCTCTTATGGCATCCCAATTCAGGCAGGTCTATTTTAATACTTTCAGTTCGTATTTGCGTTCAAATAGACAGACGGACATACAGATAGGATTATCGAGAGACGGGCATGGTTACATCGACTCAGCTCATCCTCCTGGTCATTTCAGTATACGTACAAACATTTCAAGTTCATGAAAGGTATGAATATCAAAAAAGATATAAAACTTAGCTTTTGCAGTGGGGTCTTAACTACTTGCCCGGAAATTTTACTTTTTATCCTGAACGTTTTGATATTGTGACGAATTCGATGATTCCTTTATTATCAATCCTCAATCAATCGATCACTATAAAGTCAAACAAACACACGCACAGATATTGTAACTAATAGCTAGTTTTATTTACTAGTAATAAACGCAATACAAATTTAAGAGTTTGGTAACTTCGCAGTAGTTCACTGTTCAACACTTGAAAATAAACTGATACATAATACATAATTTTTCAAAAGTGGGTGGTGCCCAGCCCACATGATTTGTGTTTTGTTTTGCTCTCGAACTTTCACGATAGGTTCAGGAGTTCTCTGGGCACGACACAGTCTGTATATAGCTTTTGGAAAAGCTATGTGTTCTATGTATCAAAACGTCCAAACAACGTCTACCGCGTTTGCTAGTATATTATAAAATGGTGAAAGCAAACAACGAATTTCAGCATTCATTTGTAAAACTGAGAGACTAGTTTGCGTTCAAATAGACAGACGGACGGAGAGACGGGCATCGCTAAATCGACTCCGCTCATCGTGCTGATCATTTTAGTGAACTTTTCTCTTCTTGTTCTCATACTTACATACATTTAATGTTTATGAAAGGTATGAAAATCAAAAAAGATATATAACTTCGCTATTGCAGTGGGCTATTAACTACGTACCCCAATATTTCGCTTGTGTGTTTCCCGATTTGGCTAAGTTGGCGGGAGTATAATAGATACTACTGGGAAGCAGCTGACCAATTTTCATTGAAATATCAAGATTGAATTATAAGCGATTGCCTTTGAAAATAGCAGAAATTTTATGCTGAAAAGATTGGGTTGCAGTCGAGTTTTTATTAAAAAGCTTATTATGTGTGCAAAATCTGATTAATATAACTTGCTTGGTTTTAGAAATATCGGGTTTTAAATTTTCCAAAAAAAATTTTCTGAACTATGTTAAAAAACTGGGCGTGAACAGTTACTTTATATATTGAACATTATCTCCAAATTTCGTTGCGACAAATAAATAATTTTTGGCAGAGTTATGGTATAAAAATTTTTGTGGAATAGTTCACTATAAAAGGAGCGGGGCCACGCCCATTTTCGTAAATTTTTATTTTTTGGATTTCTTAGTTTACGGAAACTTTAAAAGGGAAATATAAATGATGTAAAGCTATCTTACGCAAAGTTATTGACTATTTAATATATCTACGATCCTCTTCAAAATCTTTCATATAGAAGGGGCGTGGACCTTAACCGATTTCGCCCATTTTTCCTCGAACATTTCTCGCACACGTTTCGACATTTTGAACGGTTTTTGATTTGTGATTCACACCATTTCTAAATTTGACTTAATCAAAAGTGAGCGGTGCCGCACCCATTTTCGAAAATTTCGTGAAATATTTATTTTACTCCTCAGTCTTAATGTACGAGTATACACCAAATTTTATCCCTATAGGTGTATTATGTACTGAGTAATCACTTTTTCTATGTTTTCGAAAATATGCTATATATAAAAAGTGGGCGTGGCTATAATCCGATTTTACCCATTTTAAATAGCGCTCGGAGATGAGTGCAAAGGAACTTGCATACCAGATTTCATTAAGATATCTCAAAATTTACTCAAGTTATCGTGTTCACAGACGGACGGACGGACAGACATGGCTTAATCAATTTCTCTTTTGGTCTTGAACAGTTTTATCTCGTTCCGTTTATGCCATTACGTACAGCCGTTAGGCGACTAAAATTAATATAACTTGTGTGCGTAGCACTACTGGGTATAAAAACATTGAAATTCGTTTGATATTGTATAAATGATTAAAATATGTCTACCCCGAGTGTCCTTTATTCCAAATCGATATGCCTAATTTATGCCAGAAAACGAAAGATGTAGTTTAGTAGAAATTAATTTCAGGATAGTGAAGTATAAGTTTAAGACTTTTTTAAATGGCCTGAGTTTTAGTAATTTTTTTATCGAATTTTTCTCTATATAAATAATAAACAACACATGTATGTGCATATATTTCTGTATTTCGAGATTATATTTTGGGGTTTGTAATTTAAAATATCTAATTTTTCTTGGTTTTTAATTTTAAAGCTTTTTGAAATGACACCTTTATTCGCATTCTATGAGAAAAATATTCAAACTCAGTACATGCAACTCATACTCATTTTCGCGTAACAAACTAATACGTTGGCATATTGAGGCTACTCTATTTGCCGAATGCTTTGAGATGAATACATATATAAATAGGTTTGAATTATGTCATCATCATCATTGGCACTTGAATGCATAGGTTATTCTGCCTGTTGTATATCAAAGCATACTAGTCATCCCTCGGCATCGGTAACTGACGCCAATTGAAAACACCAAGGGAGTTCAAGTTACCCTCCACCTCTTTCTTTTAACTTAGTAGAGGCCTACACTTTCTTTTGCTGCCGAATTTGGGTGTCGACAGGAAAACGTTCTAGGCTGGAGCTTTTCTGTTCATTTGCTTAACAAGACCCAACCAGTGGAGTTGTCGGGCTTAAATTCGCTGAACTATGGTCAGATCAGCTCGTACAGTTCATCGTCAAATTTCCTCTGATATTTAGGGTTGGCATTACGGGGAGGACCATACTGTTTTTGGAAAACTTTTCTCTCGAATACTTTAAGAGTCACCTCATCTTCTCTCAACACTTTACTTTATTCTGAGCTATACATAATGAAGACTTATAGAGCCTGATCTTTGTTCGCCGAAAGAAGATTTTACTTTTCAATTGTCTACTCAAAAAATTAGTTACTTAGTCCACTTTAATCGTTGTTGTTGTTTTTTTAGGGACAGAAACACCCCCAAAAGGCTCTAGGGGGCGTTATCGAAAGTGACAGTCATTTGCCGAATGTGATCTCTGTACGCTTCTGTTTTCACATGCGGTACATGCCCGACTGTCGCAGGGCAATTTGGTATGACCAGTGCAACCTTCTAGGTTATGGCACCCCGCCTTCCGTAGGCAGCAAAATCTTGTCGCCTCTTACGACAGGCATGTCTACCTCGGGCATATTTTGACCCCTAACCCGCAGGGTTACCGATCAAAGCGATCTCACATGAGAGTCAAGCCGTTAGTCTTCAACGTCAACAACTGAAGCTTTAATCCAGCATTAATGTAGGTCTTTATACAAGTATACAATACGCGAATGAATTTTTTCTGCAGAGCATCAGATTTACAACGTTTGCACGATAATCGAAACTGAGGTGAAAAATGAAAATACTCAGCCTGTAGATTTGCAAGTATTGCAAAGTATTTTCAAGCTTTTTCAAATTTCAATATTTTCGACTTCCCGTGCAGGCCTAAAGGAAGCTTCACCATTCCGGTATCCTTTCCCTCTAGGCGCTCCTTTTTTATATAAGCTCGCAATCAATAGACCAAGGGAATTCTCAAATCGCATTGCAAAAGCGTCCTCCTGACACTTCTTAAACCATTGAACCATTTTAGAATGATGTTTAACGTAGTCTTTCTAAAAATACCTAAAATCCTTTTAGGCAGCAAGAAATTTCTTAGTGCACAATGACCTCAAACTCAGCTAACTAACTCTAAAACAGTGACTGCGACAACTTACTGATTCGCAGAGTAGCCAGCCAATGTATATGAAATGTTGTTTGCTTTATGCTTCATAGAAACCTCTCTAACTTAACTAACCCCACTAGCGCCCAGACACGCAACGGCATTGAGTGCTTGACGAGTGGCAGTTAGCCCAACAGTTTATTGGCCATATTGCTCAGGCGCAGTTTGTACAGCTGTTGACCGCTTGATGGCGTACGATTTTGTTTTTTTTTTTTGCGAACATAAATAAATTTTGTAAATGTTGATGTGTGTGTGTCAGTTTATGGTGAACAGGATTGTTGCTGAGTCGGTTGGCCGGAACCAGGGTAATATTAACAGTAGCAAGTGCTGCCGTAACTTTTCGACATTGTACTTTTTACACAGCTGCTATTTATGTATGTATGTATGAAGCTCAACCTGATGTTTCATCTCTTCACCTGCATTTTGTTAAAAAGCTATATTTTTTGTGTTGTCTTCTTTCGTGGAATACGCTGCTATGACCAGTTTACTGATTCATATCCGTGCACACACATTTTTTGTTGTTTTTTTTTTTCTTTTTGTATCTTGGCATGCTATTTGGTTACTTTGATGATTCCCTGGGGCGCCATTTGCAGTTTATAGTTGAATATAAGTTAATTTTTGTTGTGTTTTTTTTTTGCTTTTTGAACGTTGGTGCTCCAAACTCCGCTGCACGTACATACATAGATGAACGATCCATAAAGTGTAACAATTCTACAAAGTTGTTAAATAAATCACTTCCTAAAAGGGAGTGAGCTGTTCACGGTAGATAAACGTTATATGGCCTAGTTCTGTGTGCGTGTGTGTATGTAGGTGCGCGCACATATTACGCGCTGCATCCTTTCTCACTTTCGATCTCTATTTTACTTTTAATTTCTCCATCTACATGGCTCGCTGCCAAGGCTATGAACTTTCAGTTTTACAAAATAGCAGAAAATATTCACATAATTTAAGATTTTAGCACATTTTTTACAAACTCAGTGTACCTGTGCATTATGCAAATTCTTCTCTTTTGGTAGTGAATAATAAACAACAGCATAATTTTGTGAACTTTACAGCTATTTTGGTGAGTTTGATGTAGCTTGTTTGCTCCAAATTTAACGTTCCCATAAGTTGCAACGCACCTGTGCTACCGTGTTAATATTTGCTTAAATTGAAAATATAAAATTACACAGTTACTTGGGTTGATTATTAAATTGCAAAATCGCTGCGTCACTTTACGACTATCATTTTTATGTCATGTTTTGTTATTATCACGTTATTTTATTTTATGTTACATTGTATTATCTTATTTTACGTTATGTTAAGTTATGCTACATTACTTGTGTTTAGTTTGGTTCAATTAAGCTGAACTTATGTTTTCTTGTGTTAAATTATATAATATTATATTGCAATGTGTTATATTGTGGTTTTCTAAGTTATATTTTTGTCCTTATGTGCTATGCTATATCATAAAAAATGTTGCTATATTTTTTTTTAAAATTTTCCTTGTTATACGTTACGGTATGTTTTGTTCTATAATACCGTTTAATATAAATATCCTAATATTCTATGAGTTTTAAATTTTTACTACATTATATTACGTTTTCTTGTACTATGTAATTTTTTGGTTGTTATATAAATGGCTAAAAAATGCCAGTTTATGTTATGCGATATTGCAATATGTTATGTTGATTGGTTTTATTTATGTTTGTTTACTATATTTTTTATTTAATTATTTATGTGGTATCAATATTTTGTTAACAATAATATTCTGCTGTAACTTTTCGCAAAATTATATTACCTTTTTCAAAACTGGCCTGGCGTATGGTTCGGAATCATGGACAGTGACGAGAAAAGATGCGATGGCACATGCATCATTCGGAAGATTTAAGGTCCCTCCCGAGATGCCAAAGGCGAGTTTTGAAAAAATTTTAAAAAGACATCTACGAGCTTTACGCGGGTATGAACATTGCGCAGATAGTTAAATCCCAAAGGCTCCGCTGGCTGGTCACATTATGCCAACGGCCCCGACGGGTTTCCTATCGACACCAGAATTCGGCAGTAGAGGAAGGGAAAGACCTCAAGTCAGTTACCGCGTCAGTTACCGGTAAAAAGGGTAACTCGCATAGGGTAACTCACTTAGGATGTTAAGCACCAATAAATATGATGCTGATATATTATTTGGAATAACTAGTGTTTTGAACTAAAAAAAAAAAATAAAACCAGCGAAGCCGTATTGAAGTTAATAATATCTTTCCAATTCGAAATCATAGTTATGTCGCTATTCTTGCCATCATAATTTCTGTTCCGAAGTAGGTTTTAGGTGATCGGCCATATCAACCATTTTGTACGAATTATGAAGTATATAGATAAATCATCAGTTATCATTATTTGAAGAGAGAGGAGTTAAATAAAGAATCAGAATAATTGGCCCTTGGTAGCCACATCACTGTAGATAGTTACAAATTTGAAACTGTTAGGGACCTCGTCACACCGAAAATAATGTCAGCCAGGAAATTCCACGGATAATCACCTTTGTCAAATTTAAGCCCCAAGGCTCTGCTGGATGTGTCATATATTTAATCATACCTTACCGACTACACATTTTACACCACTAATTTATTAAATGGGGGGCGAGCGCTTGTGACTCTGAGGTATTAGCTAGGGATTTGTCTCCTCATTTACCTGTGAAAACCACCATTTGGGATTGCAAACATCAACTAGGTCTTTCAAATATTTCATAAGGTGGTTGCGAATTACAATAGCATGAAGTAAAAGAAAGAAATAACTACAACTTATATAGCTTAAACACCCATTAATGAATGAAAGAAGCTAAATTATCCTACAATACTTCAAAGTTTAACCAAACATTATACTAGACGAGGAAAAGTTCAATATCTTCGGTGATACCTAAAAACTTTCCATATTACATTAATTTTTCAGACTTCGTATAAATTGAATTAACCATGATATAGTTTGGTATTGAAAATATTTCAAAAATTGGCCACTGCATACATATATTGGAAATTGACATGGAACGTTTTGCAGTATCACCGAGAATATTTTGGACTTTACCTTTTGTGAATTTAATATTCAAGTAAACAAAATTTTGGGTGTGCAAAAGTTAAATGTTAGCTGCCCTTTACAAACAGATACCCATATAAATATCTGCAACTGGCACCATTTCACCATTGAATGCTTGGAAAAAAAAGTTCAACATTGTAAGTTAGTGTCAGTGCCAGAATTTGTCGCACACAAGTCAATTTCCCTCGATAATGATGCGTGGTGACAGTTAAATAAACAGACATTTATGGCAGCCAACAAACGACTGCTTATTATATATTTCGCACTCCTTATAAATTCTAAATGGTAAGCAAAATATCACTGAATAGCCATTCTTATTTGGATTTGGATATGTATAAACGATGTACATATGGCTGTATGTAACCTCTGTCAACAGCAGAACAGAAGAAGAAGCAGTCTCTATTGTAGAACAGAGAAGAATGGTAACACTGAAGAGCAAACTTCAAGTAAATGTTATGTTAAAGGACGAATATTGTCAAGTTAATAGCTCAAGCGAACAAAAATATTGTCTGGTGTGTGGCGTATATATATATTTATATATTATACTACTATCGTAAATGCATTAGACTATTTCATATATGATAAGTGTGTTATTATTATGAAAATATTATGGATATTTATTTTATTATTAGATTCTTCGCATGGCCGTCGGCGTGTAGATTAACTAGATTCAGCGAGGAAAATATAATATAATGCTTTTATCTCCTCTGCTTTAGTAGTGAGCCAACAACGCACC
The DNA here is from genome assembly GCA_949987695.1 of Merzomyia westermanni. Taxonomy (NCBI): domain Eukaryota; kingdom Metazoa; phylum Arthropoda; class Insecta; order Diptera; family Tephritidae; genus Merzomyia; species Merzomyia westermanni. The sequence goes on along the minus strand of OX465290.1, from coordinate 4,624,938 downwards.
AGAGATATCAATTCTCTGACAGAGTGAATCGACATATGACTAAAGGCGCCGCTACGCTTGTAAGAAAATAAATTTTGATTTACTATAGCATTTACAGTAGATATACTGCATTTTTGAGGCAAACCAAAATCGTCTGAACTGCAGGAAAAATCCTACTTACTTACTACTCCTATAGCGTTTAACCCTTTAAATGTGTTTTTCCATCCAAAACACTTCTTCATTCGTTTCTTTGACTGCCAACTTGCGCCAATTCGGAGACTCCACGGGATCCCAAGTAGGTCTTCACTTGGTCTTCCATCGGATTGGATGCCTTCGTCTGCCCCTGCTTCGAATGGTGAATGCCGATAGGAATACCTTTTGTGCCGGATCTTCTTCTTTCACTAGCACAAGCTCACTCGCGAAGTCGCTGGATTTCTATTCGCTGAACTATGCAACTTATCATTAAATCTTCTTCGATACTCGCCATCGCCAACGCGTAAAGTTCCACACATTTTTCGGAGAACTTTTCTCTCGAATACTCAAATGGCCGACTAATTAGATGGTCTTCTGTGCCATATAGACTTATACATTTTTATTTTCGAAAGAGGACTTTAATTCTCAATTGCCTACTCAGTCAGAAGAAGCTTGTGTCTGCAAGAGTAATTCTTCGTCTAAACATACTGCCTTTTGTTTTCAAGATTTGATGTTTATTATAGAGTTGTATCCAGATCAAATTTGGTGACTGGAGCCATTTGGAAATACAACGTAATCCCCCTCCTGTTTTTTTTTCTATCTCAGTCAAGGACTGCCTCTTCCTCATTGTAGTATATCGCATCGTTATGTTTCCTTCGATAAACTGCAATGACATCACGTAGAACTTTATCTTATAATGAGAGATTTATAGAGCGTGATCTTTGATTCCCAATTATTTACTCAGTCCAAGGTAGCTCTTTCTTACAAGAATGATTGTCAGGTTTTCTTTTTCCTGAAGAGAAGACGGTGCTTGTCGGAACATAATCAAATTTGAAGGACTTTCCGACATCCCATGTCCAATTTGGTTTGGTGACTAGTTGGTTTCGATATTGTGCCTTCTTCTACCCAGTGTTTTGTATCAATAATTTGTGTGTGCTGGAGCATGTATTGAGAATATTTGCGAGTGCGAGTACATATAAAAGGCATGTCTTTGTGATCATTTTTGTTTGAGTTAAATTTCACCGCTGGTTGACTTCAACTAACTATTGGTTAAGGTAGGTAGAAATGATTCTGTCTTTTTGTTAATTTTGCGTGTTTGTTGGTTGCTTTTGTTTTTTTTTTTTTTGTAAACATCACTTCCAAGTTTATATATTTTGTCGAAGGGCTAAGAAAAGCAAATTAATTACCAAGCAATTAATTTTTAAAAATTAGATTTAGAAGTTTTCGCTAGTACACAATTTTCTTTTACAAAATAAAATTTTCTAAATTCAAAATGTTTTTATTTGCAAACCAGAAGACCCTGTCACACTTCGCTGCTTCTAAGAACTTATGTCAAACTTGTCCGATTATAATAATTACATCACCGAAACCAGTTGAGATTCGGAACCAAATCACACCGCTTTTTACAGCACTCAATAGCACTCTTCAAGTTATTGAAAAATGGGATACCTCAAATTTTAAGATAGACGTCTGGTAATACAACGGTGAAAGTTGCATTCAATTTTATTCAGCAATTTTTGAATGATACGCGCCTAAATATACAACCACATACATATAGAGACACACAAAAATTCTTAAAACTGTTAAATTGGATTCTATTGGCGTAGTAATGATCCCTCATACAAATTTTTCTTTAATATCTGCAATGTACAGACATCGACCTTTAAGATTTTATTTTGATAGAGATTTTAAAGGTTTACTTGTCGTTTCTTTACAGAGAAAAACACAACTTATGCCTACATACTCTTCTTAGAAAACTTTTCGAATTCGCATTCGCAAACACATTTTTATTTGTAGTAACTTCAACGAAAGCAGCCCATCACATAACAAAATAAAAAATTTAAACTGGGTATCTGACCAGCAAAAATTTGTTTTTTGTACTTTTGTACATTGAAACTTGTTGCCAGCACGCTTACATACAGTGGCAGACATAAGTGTACATACAGTCGTTTTCTGCGGTTTTCACAAACTTTGGCCTTAATAAAATTTTTTTAACTAAGCTTGAGTAAAAACATATGTCGAGGTCTAATACAACAACTATAAATTTTGTTTTAAAAAGGCACACAAAATTAGTGGAACTTCAAAGAAATTTTATTAAAATTTTGACTATTTTTTCAGAATTTTTAGAATTTTTTGGTGTATGCGTTTTTGTAGCCCACTAAATTTTAGTATAATAAATTTTTAATCTTAAGTTCCTGACACATTTCCTTGATTTTTGACAATTTTTTTTCTTGAAGGCTTCTGTATTTTCCTTCATATAAGTTTATGAACGCAATTTTTTTTGTATGAAAGAAAATACTTTAGCTCGTCGGAAAAAAAATTGACAAAGATCAGCGAAATATGTTGCGGAGTTAAGATTAACACCTTATTATACTAAAATTTAATGGGCTACAAAACTGCATTCTAAAAATTCTGAAAAAAAAAAATTTTTAATTTTAATAAAATTTCTTTGAATTTCCACTAATTTTGTGTACATTTTTAAAACAAAATTTATAGTTGTTGTATTAGACCCTGATACATGTTTTTACTCAAGCTTTGTAAAAATAACTTTATTAAGGCCAACATTTGTGAAAGTCGCAGAAAACGGCTGTATGTACACTTATGTCCGCCACTGTAAATACATAAGTCCACCTTTATTGATACAAATAAAAGATACCCTTAATATACTGTGGATAGTTTCAGCCTAAGCTCTTTTCATCGCCACTCCTTTTGTGTTTATCACTTTTTTTAACAACGCCATTGTTGATTTTATTGGTAACTCATTGTTGTTGTTAATTTTTATCCATTGTCATAAGCGCTATTGGTGTATGTTCGTGCCCTCTTTTGTTCCCTTTTGAATTCTTTATTCGATTGTGAAAAGCACCGCTTATCCCGTTCGAATCGCTCCCTTTATTTATTTGTTTACATTATTTAATTTTTGTTATTGTTGTTTGGTTGCTTGGCCTGCCATTATTATTTGTTGCGCTACTCTTTTACTTTGCAAATGTGACATTTGGGGTTTTGCTTTATTGCCTATCGTTTTCTTTGTCTTCTTCTTCCCCGTTTTCATTTTATTTATTGCATTATTGTTGGCTGCCGTTTTATGTCAATGGGATATCCTTAATTGAATCGCTTTAACAAGTAAATGTTTCATCGTCTAGCAAGCGTTTGTTGAATGATAGGACAAAGGCTGTCAGCAATCTAAACGACCACAATCAATCTTTTGTATTCCATTACAGAATTGTTATTTATTACCAGCTATATTTTTAAATGGAATATCTTTACTTCCAGCAAACTATATTTTGATTCATGCAGACAGTTCTGATCTCTCGATGAACAACATCTTGACCTATTAACTATTATCATGATAGCAAACCTAGGAATATTAGAGAGAAAAGCTCTTTGGAAGATATTTAAATCTTTTCGCAGTGACAAAGAAATTATCGAAAGATTTTGTGTGGATTTGTTTATGGCTTAAGCCTGAACTCCATGACTAGTCTCTTGGGCGTTGCAGGCGCTCTAGGCTTAACCTCATTTTAAGCTATATCATTTACACAGCTAGAAAACGTATAGAACGCCGGCTAGGTCTGAGACGTTATTTTTAGAGTTGTACCTTAACACAGCCTTTCGTATAGTCTATTGGGGTTCAAACATGATATTTCATTGGTGAGAGGGAGCGTGTTCTGTGCCATAATGTCGATTGGATTAATCTCACTGATGTTAATAAGCATGACAAAAGCGAATTAATGTCACTGATATTAATTCGTACACCCAAAGCGAGTTGATGTCAAACTATTTTGAGAATCAATGTCATTGACATCAGTTCTCATTGACAGTGAGCTAAAATCCATTGAAATTATGACAACTCACAAAAAATGTTCTGGGTTTTTCGTGTTCGTATATTTTATGTCTGTGCGCATATCAGCGAATTAAATGGTTCCTTCCCACATCTATTACTGGAGATCTATATCAAAATACAGCACAAATGCGAGCATCTGCTAAAGTTATAATAATTTGGAGCCATATTCTTTAAAGGAGTTTGAGGCTGGGTTTTTTATTTAATTTTCCGAAGATAAGCGGCGTTTTGTTTGTGGCTACTTCAAACGAGTCTTAAGCATATGCTTTTTGATGAGAAGCTTTCCATCGCCGACCAAAGCATCTACACCTTTTCCAGATTGAAATCAGAAAACTCCAATTGTATTTCAGAAAATGTTAATTGAATTTCGGAATAGCTAATTGGATTTGAGAACTCGTCATTTATATTTAAGAAAGGAATTTTGAATTTCAGAAAACCAAAATTGGATTTCAGAATATTCAATTGGAATTCAGAATGTTTGAATTGGATTTCAGAAACCGTCAAGTGAATTTCCGAAAATACCTTTGCGACTGTTTTTGCCACGTTAATACTTGGTTATGTTCAATATGGAAAAGGTGTAGACTCACTGTGTGACTAACACAAAGTTCATAATCAAAACCATTAATATCTGCAACGTTCTCAATCGGGTAAACAACCTTAGTTGCGTTTAAATTTATCTGTGATTAGTTCTTGAAAAAATTGCTAAAAAAATCAGCGTATTTATTTATTTCCTGACCTGTCTTTATGTGAAAACAGCAAAACCAAAAACCATATTTCTCTCAGTTTCCACCTCTGCTTGGAAAATCCGTAGCTATTTCTTTAATAAAATTCAATGTAACAAATAAATTAGTTATGATGAATACCACTTTTCGATATTCAATTTTTATACAAAATATTTATGCTTAATGAATGAATTTTTTTAGACAATAAATAACTGTTATCTCATCGAAACGACATGGACATATGAAAGATATAAAAATTCAACATAAAACATGGAAACTGTAATTGAACTTGATGAGTCCAATAGCTGACAAACTGAAAAATATGCATGCCATACAATGATTTCTGTTGAAACTCGGTAGGATGATTGTCGATTAGATGAATGCGATCACATGCGAAGCGAAAGGATATTGAGCATTTTGTTCTACTCGCTTTTTTCGCATTTCATTAACAACAACGTATGTGTACTGTAACTGTAATTTGTAAAACGTTCAAACAACGACAGATGTCAATAAATAAACAAAAAACTTTTGCACACATATGAATTGTTGTTGGTGCATACCCTGTGCGCAAAATCTCTAGTTCTGAACTGGTGCACTTCTAGTGCGTTTCTAACCACAAGTAGTTCGCCTTCAATCCCTTTCACTTGTAATCAACTGGCGAATTTAACATGGCCATATCCTAGGCGGTGGAAATTGGCCCCCGCTGCATTACATTTTCGACAGTTCCGAACTAGTTAAAAATTCGACAGTTGGGATGTAGTTCGTTTATTGCTAATATTGAACTATTTACAAATTTTGCAGTTTGGATGTAGTTTAAAATAAAAAAAAATATTTGGAGAAGCCTTGGACCTTCGGTGTGATAGTCCAGCAACACTACCGCCACACCATGCATTGCATTACTAATAATTTGAGCCTACATTTTAAATCATTCTATCAAAATATATACATATGTAACCTTTTCTCACACTATTGATGCCTGCGCCGTAGCTGAGTGGGTAGAGCACTCGACTCTGATGTGGGACGCGTCGGTTCGAATCCTATCAACTGATAAATTTTTATTTTTTATTTTTATTTATGATTTCAAATTTTAACCTTTCTTTAAAGAACGTACAAGAACAAAACATTTTTTCAAATACGAATCTAAATTTTATTAAATTTGAATGATTACACAACTGCCGGTTTATCTCTAGTTCTGAACCAAAAATGTATCTCACTAGCTACTGACTTCCCCACAGGGTATATACACAAATATGGGCAAATCCAACAAACCTTTTAATTGTGATTTAGTATGCGGACGATCATAAGAAAAGAAAGGTATTTAAAACATGGGACACTCGCAACCCATCAATGGGTCAATATCATGACTTTACATACATACAAATACCTAAGTCTATTTATGAAGTCACCATACTTCACCATATATGACTCACTTCACTTTCTTTCGCAGCTTTTTACAAAAAAACCCAAAACATGGGTAACATTACGTCCGATTATTTAAATTTTTAATTTTTAGAGCATATAGCGATAACGTCAATACTAGCCGTCAGCCTAGAATACTATATGATTACAGCATTCAATTGAAATGAACACTGATAAATATCAGGGTACTAATTGGTTTTCTGACATAACTCTTAGGAGGGAGTGTTTTCGCGACAACAACAGCACCAACGACAACCTTACTTCTCACAAAGCTGAAGCAAACACATACATACATACGTAAGTACTTATTTATGAATATAATTTAAAGAATCTTATTCTAACAAATACAAGTCAATATTTCATAAAAGCCGGTTAACGCTAACCGGGGCTTAATTGAAGTATTTTGTACGGTTAGCTGCCAAATTAACCGTCGATTAGGCTTAACGGGCGCTTATGGAAGTGGCCCTTAAAGTTTAGATAGGAACAAATTTTCCGCTTTGCTAGCTTGATGCGCTTCGAAACTGTTCCCTTCCTCAGCGGTACTCCTTTTCATTGAGAAACTATCTCATGTCTGCACATATTTTTTAACTTGGGCTTGGATTTAAGTTTGTAAAATCGTATATACAATTAATCCAGGTAAGCGTAATCTCAACTGCATCTGCCTCTCCATCATCATCACCCTTCTTCACACTCTCTTTAAAGATTTCGCACAAGCTTTTCCGCCTTATATATTTATACGCGCTGGATTTGATGCTCACATCAACTGTTGCTTGAAATTAACTGTTTCCGTATTTATATTAGCGCAGGTAAGCTGAATTGAACAGCTGAAGATTATAGCCCTTCGCAGCTAGCATGGATTTACAAACAAAGGGAAAACTAAACAATAAAGAGGATAAAATTGTATTTCTAGTATTCTATTTTAACGTTCGCCCATAAATATGTGAAATCCATTTGCACTTTAAATTGTTAACAACAGATAAAGTACTCACTGGATTTGTCGATTTTAACGTATTTCGCATGTGAGTTGTCTGAACTTCAATGTCCTTGAATGCGGTTTATTTAAAGCAATGGTTTTAGTTTGAGTTATTTTGCTTTTAGCTGGTTTTCTGGCAACACTTAATTGAGTTTAATTGCAGGGAACTCTATCAGGTTTTGGGTTTTTTTTTATGACTTTATTTCTCAAAAACACAATAGATAATAAAGTCTATGGGCCCGTTTCTCGGACCTTTTAATGTTGTTTGGAGGTCTACAAGCATGTACCTAACGCCGGTTGATATACTTCGCTAAATTTAAAAGTTAACTTAAAAAAACGGCCCTAAGTGAATACTTTTTAAATATACAAAGGGTTTTTAAATAAAAATATTTAAGTCATAATTCCTTTGAATTAAATCGTATACACTTTAAATTAATTAGAAAAACGCTGCATTCGAAAATTTGGAAAGCTCAATTTTCGGCAACAGCTTTTCTTAAAGAAATTTACAATCCATACCATTAAAGTCACGTCATAAGATAGTATGAGAACAGAAGTAGAATGCTAGTGGTCCTTAATATTTTTCCGAAAGGGAAGTAACGCCCACTTTAAAGAAGGAAAAAGCCCATGGACGTCCTTGCTGGTTACCTACACTGGCTATAAAATGGTAGTGGTATAAAAGGTATTTTTGGCATATTTTACATTCGTGTACCGTTTACCAAAATCACCTTCACGAAAATACACCCATAAGTATTTTCGTTTTAATTCTCGGAAACTATGTACACTAGGAAGTATGGAGAAAAAAAACTCAAAATATCTTCCGTCCCTCAGATATTGCTCTACAAATGATTATTTTGTTCTTATAATTTTTTTTAATACAGGGTGTTGGTTTTAAATAAAAAAAAAATTTTCAGTACACATACAAAACATTGTTGTTGATGTATCTGATTTCCACTTCGATTTTCCAATTTCTAACAATACTAGCCATTTTGAACATGAAAAGGTAGGAAGATATATTCTCCAATGCCTTTCGAAGAAAACGAAGTACACATTGCACTAGCGAAAGATGAGAAAATGTTACCTTTTCACCGATTGGTATTGTGATACCTTAGACCGGAAAAAAATCACTAGGTATGTTTTTTGTAATAGGAAGTTTTGCATTTATCGGCAGTATACAAACACTGAAATACATTTTCGCTCATTCGTTTGAACGAACTTAGTCAGTCGAGAGGTTTTGCTAATCCAATAATTTTAATTTTAAACGCTAAAATTATTTGGGACTTTCCTTTTTAGTGTATCACCTTTGATGTAAGAAGTTTTGTTCTTAAAAGTCAAAGGTTTCGTGGAGTTGACCCTAAACTATGCATATATGAAGCACTATATTGAAATGGGCTAAACGGAGCGTGTAAATTCATACACATGCTCTGCTCCAAATATAAGGAAACTATAGATAAAGGTACGGATATAAATGTCATGTAAAGTATTGGAAAAGCATTTCCGTAAGATATGTAGATAATAGAAAAGAGTAAAAGAATACCACTGACATTACGACACTTTAACTGATTGGCACTATAATAGACAATATGTCGATATTAACTGCAAAGGACAAATAACCACAAACGCAGAAGAAAGTATTCGAAAATACTTTTACATATTAGCTAGTTTAGGGGGCTGATGCAAAAGGTATCGGGTGACCAACTGATAAATAGCACGTTCTATATTGGATTTTTATATTGGCAAGAAAGTCGTAAAACTTGGATGAGACACGTTACCAGAGGAGTCTTCTTGATGAGTTTTTATTTTGTAATTGATCGATTGTACAGTATTTAGCTTTATCTTTGTTAATCGATATTATGATCACAAAAAGCGGGAAATGTCCACCGACTCTAGTTTCGAAGATGAGCCAAGCTCTTAAAGTCATTCAAATCTGTGCCAACGAAATCGAGCTGAGAAAAAATGCACCTGAGGCAGACCGTAATGCCTTGCCAGTATTAAAAGGATACTACAAATCTGGTTTTGAGTAAGAAATACAGAATAACGAACTGGGTACAGTTGAAACAAAGTAAAGGTGATATATGAACCAATGAATGGTTAGAACAACGGCTGTGTTGAAACCATTTCATGCCACATAACATTTAGATGCAGAACCGCATTTTATTAATATGCAAATAAGTATTGTCTTATCTAAAGTTTCAAATTATTTTATTTTCTCCCATTTATAAATGGTTCTGTATTATTCATTGTTTTTTCATTATGACATCTCTGAAAGCTGTAGTCTGAAATGAGTATTTATTTCACATGCAAAATTTTTGAATTCCTATAATATCCTTTAGTAGTCTTAGATCTTGATAGATTTTATTAGCCTTTTATTGAAATTTATGGTTCAATTTGAGCAATCGCCTGCATGGCCACACGCCCACGCAATCAAGCCATATATTGTGATTGCCAAAATTTATTTGGATATGTGTGCACCTACTATTCGACAAATAAATATAAATAAAATATTCAACAGTGTGTGGTCTATAGATGAATCTAGATTTTGTAGGATTAATAAAAAAAAAGTGAATAAAAAGGATTGCTTGCGCTTGTGTGCCTCTATTTCATTTGATTTGATTTACCTTTCCACAGTCCATTGAGAAGTTGTTTAAATGGGTTAGCAGTCGCAGTGAGTTTGATAGAAAAATTTACATATTTTTTGCTCTTCCATTCGCATTAAGATTTCTTTCATGTGTTTGCGAATAAGGCATAGTTCATGGGCCTTGGGACAGGGAGTATATAAACCTAAATGCGGCATTCGCATGAGGGGTAAGATAATTTCAAACTTTAAAAAGCCTTTATTTTACATTTAAATAATTGATTGTTAAAATCTTTTCATATTATATATGCTACGAAAAAGGTCTCTAATTCCACATGGAAGTTCCTCTGGTTGTTTTTTTTTATACCTTTCATGAACACGAAATGGTATTATAACTTTGATCCGATGTTTGCAAGTATGAGAAGAAGAAGAGATAGACCCAGCAATAAGTATACCGAAATGATCAGGGCGATGAGCTGAGTCGATTTAGCTATGTCCGTCTGTCCGTCTGTCCGTCCATCCGTCTGTCTGTCCATCCGTCCGTCTGTCCGCCCGTCTTGCTTGAACGCAACCTAGTCCCACAGTTTTAGAGATATCTGCATGAAATTTGGTACGGGGCCGCCATTTTGTAAAGCATTAATTAATTTGTCGGAACCAGCAAGATCGGACCAATACAACGCATAGCTCCCATATAATTGATTTTTCCGATAAAGCTAGGAATCTAAAATTTAACAGATTTAGTAAATATTATATTTGTAATTGTGAGTACGGATCGGACACTCATATCCCTGATGCCGAAGACTGCCCTTTCCTTACTTGTTTCCAGTCATTGCTTGATTTGAACCAGCAATGAAACTCATACCGTCTTCTACCGATCCCTCTCTGTATTACCGTTAAGTACTCCGCCGGAAGAGAACTTACTTCAACGTTTATCTTCTTAACTGGGAATCTTTTTATTTCATTTTTTATTCTTCTAGTCTGGAGTTGTATTGAGAAGGGAAGGCGCTGTTCAACAGCAACCAACAAATGTATAAATCTAACTAAATACGCACATATTAATATACCATGCAATCAAACCAACTAGTTGCAAACTACCTTAAAACTAGCATGTACACCAATCCCAACTAATCAGCTAACTGTTTTTTCTCCATTTAAGCAACTGGTATTTTTAACAAGGCGATGTCCTACGAGATGTTAATTTTCATATTTGGAACAGAAATATACGGGTCTTAAACTATTTTAAAATATACCAAACATATTTAGTGCAATCATGTATACGAAAATTATTTTAATACCGCCAGGCTCAGTAGATAAGTACTCGATTCAGATCGGCGAGGTCCCTAGTTCGAGTCTGAGTGAGGTAAAAAGTTACATTTAAATAAGGAGCTTCACTCAAATTTTTCCAACTCTGGGCATTTAGCAGTCTGCATAACTTTAAATATTTACTGTTACAAGTTTAGTCCTTTTTGGACTGTTTCGGCATTAGTCAGATAATTTTAGTTGTATACTGGTATGTATGTTTACTGACTAGTTTAGTGCTTCACTGCTGGGTAACTTTGGTTTTCTTTCATTGAAGCGAGTTTCCGAGAAACATCTACGCTTTCATTTGCCTGATTAGTTCCTCAGAAGCTTAGCGGTTGGGAAGCCCATGTTTCCAATTATCACCTATATATTGTCGGTGACACTGCAAAACCGCGTAACACACAAATGCAAAACCGCGTAAATGACATTTATGTCAAAAACTTTTATTAGCCCCTGCCATCAAGATCTATTCATTTAGTCTCAAGAAAACTACAAGATGGTTTGGGAAATAACTAAAATAACCGATCTTGATGGGAACTTTTTCCATAAAGTCAATATTCGTCTAAAAAAAAGGAATTTGTAGTGGCAAAACAGCCAAACTGAGATATCAATTACGCGGTTTTGCATTTATACGTTACGCGGTTTTACAGTGTCACCACCGATATGCTTATGGGATATTAGAGGTCTGCATGATTACATCCAAAACAGCAAATTAATCATTCATATCGCATTTGAATGAACTAGATCGGTTTTTATTTTTTCTGAATAGATGCCTGATATGCTTGTTACTATCGCATTGGTTAAGGGCCATTTAGAAATTCTTTTTTGAGGCTTCTGGGACTTATTTAAAATTATTTTAGGTACTCGGCGAATTATGTACTATGAATGTCTGGAGCTACTCAGCAAAAATTTAATTATATATTGAAAAACATGTTAAACAGACTTTATTAAATACAAGTAAGGAAAGCGCTGTCTTCGGTAGAGCCGAAGGCTTTATACCTTTCATGAATAAGCATCACGGTTTTAAGTGTCCGATCCTTACGTACAATAAGTACAAATTCTGCGACATATGATGGTCTTACCGTGTTAATTTTAAGATACATATCCCAAACCCCGTTTTATGGGAAAAATGTGTTGTATGGGGGCTACACGATATATTGGTCCAATCTTTATAATATGCACATATTACATATATAATAGATACTCTAGCTGCCAAATTTTGTGTTCATAGCTATTAAGTTATATCCCCAACCCCATTTATCAGAACAATCGATTGTATGGGAGCTATTCGTTGTATTGGTCCGATCTTGTTGGTTCCGACAAATGATTAATATATTACAAATTTCATCGAGATATCTCAAAAACGCATTTAACCAGACGGACAGACGGACGATGGGTCTATCTCATCTTCTTCTCATACTTACAAACATCGGAACAAAGTTATAATACCATTTTAAGTTCATGAAAGATATACAATTCTGGAAATCCAGAAAGATTTTTGAGCTAGTTCTGACTTGCACATTATTATACACACATTGATTCACATGCATTGATTCACACACAAAAACCGCTGTCGCCAGATTAATGGTGCTATTCTCAGCTTGCTTGTCATCTACAAACGAGGTGGTGACAGCTGCGATGACAACTGCAAATTATAGGAGCCAGTGGAATTGGGCCATAACAATTGTCAGTAGTAACAATGACAAGCTACTCCAGAATAGGGCAGTAAATCTATTTCTATTTGTTCAAGCGACAAGGAAGAGTAATATTTAATAATTGAATACAACTATGATTGCGATGAGCGACATTTCTTTGAAATATTCATATTAGGATACAAATATCAAAAGGTATATACGAAGCCAAAGGGTATAACGTTTGCACTTTTTTATTAACACATTTAATACCTTCGAGCACTTCTTGACGTTTAGCGCTATTTAAAATAAAAAATATTCGGATTTTCACACAATTGAAAACATCATAAAATATTTTACAAATACCGCAATGTTTGACCACTGTACCACTCATGCATTCCTCGCTCAAAATATGCTCTCAAAAACATAGCCCTCGCAACAACACTACTAGAGTCCGAGTATATATGTGTGCACGTGTTTGGGTGGCTGCTTAAAACTTTTCTGAAAAAATGAGCAAAGATAGTTAGTTACATACCAGTGGAAGAAAGTCTAAATTAAATTAATGTTTGCTAATTAGAGACACCTGATGCCATATATATACGCACACATGAACATAGGTTTGTATTGGACTTATTTTTACTAAAAGACCCACAAGCAGGATTCGGGTGTTAATTTGAGGAGTTTTACCTGAAATTATGTGTGATTAATGACACTTAATGGCTACTTCTATACGTTGGTAAATGGCATGCTAACTTTAGTTTTTCTATGTGAAAAATATTTGGTTGAGGGGGGCTTTGCGAATTTGTAATTAAGATTTTGTAACCAGGTGTGGTTGAATTTCAACCACAAAATTTTATTTTATTTTAGTTATTAGCTACACCTTTCTTGGTCTTCTTTCCCTTCTTTTCTATGCTGTTTCTTAATTTAAATATATTTTTATTTTATTTTGTTTTCTCTTCTATCAACAATCTCTATTTTTAATTTATTTTATTGTACTATATTTTATTGATTCCTTTTTTTGCTGATTCTTTAATCCCTTTTCCTTTACTTTCCTTTCCTGCCCTTTCCTCACCATTCTTTTCCTCACCCTTATTTTCCCTTCCTTTCCCTTTCTTTCCTTTCCTTCCTTTCCCATTAGCATAGTTCCTTTTAATTAATTTTATTTTATTGTAGTTTAGGGTTTTTTGTTTTATGTTATATTAGTTAATTTTATTGCATTTCGTTCCATAAGTATAACCACAAAGACTACACAAACAAAACAAATTAACTACAGTGTTGAGTATTCTGAGCTAAAATAAATTTAACATGAAAAATTATTATTTTGTTTTTGTAAACACTTTGTATATTTATGATAAATACAGTTGCCTTCGTTTTTTGCCGATTGATAGCATTCATCGTGTTTAGGCGCGATTACCGAATAATAACAATCAGCAAAGCACTTGCGTACACACACACCTACATAAGCAGATCGTCACATGCATATCAGAAAAGCATTTATATACACAAGGAACAGAGAGAAGCCGTATTCACCAAACTAAGATCTATTATCATTATCTACCGATTTCTATAGATTTTGTTCAAAGGGTAAAGATTTTATGAACAAACTAAAGAGCGTACAGAGCGTTTTCTACTCGCTGGAATGGGTGATTATAATTTAAGGCAATACTGGCGAAAAAAATAGCTTTAGTTCGAAAACTTGTGATTTAGTTTCATAGTAACAACCATTATCATACATATTTTTCCGCTGATATAAAAACATATCAGAAAAAAGAGAGATAAGACCTAAAGTATTTTTTTATAAGAAATATAAATTTCCTATAATTTGCTTTTTTATATCAACAATTTTGGTTGATTTACGACCTGTACATTTCCAAGTATTCATGAAACGAGCTCAAGGCTAAGAATAATAATTTTTAACTTTTTTTAATTTTTATGAACTTTTAATAATTAAATCAAAATGATTATTAAAAAATAAGAGCAATAATAATTTCCTATAATTTGTAATGTTGGGATCAAATACCAAACTAAAACACTATTTATTTATTTACATTGAGGTTTTGCACTCATCTTCAAGACCTGATTTCACTCTCAATATGCTTTCCTGAAATGTGGTAAGAATCCAATTAATTTCAGAGCAAAAATGAGGTTAGAGCATGGCATACCAATACAGGTAATATAAACTCAACAGCTGATTGGTTTTTTTTGTCATTTTAATTTTCTCTAAACTGTCAACCTTGCTCTCAATCGGTTTGTTTACACTTTAACATGTACTGCGCTGTTTTGACGTTTTAGTGGAGCGATTTTCAACATGGCCGCCGTGCTAATACCTGTTTTACTATGCCATGGGTGGGAGTTTTCTATAGTATTTTTATCGCCGTTTTGAAAAATAATTGCAATATAATTTCCCAAAATAAATTCTTCATTCTTTAAATAAATTTGCACAACTTTTTTTGTTGCTATTTTGCGAATGAGAGAGTTCAGGTTGATAAATTACTCAAAATATCTTCAAGGTTGGATAACGATTGGATGTCAACTTGAGAATTATGAACTTCTAAAGTTGTTGAAAATGACAAATGAATCACAGTCGTAGCCCGTGTATAACTCACAAACTTGCAAAGCTTGTACCAAAGTGTAATCAACCTGTCTGCAAACGGACATCTCTCCATGCAATTTTAATAAATTTATGGCATTACATTTTAAACTTTTACTAATCTAGAAAAAAATTTTTTTTTCTATTTTATTTTACAGAACCTATCACTGACATAATTGGTGGTCCTGAGCTACACATAAACAAAGGTTCAACAATCAATTTGACATGCATTGTCAAATTTGCACCCGAGCCACCACCAACAGTCGTTTGGTCACACAATAGAGAGGTGAGTGAAAGTTTATTTTGATGAAAAGAATGAAGTAAACTGTATAGATTGACATAAGTGCAAAACCTATTTAAACCACGCTGTACTAGTACACAAAGTTATTAGAAATGATTATTTGATAGTGACTTGCAGTTTGAAAAATTGACAGAAGTTCTGTTTGAAATACAGTGCAACACGAGGCTAATTTAGTGGACGAAAGCCTAAAGTGCAAGTTATCGAATCTGTCGTGGCCAAATTAGTATAAGCTCAAAATTTATGTGATCCCTGCTGAACTTCACCAACCTTCTTTACATGAGCAGAGGTGGACATTTCGAGCCATAACCGCCAAAAGGACCTAAGCGACACATTTCTCGATTTTCTATTTTTAATAGGAGTCAACAGCCTGTCAATATATACATCAGCTGCCCAAATTCAAAGCTCTATGATAGAGCATTAAAAGGTTATACTAAAGCAATTTGGTCTTAAGCGCCAAATTTCATACATTTTACATTTTTTTGTTATAAAAATTGGTCTAGTGTTAAATATTTATTTTGTCACTTAAGCGCTCTTCGCTGACAATTTTGTGCTCTTGAGAAATTGTGGCTATCAACTTTGTTTTGACCGAATTTTAATTTCACTTATACTTTTTTTTTCACTTCCACTCAAATAATAAGGATCAGAGTTGAGCTGGGTAGGAAACTTTTTCATATTCAAATTGTCAACACAAAGGCTTTTTCATTTTTATAAATTTATACTTCTGCTTGTGTTAACTGTCTATGCAGTGAATGTGTATACACGCACGAGGCTGAGCCAACAAAAAAATTTTTTTTAATTATAGTGAAATTATTCTTCAGTTTTTCCAAAGCTACTGTAAAAGTATCAGGAAGACTTTATTCTGTGACTGTGCTATTGTATACTTGACTAGACTACGAAGCTTGAATAGAGTAAGTGATAATATCAAAGAAATGTTGATGTTGGATAGCCTAGAATATTAATTCATTGCACTGAAGGGAGTTTTTCATTAACTTCAATAAAGAAGGAAGTAGCTATATGGGAAAATATTAAAGGGCAAATTTTCCTTTAATGATCTTATCAGTATTGAACAAGATATGATAAATATTTTTTAAGCTTCTGAAAATTAATCCTAAAGCCTTCAGAACAACTCCCGTTGTCGTCATTCTGAAAAATAATATCAGTCATCATTTTCCAAAAAAAATAAAATCTAAAAATATTTGGTCCAGTCTAATGTACAAACTTCTATATATTAATTGTATGTTCGTGTGTCGCATTGACACACATTTACAAGTGGGTGTTTTGCAGCTGTCAAAAAAATATGACTTTCGCAAATAAATGTTAGACGAGGGTTAACCAAAACACACTCCCCACATATTGCCACTTCAAAAGTGAAAGCAAACAAAAAAACAACTGACTGTGCCGAAGACTTCATACCTTTCATGAATACGCATCACGGTTTTAAGTGTCCGATGCTTACTCACAATTAGTACAAACTCTGCAAAACTGTTACTTAAAGATACATAGCCCAAACCCCATTTATCGGAACAATCGATTGTATGGGAGCTATGCGTTGTATTGCTCCGATCTTGCTGATTCCGATGAATGCTTTATCTCATGCTCGGCTCCATTCCAAATTTCTTCAAGATATCTCAAAAACTGAGGGACTAGTTTGCGTACAGACAGACAGACGGACATGCCTAAGTCGACTCAGCTCATCGCCCTGATCATTTCGGTATACTTATTGGTGGGCCTATCTCTTCTTCTTCTCATACTTACAAACATCGGACCAAAATTTTAATACCATTTCTTGTTTAAGAAAGGTATAATAATAATACAAGTTGAAAGAGGAACAAAAATTTGTAAGTCTCAAAGTAGGGCTTCTGTGAAAACGGGACATTTTTATGCACGAGTTTGTGGTAAAATTAAAAAACGGTATGAACTATGACAAAGGCAAACAAGATCCCATAGAGCTTTTTCAAAATGTTAACGCAATAACCCAATACTTAATGCTGGTGGTTTTTGTGTTGAATCTTTTATTTCGTTTTCTATATCTTCTGACGGCGTCTATATCTAGTTGTGCTTAGCTCATGGAGCTTTACAAAATGCAAACCTAGCGCTACATATAGGCAACTCTGTTTCATGCAAATAACGTTGGCTTTAAAACCGGAAAGAGGTGTTGTGTTTTAATACTTCTTTCACAGGAAACAGATTTCAAGTTTCTTAAGTTGCACAGATACGGTCGTGATTGTGCACGTTCGCGGTGATCATTCGGACTTCGCACAATAATCTTTAACCAACGAGATTATATTATTTGAGACAGCCTGCTTTCCTTGACCTTTCTTGTGAATATAATTTTCAGCCAACCATATTCTGTATAAAAGTTGAGAGATGGGCTTCACAAACTCATCGTTCCTTGAATAGCTTCTCATACCAACTTAAGCTCCCGCTACTTACGTAATTGTTTACCAATCGAAGTACTGCTTTTCGTAGCTCGTTACAGTCGGGTCTGAGACAATAATTCCAACATCTCCATTTGCGGACTCAAGATAAGGATTTGGAAAGGGTGGTCCTTACTTTTGCCATTTGAAATAACAGAAAAGCGCTCCCTTTACTGTCTATGTGCTCTCTGGACATTAGTTAAAAGGCGCCTCTTCTTCATAAAAGAGTTCACCTAGGACTTTAAACATTAAGTATTTGAATGTCGGATGTTGTTGCTGGGATAGCTCAAGCTCGTGCAAACTTATGTCTACTTTCGTAAGGGACTTCTAGGCGTTCCTGTGGTACCACCCTCCTTTGATATTATTTTCAGTTCCAAACCAAACGGTAATTTACCCATAGACACAAATATCCCAACAAAAATAATGAGTGAATTTCGCTTTGAGTAAATCAATAAATCGTAAATTTTGCCTAGTTTATGGCTATATTTTTCCCTTTAAACTCATGAGCCTGCCAAGGAAAGCATACGCAGGCCCTAGCCAGTTTCTTAAAGCGTTTTAAGAGAGGGCCTGGATAGTAATGCCCATCTAAGCCCTGCCTAGTTTTTTCAAGGCATTGTCATTCAAACAAAAAGAAATCATTGCCAATGAGACAGCATTGAGCCCGGGTACCTTCTTATCACAGTTGTCTTCACAATCAATTGATCCATTACAAGTAATGAAATCTTTTCGGCAATTGAACAACTTGAATTAAATTCACAAAAAATTTAAGAATCGATGAAAACCTAGGCAGCCCCTGATTTGGGAAAACTAAGCAGGTGGTAGTTAGACAAACTATGCTGGACCTTTACAGATGTTATGACAAACTGAACAATCGTGGAAAAACTAGGCGGGCCCCTCACGAATGTTATAAAGTATGCGAGAGCACAACTAAGTGTATAGTATTGCGTATCTCCCGACATAGACTTCCTTGCTTGTTGTTAATTCGTGGCAAACTTTTACAAACTATTTTGCTGTTGTTGGCATGCTAGGCGAATATTTACACAAACAGCGGTTGTTTGTTGAAAAATAATTCATATTCATCGATAGGTCATGGAATCTCAGATATAATACTCAGCACGTAAAACCTTCTGTTGAATGGATGTCTGCTAAAGAACTGTGCGAGCATCAGAACGAAAATCGACACTGATGATGGCACAACGCCGAAACTGGTTTGTCTCAAAACCAAATTTGACAAGGGATGATGGAAAATCGTTCCAATATACATCAAGTGTGCGACACTTAGACAGCTATCTCTCGGGGCGGATGTGAAAGCTAGGGACCGAATTAAATAGTGATTTTAGAAATTCAATTCAGAAAGTCTTATGAACATAATTTTTTAAGCTGATTTTTGTTGGAACGATTTTCCGTCATCCCTTGTCAAGTTTCGTTTTGTGACAAACCAGTTTCGGCGTTGTGCCATCATCAGTGTCGATTTTCGTTCTGATGCAATACAGCTACATAGGACAAACAGGAAGGAAAATAAGCACAAGATTCCGAGAGCATATCAGGGACTACAACAAAAAAACACGAAAACCCACCATAATACCAGAATCTAATTTCGCGAACCACATGTTTGAAAACAACTGCACCCCAGCTAACATAAAAACAACGGCTCGAATACTTCACGTACAAGGAAAAGGCCGGCGGCTCAATGTACTTGAGAACATGGAGATATACAAGTTAAAAACATTTGACGGCAGGATCATAAACGAACAAACCAACACTATCTCTGACGAAATATTTGAACCCTTAAAACTAGTTTACAAAAAACAGCACAAGCCAGCAGGTACAGCAACCAAACACGTAACAATGAACAAGCAAAAACGAAATATGAACCAATCTGCAAAAATCACCGATTTCTACCTACATCAACCTACCGCTTAGCTAACAAGCGGTATGTCTACATACCTACAAAAACAACCCTTGGGACAGATAACAATTCGGACGTATCAATATCGCGCACACACACACGCATATTAACGTTACCTACCACGAAAACATAGACTGACATTACCTGCCACAGCACCCACGGACTATAAAAACAACGCAGCGGATAGACACAGACCAGAACGAAGCTAGGCATTGAAAATGGCAGAACGCCGAAACCGGTTTGTCACAAAACCAAACTTGACAAGGGATGACGGAAAATCGTTCCAACAAAAATCAGCTTACTACCCTGTCGGAAGATCAACACAACAAAATAAATAATTTTTTAATTTAAATTTTAAATGTATCAGATGGATTGTAGGGTTGGTAAGCTGATTGAAGAGTAGTTAAGTGAGTTGCATAGCTTCTCTAATCCAAGAATGTATTCTTAAGGCGCTGGGTGGCAGGTCGTAGAAGGTTCATAGTATTGAGAGCAAGGCGATCGCACGAAGACAGAACGGAGAGGACTGTCTTTTGAACGTACTAGATTGATAACACCCCAGCGAACCCTTATGGAAATTTTCCAACAATTTCATGCCTTAAAAATATTGCTTTTATTCATGCATCATTTTATTTACTTCCTTCTTTCAGGTAATAAATTTTGACTCACCACGTGGTGGTATATCGTTGGTAACTGAAAAAGGTGTGCTCACCACCAGCCGCCTGTTGGTGCAGAAAGCAATCCAACAGGATTCAGGACTCTATACATGTACGCCATCGAATGCAAATCCAACTTCAGTCCGGGTGCATATTGTTGACGGTGAGTAACTATAAACTAGTTTCAGAAGCTGATAGATGACTGCAATCTACATTTGCTAAAGTGAACCAACGTTCCTACCTAATAAAAGTCGAAAAATAAAACAATTTTTATTTTCATTTGAATCGGATAACTTCCCTGCGGTGAAACACAGTGATTAGTATGTATTGAACTAGTTTGCGACTGGTATATCTTGTACATAAAAAATCTTCTGTGTGTCTATTGTCACTAACTTCTTCTAAGCGTGGATCTATATTGGCAAAATTTCTTTTTGTGTACTCAAGTGGACTCGAGAATATTTTACATTCACAACCCTGACCACTACATATATATGAAAGCTTTCATGATAGAATATTGAAAATTGGTAAAGTGTTAAATGGGACCAATCTCTAACAGCTCAAGAAAAAAGTGTATCAAGCGAGAAGTGGGCATGGCATCGCCCTTAGAAATGAGATATTACGTACTGCATGAGTCTGAAAGTATTTGTGATAGAACACCGAAAATGTGCAAGGAGTTAAATGAGTCAGATCTTTATCATTAGAAAAAAGTGGGTAAAGGAAAATAAATTTTTCTTAATGCATATCTTTGCAAATATTCTCGGAAGAAACCTGAAAACTGGTACAAAGTTATATGAGGTTACTTTCTAATATATTAAAACAAAAATGTGAGTAAGGGAGAAGGGGCGTGACATCTATCATACAAATTGTATTTTTCTTACTGCATAAAAAATAAATAAATAAATATCTTTTTAGAATGGCTCAGAATAATATGAGGTGGGTAAGGGAGAAGGAGGCGTGCTTCCTTTTGGCATAATCTAATCTCCGCAACTACGAGCTATGCAATATTTTGTATAAATATCCTTTATATGAAGGAGAAGGGTGGGAGAGGGATAAGGGTAAAGATAGATATAGGGATAGATAAGGTCATAGGCATAGGTAATTTTTATAGATCAATGTGGGTAATTTTTTGAGAAGGACAATGTCTGCCGGGTCGTATAGCTCGTATCTATAATCTGAGTATTGACATGTCACAGCACATCACCGTTTTAAAAATAGCATGGGAAAAATACAGTTGGCTGTCAATTGGGTTTGGTATTCATAAACGTTTTAAGTCAATTTGAAACTAGTTGGTTTCATTACAGGGATTTTATCGAGCTACTTTTGTAAATCTAGTAGGTACAAGCGTTTGGAACGAATCTTGTTATGTAGATAGTCGATAATAAGGCATTTTTATAAGGCTTTTATTATTCAAAATTTGTATGGAAATATCATTTTGGAAATCTTTATAAACCAATTTTATTTCTTAGGGACACGGGGTAACAAATTCCACCAAAATGTTGAGACTTATTTTTGTAAAATCAAGTCAGTTCATTTCTCCATGCATTTTCGTCACGATGGCTTAAAATTTGCATACCCAAAGTTAGTTACGGACTTTTGCAAGCTAAGCTTCACCACAATTTCTAAACTTTTCATCCTTTTATATAGAAATTTTATCATTTTAGCCGCTATGAAAACTGCAAATTAGTTCAACTTATAAAGGCTTAGTCTACTAAAGAAACTTTGGCAATTAACACAAGTTGTTTTCATAAGTATTCGCTTATAAGTTAATTACTACTTAGATACACTCGTGGCCATGCAAATTTTGCTGCCTCAATTTACTAACGATTGCCTCGTATTTTCTGAGTATAACTTTTATAAAGTGGTGTAGTCGTTTTTGTTAATTAAAATTGATAGTATTGAAGGATATGATGAGGTTTGGAGTATTCGAGAGAAAAATTCCCAAATTCGCATCAATTTAAAGCCCCACGGCTTCGTTTGCTAGTTCATTGCATGTATATTAAAAAGAAAGCGCCGGCCCAGATATATTGCTATTTATACTCGGTTATCGCTAAGAAATAATGACTGACATGCTTTATGCGTGTCGAACAAAAATGCCTTGCCGGTTCTGGGGCAATGAACAACATGTTCAATTACAAAAAATATAATTCAAAATACAAAAAATATCTATTTCTGGTAATAATAGTAAATAGAGTGTGCGTTATACTGATTGATCACCCATTGTTTTTGGTTTTTGATTATAACTCTTTATTGGTTACTTAAAAAAAAAAAACCGTAAGAAAATAAAAAAAAATTTTTTTTTTAATTACCTTTGATTATTTTTGATTGTTTCATTAGTTTTAGATATTTTTTATTATTTTTGTTTACCGTATACTGATATTGTTGCAGACAATGATAAAAACTGTGAGGTGGGTTTCATCGAAGGGTGGGGTAATGCTCAGCCTATCCAGAGTCGAGTAGAGGTCCCACTTCCTTTACTTATAAGAACACGGTGATTTGATGGTGTTATTTCAGTCGGGCACACACACACACAGGGGTATCTAGCCGGGTACGATAAATAGGATGGGTCAGTAGCGACGTATAACGTTACTGGTAGGGTAGATCGGTGCTAATCGCGGATGGCGGGTTGGTGGATCGGTATTAGTTACCGATGACGTGTTGGTTGATCGGTATGAATCACCGATGACGGGTTGGTGGATGCCGGTGAATCGGTGCCAGGTTACCGATGACGGTGGAACGGTGCAAGTCACCAACGACGGGTTGGTGGATGCCGGTGAATCGGTGCCAGGTTACCGATGACGGTGGAACGGTGCAAGTCACCAACGACGGGTTGCTGGATCGGTGCCAGGTTACCGATGAGTTGCCGGTTGGTGTAAGGCGATGGCCCGTGAGTACACACCGGTAAATGTATTTAGTGGTCCCGAAGGACTCACTACTGGTCTTGGGAGCGCAGGTGCAACCGCTAGGGTGCTTCTCTACGTCCCGTAGACACAACCAAAACGTTGATCGATAGCGGAGGGTTGTGCAGGGTAAGGTTGGAAGCTTCTCACGATTAGTTGTGGTACTTGCCGTCTCACTTACTGAAACCACACCGTCGACCATTACTGAAGCGCAAATAATCTTCTTATATTTACATAAGGTGGGATAAAATAATTGCGAATTACAGGTGCGCAGAAGCAATCGATTTGCATGAACGAAATCATGTTAGGCGCTCACTTGCTTTGTGCTTTGCTTGCCTCTACATTCGCAGTGGGCGCGTGTGTGGTGGTAAGGTAGAGTGTAGGTGTGAAGTATTGTAATGCTACTTAAAGCGGCATTACAAAACAAGGGCAAAACAATCAAAAATAATAAAACAAAGTTATAAAGAAAACAAAAAAAAAATTATTTTAATTATAAAAAATAAAAGTCTTATAAAAAACCAAAAGCAATCCAAACAAATTTTTTTTATTACTTTTGATAATATCTGGTTTTTCAACATTGGTAATTGCGGATTTTTGAAAATGGTTAAAATAATTCTTATTTATTGAAAGAGCCAAATTGCAACAATACTTCGTGTGAAGTTTTGTATGACCACGAGTGTACATAGTCGTATGCAAGTACATATATAGGCACTCGTGCACTACATTTAAAACTTGACGACCCTGGCATTTGAACATTCGGCACTTTGTAACAAAATAGATATTTTGAACACGGCGTGAAATGTTTATGTTCCATTCGAGTTTTAATGTTGAGCACAGCCTCTGTAGGATATAGCCTATAAATTCATGAGTACATATATAATTACAAGCATGCTAAGTGATATCAGCAATTAAAGTAAGTGGCGCATTGCGCTGTTTTCATGTTACAAAAATTGAGGGAAATTACTGCTTTTGTGAGGAGGAAATGAGCGTGAATGAGTTAGTTTTATGAGCTGTTATTAAATAATGCTAGCGGTGGCCTTAAAGGGCGGCGCTGTCTGGTTACAGCTTTCAGTTTCACCAAATTCCATAAGCTCCCTTACAAAGTTACTTTTTGGTTGACAGTTTGTATGACAAAATACCAATACGTTCTTAATTCGGAAGAATCAGATTTATCGTATTTAGATTAATATGTTTGCCGATTTGCCGAGTAGGTTGGTATGGTATTGCCATCACTATCTCTTCCTTAGTTTCGCTTTCATAATGTAGAAAAATGCGACCGGTATTTAGTTATCAGAGAATAGATAGCAAATAAAACAGTCCTCGTTGGGGACATCATGCTTCGTATTTTTATACGTTATGAGGGAACATGGCAATCATACATATGACCAAGAAAATGCTCCATAAATTGACTAACATTTCATTTATGTTTTTGAAAACTAAGCAGTTTATTTCTCTGTGTCTGTGTGAGGCTTCCGCCGTGAACTAGAGGTAGTATGATGGGCCTATCATACCGAAGGTTCCGGATTCGCCCTCGAAGAAGTATCATCAAAATTCAATATGAAAATTTTTTCTATTCAGGCCAGCGCAGGCCCCCTCTAGTTACGACACTGCATACATAAAAGCTATAAAACTATTCCAGTAAAATTCATGCATAATTCATGTACCTAAATGGACAAGTAATTTAAGTAGAACCATAAAGCTTGCATGACACAATTCACTTTCGCTACACAAAACCTTGTAGCTTATGCCAACGTAATGGTTGTCCGGCTTCCTGATAAACATACCTGATGTGCATGAATACCGATTAATTAGAGAACCAGTAAATTATGTTGAATACACCAATATCTCAGCAGACACAGCAATTTTAAAGATGAGACGACTACTAATTGGGCAAACGTGAAATACTAATTCGATTAAAAACTAGAAAAGCAGAGTACAAATTAAAGCAGCGAACGTGGTTACCTGCCGGACACGGAAATGTCAACCAATGCTTGCTTGAAGAGTTTGAGAGATTGATTTTTCGCATCATGAATTCAGTTTAGCAGAGCACACCTTTGTAAGTTGCAATCTGCATAAGTCCGGTCGTGCAACCATATATACCTGAGTAGTTGATACATTTTTTTAACAACGCTTTGCCTATGCGTTTGAATAGCTCATAGGCAAGTTCATCATTTCCCGACATAGCTTTATTTTGTAGAAACCAGAACTAAAAAGTATGAGTTAGCAATGTTAGATCTCTTAAAAGAAATATAAAGATCTGAAACTTTAGCATTTTTTCACCCTATTTTGAAAATAACACCGCGTTACACACATTCTGTCCCATGAACCAAATATACTTTTTTGGAAAGGGGAGAAAAAATAAAAATAGACGTGTATCGGCGATTTTCTTGTGCAAGTCAGAATTTTTTTTATGTATAAAGCATAAAGGTCGTAGTGTCCGTCTGTCCGCTTTTGTGAAAGTGTAATATCACTACTATTTAAAACCAAAAAAAATAAAAAATTCTTATATGCACATACTTTTCCGGTCTCTTTCTTTCCCTCGAAGCTTGATTTCTAAAGTTAAAACCACTTGCATTTAAAAACATTCCACACAGTTTTATTTACAAACCTTTTTTTTTTTTTTGGTGTTTCTTCTCAGGCGAACATCCTGCTGCGATGCATCATGGACATGCCATGCCACAAGCGCAACCACCGCCAGCTACACTTTTATTACTATTGGCATTTCTAACTATTATGCTATTTCAAGATCATTCAGGGCCGGAAAATAACCAAAAACAACAACAACCACAAAAACATGAACTACGGCAACGCATACGATGGAAGTGGTTTTCAAGCAATCAACTATGGAATGAAATATTCGTGGCTAACCGACGAACAGAAACATTCACTGCAAAGCCAGCGCAGGTGTTAGACTCACATAGACTTGCTGGGAGAGGAGAGCAAAAGAGGCGGCATAACATGCAACCAAAGTTACTATTAAATGCTCAAAGACTGTGTGATACCAATGGGAAAATGGCAATAACATAGCCATTAAATAATGCAGAAATAGAAATAGCAACAAAAAGCAGCAGACGAATTGATGTAAATTAAGTTACCCTCCAATCCTAGTTAATGATAAAAGTTATACAAATTAACGTACTTTTTTAGGCGCTTTAACTGGTAACAACTATTATTAGATTTAATTGAGATTTGTATGTAAATGTGTGTGCATGTAAATAAGTATATGTATGTGTGTATGGCTGTTGGTGATTTTTGTATGTGTTTGTAAGAAATTTGAGTAATATATTTAAACAAAAAACAACAACTGTAAACTATTATCACTAGCAAAGGAAGGCTATTGTTTCAAAATATGGAAACAAAATAAAATTTGTAAAAAATATATGAATAAGCAAAACTAAATATTATGTCAAATAGAAGAAAATATTTGTAAGACCAGTAAAAGCCAGCCCATGTGGGTATCAGCCAACATCGTAGGTAGCAAATGGGCAGTGCAGGCGCTTAGAGAAATGGAACATTGTAAAACTTAAATTTTTTAAAACATTTGGAGCCAATATACAAATTTGTAAACATTTCTAAAACTCTAAAAAAATAAAATTTTATGAAATAATAAATTTACCACTACTTATCGTTAACCGAGTGGAAGATCAACCTTCCTCAAGTTCCGGTACGAGAAAAATAAACTAACTCGGAATATTTTTAAATAACGTCCTATATCAGAATTTGTTTCTCTCTGTTTATGTAACATATTTTGAAAAATAGCGGAACTTTTTTTTTGCAACAACCACCTTTGCTTTGGGCGTTGTGCTGTATATACCATCGATCGACTTGAACAGGGCTTCACAGCCCAAGATATAGGCTTGCCAATGTAGGGCACTACACGAGTTTTGGATAGCTTCGATTTTATTCTTAGTCCGACAGATAACTGTGTCCCGGTGACTGAAAAATTGCTAGTGTCAATGCCTTTATTCCCTCGATGGAGAATTGGATGGGGAAGGGAAGGTGGTTAAGAGGCAGCATATCACAAAGAAGGATGTAGTGAATGGGATATATACCACCGTAAGGGAATTTAATCTAATTTGATGTATATTGGAACACTTTTCCGTCATCCCTTATCAAATTTGGTTTAATGACAAACCGGTTTCAGCGTTCCCCCATCCTCAGTGTTTAGTTTTGGTTAGAACTTTCCAACCTGTCGGAAAATCAATTAAGCAAATTAAATCTATTTCATTTATTTAAAATAAAAATCTTTCCGTAAAGCTCAAAGCTTAGCAGTGTTGAGATGAAGGGTGTCTGGGAATGCCTGACCTCTCTCTGCATTGCTTAAGACTTTTCTTTATAAAGTATAATTTATCGAGTGCCAAATGTGGTTTAGACTGACATAAGGCTTTTTCTGTGAAGAGGTGATTCTATTGCCTGGATAAAGTTGTGATTTTTTATTTGTTTCAGTAAATATGAGATAGAATATTTAAAAGCTAATTATGATATGGGGTATTCTTGTCGAGGTAGGTTAAGCTTCCACTCAGCCAACGATATAACATCATTACTCTTTTCACCAAAACACTGCAATCATACCAGATTTCTAACTCTTCACCAGTAAAATCTAAACTTCACTTTTGAATATCCCAATCTGAAAAAATTTTTAAATGTAAACATCGTATGAGTATTGAATTAGATTTAGATAGTAAAAAGCATTCATTGAACACATCTCGATGTACTTGTAATTAAAACAAACTCTTAACTGCGGTAGACGAAACTAGCGAGAATAAGTTTGTTATTTAAAGGAAAAATATTAAGAAATAAGAACACTTTGTACAAATAATGTATTTATAAATTAGAATAGTTCTATATAAAAATTTAAATAACAAACTCGTAGTCAAAGACTAGGGAGAGAAAACCCATTACATGGTCGAAAAATCATCACCGTTTCCATCAAATTGTTATTTTTTATTAATTTTTGTTGTTGAAGCAGTATCTCGGCCTGTTCAATCTGCATTGATAAAGATGTTTAGAGTTGTGTTTACGGAGAGACGACTCAGATTCCACTAAATGTGTGCTGGGATATAATGATTGGCAAACAATTTGACAGATCTGGCTGTTAAGCATCTTATTAAGTTCGTGGAATCTAATATGTAAATAATGTTTCGCCTCATAAGGTGATGTTCTCTAGTAGTACCAAGTGCTCTGTTCGGGCAAGTCTGGAACACCTCTCGGTTGCCTTACATTTACTCAAAGTACTCCCAGCCAATGTAAAAGGCGGCTTGCGGATCATACAAGTCGTCTAAGTAAAAAGCTGTTTTGACTTCTTTTTTAACAATAAGGAGAAGAGGTATCAGACCTTTAAACCACTTGTTTCATCCTCTTACATTTAAATGTGTCTCACGACACATTTGGCCGCTCATTTTTCAAGACTAGGAGTAAGTTTCCTCAATGGTCTTTTGAAGTGTTGTAAGCTCGAATGTGTTGAATGTCGTACGAACAGAAGTATTCTGAGGTATCCGCTGTCTAGAAGCGCATTCAATTATTTGTCTGGATATATGTGTATAAAATTACTAAAAAAAAAAATATAATTTCAGGCAGCAGCTGAGTGTCATCATTCTTTGTCTCCTTTATATTAGTTTTCCCTGGCTACAACTTTTATTTTCTAACTCACAGTAAATATGATTTTAGTAATTATAAAACACAATATTGAGGCCGAATAACCAAACTTATCAAATTATTTGAAAGTAATAATAATTAATGTTTTACACATTCCACATGCAAGCAAAAAAATACAAATTAAAATAAAAATAAAAACATGTTGAACACAATAAAATAAGAAAATTTGATTAACAATAAGGCATTTATAAACAACAAAAAAGCGGAAAAAATAAAATCACACATTAGGCAAAATACTACATAAATTAATTTTTCGGCAGCAAACTATCAGCATAAGAGAAATGTAGAATATAACAACAAAAACAGAGTTCAATAAAACTTACGTACTAACATTAAGTAAATTGCGATTACACCCTTTGTCGTGAATTTTCATTTGTTTTCAATTAATATAAGAATTTATTAAAGCTAGATAAAAGAACTTTATTGAACAAACATTTTATAATTTCCAAGGAACGTCAATAATATAACGTAAAAATCATAAATAGCTTAGATTTAATTGATTGAATATATAAAAACAAACTTGTCAAAATGATAAATTAAATTGAATTAAAGGCCGAGTTAGTCAAGATTTACACTTAGCATTGACTTCAGAGTCATGTGTCGTAGAAATAGAATTTCTAAGTAGACTGAAGTATAAATTTTGACTAATTGAGCCATACAAAAAATTATAATTGAATTATAATAAAAATGCCAATGTAAAAATGACGACACATGCTTTGGTTTTTTTTTTTTTTGTAGTACAGAAGTGTACCAGGTAAGCGATTCAAAGTGGAGATATTTTGAGAAAATTGCGGCAGTGATAAATGTCGCCAGATGGCGGTGCATGCTCAATGTTATGGTTAATTAGTATGTAACTATGATTTTAGCTAACACCAAACCCAGCACTCTGTTAGCTTTATGGTTAGCAAAGCGTGCCAAAATTTCTCTGATAAAGAAGCCTAGCAGCTTGCGAAATGGATCTATTAGAAAACGAGTAACGATCAAGATATCAGCATAAATCCATCCGCATCTTAGCTAAGTGATGAATATGACATAATTCGCAAATATTGAAATCACTCAGAAATTATCGTCTATAATTTACCCTATCCTATCATTGCCATTTTATATTTTTTAGAGCTGATACCAATGTAGCTTTAAAACTGCCATTCTAAATCAATATTTCTCGTAATGAAGCTTTAAACCAGAAAATGTCAATAATATAGTATAGCTATGTTGCCACATTTCATCGTCAGGACACATGGAACATCGGCAGAAAATTTATATGACTTGTGGCAAAGTTGAAAAGTTTCTTCTGATGGCACTTGCTAGTATGTGCATCATGTACATACATAATATTATATATGTTAGTTTATTTATTTATGAACATAGTAGTTTTGTAGAACTATAATAATAATAATAATAATAATAATAATAATAATAATAGTTCCCAAACGGACTACCCACCATATCCCGCCATTCGTTCGTGCCGAGTCGTTGAAAGGCTTTGGTTTGTTAATCGTCGAGATCTAAAACTGCTCAGCTACAGAGAAAACCTCATCAGCTAAGTAAATTAGATATAAGGTAGATTATACATTAAGAAATAACTAGTTAACAGAATAAAATTATTGTTAGAAATTAACAAACAAATATAAGAATAAGAAACAATTAGTAACTATGTATTTAGGATAGAAAGAATTGATTTTTTTATGCTGAAAAGCGAGTCTGAAATATCAAATCTACCAGAAAGAGAGTTATAATCTTGGCACGAACAGCGAAAAGGCTAATTTAATTGAAAATTGGTTCGGCATTGTTTAAAGACTAGAGGTTTATAATGCTTTGAAGGACGAGACGGTAAATTCAAGTTCACTTGACTTAGGATACAAGGGCTGGAGAGTGAACCATTAAGCAATTTAATCATAAAAACAATTCCAAGCATTTCCCTCCGACTAGAAAGTGTGTTCAGATTAATGAGTTCTAAAAGATTCGAATAGGGTGGCAGATTATACAAGGGACCCCAATGAAAATCTCTTAAGGCAAATAGTAAAAATTGATTTTGAACTGATTCAAGGCGATCTACATGAACCTGGTAACGCGGGTTCCAAATTATAGAACCGTATTCAAGTACCGGTCTGACTAATGTAGTGAAGAGGGCTTTAGTTACATAAGGGTCGCAAAATTCTTTAGACCATCGTTTAACGCTAAGCATATCAAAGTACGTCATATGGATGGAGAACAACAAAAAGCTGACAGCCGAGTAGACACTGCTCTTCTGCGGAACATCATCACATACAGATCATATATTTCCTAAAGACTTACCCTTTTATTCATAGAGAAAATGGTTTATAAGGCTTTGTAAAATGGCCTGGCCATACACATTTTGAATTATAAGATCTATGTAAACCTGAATGTGTAAGGTATAGGTAAGAAGGTACTTGGTCCGATAAGCGAGTATATTACATGGCGTAATTTCAAAATACTTTTTAGCATTGTGTGTACATACATCGGAATTAATATACCAGACGCCACATATATTTGACATACTCTGTGGTGTAAACTAACGATAAGGTACAAGGATTGGTGCACTCAATACCTACTAAGACAGCCCTAGCATAGCATAAGTCTTCGAAGTAATAAAGTTATTATAGATATTAAAACAGAAATACGGAAAGATGGTATGAGTACGTTACGTTACTAGGAAATATATGCTGACATGGAGATGCCCGCTCGACTTCAGGTAGTACGAATAGAAACCATTAAGGTCTAGTTGAGTTTTTACACATTCCTGAGCATCATCAAATAAGATAAACGATTAAATGTTTTTTTTGATAAGTAATAATTTTAAATATATCAGTACTAGCGGTGAAAAGTTTATTTCAATTGGATGATAGAACAAATTAGTTCTCTACAAAAAAGAACTAGCAGAAGAATCAAACCGAAGTGGTGAACAGTTTAAGGAATTCACCTTGCGGTGAGTTGTTGAATATTCTACAGCAAGGTGATTTTGCGTTTAAACAATGAGCGATTTAACTATTTAAGATAGCGTCGTACACAAATATTATAGTTCCATAAACAAAATGGTACACCATTCAATAGATTTACACCTCTACAGATAAATTTACGTTT
The DNA here is from genome assembly GCA_949987695.1 of Merzomyia westermanni. Taxonomy (NCBI): domain Eukaryota; kingdom Metazoa; phylum Arthropoda; class Insecta; order Diptera; family Tephritidae; genus Merzomyia; species Merzomyia westermanni. The sequence goes on along the minus strand of OX465290.1, from coordinate 4,592,789 downwards.
GAAAAATATTATTCCAGGTGCTGTTTTACAGAGAACTAGAGCACCAATGAGACTACATTCTGAGTAATAACTAAACCATAAAAAAATCGCGGTCTATTTATTAGTGGAGATAAATTATATTTCCTTGGATTAAAGTTTGGTTTCCGGGAAGGTAATAACAAAATATATGATTCCCAAAACTATTTTTCCGCTCAAGCCATCCCAGCTCATTTTTGCCATTTAAAGAGACTGCATACAAACTCTCCGTACCCAAATTTGTAGGGAAGTATTTTTAGGTATTACCTTGAGGAGAACTTGTTGAGACTTTTAGTATTTCGTTATTAACAAGCAAAGTTTGAATACCAATATATTCGAAACAAAGCTACTACTAGCAACTTCAACGATGAGTACTTTGCCTACGCTATAAGTCTGATCTTTCGCGATAGGGGTGGCTTGCTAAACCTCTATTCAAGAGCTTATAAAAATGTCACTTTCGTAAACTGCTCGGTTTGCAACTTAGGTACTGCTGAAGACACTTTTCATTTTATTGCGATATGTCCTCTATACAAAGATATCCATTTTAAATGTTTTGATGAGAAAGTTTTGGACGTGCAAAAGATTTTATTTATTCTTAGTGGTGGTAATTATCACTTGCTACGCGCTTATATAAGTAGTTGCCTTAAGTACTCGTATAGGGAACTTATTGTAACAGAATTTGCGTAAACTATTGTTTTAAATATAGTTACTATGTGCTATGCACACACACAACATTTATGTTATTATCTAAGATTCTCTATTTATTATTATTTCATGTTATAGTCGCTTTATTTTACTTTTGAAATTCTTTGATGTAATATAGTAAATAAAATAACTAACTAACCAAACAAAACAACTATTCGATACACCCTAATGTGTACTTGCAGCGACAATTCAACTACTAAGCACTTAAAATAATTCACAATTACCACTACAACAGCACGTCATCGCTCTTTGTGCAATACACGCCAATTTCTAGGCTCTCTCATACAATAAAATATATCAGCACATGCTATTTACTAACATTCGTACATACATATGCACATCCTTACCTAGGTAGATAGATATATAAACATAAATTAATGTGCTTATTATGATTGCATTCAATTGAAACGTGAGCATTATAATTTCACACTTTTGCATATAAATTAATTTCCAAATTACACGGAATCTATTTGTTATCGTGGAAAGTGAAAACGTTTTGCCGGTACAACACCGCTGTGATTTAGACTGGCTTTATTGTTATCCTATTATGGTGATTGTTTATTTTGAGCTCGCACGCGTACGAGCGGTAAATAAAATTACTACCAGCTGCCAATTAAAACGAGATAAATTTCATATAATTATATAAGACAACAAAACTAATTTCGGCATTAAAAGCAATACAGCACGTTAATTTCAATTATGGATATTTGTACATGGTTTCGTGGAGCTTGTATCTTCCTTAATCTGTGGTTTGAATTTGTCATTTCGCTGAATACACGTAGCTTAGATTAATGGAATTTGTATGTATATGTCACTTAATCAAGTTGAATAAAATGCCAGGCCCTAATGTTTGGTTCTTGGTTTGTCCTTAATGGAGGTCCAAATGCTTCACCGAACTGTACGTGGGAGGGAACTTTCATTTATAACCAACAGAACTAGGAAGGATGTATTCCGTTATATTTTTTCTAATCAATGAAATCGAAATTTCAAAAGAGTTTTAAGGTAGTGCTGGTGATGATTAAAGGCAATTAAAGGTAAAATAGAAAATAATTTTTCATTCAACAAAATCTATAACTACCACGGCGTATGAGTAACCTCTAAGCAGCCAACAACGCATTTTCATGAATTTCCAATCTAAAGAGTTAGTTCCAAAACCAACAATCGAGTCATCTTACCAGAAGTTTTTAATGGCCGATACATGAAATTCCAAGTTTAAAACTTTCGCAATAATTTTTGGCCGGCTTCGAAACCAAAAAAATTTTAGCGATAAACTAATAAGATTTAAACTGTGAAATTTCAAGTTATTTGGAAGCTAGAGAAAAAGGTTTGCCGTAGCAGACAATTTCCGATTCAGGATACTGCCATTTTAAATGCGCTAGTTGGCTGCATGCAGAAGCGATTTCCTACGAACCAGTAGAAATATCCTATACACTGAAAGCCCACCATCACAAAAGTAAAGATTTTGCCTGAGTAAAATACATATGTATGCAGAATAAGATAGTGCAATAACGGCAAAACAAAATGGTTGCCCATGTCATTCCCTTCATTCTCAATTAAGCTAGTTAGTCATTCAAGTGACAGCAGCATCAAAAAGGAAATGCGACTAAGAGAACGTGAGTAAGTTGTGATTGAAATCATATTAGTAGTGCTGCCAATAACTTTTATATCTTGAACAAATGTCTATTAGACCATTTTAATGCTTCTGTTGTTGTTAGTTTATCGCCGGCATTTTCGCATGCCACTTAGCAAACGTGGCCGTTGCGATCTAGTTTCAAGTCCAAATCCTTTGTCGCCATTAAGGTAACCACGACAGTGCCTTATTGTAATTCTCAATGCTTTCTTGTTGAATGTAAGCACATGTTGGTGTGTATGTATTGGTGCGTATAAAATGTTTATTTATGCTCTTATTATTGTGCGTCTTTTCGTAGTACCCAACAAGAAATTTGTTTTGCCAGTCACGCGCAATAAGCATGTATAATCAGAACTTAGATCATAATCAAGATGGCCAATAAACCTTTTATGTACATTGTTTCCTCATTTTATAAACCCTTTGATAAAGTTAAATGTCTTAACAAGTAAATACTAGAGAACCTTGATGTGTAAAAATTCCTCGCCACTCTTCTGGCCGTTAGTATTTTTACTGTCAATGGTTTGGTCACTGTTACGGTTTCGGTTTTGGTTCGGTTATGATTACTTTCACTGTCATGATTGCTGGCCCGGTTAACGTGAGAAATCCTGTCAACGTAACCGTGAACATAATGGTAGCAGTGACTATTACCATTCTTTTTCTTACTCGTCTTCTATTCGTTTTTCTTTTAATGTGGTAAAATTCTGTATCACCTGATAGGCCAGTAGGGTTCTAGCTGTATTCCTTTTCTTTTCCTTAAATTATTCCATTCTCTTCATTTTCACCGTTTTTTTGTTACCATTCTGGAGTTTTTTGGTGGCAAGTAAGTTGGCGTCTGTGTATTTGTGCAGTCGTGCGCGTAAGCACAAGCACCGCAATGGGACATTCAGAGTCTTACGCGCTTGTACCCTTACGTGTGCTTGTATGTGTGCACTTGAGTGCACTCTTCGTTGGCTTGAAAATGACACTTGAGCTAATAGTGTTGAAAGCATATGCTACTGTTGTGCGCCAAATGGAAGAAAAAGAAGAGCGAGGTGGGAAGTAGAAATAGTGCGAGCAATAGGCGTTCTCTCATATTAATGTATGTGAGTGTTAGGAGAAGTAACGGTGAAGTAACTGGCTGTGCAATAAAACCTGTAAAAATTATTGTTATTATCCGAGCGTGTCATTCCCTGTTGCTGTTCAATCCACTTTATGAACACACTCACTATGAGACGCTTACATACATACATATATGTACTTGCAGATATTTTTATTTTATGTAAGCGCATACTTGTTCACATATGCTTTGAATTTGTAATTAAATGGCTAAAAGCATATGTCAACTTCAGTCCTGTTTAATTTGCTATCATATGTAACGATACATACATACATACGCAGTTCGAATATCATATCATTACATATAGACATACATTTCACCTTATAAATAACCTTAGTAGCGTATATCGCTCATAGAAATATCGACCAGTAATTTTGGAACGCCTCAACTTCGGTTAACGGTATATCGATGTTTAATCAAAATATTTGATCTTTACAAACTTGTTGTTGAATGGCAATCACACCTTACAGACGAAGCTCACTTGGATAATATAAAGAGTCTACCATGCTATAATTCCTAGTTAGAGCCACTCCTATAATGGATAACTCACTTGGAGAACGTTTTTTCTTGGAAAAGTTTGAAAGTATTGGAAGAATATCGAACCAAACCGTTCTTATTTTTACTTGAAAATTAAGTCATTCAAATCCAGGCCATATTCGGCCGCTCCACTGCTGTCTTAGAGCTTTCATATACGTTTGCCTTTCGATGTAAACATTGAATTCACTATCCGTAATAGCAGTGGAGAGCATTTCATCCACTACATCTTTCACTGCGATGACTTCAGCTTGGAAGACAATCTAATGGTTCAATCTTGCGACATACAACAAACCTCCGACAGAAAACTTCACTTCCACCTTCAAAACAGAAATAATACAGTTCATCATTTTGCTACCAAAAATGATTGATCACCGCATCCTATCTTGCACTATACTGTGCTATCCACGTTGTGGTTATTCTCGATAGCAGAGGATCGGTATGGCGATCAATCGTCTCACAAATGTAGTTTACCTTGATATCAAAAGTCAGTTTATTACAATTAAGATTCAGCTGCAAAGACTGTTGAAAATTTTTAGAATTCTAAAAACGTTCAGGAGCAGAATATTTTTCGATTTTATTACAGACTTAGCATTGCAAATAATGAACGGCAAATCGATATTTGCAAAGAACCATCGATGCAGCGTTGACACCCCTGTCGTAGTGTCAATTTTCTTCTTTATGCTTGTCACACCTTATTTATGTTCATTTGCTCATTTCACTTTATTAAAAATTTGATTTGTAGTGGTATGCGAATTTCTGTTTATAAATGACCGTTTGGTTGACCTTAATCCTCTTCATTGAATGGTTTTCCTTGCTTTATTTGTTTGTGTTTGTTCCCTTGGCTTTTGACTTGCTTACTGTTCACTTACGGCACTTATTACTATTAATGTGTTGCACTATTGTATTGCATTGTAAACGAGGTCGCCTGAAAAGCTAGCTGCTTGTAGATTACATCAAATATACATAAATATATTTGAAGAAGTAAATGGTTGAAGATGTTTTGACGCAAAATCAACCGCTTGCAGAAAATTTCGTTTTAAGTGTTAACTCTTCATACCACCGCATGGTCGAAGTCACTCTTATTAAGGAGCTATTTCCCTTCAGTCAAATCTACTAGCTGTGACTAGTCACATACTAGTTTGCAAACGCTTCAACTAGTTCGAGTTCGGTAATTTTTCCATATTAACAACACGGCAATGTCCGACGAGATGACGGCTATCAGCCTCTCCACCAGCAATATAAAAGTTGACATAAAATACCAGGATCAGGATCATGCATGTAGACTAAGAAGACGGTGAATATAGCGACGAGCATTAAATATTACGGCTGTAATGACGGTGGCAAATCTTTCGTCAACGTTTCTTTCCACCGTCATATTCAAAACGGTGAGAATTCAATCAAATATTTCAAATATTTTTACACAAAACAACAATTCTAACATTTCTGTTGTTTTGGAATAAATATTAGGAATAACTAAAAATTAAAAACTCATAAAACAGGCTGCAAAATAGTGGAAACAAAATCGGCCAAAATGACCGCAACGCTCATCGATCTTTAACAAAAAGCGGTGCCGCTAATGACGGTAAGTATAGCGGCCGCTATACGAGGTGTGTTCAAAAAGTATCGCGAATTTTGTGTTTTTTCAAAAATTATTTATTTATTTATTCATGAATATCTATTTTGTCCCCTTCAAAGTAATCCCCATGAGATATTATACACTTGTGCCAACGGTTTTTCCAATCTTCGAAGCACTTCAAAAAATCATTTTTTTGTATCTTGTTCAGCTCCTTCTTCGATGCCGTCTTTATCTCGTCAAGAGAAGCGTAACGTCGTCCTTTCATGGGCCTCTTCAGTTTAGGAACAAGAAAAAGTCACAGGGGGCCAGATCTGGGGAATACGGTGGCTGCGGCATCATTAGTGTGTTGTTTTTGGCCAAAAAGTCGCGCACAAGCAACGATGCGTGAGCAGGGGCGTTATCGTGGTGCAAAAGCCAATTTTTGTTCTTCCACAAATCCGGGCGTTTCTGGCGGATTGCTTCACGCAAATTGCGCATAACTTGCAGGTAATATGCCTTATTGACCGTTCTTCCCTGTGGCAAGAACTCATGATGCACCACGCCCCTGCAATCGAAGAAAACTCTCAGCAAAACTTTCACATTTGACCGAACTTGGCGCGCTTTTTTCGGTCTTGGTTCGTGCGGCAGCTTCCATTGAGATGATTGAGCTTTGGTTTCCACGTCATAACCATAAACCCACGATTCGTCACCAGTTATGACCCTCTGGAGCAAATTTGGGTCGTCGCGGACAGAGTTTAACATCTCATTAGCAATGTTCATGCGATGCTGTTTTTGGTCACAATTGAGCAATTTTGGTAAAAAAATAGGTAAAAATCGAAGACGATCCAAAACACGTGCAAGCAGAGCAGCTGTCAACAATTAACTGAACATTCAAAATGGCCGAGCTTGTCGGCATAAGTGAGAGACATGAGTACCAACATAACGCCACAAAAAATTCGAAATATGAATATACGTAACCAGCGAAAGTTCAAAATTCGCGATACTTTTTGAACACACCTCGTATAACGAACGATATATTGCGGCACCGCCTTTCGAGGAAACCAAAGCTTTAGTCACTTATGTGAATCCGTTTCCCAGATATCGAACAAAATGTGAAGAGCAAGAGAAATACAAAGAGAAGAAGAAGAGATATATTGATAACGAGCTTGAGAGTGAGGAGGTGCTGGTGGTGAAAGAGAAAGTGAGAGTACGAGTAAGGAAAAGTGGTAGTGAGCAGGTGGGCTAGAAAAAGGAGAAAGAGGAAAAGACGGTGGAGTGAGGGAGTGAGAGGAAGTGTAAAGAAGTAACATTACGACCAGTTTTTTCAGTTTTGTGGGAAAGTTGATAAATTGCAGTGAGACATTTTATAGGCCAGAAAACGTTTGCTGGGTCTGCCAGTTGAATATAAATGAAAGAGTGGAAAACTTGACAGACGGATAACTTGACGGACACTTGGCGGGTAGCTTTGGAGAGAACGGTATTCCTGTAAGTCGGTAGAATCACATTCTCCTGACGGAATTGATGATAGCATTCTACCAAGACTAGCTGCCAAGTGGTCTGTAAGAATTGCTGATGGGCCCTGATGTCTGAACTAGATGAGTAAACTATTTGGGTTTAAGTAAAATCTTAAACTAAGCTTAGAAAGAGCAGCCTTAGGTAGTTGAGATTAAGGGATTAGATGTACCGCGAGAAAATACTGCTTTCGGACAATATCTCCTACGTACGAATTTCCGGTATTATACCAGGCGATATAATGCTGGTCGAAGCTGAATTGATGGTCTTACGGAATTTTCGCCTCGCTTGTAGCCTATCCGAAGAAGTGTGTAGGACATCGAAGGTGTTCTCGTGAAAAACACTTAATTTTCTGTTGTTTTTATCACGGTTTACAACTGCTTAAGTGCTCTTCGCATTTGGTCAGTTTACGCTGCTGATTTTCTTTGAAAACCCGTATTTGGGGGTTTTTTGGTTGAGACACCACACTTTATCACATACGCTCTCAAAGCTACTGTCGTGGATAGGAAATCGGGACCAGTTTCAGGTAAACCACCAGCCGGTGTACCTACGACAAAGACCACAAAAGCTCTAAAAATAGCTATATTTGTCGCGCTAATTCCAAGGCAGGCAGGAAGAACTGTGTTTCCACAATTTTATATCAAAGTGATAGTGGGTTTAAATGGTTGGTTTCATGAGGACATTCTTCACTTGCGAACCATTGATCTAATATTTCCGGGTACGGTCATTGCAATATAGAGGTTAACCTACTGCACTATAACGATCTTAGTTGCGAATCAACGATTTTGTTCACTGGGAGAAACCAAGTGAAGTGTATATACATAACTCTCATTGAAAACATAAGCTTTATTAATTGAAATAAAAATTTTTGCTTACACTGTTATTTTTATAACTCGTTAAGAACTACTTAGCAATAAACTAGTATAAACAAGTCCACAAAATTTATAGTCAGTGAGCTCGAATGTTTGCTGAGAAATTGGCTGTTGCCGGATAGTTTAACGATAATTTTATGTTAGAAAACGGCCTCAACCTCATTTTTTTTTAGAGCTACTTATCACATGATGATATACTTTTCTACAAATAAAAGTAGCTATTTTTTAATTTGAATTAAACAATTTATAGATTCACGTAGAGTCTATTTTAACAAAAAAGGAGTGAAATATAATTCAGCATAATTGGCTATTGGCTCACGTATACGTATGATTTTAATCGTTGAGCGCGGGACTAGAAGGGAAAAATGCAGAAAATTCCCAAAACAATCAATTTGAATATTCGGTTAAAACAGAAAAATCTACGCACCTACAATATTATAAACCACAATACCCACAACTTAGACATACTAACAGGCGATTTCACAAAAGAAACTTAAATGAAAAATAATTTTTTTGCTGGTATTCTATATAAAATCGGACAGCAAAAAAATTATTATTTACGGCTTTTGTTAAACTGGCTACTAACTACATTTTTGTCCTTACCACTGATTAATTTTCTGTGTTGCAGACACGATGAAGTGGATAATTGTGTGAATGTCGATTCGTTGAAAACCCAGTTAAAAATTCTCTAAAAACATATTTCAATTAAATTAGCTTGATTAGTGGGCTTCGTGTTAAAGTCCTGTGGCTTTCAGCAAAATCTGTCACTTCTTTTATGTATATTTACATTCGTGTGCATGTTAAGGCGAAAAGACAGAAAGTGAAATGTTTTTTTTTTGTTAACTATTTATTTATTTACTCTACGCATTGCAATTAAATTTGACACATCAAATTAATTTAATATATTGCCGCTTAAACACGAATTGAATTTAAATTTCTTTTATGTAAGTTTGTGTTTGTATAAAGCAAAGCTAAAAATAAATGCGATTGTTGTTTTAAATGCTAAGAAAATTAAAATATAAATTAATATTGTTCGTAAAAAGCAATAATTTTTTCCACTAACTCTGTGGCAATAAACACAAACTACCAAACTCAAGTTTGGTCGAAAACGAGTTAGTACCACCATTGTGTTCTCAGTCAAAAAAAAATTTCATGACTTTTGCTCTAAAATTGTGGATTTTATGGACAAAAAACTATATCTCAATTCCATACATTTACACTACAATTTCAAATTTCAAGGCCCTCTTCTGAAAACTTCACGAAAATGACCTTTGCCACAGAACCATTGTAAAAACAAAATCACAAAACTGCCCGTTTCATATAATTTATGTTGGAAGTGATTATTGAGAATGCTCCGTAAGCAAAATTTCTATAAGGCAGGGAGAAATCACTAGTTTTTCTGAGTCTAGTACCGTTACCTTCCAAATCTACCATCCATGCTCTCTACTAAATTAGCCATTTTCTAATAGCACTGGTACTAGTAAACGACCTAGATCTGAGGATGTTTTTAGTGTTTTAACAAAGAAGCGAATAACAATGACAAAGCTGATCCAGCGAGCGTCCGCGGTGCTAAGAATTATACAAGGTGGCGCAAAAGTAATCCTCCTATCAGAAAATGCTATAAATTTTGCGATTGGCCCCTAAAGTCAGTTCTGTTTTGACATTTGTGTAGTAAACACATGCGAAATACACGTTAATAAACAATGTTACGCTACACTGCTCCAGAACGCGGAATATTGCTGACTATTTATTTGACCAATAATCGGTCGGGGCCAAACGGTTACTGTGAATGGTGAGCGCTACAGAGCAATGATCAACGAGTTCTTTTTGCCGCAACTTGATGAATTGGGATTGGAAAACATGTGGTTCCAACAAGACGGTGCAACAGCACACACTGCACGTGCCACAACCGATATGCTGAACATCGGAAGCTTACTTTTGCGCCACCTTGTATATATGATAGAGCTACTAAGAACTTTATGCCTACTGTCGCAACAGTATTTAGCTGTGCTTAGGGAGTAATTACTCTTCACCAAACCCCGATTTGCGTGTCACCACCTATCGATAGTTTTCGATTTATTTATTTAATACAAGGGCACTGCAAAAGTTCGCGGAAACAGTTACTTCGTGTATTGCCAGCCTACTATCATTGTCATATTCGTTGAATTTGACGCTTTCTACCTATAACCTCTTCAATCCCGCAACAAAAACATGCTCAAAAAAATAATTGTTTACGACTTATTTTTAATAACTGGGGCCCATATGGTTTATTTGAAAGAACATATTTTATTTTATTTTTTTTTTAAACACTAAAAAAACAATTTTTTGAAACAATTTTAAAATATGCTTATATAATTCAAGGAGAAAGGTTATTCATAGTTTTTTATTTAAAAAAAATTAATATGTGTATATAAAAAAGTAAAACTGTTTAAGTGTACATAAAAAAATATTGACTTATTTGTGACAAAATATGATCTAAGCTTACATTTCATATATTAAAATTTCAATTATTTATTTTAAGGTTAGATAGCTTCTCAAGCAATTCCTTCACTTTTTTCAACCTAAACAATTGTAAGGAGTGCGTTTAAAAAAATTGTCATTTACTAATTATGACAAATATCGTAAACTAGTAGTCCGATTTTGAAAGTAAAACTAGCTGTTATTTGCCCTTTTAATTACAAGTTTTATTATATGTCAACAACTTTGTCACAACTATTGTTGTAAAAATCGTTTTAACTTTCCCGGCACCCCTTCCATTAATAATTTTTTAGTAGTATTTGACACTTTTCGAGCTGCTGAACTCCATTTTTCCCGAAAGTCTTTGGCATTCCTTACTACTTTTTTGTTGCTTTAGTTTCTTTTTTGACCAATGCCCAGTATCTTTCAATTGGCCTGAGTTCTGGACAGTTGGGCGGATTTGCTTCTCGAGGCACCAAAAGCACATTATTTTTTGAATACCATTCCAAAGCCAATTTGCTAGGTCCGGCCAAAAAAAATTGGAAACCTTAGTCCTCTTAGGAAAGGCTTTAATCTTTTTTTCAAGCATTCTTTAATGTATATTTTGGAGTTTATTGTTCCCGTAGTTACAAAAGCACTGCTCCTTTCTCCACAGCTGCAGATTGCTTGCCAAACCAGAAATTTACGAGGAAATTTTGACTGCCTTTTTGACTTAAACTTTTCGTCCACATTCCCAAGCGAGTCTGCTGTGTAAAACTCCTGGCCGGGAAGCTGCGAAAAGTCGGCTAGAACATACGTCTCCTCGTCCATTTAGTTAGTCTTTAGTTTTTTTGCGCGATTTTTTGCTTCCACATTCTTCACAGAGTATCTGTCTGGAACTTTTTGAACCTTGAACGTTTTGGGACCAGCTTCCCACCTTCTGCACTAGTTTTCTGCCTGAAATATTGGGGTTCTTCTGAAAAAAGGTGATGATTTCCTTGCTTATGTTTTTGTCACCGATGCCCCTTTTTCTACATTGCTTACGGGTAACAGGCTATTTGTCCTTAAAGTTTTTTAACACCCCCGAAACAGCTTTCGGGCTTACTTTAAGTTCACGACCAATTTTTTTTAAAAGTCCACTGAGGGAGATCTTGAAAACTTTTAACAATAGTTTTTCGTACCTCCAATTGGCTTGCCATTTTTATATGAACTACAGCATTTAGCGAAAATATTTTCAAACAGTATTTTTCTGACATTTATTTTTAATCATACTACGAAAAAAATATTCAAATCAAATAATTAAGAAAAAACTTGGTGAATAAAATAAAGGTGACATTTTTTCCAAACGCACTCCTTAGGATAGCGAATACTACAATCCCGGCACTATTCTCCGTATCCTGGGATTATAAATCACCAAAAAATTGGCTTGTAAAACCCCAAAAAATGGCTACCCTTAGTAAGAAAGCATAATTACTACTATAAAATATGTCTGCCGCGATAAGCATTTTTGCCGGCGAGAAGCATGCACCCGAATTCAAACCATATCATAAGTGTTTTGAAAAAGTTTGCTGACAACCATTGCCCAGGGCCAAAGGTTAAACAGCGCCTTGATAGTATTTGATAATTTTTTAAAACCACCAGAGTTAAATGCTTGCAAAATAACTGTTGTTTGGCAGCTTTTGTTTGGAGTAGGGGTTAACTCTGCAACTATCTTCAATTGCTATTGTTGTAGTTTAGTATAAATAACATTCTCTTTTTATTATCCACATTTTAAATGAATACAAATGCTACTTGGTACATTTTTAAGTCCTGGCTGGCTTCTTAATTCTTGCTTTATTCTCTTTAGCTATTAAAAGTGGCGCTGTGACTATTTCGACGACCTGGCGATAATTTATTGCACATAAATAAGCGGCAAACACTTTATGACTAACGCAAAAAAAGGCTGACCATTATGAATAGCCAAAAGACTTCATCTGATGCTGCAATTAAGACAAGGTCGCGGCTGCCAGAGCATGTTGTATAGTTGTAAATTACGTACTTAATGCACACATGTCGCTATGTAAACACTCTTGTTTTTATAGCTGCAAATAATCATTGTTCCTTGCGAAGCTTTTGTTGCCTGTTAGTATGAGTAGAGGTCACTAAGTAAAGTTTTAGGTAAGTTTCAAATATAGCGTACTTACAGACTTAAATTCATTCCTTACTTGTTTATAGCAGTTGGCAGACCTGAGTCAGCAGGATACCCAGCAATCGGCCTGCATTAAGTTCAGACCGGGTAGGCATACTGAGAAGCTTGAGGTAACTCAAAGTTACAAATCTCCCCCCAAATTATTATATCCTATTCCAGGAAGTCAGCATGTTATTGTAAAAGTGTGTTCTCTGCTGGTCTCAAAACGAGATCCTAAGTGATATTAAACCAGTTGTTTCTCTAACGAAAATAGTATCGCTCGACTTAAGTCACTTATTTAGGTTTGCTATCTACTTGAGTTAAACATTTCTGACCCCAAGAGTGACTATGAGGCGAAGAAAAAAGTATTTGTCGAATTTATGGTCTCATATCCTTTATACTTTACTTCAAATTGCACTCAATAATTTAGTCTTACATACACTTGATAAACGAAAACAGTTTGCGCGTACATTAGTACGTCTCTCCACGGGAATTCAATCAAAGCCCGCTTTATTGTCCAACCTCAGCAGTGCGTAATGAATCAATAAAACAGGAATGTTAAACACTTTCGAAAAATGCGAACAAAAATGTTATATAAACATACATAAATACTAGAGATGTGTGTCAATAATCAACAAATAAGTAGTAAGTAAAAGCCTCCCAAGTGAATACACATGAGTTATGTATAAATCCCAATAAAAACAAGTAAGGAAAGCCCTGTTTTCGCCAGTGGGGCGGGCTTTATACCTTTCATGAATACGCATCACGGTTTTAGGTGTCCGATCCTTACTTACAATAAGTAGAAACTCTGCAACATTTGATGGTCTTACCCTGTTAATTTAAAGATACAAGGCCCAAACCCCGTTCTATCGGAACAATGTGTTGTATGGGGGCTAATAAATACTGCAGCTGCCAAATTTTGCGTTCCTAGCTATGAAATGGCAAGAATTATAGACCAAGCCTCATTTATCGAAACAATCGATTGTATGGGAGCTATATGTTATGTTGATCTGATCTGTATGATTTTCACTACACGCATTGCATATATAATACAGGGTGGCTGATGAAAGCCGCTACCAAAAAAAAATTAAATAACTTTTTTTCTATTTAATGAATCTGGTTAATTTTTTTTTAATTTTGCAGATTGACTTTTACATTTAACAAAAATGGATAACTGGGACACTGAAACAAGAATTTGGATTGTCCGCCGCTATCACGCACTGGAGTCCGTAGTTTCGGTTCAAATAGAGTATAGGCGCACGTTTGGCGGCAATCCTCCGAGCAGATGGACCATAATAAGACTTGTAAACAATTTTGCCGAGCATGGGACAGTCAACAGAAGACCTTACCATCGAAACCCTTCAGTTCGAACGGAGGAAACAATCGCTGCTGTAGCTGCTGCCATACAAAACAATCCACGTGTTTCGACAAGAAGCTTATCTGCTCAAATGGGTGTAAGCAGACAGTCATTACAGTCAATTATGCACAAAGATTTGGACTTATTCCCATATAAAATTCAAATGGCCAACAAACTGAACGCTGCAGACTTGCCGATTCGCTTGGAATTTTGCCAGAAGATGCTTCAAATGGTGGAAGAGGATGGAAACATGTTGAACTGTCTTTTCATGTCTGACGAGGCCCATTTCGATTTAAACGGCAACATAAACAAACAAAATTGTCGAATATGGAGTGCTTTCGACCCACAGATACTCCATGAGACGGAATTGCATCCACTTCGTGTCACAGTGTGGTGTGCAGTTTCATCACGCTGCATTGTCGGGCCCTACTTCTTCGAAGAAAACGGTCACACCGTTACGGTTACTGGAGACCGTTACTTGAGCATGTTGAGAGAGTTTTTCTATCCACAATTACGCCGAATGAGAATTTCTTTCAACTCTGTGTGGTTTCAGCAAGATGGTGCAGCTCCTCATATAGCCCAACCTGTTATGACAGAATTGCGACGAAAATTTCCCAATAAGCTGATATCCAGAAACTCCACATTCCGTTGGCCACCCAGGTCGCCTGACCTTACTGCACCTGACTTTTTCTTGTGGGGTTATTGCAAACAGGAAGTCTTCAAAGCAAAACCAACAAATTTGAATGAACTAAGGCAATCCATTCGAGAAACAATTGCGGCTATTCCTGTCTCAACTCTCCAAGCAGTAATGAACAACTTTTTGGTAAGATGCCGCACATGCATCGACGAGCAGGGGGGGCATTTAAATTCCATTATTTTTAAAACTAATTAAGCTATATTTAATAAAATTTAATGGGCTTTAACATGAATAAAAGAAAAATGAATTCCATACACTGAAAAAAAAATTATTTGAGCTTCTTAATGTAGCAAAATTCATCAGCCACCCTGTATGTAAAAAACGTGCAAAATTTTACGTTCCTAGCTTTTTAATTGCAACAGTTATGGGCCAAAACCCGTTTATCGGAACAATCGATTGTATGGGAGCTATGCGTTGCATTGGTCCGACAAACGATTAATATATACCGAAATGGCGGCCCCATACCAAATTTCAACGAGATATCTCAAAAACTGACGGACTAGTTTGCGTTCAAACGACAGACATACGGACGGACGGACAGACGGGCATAGCTAAATCGACTCAGCCCATCGCCCCGATCATTTCCGTATACTTATTAGTGGATCTATCTCTTCTTATTCTCATGCTTACAAATATCGGACCAAAGTTATAGTACCATTTCATGTTCATGAAGGGTATAAAAAGTTGAACCTCATATAAGGCTTATTTTAAGAATAGCTTTTAAGTTAGGATATTCAGACACTGACGGAGTCGAGTACATCCGTGCACTTAAAGGGCATAGAAACAGATTCGAAATTGGTTTGAATTTTCGTTATCGGCTTTCATTTCTTTTATCAAAAAAATTGTATTCGTTTTGCTTGGGGATCAGGATTTGAATAAAAATATATAATAATCTATAAATTTTAATATTAGCCAACACTTTCGTAAGCGCTAAGCTTCGAAAACTAAATGTGAGTCCTTACAGTTTCTTCAATTAAACATTTTTTTAGGCATGGAGGAATGATTTTGCAAAATTTTTTTTACGTTTTAGTTCTCTCAAGAAAGGTCACTTCAATCTTCTTTTCTATACCTCCAAATTAGTTAAAGATGCTCACCTTCAATTTCGGTTAGTTTTTTTAAGCTTTTCAAAGAAAAAATACTCACTTTTTAGGTAGTTTCGAGCCAGAAAGAAATTGAAGATATTTTACCTGATATTACTTTTTCAAGATTTCGAAACCAATTCCGTAGCTCCATTTGAAAGCCCATTCCTCGAGCTTGCGCAGAATATTTAATCATTAAGTATGAAGTGACAGGCAATATATATATATTTTTGTGTTATTTTATTTCTCTTTAAATCCTTTCACACTTTATATAAATGGTTTGGTGAAGTCGTCGCTCGCAGCGCACTGTGTGAAATCCACGATAAGTTAATAACATACAAATTGTAATGCAGAATAAATACAACGACACTACACTTCTCATGAATTAATATATTTTAAACGACCATTTTGCATTTATTTATTTACATGTGTATATGTATATGTGCAAGTAGGTATGTTTGTTTTTGTTTTCTTTTTTTTCATGCGCTACAATCATTGCCTCTTTGTTCTTGGTATAGCAGTGCAGCCAAGCAGAAATGCATGTTTGTTCGTATTTGTGCAGCGTTCAAGCAAACGTGCTGACTTCAGGCCGTTTAATTCCAGAAATTAAGAATTTATGAGTGGTCAGTGAGCGAAGCGTTTATACATATGTATGTGTGTATTTGTGAACAAATATTAATTATGAACATACGCAATCCATTGCGTGCCACTTGTTTTACCGCCCACAAATCTTCTATGCCTTATGGAGTGGAAATTAAAAAAAAAGTAAAGTGAAAAAGCGAGTAAATTTATTGTGTACGAGATTGAAAGCAATAATAATTACAATTTCATTTCGTGGTTGTAACGTTTTATGTAGTAATTGAAAATCACTGGGCTCAGGGCACACACTCGTTCATACGAAATCATCGATTTATCTGCATTCTGCAATTTGTGCGCAATGTTTGTCAGATCCTTTGGGCAATCAATAATGTCAGATTACCAGTGGCAGTAGTTTAAATAAGTTATTAATTTCGCATTGTCTTTTTTCATTTTATATTTATTTACGTTGTTTATTTGGCCGTATTGCGAATATCACATTTTAACTTCGCAGCTCTTTCCTGCACTCTCTCTTTTGTTGTTGTTTACGTATACTAATTGCGAATATCTTTCCCACAGTTGGGTTTTTTGTTTTATGAAAATATGTATTTTGCGTTTATGTTTGTTGCAATTAAAATGTCACAGTCACTGATAAATTACGGTAATTGTATGATTGAAATTGGAAATCCGCATTTCAGGGTGCTATCAGCACTCTTACACTACCATGTATTATGCATTAGGGTGTGCAATTTTTCAATTCCATCGTTACATTCTTGCCAGACACACGAATGAATTTGATGAATACGAATATGAAATTTTTGTTTTGTTTAAATCAGTGGGTCTTTCCACGTCCAATCGTCAAATCCTTGGAATCGACACTTTGTCATTTACGATTAGGTATGTATGTATGTTTGTGCATTAGGAAGTGTATGTGTGTTAGGATATCTTTATGCAACCTATGCAATTTGTATGTATGTAAATATGTATATCAGCATGTTCAAATACATATATATTTGAACAGACTCCTTTCCGTTTATCAAACAATTATTCACTAAGGCCTTACGTATTAAATAGCGAGGAGGAAGAAAGAAGATTCGCTCATGTTACACTACGAACTGTCGGAAAAGTAACATAAACGGTGCACCTGATACATTTAACTATAGGGTGAAGTTCCCTCAAAAGATTCAAGCTAAAACAATAATCTATATATACTGTACGGTGATTATTAATTGAATTTTTATTTTTCTTTTAAGCTGATACGTACATAAATTATGTATGTATTAGTCATAGAAATTAAAAAATATATAAATTTTGGATGGTGAACGAGTTGGAACCAATAGTTAAAGGCAGCGAAAATACGTCCGTTTTCGGTCCAATTTTAACAACAAAAAATGATGGTAAACTGAATCGCAAACGTATATCTAGGAAGTGTGCTCTGCTGCCTCAAACTGAGCGAAAGGAAATACTTTAACGATAATTTTAAGAAGTCCGTTGTATATAATTTTGTCAGAAAAAGTATTGCTAAAGCTTCGAAAACTGTGCGTGTTATGCCGATTCCCAGCGGTATCTTCAAATGCAGATGCAATTTTGCTGAGAGGGTTTTTCATGCTATAAATATACCCTTAGGGTTTGCGATTTGGCCAACTTCGTTTTTGAAAAAAGTTTTTCCGAACACTTTTGATGTTACCTGTCCCGTCACTTTAACCTGGGAGCTTCGGCCAACAACACTATCTAGCACATTCGACTGCCAAATAATTCTTGTGTTAACAAGTTCGTTTTTGTACTACACTCAAAGAAAAAATCGTTCTAAAACGAACGCAACCAGTTCAAAATTGAGAACATTCGTACACAAAAGTCTGTTAAGTACGTTTTGACTAAACTTGTGAACGACGGTCTTATTTTGAGGACGGATTTTTCAAGCACACCTTTCGTATTTCATGAACAGTTTGGACTTGATTACTGAATATTTTGGACTCATTTTGAGACCATTTTGGCTTTATTTTTAGAACGTTCTGTGCATGTTCTGAGACCTTATTGGGGTCATTTATTAATACTTTCATTTCCATTTCCTTTAAAATTGTTTCCAAATTCTCGCTTTTTTTCCATTTTATTTTCCAAAATTTTTCACTAACCACACCACTACAACGAACGACAAAATGAAAATAACCATTATTCTCGATAACAGAACATATGTTCTCGATAATAGAACAAGGTTGCTGTTTTGAGACAGGGTGGGGTATTTTCCAGAACAAGTGTTCTAGTTTTAAAACCAAAAAAGCAAAAACACGAAAATCTGAAACTAAGACCAGTGGTGCTGCATTTTAGAACGGTGTTTTTCTCTGAGTGAAACTCAATTTAGAAATAAATTCCTCTCTCTCTGCGAATAAAGTTCACAGTCTATAAGGCACTCAATATCATCATACTGATGTATGTCTCAGAATCATGGACAACGTCGAAGCTTTAATGGATCTTAGAGTATTCGAAATAATATGAGAACAGTTTTTGTAGGATCAACGTGACGTACAAGCAACTTCTTATGCATTTTTTGTTTTGTATTCACAAACATCGGGAACCTACAAACCAAAAATGGAGCACCCTACCTCATATGTATTAGCATCAGTTATGTTCCGACAATCCCTCAACTCATACTTTTATCATTTAACATAGTACAATGGATTTATCATTTTAAAGTGATTTCGTTTTTGTTGGTTTTCTTATATCATATAAATCGTTATTGACGGTCTGTCCTGCTCTTATCTTGGCAGTTCAAATTCAATTACTGATACTTATATTCACCACTCACACCCATATGCATATATTTATTACTGCATTAAATTACTAAAAACAACAAATAAATTTCTGGCTCAACACGTTGGCTTTCATTGTAGCAGAGCTGATCACACCGAAAACAAATGCTCTCTACTTAAGCATGCAGTAGAGACACGGCGTAAGTTCGCCGATTAGATATGTCATCGACGTCATGTTTTCATACCATCAGAAGGGGTAGCTACAATACAAAATCTAAATTTCCTATCTTCGTGTTTCTGGTATATTCATACTCGCAACAGAAATCTCAAAACAAAGTTATTAGATTTCATAATCATGTTATCCAGGTATTACAAATGCATATCTTGCCAAATGATTATACGCTACTTTTTAAAGAATTTATTCAATTATTAACTCTCTAAAACGGGATATGGATGCAGAGCAAACCAAACAAATTCACGCCACAACGTGTACAGCATTGTACACAATAACCAAAAGCGGCAAACTCTAATACTTATCATTCTAACCACATTTGCCTCAAATAACATTCATACCTTTCATAAAAATTCCACTAAACGAAGGTTCAAAACTTTAATACCTCTAAGCGATTGTGGCATCAAAAGCTCTCTATAGAAAACTGCAAGCCACAAACTTTTGCAAAATAGAATGTAAGTAGGTGGGGATGTGTTTGCAGCTGCAAATGCCCTGTAAGGAAAATCTCTTGTTCTGAAATGGTGCGCTTCTGGTGCATTCGGGAACCGCTACTTTCTACTCAACTGTTTAATTAATCAAGGTTCTCTATAACTCCGCAGCTAGGTAATCTTTAGCTTAGCTCTACTGCGTTTATCCTAGTTCCATATTGCTTTAATTCCGCACCACTTCATATATATAAATATGTATATACACTATTGTATTTTGACTCCCTTTTTGGATGGTTTCGAACCACCATAAAACTCTTAACAGTTTACATGGAGCGTATTTTAAGAATCTTGAACTTTAATCCGTAAACGCATTTAGAGACAAATTTATTGGATGGACAGACAATTTCCTTTTAATAAAAGATAACATTTAACTTCATATTTTCATTTTATTTGTTGAAGCCACTGATCTGTTAATCTAAGATTAGGATTAGTAATCGACAGAAACATCAAACTTTTAACTAGAAATCATTTCTATATAAGTTTAAATTGTTTGCTTTTTATTTTAATTTTAAATTTCAGATGTACATAGATATAAGGAAAATGCCCAATTAATTACTCCAACTAGTTTTGAGCTAGTGCAAATCTAGGTTTTATCTAACTAGCTGTTATTTAACACGTTAGCCCTAGTTCTGAGCCAGAAATCTGCCTCGCTACTTACTGTGATCGCTGCAGGGTACCAAGTACCAAGCAAGTGACCGCAAACACCCAACACACATGGTTCAAGGTAATAGCGGCATTGTGTTTGCGGTTCCAATGTTGTTAAGCTTTCATACGCCACAAAGGATAGTTTAGAGTAGTTGAAAATGAAATGCAACAAAAGCATAAAGTAGCTGAGTAATAGTAAAATAATGAAAACATACAAAGGTATTCAAGCACCGTGGCGGGAAAAGTATTTATGTATATTTTTATAGTATTGTTTCCAATGCTGGGCAAACTTTTTTTCCAATAACAAGTTTTATCAGAATAGACTTGTATTAATGTTGTTACCCATTGATAATCACAAAGTAGTCAGATTTTCCAGGCGGCCGCCGTGGTGTGAAGGTAGTGTTGCGGGCCTACCACACCGAAGGTCCATGGCTCGAGCCCTGGTACAGGTAACATCAAAAGTGATTTGAAAAAAGTTTTTCAAAACGGGGTCGCCCCTCGGCAGTGGTTTGGCAAACTCTCCGAGTGTATTTCTGCCATGACAGGCTTCTCAGCAAAAATTCGTCTCCTTTGTAGATGCCGTTCGGAGTCGGCAAAAAACTGTAGGTCCCACCAATTTGTAGGGAAAATTCAAATCGGCACACCACAAATTGGAAGAGAAGCTTGGCGCAAAAATCTCTTAGGAGGTTTATGCTGATATACCTGTTGTATATCGCGCCATAGAGAGAGAGAGAGAGTCAGATTTTCCAATAATTGCATGTCCTTGTCGCTTGTATGGTGTATTTGATTTGGGAATGGCGATCACGAAATTTCGTGGTGTGAGACACGTTCCTAGGGAGTAAATAGGTGTGAGTTTTATGAATCATATCTTTAGTTTTGGTTGATGTGAAGTATTTTGAACATCAAAACTAAGATGATAATTTTGTTACTTAAAATAACATAAGTGTTCTTAGCAACTAGCAAGAAGCGGTGAGTCTACCGGACCTAATATCGGCAGTTTTCCGCTTATTTATTTTATATTGCAGCTTGTATTATTTAACATAATATCAAAAGAAATTGTGAGTAACCATATTTTTTACACTGAACAAATGTGCCAAGAAATTGTCGTCACAAAAATGTATTTATCGTAAAACTTCGCCAGTTTCTCAAAAAACGTTTACACTTTCTTCAGGCCAGAATGTTTAAGAATGATTAATTTAAAAGTTTTATACTAATCCGGGATTTTTCGGATCCCATTTTATAATCGAAAAATGAAATGTAATGGGTCACCCTGCATTGTTAATTTGCCATAGGAGGCCTAAAAGTATGCAACCCATTTTTTTACAACAACAGTGCTGGCAAAAGAAAAGAAACTAGATTAAAAAAAAAACTCTGGAAACTTGTTACCGAGATATATATTTTAAAAGGGATTTCGGAAGCACTATAGTCAGAGGATGTAGCTAAATTTTAAATACTTATTTTGTTTAGTGGTACTATATGGTTTAGAAGAGTATTGTGCTGTGCTTTTGGGCAATTCAAAAAACACAAACATTTAGCCATATTTTTAATACATTTACAATTTTTCTAAATTCATTTTCATATAAGTTTAGGTGCTTGCAGAAATCTTGTATACCCAGCTCCTCTTAGAATCAATTATTCCTTAATGAATAAATTTAGTAATGACGTAACCATATTGTTTCCAATAATGTATAAATGGCAAATTATTGTCATTTCTTTTAATCTCGTATACAAAATAGAATAACCTTCATAAGAACATAGAGTATGTATACAAAATATTTGGAATAAATACATAATACTATTCAATTCATTTAACCTTCATACGGTCTTCGGGTCAAATTTGACCCATTTTGGGAAGAAAACCTTCTTTTCTCGAAAAGTTTGCGATTAATATGTCTGATATTTTATGACTTTTATTCATTTTAGAAACTTAAAAAATAGTAATTATATCGGGCTCATACATTAACGACTTTTCGAGCCACAGATGTTTTTACAAATAAGGTCTTCGGGTCAAATTTGACCCCGTTGTAAACCGCCAACGGTTTGCTCAACACTGTTCATCGGAAACGTGCCTATTGACAAACTGCCGCATTGTCTAACGTCTGTGAGTTAAAAATAAACGTTTGTCTCGTTCCCTGTTATTGCATTTTGTACATTTATATCGGGGAATCCCCAAATTATTTGTTTGTGTGTAAATTAGAAAATTTGTCTGCAGTTTGATGCAGTTGTAAAGTAAACGCGAAAAGAAGAGCACAAAATTGTTTGAAAGTGGAGAAAAATGTCTTCTAAAAGAATAACAGAGGCCATAGTAAATGAAGTATCAGACGAAGAAGAATCCTGTTCTGAGAGTGAAGATAATATTGAATACAATGAGTCGTCTGATACCTCAAGTGAAAGTGAAAACGAAAATATTCCTACTGAAGAATTCGTATCAAAGAATTGGCAGATAAAATATTCCAAAGTGGCTTTCAACAATATATATGGAAGAGCCTCGATGGAAAATGTTATCAACATGGTTCCAGGTGTGACTCGCTATGCTTCTTCAAGAATTACTGCGGAAGAGAAGTCAAATTTTCAATTATTCTTCCCAACTCTGGATTAAAAGGTCATAATAGGACTGCAGACAATTTTTTTACATCTTATCAACTTGGTAAAAAACTACTAGAGAAACACATAACTTTAGTTGGAACCATTCGCAGAAATAAACCTGAATTGCCAACAGAGTTATTAGCGACTAAAGGAGTACCTCGATATTCTTCGACATTTTTCTTTACGGATGACACTACCTTGGTATCTTACATCCCCAAAAAAAAAACAAAGCGGTGGTTCTACTCAGCACTCTGAATCATAGCTCAGAAGTAAGTAATCGTGAAGACAAAAGGCCTCAGATAATATTGGATTATAACAAATGTAAAGGAGGTGTAGATACGTTAGATAAAGTTGTGTCTGGCTATTCTTGCAAAAGGAAGACAAACCGATGGCCCCAAGTTGTACTCAGCAATATGATAGACATATCAGCATATAATGCTGTTTTATTATTAACATCTGTCAACAACAGCTATAGTCCTTCAAAACGCCGACACTTTTTGGAAAATTTAGGCTTTCAACTTACTGAACCGTATATAAAACAACGAAAAACGTTACCAAGGGCTAAATTTTCTCGTGAAATCGTAAAGAGAGTTCAGGATTTGGATCAACAGCCGTCTACTTCAACAAGATCGGAAGGAAGAGCAGCCAAAAACACAACAAAAAGACGTCGATGCCAACTATGCCAGAGCTCAGACAATAAAACTTCATTAGCATGTACTACTTGTGAAAAGTCTGGGAGCATTCCAAGACAATTTTTTTATGTAAGCAATGCAGCATTAAAAATAATAAATAATATTTGAATGTGAAATGTATATCATTTTTAGTTATTTTTCTTGAATTCATTAAATCCAATTTTCTTTTAATTCCATACTCTGTATTTAAATATGTATATGTTCCTTGTTGCTTTTATTAAAAAAATTTAAAATTAAAATCAATGTTGTCAAAAAAAATATCTTTATCAATTAATTGGAGCTAGAAATAATAAGCAATATTTTACAAAACATTTTAGTGTGATAGATAACTTTTATACCATGCTTTTACAACGGGGGTCCAATTTGACCCGAAG
Source organism: Merzomyia westermanni (assembly GCA_949987695.1). Lineage (NCBI taxonomy): Eukaryota > Metazoa > Arthropoda > Insecta > Diptera > Tephritidae > Merzomyia > Merzomyia westermanni. The sequence continues at coordinate 4,568,791 of OX465290.1, read as the reverse complement.
ACCTTTAATGTCGATCTTTTTGAAGACCGTATGAAGGTTAATTCATGCATGCGACATTCTCCCAATAGCGGGTATACACCGAAAAGCTTAGTTAATATTTCCATAGGAAACAAAACTCATAAATGCCTACGTTCCTTCAACAGATCCTCTATAACGCGGAGTTGTGTTCTTATATTCTTGTCCGTGTGCAAATGATGTTTCAACAGCATTGGATCATAGCCAGTGCTGTAGTTATCTCCTAAATGCGATAGCCAACCATGCATTTCATTCTCCGTAAGCGGTGCCAATCGTTCATTGCGTAGATTAAAATTTTGTTGCTTTTCAAAGACATTTACATATAAATTGAGTGATGGTCTGTATTTCGTATCATCAATTAGACTCTCGTGGCGTGCATAAAACTTTTTCGTAAGTGGCTTTTCACGAAAATTGGGTCGGAAAGCTGGTTTATTTTTCGTGCCACGACATGACATGTTGCAAATTACAAAATATGTGGTATTATTATTTTATTTTTTTCTTTAAATGGTTTTTTTTTGTTCATAAATCTTGATATTTTGCTTAGTTTCTTAATGTAAATATTTTGATCTGTAAATATTTTTGACTGACTTAGGTTAGCTCTCTAGCTGACGTTTACTTTTGACACTTCCATTTTCTGGGTTTCTTTTGCGAACGAAAAAAAAGTAGGAGTATTTTTTATATTTGTCGAGGAAATGGTAGTTGAAAAATCAAAAAAGTAGGAAGTTAGTAGTAATACATTTTGTAACGTCAACTAAATACAACATCAAAACATGTCATCCCATGCTATCACTGTATAAATCGTTGCAAATTTTCTCTATAATCAATTAAAATACAATAAAAAACGGTCACTGCTCCATCAAAAATAAAAAATAACTATATACGAGTATGTGCATACATATATACTCGTATAGTCAAAAAAAGTACGAATCTTCGCCCTCTTGCCAGAATCATAAAAAGATTAAAAGTTTGATTTCGGCTCATTCAATTTACATGGACTGGAAAATATTGTGGTTTCGGTGTTAGCATGATACCAGGTATTTTCGTCTAACTTAGAACCTTCAATGGCTAAGACAGTAAACTTATCAATTCAAACTCTGAATAATTGCACAATCGTGCTTCTGACTATAGGACTATGTTTTTTAATAATACTGACAAATCGACAAGATGCATATTTTTGGAAACTTTTCAGGGCATAAAGACAAACGCACATAGTTTACCAAGTGTATAGTAAAGTGATATATTTCAATAAGATAGGATTGGCTCCTATTATTCATGCAAACTTAAAACAGCGGTTGACTTAAAACTGTTGCTTTATACATAAGTTAAGCCAGAACTCATTATCAAACCCAGAGACTAGTAGTAAAGTTTTGTTAAAAACAAGACTTCGAATCACATAAGGTACAGCTTTGAAGTCACGATAGACCTAAGTATATAAGTATGCAGGGACAAAATTTTAAGACAGCCATTGCTACATACCGGAATGTCTCGAGTTTTAAACGTCCTCGACTACACTACACCCCCAAAAGTCGATCTAAATAATAGTGCAAATTAATCTATTTTCTGAAACCAACATATTTAAAATTTTGTATAATATTACATTTTTAACTACTATTTCTACATAATTTCGATAAAAAGCAACCCAGAATGTAAATGATAATTTTGCAGGCAGCAAGATGGCGGCAATTGTCAAAATATGTCACCGGAGAGCTAACCTTCTAGTTATTGAATCATGGCCAGAAGCATAATTGTGCTACATTTAAGTGCTGGGTAAATCAAATTCAAAAGTTTGTTTTTGAAAATTATGCATACGTATTTTAGCTGACTGGGATAACACAATGCGTGTAGGAGCTGTCGGATTTATGTGGGTCAGGGTATATGCCTGTGGTCACCTGTAGGTAAGCGTCGAGTTATAAACAATCCAAGCATCTGAAGACGATTTTGAAGAGCACACTGAAACTAGACTATGAAAAATAAATAACACGATCGAACTAATCGAAGGACTTGAGACGATGAAACTCGCAAAAAACATCACGATCATATTACTTATACCCTAATATAATGCTGTCTGAGACATCAAATATAGTCAAGAGAACAACTTGACAAAACAAAAGATAAGGTCAGAGCTCCATAAATTACCAACACGCCTAGAATAACTTTGCAGCAAAACTACTTCAAGTTCATCAATAAAATCAATAGATAGACAAACAGACTTGGAATGGGAAACCCCAATATCGCCCATTCTCATGGAAACATTCATGCAGAACTTGGAAAGAAAATATATGTAAGAATTCAAAACCACAAGTCTCTTCTCTGGTGTGAAACCTGCAGGTTCGCTTGTGCTCGCTCGCTCCTATACTTATTTTTTCTACTCTGTGTACGGACTTAAAACAAAAAAAAATAACTAAAGGAAGAATTGCATTTAGTGAAGAAGACAATATGTCTTCATCAAAATCAATTAAATTTAATGATTCATCAGGCATAAGTGGTGCATCACGGCACAATTTTTATGCCCCCCTTCAAATGTTAAATGATGATTATAGTGACGATGTCGATGTTGATGAACCGGTGGAAGTTATCAAAGAATCAATTTCACCAATAAAAGTGCTAACTCAAAATAGAAATCAAGTTATAAAATATCTAGATGATAAAAACGTTAAAAACTTCCTTGTGAAAAAGATTTCGATTGGTATTAAATTGATTTGTGAAGACAAACAAACGTTTGACGCAACTATAACTGTTCTCAAGGAGAATAACTTTCAATTTTTTCATCATGATATGAAACAATATCGACCTTTCCAGGTCGTAATTCATGGGCTAGAAGGTGTAAATGCCGACTAAGTAAAAAGTGAGCTAATAACGCGCGGTCTCAAGTGCGTTGAAGTCAAAGTAGTTACAAAACTTACAACAACTACACCAATACTCTCTACATTGTTGGTTTCGAGAATGGGAGTACAAAGTTACGTGATTTACTCTCAAACATCAAGAAAACTAAAAAACAAACCTGTGCAATATCTTAACTGTCAAATGTACGGTCATGGCGAAAAAAATTGTCATGTGGGAGCAAGCTGCTCAAACTGTGCTGGAAAACACAAAACAAGTGAGTGCATAGCTTCAAATAAACTGCGCTGCGCAAACTGCAATGGTGAGCATGAGTCAACTGACCCACGCTGTTCAAACCGTGAAGATTATTTACGTATAAGAGAATCTATCAACATGAGAAACCAGCGAAACTCTTCAAAAAAAAATGAACATACAACCTAAGTCGTTTAACTACAACTCTTCCTCATTTCCTTCATTACACAATACTTCGAGAGTACCTCCACCAACTCTGCCTCCCAGCCCTGCCTGGCGACAGAGCAGTTCACACAACAGAAATCATCAAAATTCACAGAAAGTGAAATAACCCAGTTAAAGTTAGATATTTTAATGAAATTAAAAGTATGTAAAACCAAAATAGATCAGTTCAATGTTATCACGCAACTGGCAATTAAATATTTATATCAAAATAACTCATAATGGGTGATTGTACACTAAAACTAACTATGTGGAACTCTCGTAGTATCCCAAATAAAAAAAATGAATTATTTCATTACCTAGAAACCAACAACACAGATATTTGCCTGCTTTCGGAAACATGGCTAAATAATAAATTAAAGTTATCTCACTCAGACTACTTTGTCATAAGAAAAGATCGCTTACATAGAAATGGTGGTGGTGTGGCTATGCTCATCCGTAAATCGATTCAATTTAGTGTTATCCCAAGCATTGTAACAGAAGTAATTGAAAATATTGGTATTGAATTGTGTTCCAAAAATGTTACAAAAATAACATATCTATGGGCATAAGTGAAGCTACTAGCAAAATTAGTATAGATAAAGAAGTTGAGCTCTTTACAGGTAAGATTTTGGACGCTGTGAGACTCTCTGTTCCTAAAGTAGCTTATGATAAATATCATTCCAAATTGCCTGCATCCATTTTGAACATAATACAATTAAGAAACTCTTATCGCAGAGAATGGGTACGATATCGACAACAAACCGACTATGAGTTGTTGAAATACTACAATGCTCTGATTAAGAATGTGATTTTCAAGTTTAGGAACGAAAAATGGAACAACAGACTGAGCTCCCTTGAAGAAAGGTCAAAGCCCTTCTGGAATATAACCAAAATACTGAAAAAGAAAAATGACGTTATTCCTCCCATTGTATCAAACAACATTACATTATATACAAATGAAGAAAAGGCAGAATCTTTTTCTGAAAATTTTCCGGAATATCACAAGGTGTCCGAAAACCTCGGGTGTCCATCCCACACCACCAGAGTTAACACCTTTGTTGCTCAATTTGATACTCAGGTAGTTGAATCCCCTCAATCTTTCTATGTCACAGAGAATAGCGTTGCTTCTACAGGGTGTTTTTTTACAGGTTTGTTTTTCGAATAGAGATAAAACTGGCATTTTGTGGTCAAATCTGGCAACTCTAATGTCATTTATGTTTGCCATTTCATCATGAACAGGTTGACAAAAGAACAACGCTTGCAAATCGTGCAAATTTATTTCGAAAATAATGGTTCAGTTCGCGAAGTTTACCGTGAGCTCCGTCCATTTTATGGTCGACACAATCGTCCATCAGAGCAATTAATTCGGTTAACCATGGATCGTTTTCGCACTACGTTTACCCTATGTGATAATACGCATCCGCAGAGACGTCGAACAGTGCGCACCGAAGAAACAATTGCCGCTGAAGAGCAAAGTGTTGAAGAGGACCCGAATGAATCGATTCGCCACCGTGCACAGCAATTGGAGCTTTGTCCATCAACTTTATGGAAGATTTTGCGCAAAGATCTTGGCTTGCGACCTTACAAGATCCAGCTTGTGCAAGAATTAAAGCCGCGAGACCATGCAATGCGTCGTGATTTTGGTGTATGGGCCGAAAATGAGATTGATTTCGATGCTGATTTTCATCGCAAAATTTTGTTCAGTGATGAGGCTCATTTTTGGTTGAATGGCTACGTCAACAAGCAAAATTGCCGCATTTGGAGTGAAGAGAATCCACATGAGACCCTTGAAACGCCATTACATCCACAAAAACTGACTGTTTGGTGTGCTCTATGGGCTGGTGGAGTCATTGGGCCATACTTCTTCCGCAATAATGCTGGAGAGGTAGCTACCGTTAATGGAGACCGGTATAGAGCCATGATAACCGACTATTTTGTTCCCGAATTGGATGGCATGAATGTGGATGAGTTGTGGTTCCAACAAGACGGCGCTACATGCCACACAGCGCACGTCACAATCGATTTATTGAAGGAAACATTCGATGAGCGCATAATTTTGCGGAATGGACCTGTCAATTGGCCACCAAGGTCGTGTGATTTGACACCATTGGATTATTTTCTTTGGGGATATGTGAAGTCGCTCGTCTACACCAACAAACCAGAAACGTTAGGGGAATTGGAAGCCAACATTCGTGGCGTTATTGCCGACATACGGCCCCATATGCTCGAAAAAGTGGTTGAAAATTGGACCTGTAGAATTGGCTTTATTCGAGCCAGCCGCGGCGGCCACATGCCCGAAATCATATTTAAACATTAATGGCATAAAATTATCCTTCCAATAAAGCCAAATTGATGGACCTTAAAACGATTTTCTTGTGTTTTATTTCAATTCGAAGTTCTATACCCCTAAAAAAAACACCCTTTACTATTTCTCTTCTAAATTCCAAGAAAGCTTCTGGCTTAGATGAAGTCAACAATAGTATGTTAAAATTTCTCCCAGAGAATGCCATTGCATATCTAACATCTATCTTTAACGGTTGCCTTAAGCTCCAATATTTTCCTGACACTTGGAAAGTAGCCACCGTCATTCCAATACATAAAAAAGGTAAGCCAAATAATCTGAAGTCGAGTTATCGCCCCATAAGTCTACTCAGCAGTCTTGGCAAAGTACTCGAGAAGATATTAAAAGAAAAAATCTGGGAGTTTTTAGAATCCACTGACATCATCCCTCATGAACAGTTTGGATTTCGAAAATTCCATTCCACTGCTCATGCCATCAAACGACTTTGCAATGACGTAAAAACTGAATTTGGCAAAGGGAAGTCAACATCTCTTGTCTTACTAGATATTCAGAAGGCATTTGACTCAGTATGGCATAAGGGGCTAATTTACAAACTTATAAATTTTCGGTTCCCACCGTATTTAATTAAATTCTCAGATCTCGTACAACTACCAGCAGGGGTGCTTCAGGGCTCAGTGCTCGGCCCCCTTCTGTATATTATCTTTTGTTCTGATATAGAAAAAGTTAGCAGTTGCAATTATTCTTTTTACGCAGACGATGTTGCTGTGTGGTCTTCGGACAAATTCGGTCAACATACGGCGAGCGAATTACAATGTGCCTTAGATATATTAGTTGATTATTTCTTTACATGGAAAATCAAAATTAACCCTGGAAAGACACAAGCAATCTTCTTCACGAGAAGAAAAAAACCTTGTTATCTTCCAATTTCAACTCTTCAAGTAAATAATTTCGGGTCCAACTGGTCCGACAAAGTCAAATATCTAGGCGTAACGCTTGATATTAAACTAGTTTTTAAAGATCATATACAGAGTGTTTTGCAGAAAATTGATTTGGGAATTAAAATGTTATATCCTCTAATAAATAGGAAATCAAAACTTTGCAGTGCCAACAAAATTATAATAGCGAAAGTAATTTTCCAATCTATGATGTTATATGGATGTCCCATTTGGGGAATCTGTGCTAAAACCCACATAATGAAATTACAAGTGCGTCAAAATAAAATTTTAAAAATGATGCTTAATTTACCATGGCACCACTCCACAAAACGCCTCCATACTGATAACAAAATTGAACTGGTTTCGCGCCAAATACTTAAGATTACTGAAAAATTCAATAGACACTGTCAATATTCAAATAATCCCCTCATAAACTCATTATTGATAGCTTAAATTAATTATTAATATAGGTGATTACATACAATTATATCTATAATAATAATATGTAAATAAGTACATAAAGGTTTTTTGTAAATACTTTTCCTTTAAACATAACTTTTTATTCCTTTCCAAACTTATAAATCTGTAATCGCAATGTTATAGTTGTAAATTTCATTGAAACTGTATCTCTTAAGAAAATATGTGATAACTCTGAGTTTTTAAATATCTTACTTAATAAAATCATGATAATTGAAAAAAAAATTGAAAACCAAGTTAGGCGTGACATTTTACGCTAGGTACTTTGATGACATCATCTGTGTCTTGATTGGCAATAACGAAGAACAAATATTACAGTTCTTTAACAAGCAGCATGTGAAGATTAAATTTACCATGGACTTTGAAAAATATGGAGAAATCAACTGTCTGGATCTAACGATAGGGATTGACAAAGTCACAGATAAGTTCAATATGAAGTATATTGGAAACCAACTACCACGGACACCATAACACATTTTGTGTCATACCATCCTCAACAGCACAAAAAAGCAGCATTGAGACAATTAGTGGACATACTCTAAAGAACGCCTTTCACAAAGGAGGCATGCAGAAGGAAACTTCACACAATATATAACATACCCACCAATGGATACAAAAAAGGCATGGTGCATAAGCTCCAAAGGAACCAAGGATCAGAAAAAAGTGGTAATGTAGGGGAAAACACAAAGACTTGGGACTAACAGGATGGAAAATAAGTACACGATTCCGGGATCACATTAGAGACTACTACAAAATACGGAATTCTACCACCATACCAGAATCTAACATTTGAAATCACATGTTCGAAAATAAATGCGCCCCAGCAAACATGAAAAAAACGGCACGAATACTTTACGTACCCACAGAATATAAATACAAGATAACGGATAGGCAAAGATCAGAACAAAACTAAAAACTGAAGATGTATCAGTTTGTCACGAAACCAAATTTGAAAAGGGATGACGGAAAATTGTTAAAATACACACTTTTGCGTAAATTTTTGAGTCTAATAAGTGCCTAAATGTCTGAAGCTTGTATATGTCATATAGGAAAGGGACATATCGTCTAACTAGCACAAGAAGGGAACTTCATTCATTTCTGGCATCTACTGAACTCATGATAGGCATAAACGTTTCAAATTTAAAATCTTTGCTGACATGCTGGTGGGTAGCATGTTTGCTGGGTAGTTACAGACATTTTCATACATTTTCTTTATCATTATTTTTCTTTCAATCGTTCATTAACAATAAAAGAGAGCACACTTACATATATTTATCAATTTTTATTTTAAAGCAACATCAAGCATACTAACAGACAAAACGCATATTGTTTTAAGTAAATCGCGTTAGCAATCTTGGATGCATTTAAAATAATAGGCACAAGCAAGAATTAACAATCGGATACTATAATGAGCTGTTGTAGCAAAAAAGACGAAATCCATAAAAAAGTTTTTAAACCAAATTATAAACAGAGAGCATTAACTGAAAAGTTCTATGCACGACACGATCAGCTCACTTCAAATCCAAATTACAAAGCAAGTTACATCCGTTATAGTTCGGCAATAGGAAAACAACAAAACTTCACACCGATGTATACAAGCCAATTGGCACCGCGTACAGAGAATCAAATTTATGGTTGGTTACATCACTTGGTGGACATTTACGAACCAGGTTACGAGCAGGTGCTCTTTTGTCGGCATCGCAAGACAAATGCAGAAATCAAAACACGAATTCAAATTAATTTAGCGGTTTCTACTGGTTTAAAGCGTTAGTGCTATGGCTTTCGGCAGATGAAAGAATCTGTATAAACCTGCATATTAATGTGTTTGTATAGATCCATAGGGGTTTAAATATATAATTTTTAAGCATAATGACTACAGATTTCAAATTATGAGGGGCATGGTATAGTTGTGGGGCGATCGGTATACCTCCGAGGAGATCTAGGGCGGGATCAAGATTTGTTTTTAAACAAAGAAATATAGTCGCAGTGCTTGAGCAAAGCAAATCTTTTTTTACAGTTGATAATTAATTAGTTCAACAAAAATGGGCACAAAAAAGTGTGAATAAGGTGTTGTCTGGGACTATCCCAAATGTCAAACTATGCTTTTAATAAAATCGCGGCTGCTCGTTTTCGCGAATATCTCACTTTAACCCTCCAAGAGGATACCTTTGACCAAAAAATCTTTTCAAAAATAGATTTTGTATGTTTGTTGGTGTAGACGGTTTCTATTACTCACATAAATTGACAAAAGTCACACTTTTTAAAAAAAATTGCAAAACTACTAGAGTAAGTTAGGGTATTGTGATATGGATTGGTAGAGTGATATAACTGAGTATTTCCTAAATGAATCATGTTCAATCAAAGAATATATTCTTTACTGTAATGGTAATGGCCAAAAACGCTATTGCAAAGCAACGGCTCGCACTGGTCAACTAGGTGGCCATCAGTGTGGAAAACCTTTTTCCATCGTGCGGTCGTCAATAATTTTGAACACTCTTTAAACAAGAATAATTACGAAATGTTCTTAGGTTGACAACTTCTTATATTTTGTTTTCATTTTTGGTAAATATAGGCACCGATATTTCACATTTACTTAATATTTTTAAATTAATTTTGGTGAAAAAAATTGTTCGTTCCCTTAAAGCTCTAGTTTGGGTAATGTGATATGGTAGAAGTAGTTCAATGTGGAACAGGAGTATGCAAAGTATAAGTTTTCTCCAACTACGATTTGGAACGTTGATGACACATGGGTGTCTATCACGGCAAGTAAGCATCCGGAAATGAGCTACAACAGAAAAGCAACTTGAGTGCATAAGATCAGCAGGAGAAGGAAAACCTTCTCCACTTTTGATGGAAAATGCCCGTCCTGGTTCCGAATCAGCTTGTCACATATCTGAATGGATGCAAATTACCATATCTACAATGTGGCTGGATTATTTTATGCGGTTTATACATATTTTGTATATATCACATTACCCGCCTATAACATCATCTGATATAAGAAAAAATTGTGTCATACCACAATTGTTGTATATAATTTTTTAGAGTTGGCCGAAATTGGAAAATTCGGTTTTTTTGCACATTTTAGAAAAATTATATAAATTAACGCTAATGCGCCACAAATTTTTTAGATATCAGAAAATATTGTATGCTCCCTAGTAATTAAAATGGTAAGAAACTCTAAGCTTAAAAATATTTCAATGGAGTGAGGTGGTAATAAATGAAGGTATTATTTTTATGGTAATTGGTAACAAATAGATTTTCTTACCACTAAAGACTAGGGACCGTACAATTCTTTCCGATACATACAAATAAATTTTTGGAACATCAGCGTTAATTTATATAAATTTTCAAAAATGTGTAAAAAAAACGAATTTTCCGATTTCGGCCAACTTTTAAAAATTGTATAAAATAATTTTGGCATGACACATTTTTTTCTTATATCAGATAATGTTATCTGAGCCACATCATGGATGTGTACCCAGAGCACGGGGGGCTTGTTCAAATTATACCAATTTTGGGGCCCCAAAACATGTATTTCTCGGCAAGGAGACAAGATAGGAAATTTTTGACCAGGGATTCGTGTTCAGCATTAAAAATGCCTCAGACATAATAAATTTTTTTGTATTAAAATTACAGGTCCTGTATGCCCCAAATACGAATAATTAATTTTATTTAATAGTAGTTTTGCCCATTGTTTTTTAAAAATTTTAAAACAAACATGCAAAAGCTATTTTTTAAAAGAGGTTTTTGGTCAAATGTATCCTTTTGGAGTTCCAAAAGGGTATAAGTGGGATATTTTGCGAAAACGGCCAGCCGCGATTTTACTGAAAATGTAGTTCGACATTTGGGATGGTCCCAGAAAACACCTCATTCACACTTTTTGTGCCCATTTTTGTTGAACTTACCTTTGCCAGCAGAACAGTGTGCTCTCCCCTTGTTGTTGTTGTTGTTGTAACGACAAAAACACTCCCCGAAGGTTTTGGGGAGTGCTGTCGAACTGGCAGTCCTTGGCCGGATATGAATCCGGTACGCTCCGGTACTCCCTTGCGGTACTGCCCGACTGTCGTGGTAGCGATTTATGACCAGTGGAACCTTCTAGGTCATGTCACCCCTCCTTCCGTAAGGAAAGAGAGATGGGTAATGAGAGGTGAGAGGCATCATATCCGTAGATCAACCATCGAGTTGCACGTCATTACCTTTGTGCATATTAGTCGCCTCTTACGACCGGTATGCCTACCTCGGGCATATTCTAAGCCCCTAACCCGCAGGGGTTTGTGCTCTCCCCTTCATAATTGTTTCTTTATTATTTCTCTACTTCTCTCCTCTTTTTCTCTGTCTATCACTCACTCCTTATCATTCTCTATAGCCGTCTTCTTCCTTATCACTTTATTCCTCAGTTTTTCCACTTCCTTTCCTCTACTTCTTTGCATACAATTGAAGACATTTTCCACTGTAGAAAATTATAACCACACATAGATATGCAGACCTATATTAACTGTCTATAATGTCTTAAGCTATCTTGCTAAAAATGTCAAATTTGTGTTTATTACATCATATGCAGTAATTTCCACATTAATATATCTTTTTATGCACATTCATAATGCTTCCGAAATCATAAACTTTGGCCCATCAGCTAAAAAGATAAGATACACATGACGAGATACTTCGCTTTTCACAATAACGTCCGTTTAGGGCAGTGTGGCATAAGGAAACTAATTTATTGACACGTACTTACATACAATTTTAAGGTCTACCTTGCATAAAAAATCGCTTGGAAAGATTTCTTCTAATAATTACAGATAAAACGTCACGACACACATAAATAGTTATCTTGAAATAATCATTATTACAAGCAAAATCTGATTTACAAAATTACTGGACATAACAAATTTACAGCAAACATAAAAAACAAGATTAATGAGCAATTAAGATATTAGGGATTACAACAGCAACAGCAATCCACAGTGCTAATAGTATTACGATTAACAATGATGATATTTTAATTTTGTTATTTGCTTGATTTTATACAAATTAGTTGTAAAATTTTATTGCATGACAAACAATTACTGTTTCCTTTACAATATCAAAGTTGATTAATGATTTGTTTGGAAATTTGAGTAGTCTATTAATACGTACTACATAATTATTGGGTTGTTGGAATACAAAATGAAGCAATGTTTATCCCATAACGGAGGTGCATGTTTCATTTGACAACAGATGTAATGATTTTCATAACAATATTTTATTCAGAATTGACATGTTTTAACAGTGTACGAGTAAGTAATATCATTATAATTTAAAAATTATTTCGAAAATGTTTGTCATAGAAATCTCATTTGAGAGCATAGTCAGTAAAAATATGTATTCTAAACTTTGTGAATAAAAAAATTTCAAAATAGTTTCGAAAACTTAAAAAAAGTTGACGTAATAATTAACAAGTAGGAACATAAGAGTTGCATTTTTTTTTTATCCGAAATGGGCTTCCAATTTTCACAAGTTTCGCATTTTCGACTGATGTTTTTTTATTTAAAAAGAAAAAATTTCTCATTTTCATTGGACGTTTTTCCTTTTTCCAAGTATCTAGTCTCAATCACATTTGACGCTTTCTTATTAACAATTGACTAATCTTATTTACAATTGGCAAATCTTAATTTCAAGTGAAGCTTTCTCATTTACAACTGGAAGTGGTGTAAAATAATAAAATTTAAATATTTAATTCAACGATTAATTATAGCTGGCTCTAGGTCAGGTGCATTAAAACACGTTATTTTATTTTCTTCCCAATATATTTCAGTCTTCACCGGAGATTGTCATCAGGGGATTTATTCAGATGTTGGACACAGCATCTGTTCAGTTCGGCATGCTGTTTTCAACTGGCAAACAAGTTTCCCTGATGACGATATCCGCTCGAGACTGCAATATATTGGGAAGAAAATAAAATACCGTGTTTTAATGCACCTGACCTAGAGCCAGCTATAATTAATCGGTGAATTACAAACCACAAAGGTCGCAGAAAAAAAAAATATATAATATTTGTTTTAAAATGTAAATTAGTAGAACCGAGCTTACACATAGGTTTGAATGAAAACATTAAATCTTACTTTTGTAAATGCCGAATAATATGTAAATTAAAAAACCTCAATCTTTAAATGGATGCAGAGAAGCACAAAACTATGACAACTAACACAAAAGGGCTACAATGGTTTTGTAAAAAATGTGTTTTATTTGACTATTGATATTTATTGTAGAATACCCTCTAACTGGTTTAATTCTACTTGTGTGTTGAAGAGCTAAGTGCAACTCAAAGGGTTTTTTTGATAAAGGCCATATAGAGGAATTGCGGTAATTGTGGTATAGATGGCTAATATAGTACATCCCTACATCTCAGTTTCCGAATATTTTATAAAGATGACGGTTTTGAAATTTCGTGTCAAATTCAAACAAAAACAAGTAAGGACTGCGCTGTCTTCGCCTGTGCCGAAGGCTTTATATCTTTCATGAATTCCAAAATGAGGGATAAATGGCCATAATCCACTTATCTGAACGATCGGTTGTATGGGATATATACTAGTTAGAGCTCCGATGGTGACTTTTTTACGAAATCTTTTGCTATCCAGAAGAAAATATCTCACCAAGTTTTAAGTTTTAATCTTTAAAAATGATGGAGAAATGATTATAATCCTCTTATTTGAACGATCGGTTGTATGGGAGATATATGTATGCTATAGTGACCCGATTATACCGGATCCCACAAATGTCTAATATAATACAAAAATACATCCGTGTGCCAAATTTCATCGAGATATCTCAAAAATTGAAGGACTAGTTTGCGTTCAAACAGACAGTTCATCGTCCTGATCAATTTGGTATACTTTATGGTGGGTCTATCTCTTGTATTTCTAAACGTTACAAACATCGGACCAAAGTTAATGTACCATTTCATGTTCATGAAAGGTATAATAATGTGACGCTTGCTAGCGCTGTATTTGAACACACGCAGGCTTCCAGTTGAGCAAAACAACTGATTGTGTGTGGTTGACTTTTTTTATTGGTCTACTATTTCGTTTCGTTTCTCGTAAATAAAGTTTCATTTTCTGTTCTGTCAAATTAATTTGTAATAAAGTAGGTCGAAGATGCGCAAAGGCTCCTACGGGGTATTCTCTGTGTCCAAACTATTCAGCTGTCCAAACTATCTACAGAAAATGTCCGGAAGTAACAAGCCCCTGCCTGACCATACAGTATACCAAATTAAAATACTAGTTTATACCATATTTCCCTCCAATTTTTGAGGAAGCGGCTTTTCGGATTAATCCAAATTTCGTCTAATATAATATGAACTATCAGTAGTATACACCTTTTGTCTAAGTATTTCATACGTAATATTTCACTTAACAAAAGGCCCCAGAAAGGATTGAAATTGGACTCGTAGTTTGTCCGACATGATCCGAAAGCCGCAGTTCCTCTACTAGTTATTTGAAATATAAAACAAAAAAACAGTTTTCATAGTCCATTAAAAAAAGTTAATTGCACTTTCCATGCTTACTAAAAAATTTGTGAGACAAAACTTAAGCACCAAATCACGGTAGGAAAAACAATATCCTTAAATTTATTGTAAAAACTAAAAAATCCTGTTAACATGAGAAACAATAACCACGCCGATATATTCGAAACATTTCAAACAACGGTTTCCTTAGACGATGTTGAAGGAAGTCAGGAAATGCTATTTCAAAATATTTTAACATTTTTCATGGCCTTAGTTAGCGCACTACAAACATTTTTCCATTCAACTGGCTCCATTAGCACTGTAGTTGGAGGTGCTAATGCACGAAAGACACCAAATAGTACCTAGCGAGCAATCGTTCCTGGACTAAAAATATTTCTTCTTGTTTCCACAAGAAATTTTATGACAGAATTTGTGAATCCACACCATGTAGGACCATTTAAAGACGTGCTCTTTCAGACCAATTACTTCACTTCGGAGAGAACCCCTTTGATTTCAGATAGAAGAGAAATATAGGTTTTTAAGATTCCTCGTAAATTGGAGTAGTACAATACGACGAGCAATCTTTTTTGCTTTCTAATAATAGTTTTATGAAATATTCATACGCTCTGAAGCCTGTTCTCAGGCCTAAAGATAAACACTCACTCGCTTTTACTACACTTTTTGATCGGTGAAACTTGAGGCTGTATATGGGTTTGTACACTTTTCTCCGGTCATGGAATAGGTCCAATTCATACGAGTTAACTGGTATTCAAACGGTTCATGTAGAAAGATATTCATAAAATCTTCATCCTACTTCTTGGGGGGAAGGAATGACATGAAGGTGGTAGCGGTTTGCTTCAAAAAATAGTTAAGGGCTAATAATGTTGACGTATTGTCGTGGCCCGTTCTACGAGTATTTCTCCAAAGAGAGAATCTGTAGAAAATTATGGATCCTAAAATTCGTAGGCAAATTGCAGCCACAAAGACTCTCTATTCGGACAAGTTGAACAGCCGTGGAAAATTATTTCCTAAGATATTTTACTTAAATCATACACTCAACACCAACACGATGTGTACTCGTACTTGTACTGCTACTCAACATTTTATTAAGGAGACAGGTAGAAAATCGTAAAATTCTATAGATTTCACTATTGCGAAGCACATTCCAAGACGAGATAGATTTATCTTAAGTATTCTGGAAGATATTTATTCAAACCCATAAAAAGTCAAAAAAGCCGGTTTGTCAAAATAGGGGGGTAATGTGATATACTATACCACATACTTGGCTCTCCTACGAAATATGTGTAAACCGCATAAAATAATCCAGCCACATTGTACACATGGTAATTGTCATCCATTCAGATATGTGACAAGCTGATTCGGAACCAGGACGAGCATTTTACATCAAAAGTGGAGAAGGTTTTCCTTTCTCTGCTGATCTTATGCACCCAATTTGCTTTTCTGTTGTAGCTAACATTTTTGGATGCTTACTTGGCGTGATAGACACCCCTGTGTCATCAACGTTCCAAATCCTCGTTGGGGGAAACTTATACTTTGCATACTCCTGTTCCACATTGAACTACTTCTACCATATGACATTACCCAAACTAGAGCTTTAAAGGAACGAACATTTTTTCACCAAAATTAATTCAAAAATATTAACTGATCACTTGAAATATTGGTGCCTATATTTACCAAAAACGAAAATAAAATATGAGAAGTTGACAACCTAAGAATATTTCGTAATTATTCTTGTTCAAAGAGTGCTCTAAACTATTGACGACCGCACGATGGAAAATGTTTTTTCACACTGATGGCAACCTAGTTGGCCAATGCCAGCCATAACCATTATAGTGAAAAAGATATTCTTGCTCAGACATGAATAATTTAGGAAATACTCAGTTATATCACTTTACCAACCCATATCACAATACCCTAACTTACTCTACTTGTTTTTTTTTTTTGAGTAAAATGTTTTAAAGAGAATTTCGTAAGAAACAAACAGAAACATTTTTGGTATTGGAGAAAAATAACAAAACCTTCGGCGGCGATGATTGTT
This sequence comes from Merzomyia westermanni, assembly GCA_949987695.1. NCBI lineage: Eukaryota > Metazoa > Arthropoda > Insecta > Diptera > Tephritidae > Merzomyia > Merzomyia westermanni. The sequence continues at coordinate 4,552,241 of OX465290.1, read as the reverse complement.
TTCACATAAGCGAGTACGCCTCCAAATAACATACATGTTAAACTAAATAATTTTTCAAAACGGCCTAAAACATGCATTGTTGTTTTTGCTGGTACACTAAATTCCATTAATAACATTAATAATAAATCAATTAGTAGTGCAAATGGTCCACCAATATTAAACATAATTTAAGAAACATTCCAACACAACGGGGCAATTTATTATTTTAAATAGAAAAAGTTTCATGAAAGAAAACGAAATTTTAATCAAAAATGAGCAGCAATTAATCATAATCAATGAACTCAATGAAATGAAAGTGCTCTGAAACTCGAGAAATGTTTATTAATTTTTGTTTGCATAAAAAGTGAGGTAAGTAAGCTATTATTTTCATTTCGGTTGTAATTAATCACCCATTTGGAGGTGCACTCAGTAATCAAACTCCATTCCATTTCCATTTAATTAAAATTTTTGCCCAGTTTTCAAAAATTATATAAAAAAATTGAGACGTGGCGGAAACTTTTCTTACGTCAATCAGTATTTTCTAAACATTATTGTATAAATCAGTTTAGAATCAAATTATGATAATGCACCCTGAAGACCAATTTTGTGGTTTGAACCCCCTTTTGCACAGAAAGTGTGAGATTCTTGAAATGTTTCTGATGTGATTAGTGCCCTAAAATTGTTTCGGAAAATTGTATAGATAAGTATTACAAAGAAGATCAAGAGACTGATAATGAGAAATTTTGGAACTTTTTTTTTACATTACAAAATTGGCGTGATAATTAAAATAAATTCAAGACCCAAAAGCTTCATGCGCTAGTACGCAGTTCCGCATTGCCACCGTGAAAGAGAAAAGCTACTGAATCTCTGATAAATACAAAAATTTATCAATTCAACTCGACTCACAAAGGAAGATAAAATACAACGGCAAAAACCCACAAACGCCCCTCCATTACTGCAATTGAATTTCGAATTTCTATCAATTGTCGGTCATCAGTTATGACAGAGGCCTGAATAAACTTAATATGTATGTAGGTCTGATTACCCAACAAGCAAAATAAATTTAAAGCAAGTCAGATGACTCGCCTACGGGGGGTGTTTTTGTCGCTACAAAAACAAACTTGCCTCTATGATCAAAGCTCCATACCACCGAGAAAACTAAAAACATAGAGCCTTCAAGTCTACAAATATATGGTGCGTATCGATTCTCTTCAAATAAGTATTTGGTGTGTAGCATTGCTCCAAATGGTTCACTCACCTTGGCCTTCAGTATTTGTTGTTGTTGTATTTATAGACAAAGCTATCTATACACCTCGCAAACGTAGTCGGGTGGGTGAATATTAATTCCGTCATCTCCTACTGCGAGCACGGATACGGGATCTTCTGTTGAGTTCATGTTGTAGAGATTATATAGGGTAATAATGAGCTTATATTTAGTACTTGGTCGGGTAACACTTGATAAATGGCTGTAATTGAAGCCGGCTGTTGGGATAACGCTTTTCTCCTGTACTCCGTCTTAGCTTGGTCCTATATGCAGTGTCCGTGTTCCTGTTGCAAGTCGGCACTTAACAGGTGGTGGGCCACGGCCGGCGTTATGAAATCCCTTAGTCACAGGTGGTAAGGAATGTAACGAGATATGCTTCGACAGTGGAGACACGAACTATGAAATCAGCCGCATATGCTTGTCTTTACAGACGTTCTGAAGCGATTATTGGCTTTCGACTCTACTTGTTTTACAACTCACAAAGCCGTGTACTGCTACTATGTAGCGACCTAACAGGAAACATGCTGTCCGTTCATCAGACCATGATAGTTATGGTTTAGGGTTTTTCTAGCGGTCCACCGCATAGTTGTCTTGATGATTTTGCTTATGTTAAAACCTAACTCTGGTTATGACCATGTTTCGGGCACCGTTTAGGTCGATAAAGATGAATCCATTATTGAATCCATTGTGGCTAAACTTTCCGGATCTGCGGCTAAGTCCAACTTCTTTGTCTACCCTTCCGCCACAAATCCTTCACAACTTTTGTATGTCTTTAATGCTGTAGGTTAATTTATTACTCCCTCTCTCTTAACATGTAAATGTTTTAAACATGCTTGCTGGGTGAAATTTGTAGTTTGTATAACACAGCGCAGAATCACTTTCGTTTTCTGTAAAGTACAAATAATAAAGAGCATGTTAAAAACTCAGTGAGTAATTTAAATCGCTAAAAAAGAATTAAAGTTTTGGTATAACTGTATGTGTGTATGAAACAGCGCTCACGTTGGCCTAAAAGAGAGTTGGTGTCAGTATTTTGCAGCGGTCACCCATGCGCCTTCTTTAAAATACAAAAATACCAAATTAAAAAAGATGTTAAGTAACAGTAATGGAAAGTGATACAAGTATGAAACAATCAATGCTAACGTTAATGGACCAAAGGCTATGAAACCCGAATTGTACGCATGCCAAGAAGCCGGTTCCACAAGCTATATGAGCGTACAAGTAAAAGTAAAGAAAGTTCCGAAATGGTAAAATTTCATAATTTTTTGGAATTTTAACAAGCCAACATTGAGCGCTTCAACAGACGTAAGTTTGGCTTAGCGGTGCACGGACGATAAAGAAACCCTATCTGTTCAAGCATTCCCGCTAACTAAATTAGCGAATAGTAGTAAGCTATCAAAACTAAAAACTAACTTTGTGAGATAACTACGGAGAGTAAAATAATACATAACCACACACACATATATACACATAATTTAGACTCGCTAGCTGTGTTAATGGCGCTTCACTTTCCTACAACAAAAATGTTATTGTTATTGCTGCCAATGGTAATATATGTTAGTAATGCAATTGAATTACTGGAGCAGAACGACAATGAGCTATTGGGTAATGTTTATTTAGCATTTTATTTTAATTCTTTTGAAGAATGTAATTTAATGAATTTCTATGTATTTGTCTTCCCGGAAATTTACTCAGATTTAAAGGCAGCCAATGCAACAAATTCCAGCGAGCTAAACGACACAAACTCAATAGCGGCGAATGAGACCAATCTGGTCGAAGATCTAAGCATTGCACTGCTACGACAATACCAACCCACAATGTTTGGTTCCGGTTTTGCTGGCAATGGTGGCTTCAATGGAAATGGCGGTTTTAACGGGATCGATGGGTGTCCACTCTGTGATACTTCTGTTTATAGTTACTGTTCGGAGAAAATGTTGCACGACGACTGCTGCTGTGATTTTCCTGGTAAGAATATTATATTCGTAGTTTAAAAAATTGTAATCAATATAAATAAAGTGTAGTTGGCGTAAATAGCAAAGTCAAATATTTGGTCCTATAAATAGTTGATCCTATAACAAGCACAAAAATAAATAAATATTAACCAGATTTCTAATGCTAAAAGGATGATCACACTATTTCCAAATATTTTTGAAGAAGACTTTGTTTGAAAACTGCTGTATCTCAGAATTTGTTTGGGCAACAACCCATTTCAAATTTTTTTTCAACAACTTCGTATATCCAGAAACGACGAGTTTTCTTTAAAAAAGAAAGTTTTTGAAACTCATTCTGAGATATGCCATTCTTGAATCAAATTCTGTAATAAGGTGTAATTGAAAAAAATTCTGTTGTCGAGTTACATTACATGTTTCGTTGTCGAAAACGAATTTTTAGATCATAATTGCTCTAAACCCGTAATTCGGAATGTCTTCTGGAATTGCCCGGAAGCAAAAGTTGTGCAGTTTCAAATTTCTTGTGTCTTAAAAAATGGTTTGCGCTCACGGCAAAAATGTCGTAATACCGCTCCCGAAAATAATTTTGAAGTACGGTCATTTTCTACACACTTTCGTATAGATTTTTCTTGAAGTTCTTTGAAAAGGAATGTTGAAGTTGTGCTCTTAACACTGTAATTTTTTGTTTCTAATTTGTTTCAATATACCTCTAAGAATATTAAGGGCTGATAACGAAAGTCACTGTGACACTTTGCTTCACAGTAACTCACAATCAGCACTCCAATCTACTACCACTTACTTAAGTGAGTGAATACTATTATAATGACCGAACTTCGAATCAAACGTGAAAAAAGTTCATCTTTGCGTTGTCACTTTGTCACAGAATCTTGGGTATGGTAGGCTGGCACACCATCACTATATATATTTGTATAGCATGTTGATGCAATATGGAAACATCCTGCTAATTAATTTATATTCCGTTCGCTGATGTAATACATATCTGTGTATGAGGAGAATAATCAAAGATTGTTTGAGCGCAAAATGTGCGAAAGTGGTCACGCTCACGTGAGCCATATGGGACTGCTTTACTCTCATGTAAAGATTATTTGTTCCTTCTTACGAACCAAATTTTGTTTGTGGTTCCAAACTTTTCATATTCAGGCTCATATTTTTAGAACTGTAAGAAAAATGAGACCTTTCTGGCAGGATACCGCTCAATTATTACTGTGCATCACTGCTGTGCAAACGAAGGCCATCGTCGCAACCTTTCCTAGATACATACAAAAAGAACCTCATTTTTGCAATACGTGGAGTGTCCTTTGTAACACCAGTGTGCAACTCTGTTTTCACTTTTCGTAGCAAAAGACAAAACTTATTAATGATGGCGCTTATTTTGAGTTTGAACGTTCATAAATAATTGCCAGTAGTGTTATATATATTTTTATAGAAAATCTTTTATTCATATGTATGTTTAAAATTAAAGCAATTATCTGTTCTTTTTCAGTACCGCAACTTCGTCCACCGCAATGCTATTACACAGACTGTTCACTTTTATATGCAAAATCCTGTTATGAACATTCGCTTATAAAAAATTGTTGTTGCAACAATCCTTATTAGATAGAACTTTAATTTATTTAAAATAAAAATTTATATATTTATTTCTACAATCACAAGTGCTTACCGTTTATTTGTACGGCAAAATGTAATATGTAAGTGTACATTACATTTACGTTACCCTGCAAAAAAGGGTTTAGTCTAGGATGAATCTGGGATGAGTCACAAAGGTGCATGCAATCAATGCCAGTCTTTGTATGGGTTGAAGTGATCCCTTTTGTTTGAGCATGCCTCGTGAAGCGACTAATTGGTCCCTTTCATGCCCAAAAGGGAATTGTCGGACCGAATCCCTTTGTTCCCCTACGAGTACGTGGGGACAAGTATACTATCAACACCTTAAAGTAGGCTACATAAATTCAAATCGATTTATCCCATCTAGGCTCATAACGAAGCAGTTGGGATCAATTGTATCCGACGGTAGACAAAAACTATTGATCGGGGATCAATCTCTTTAGAGATTAGTCACACGATTTTTTGCAGGGTATGTGTTATATGTATGCAGATAATTATATATATATATCTGTATATTTTCGAATAAGGAATGCAAAACTGAGCTTTAAAAAATCAACAACAAACATTTTTTAGAACTCCGAGATTACCAGGGATCTCAAAGTGTTTATTAGTTTTTAAAATTCCAATTAATAATTGGTATATTTGCATGCAATTGCATAAGTTTGTCAGCCAATTCAATTAATCGTCAATTGCCCTAATAACTTCGAATGACAATTGAAGGGTCCAATGCATAAACCGGTCAAGTCCACGTTTTGTCCAAAATTAGTTAGGTTTAGTTTCTTGCACAGTTTTCAATTCTGAATCTTCCACTGTTCAAACTAGCCCTCAAACTTTTAAAACGTGGAAACTGGAGTGTATAAACGTTGGCAAATACCTCAATACCTTGCATAAACCGCGAAGGGTCCCATGCATAAGCCGTTCAACTCCATTGCTTTTATCCTTATACGACCAACGATACGGAGATGAAAGATCTTATTTTAGATGAGTTTTCAAAAAACCCACGGAAATTAATTTAAAGTAAACTTGCTTCAATAAGCGATGTGTAAACTTTTTCAGTTTTAATTTATTTGAAAGTTTCAAGTAAACTTTTTATAAACTTCAAGAAAAAACTGTTACAAATTATTTCAATTTAAAAGTGAAATGCAAATGTTTGTAAAAATTCAGAAAAAAATATTTGTCAGTTTTCTTTCTTTTCATCTTAAAATATTTCCAATTCTTTTCAAACAAGATTTTAAATGAGATTGATGGCGAGAAAGCAAAAATCATGGCTGTATCTTAACCACATCCGCAATCTGGTAATATGTAGTTGGTTTAAGTTGCAGCATTCAATGTATGATTAGAACTTAGTTATTTATTTTATTGCAATAGCTAAATAATATACAAAATATGGTTTGAATAAAGTTTCAAAAAAAAAAACTTTTAGAAAGCTTTCTTTAAAATCTTTTTTGTAGTTTTAAATTAATAATAATATATATATATATAAAAATTAATAAGATTTTTATCAACGTTTCAATTACACAACGTTTATTTTCAAACGTTTTATAAACGAAAAATTTGAATTTTGTAAGCTTAATAGTTATTTTGGAAAGCTTTTTAATCTCTGTAACTTTAAAAGGCTTGTGAAAAAAAACTATATAAAAATGTATTTTGTTTTCTAAAATAAATAACATCCTGCTGGGTCTATAGCGTAAAGCTCAAAACATTGATGCCGTTGGCGCATCGCTAGAGTCGTATCCTTAACGTAAGAGAAAAACCAAAATGCATTCGGTCCGTAAGGTTATGATACGGATACGGAATGACGATACAGCACTAATAATCCATTGCATTGTTTCTCATACGGTTGGTTGAAATAACTGTTTTATAAGGTTACCGATAACGCACCAATATTTTGAGCTTAAGGTTTCGCTCTAACATAGACTTCCTTACTTATTTATACTTATAACTACGCTAATAAGTTAATCATAAATTGGAAAAAAAATTTCCTCCCCCTCCCTCTTTTGTAAAGAGCTGGTAACGCCCTTGATGAACGATATTATTATGAAATTCCATATCTCAACTGGTTTCGGCGATATAATGATTAAAATCGGACTAAGTATATTATATGTTCTGAGACGCAGCGAAGCGTGGTCGAGTTTGGTAGTATAAAATAAAAGTTACAATGGTAGTAAATTAACTATTTAATTAAGCATTCCTTCTTATCTGAAATGAAGAAAGAACATTTAATGAGTAACAATATTTCCTCGCGCACCTAACCTGTAGGTCTTGACTATGTCGTCTATATTTTGACTGGCTTAACTTTTAAGAGCAAACAAAAGAATAATCCAGTCATGTCAGATTTTGGGTGTGTTTAGCATGACTAATCCGCACTATTTGTCCTTTTTAAACCAATACCATGGCGAATTCAACAAATTAAAACAATTTATCTTCAAAAGATTTAAAATTACTTCATTTGATCGCTTTTTATAATTTATTACACTGTGTAATAATAAAAAAAACCAGCTTTTAATGTGCTTAATGCGTATCTGAAATCAGAATTTATGGGTCACTTTTTTCTATTGAATGTGGTTATACTACTTCTTAAAAAACTAAAAATTCAATAGTGTATGTACCCAGCTGTCCTAATATTCGGTGTGTTATGATTTTGTATATATAAGGTGGTTTGTAACGGTATAAAGTAATTGAGATATGTAGATATAGAGTTCCATATATCAAAGTTCGTAGAATAAATAGAGTAATCGATAGAGTCATATCCGTCGGTCCATTCGTCCGCGCACACTATAACTATAACTATAGTAAAAAATTTGATATTTGAAAAAATTTTGGCACACAGGTTATTTTCTGGGCAAAGATCCCAAAATCAGACGATAACCATGTACCATTTTGCGATATTGAAAATTCATTCAAGCAACAACAATAAAACAATTTGTTAACTTTATTGGCTTGACTATTCGGAGGATTTTAGAAATATGTTGAAAAAGTGGATTGGCATCGCCCACTTACGAGTAAACAAATTCTCACGCTCCTGCTGCTTATAACTTCAGAACCGGTTATAATGGAATGACGAAACTTGGTGCTAAACCTATCTTTGGAACCGAAGAGGTAGAAACACAGAACATGCAACATCGCATAGACCGCCTTAGGTAAAATTAATGATTTTTCTGAGAGAGATAGGAAAACAGAAAAAAAATCCTTGGTGATATCTATTTCATTCTGTTGAAATATTATCACCAAAGTGATATTGTCAACATAAACAAGAAAATATACTTATTTGTAAAACTGAGCGAATTCTTATAGTGACTACATTATATAAATACTTCCTATACCACACTGCATATTTAAAAATCCAGCAAATTAATATTACGTTATGACTCTTTGACCCAAAACCTTAAATTACACTTGTCCAATTAATAAAAAAAATTAAAACTTTTTTGCAAATGCTGCTCTCCAGACAAACCACGCCCTGTAAAAGAACTAAAAGGGTCATCCTAAAATGCTGCTTTCAGATTCGGACAAAAACTTTAGAAACTGCTGGGAAACCCGATGGAATTGATCTATTAAACCTTACATTTTGGTGAACAGTGTTAACCAAAAAAACAGCGCCTCTGAACCCGCATACTCTTGGCCCGTTACAGACAAAGCTCGCTTCAAACTGTTTCGTTAATTAAAAATTTGAAGTCTTTAATATTTTATTTGACTGCGCCAAATGATGCGGCTTGCAACAATGGCTGTAGTGAAATGAAATTATTTCTGTTTCTTTTGCGGCTAATTTCAATGTAAAGAAATTAATTAACAAATTTTTTTAGTTGAAAATATATTGTTTTATATCTTTGCCAAACAGCCAACAACTGCTACCATTCGCTCTTTATTAGTTGCATACGCTCCATTTTCGTTTTCGTTGCTTTATTTATTGTTGTTGTTTTTTCAACCAAATCTTCCACATTAATTTGTGTTATTTGGCGCTGCGTGGTTTCGTTAATTTTCGTTTTTGGCGTTCTTTGGTTTTGGCAGCGCTTTTTACTATTCTAACACTCGCGCAATTTGTTGTTCTTGGTGTTGTTTCTTTTTGGCGAGCTTTACTTTGTTGCCTTTGATTATACACAAACAAAATAACTAAAGCATCGCTCTATATAGCCTCGTCGTTGGTTTTTATTTGGTGAGCATTGACAGCGGCGCTCTGCCCTTATTGCGGAGCTTATTACCAGCATCAAGTGGCCAACTCGTAGCCAACCATACATAAAGCCAATCTTCTATTTAGTTAGCTACCCAGCTGTGGGCTTTTGTTTAATTGTAATGATAAATAAAATTTACATAAATTTGGCTTTTTAATTGAATGAATTTAGTTATTTTGAATTCATTAATTAGGCGCTCATACTGATTGAATGGTGTTGGCGTATTCGTGCTACCGTCCTGAATGAGGTTTGTGGAGGAGTCTATTTTGTTGGAAGACTGGGTAAGCCATTGTAAATATATTAAGGCATTTGGGTAGTTATCATTAGGTGCATCAGGTGCTGATTTCATTGTTTGAAAGTTTGTGGCACACCATAGCTCTCATTTTTATTCGTTTCTTGGAAATATAAGATAACGTAAAGAAATATTATATTGTATAGGATTTTGAGATACGTGGAGACAAAAAAAACTGAAATATCATTTTGTTACAGTTTGTAACAGCAGATGAACTCACCGAAGGCCTAAGGAACTGCTGGGGATATAGGAAGTAATTTTGTTGAACTAAATCAGTTATGCTCTGCTGGCACTAACCGGACTGCTGCGAAAACGATTGCTTTTGACTTCGTATTAGATATTAAAGGAGGGTCACAAGCAGCGGTGATATGATTGTCACGGCTTAGGTGCACTACTTCGCCTCGTTATGAATTGCAGAGGCCAAAGTTATCAATACCCTCAGAATATGCCAGCAACTAAACGATCACGAATTGTCTACTCCATCATCAGGTTGAAGAGATCATACGAAGAAGGATGTCCTCATGCAGGACAATCATTCCGCCCCTACTATAAAACGACTGTAAGGTCCCATATAAGTTTTTGTCACGCTGACGTTAGGGTCGCCAACCACGGAGTGTTCGTATGCTTTTAGAAGTTTATCATAGAAAGACCCATTGTTCACAAAAATAAACATGATAGCTTTCCAGAACAATGCCCATGGACTTATTTTAAACGGATTTTATACTTTGTGTAGAGAGTCGGTCGACTAGCTAAACATTAAGATATTTGGCAATTCGTTTTCAACCGGTCTCTGTTTAGAGAGTTTTCGGGTTGCGTTGTTGTGCTAACAATATTTCGCCTTGCTTAGTCGACATGTTCAATTCAATTCAATTCATTCCTTACCTAATATTGTCATAGGTCTCCTTAAATGGAAGTACCAGGGAGCTGTGACTTTCAATAGAGTTGGCCCAGAGTAAGGTTGGTGTTAGAAGAGTCTGGTCGGTCAAGCCGGTAAACAGAGAGTTGGGATCGTGGGGACCCTCCAATGTTGGGATAATAATCACCTTGCCTGAGTTCAGTTTGCAAAAGTAAGATTTTAGCCTATTCCATTATCTAGATCGAGGTTGTGTCTGAGTTACTCTTGTCTACCTGGGCGAGAGCTGACAAAGGAGTATTCCAACTCTGTGTGGATGTTGTTGACGGCCTGCCGCTGAGCCTTTGGGTTAGAAGTAGGTTTTGTGTGATGCCAGATCCTTTTTTTACAGGTTCTGATAGCCGGCTGTCAGTAACTTAATCACTTTGTTTCCACTTTCCACTTTAGTGTTTGTATGGTCATTGAAAGTGAGCTTGTAACCAAATGTCCCCCTATGATTTTGAGACGAGGGACAGTCATTTGCTCAGTGCATGTCGCGAATGAGGTGGTCGAGGGTTCAGTCCGTCAAAATGTTGGATTCATGTCGCGATAAAACCGGATAAGATGGGAATATAACAATTTGTATTTTATCCCTCTGGCGTAAAGGGCAGCCTCCGGATGGAAAATTTAAACAGATTCTAACAGAAGTATTAGCAACTTGCAGGTTCAAACCAAGTTAAGCGTTTATATTACTTTTATCCAATATCTTTATTCTTACTACTACATTACTATAGTCTAAGCACATTGCGCTCTACTGAAAAATTAATACTTTGGCTTTTATTACCAATTGCCACAGAAATATTTTAGAATATCAAAATGCATGATTCAATTAAATTAGTTCTTGAATCATGATCAAGATGCACGTATATGAGCTAGACAAATTTCAAAATGCCTTCAAAACTCTGATTCAAAATTTATTAGGTGTTTGCTTTGAAGTCGTCGTTTGTCAAATTTATAACTGACAGAGCAGACAATGAAGCTGAGACACGAAAAGAGGGATTCATACGAGCATAGCAAATTCTAAATTGAGTGACATTTGAATTCGCCAAAACGGAAATTTTGTCAGATGCACACATAATAGAGTGTGAAATCAACTGTATGAGATGCGAATTAAATAAACATACATACACGTGCCTGTCTTCTTCTGCAAAAATTTTAACATCCGTCAGGTGAGTTTGACAAGTCTGTGTACCGCTGATTTCAATTGAAAACTAAAATAATTTGAATATCGAAATTTTTGTTTATCTAAAATTTGCTTATGTTTAGTGCGACTTGGGAGTGAAGCTATATGCGATGTAAAGATGAATTCGTCACAACTGCTGGTTAAGTGGATTTTACATTTCTTAAGGTATAATGTAAAAGGAAGTGTATCCCAGGTCGGGCAGTTTAATTACAGTTTATTGGCACTTTAACTTCATGCAGTTCTGGTAGCTCAGTTTCTCTAGAACCTATTATTGGGTGGATTTGTTTATACAACAATATATATCAGATTTTTTCCCAATAGCGCCCTATTTCAATATGAAATTTAAAAGCGTTCTATCTCAATGAAAATTCGATACGTTTCAAGCTGAGTGAGGGTGTTTTTGAACCAGATCCTAAGAAAGGACTTTCTTCTATCAAGTTTTGAAGCGGTGAGTTTTTGGAAAAACAATTTGAGCTAGGGCGTTTTCAAAAATATTTTGAAACGGGATGATCTTTCACTCAACTAGCGATATGAAACCATAAAAAACATCGATCATTCTGTGAAAGTATCGCAACCGGAGAGCGATACTTTATTTTCATGGAAAAGAAGTCTGAAAAGTATTTACTTAATTTTTTGCAAATACCCTTTCTCCCAAAGCTTTCTATAAAAAAAGTTCGAGTGAGTACTGCGCTTTGTAGCAACCGTCCTTGATTTGGCTAGAAAACGCCTGCCTTAATCAATATTTTCTCTTGGAAATATCGTTGTCTCATATATTCGGCAGATTGAGATAGATATTGCTAATACGAAACATTAGACTTCCATGAACTTTTGATAGCAAAGGTAGACTTGGGACTTCAAGAAAAATTTGGGTCACTATACTAGTTATATATGTTTATGGGAACTTTTTCTAAACTTGCTTTATAGGATTCGGAACTAAAATCGACAGTTTAATCAGTATAAGATAGACCCATATCTAGTTAAATCCGGGTAGGATGTCGAAATAAATTTACCGAATAACAAACAATTGGGAGAAGCTTTTTGGTTGGGCTGATATACTGACTCCATAACGTCTCTTTTCATTAACCTTTCACTTAATTAAAACATAATATATTATTCGTGAGAACTTTTTCTGCTATTGCAATTGATAAACTCCACCAGCACCTGAAAGTCTGAATTATATACAAATTGATTTCAAGGTATTAGTGTAATCGCTTTTCATCAATTTGACTAACACATGACAGCTATTGAATATTAATAAATCAACGATTGTCATCACTTTTATATTAATCATTTTACTGTTTTCCGTAATTTGACATACAACAACTCCATAACTATGTATGTGTACGTCTCATTGGCGATGTTGTATGGTGAATGGTTGAATTGAAAACTCATGCAAACCTTTGCACCTGTCATTTGCGGATGACAAGCTTTCAATCTAAACTCAATTTTTTATATTCTCATCATATAGACACACACATGAAGTTGCCAAAGTGAAATTTTACGAAACTGTCTTCAAAAAATCACTATATTTTCTTCTATTTGCGTTATTTAGACTATCAATTTATGTGGTTTCCCATAACTCCCTAAAGCAATAAACGCAAAATAGAAAAAACTATACATTCGTTTTTTGGACTTTTGCAAAAGTCGAAAGTGTGAATTTTATAAACAACTTCCCTTCCATTTAATAACTCATAAATTTGTTAATGAATCTATAAATACATTTTTTTTTTAGCAAATACTATCGTATTTATATTTTGTTGGTCATTGGGCTTCTTGGGATGATAATTTCTCTGACTTTGCAATCCCGGAAATTTCGGGATGTCGTATGCTAAGCCCAGAAAACCAGCATTTACTTAACCAGGGTTTATTTATTTCTTATTTTCCAACAACATAAAGTCAATAAATTTTGTTCAGGAAACTTTTAATACAGTTGAAAATAAGGAAGTCCAAGTAAGGATACAACAGAATATTATATACGTAGATGTGACATATTGTGGCATCTCTGACAATAATAAGGAAGCTGATAATTTTTCTTAAATTTTTGGCACAACTAAATTGACGAAAGACGTAAACTACCGCCACTGAGAAAAAGCGTCAAAGAGTACATATTTTTAGGCTCACGATTTTGCATATAAATCCGAACTCTATATATAAGAAATCACAGGATTTTTTAAAAATTTTCTTTATTTAAAACAAAAATGATTACATTAATAACTTAGCAAAACCTGCAACTCAATTTCTAAACACGGATCATTAAAAAAAACAAGACTTTTTATGAAAAACAAGGAAGTATTTTCAAAATGTGGGTTTTTCAAGCCCAAAAATTTAAAATTTAAATGCGAAGACGGATTTATATGTGCAGGGGACAAATAACTTCTTCTTAATTGCTACGGAGGCTAAGAGAAATTAAAAATATTTCAGATCAGAAGATTCTTCGATCAGAAAGATTATACAGTAGAACGAAAACACCAAATTGAGTGAAATGTATAGCTGACATTTTTGCAAAAGAGATTCGCTGCGAAAGTTTTATATCAGCGGAGACTTCGACATGTGAAAAGCAATGGAGTATATTTTATTATACTTTTTTTAAGCTTTAAAAAGGGCATACGAACCATAAACATTGTGCTGCTTTGAAAAATATATCATTTAAGTTTGCAATTTACGGTGTCTGAATGAATTTCGGACGGCATGCAAGAAATTGCAAGTACCGCAATTATGCGAAGGTAATCCCGCGACTTTCAACATCCAATTTCGGTATTAACTTCCCTTTTTTATATGTATATGTATGTATGTAGATATACATACACACCTTTTTATTTACTATTTCCTTAAAGTAATCTGCGGCTTCATATTTAGTTTTCGCCTCTTCGGCATCATTCATTGATATCAGCTTTCGCTGTCACGCTTTCTTCTTTCTCTGCACGATTACATAAAATGCTTATCACAAATTTTGGAGTGGAATCGATTTGTTGCTTTTTTTAATTTTTAAAATTCAATGGGCACAGGCAGCATTGCTTAGTGTCTACAGCATCCGATCGTTCATAAATAATGCACAATAACAAATTTAACAACAATCAATGAGCAAACACATACACATACATTGCAGGTACATTCGGAAATTAAATATTGTAGATATATTTCCCATGGTTAATTATCATATTACGTAATACGGTTTTATTGAATATGAAAGCTGTAAACTTGTTAATGATAATTATGTTTACATTTTATTGTGAATAAATATTTGCACGATTTCGAGATGATATTTCAAATTAATTTTATTTTTATATTGTTTCCTTTTTGTTTTGAGTAAGTGAAATCACATTTAGTGATTACCTTTAATTATAAACGTTTATTTAAACATATGGGCTTGGCCGCAGTTGAAATTAATAAATCTACATATTTAATATGTATGTCGCAATATTTAAAGGGACATAGAGGGTTCACAGAAACTGAAAATTTCAATACTGGTATTTTGTCTTTGGTAAGAGGACGAAGCATTTAATGCCTTGAAGTCAGGTGGGATTTTACCAGCGCTAAACCACCTACTTTCTGTGTACCGAAAAAAACATTTGTTGACTTATGAAGTTATTTTAATTATTTTGTTTCAAAAAATTATTTTCGCTTTAATTTTGATACTTTATATTGTGGTAAATTGAAACTTTTCCCATTGCCTAAGTTCACTTTTCACCTATTTCCAGCATGCAATTCAATTTCTCAGCATGCAAACCTGTTGGATAGTTTCGCAAGCTTTCGATCTAAAATCAATAGTTATATATTGGAGATACTTTTTTCTTCTGTTTACAAATGTGCACACCTTTATTTTCAAAAGGTTGCACACTTTTGCCTAGCCATAAAATATTTATAATGCTATTTTGTGTTTGTTTACTAGATTTTATTTTTTGCTGCACACTTTTATTTTTTATTTTGGTGATTTCACATGAGAGAAAGTTTAACATCATGCTACGTTACCTAAAAATACTTCAATACGTTCACGCATAAATATGATTTTTTTTTTTTTTTTTGTACCTTCATTTATACTTTTGAACTAAAAATCACTGAGTGATTGCAATTTTTGTATTGCTTAGTCATTATGGGCCCTGGCATTAACAGTTTCCATAAACATAAAAATATTTAGTGAAGTTGAAATAAACATTATTTCCATTTTAAGCTTTGCTATTTCATTGATCACTTGATGGGGTTTCTTTGTATTTATATATCTATAAACGCAAATAAAAATTTGCATGTATTTTAATTTACCTATCCGCAGTTGTGCTAAGTGCCTAGAGTATATTGAGATGTCTCACAAAAATTGGTAAATTTTGGTCATTGGTTCTTAGGTATACAAATCACAAGCTATTTGTTATCGTGTTTTCAAATTTACAGATGGATATACATAAGTCAACCTAATCCTTTGAATCTTGATATCTGTATTTATGTCTCGCTTTATTTCAAGCTTTATAGAACTTTGGTATAAGGTTTAAACGAAGGAGTGGTTCAAATAATTAAATATGTTTTATAGTAAGTGTATTACAATGCTATTAAAAAAAGAAAATACAAAAACCTGTTACTTAGCAATAAAAACTCAAAATGACGGCGAATTGAAAACCGAAGTTCCGAATCGATCATTTATGAATATTCGAGTACAATATTTAAAAACTTTACAGGCGAGCTTGAACATCGGTATTTAGTGAAATATATTTGCGCAAAATTGCATTCCACAATATTCTGCTTGAAGTGACTAACATAACTAAACGACAAACGATGTGGGCTCAAAAATTTCCGAAATTATTTTGACCACATTTTGAAATGGCTTAAAAAAGTCTCAAAATTATCCGAAAAAAATTTCAAAAAGGTACCTAAACGATTCCGAAAATAATCCCGAAATGGTCCTGAAGTAATTTTGAGAAGATCCCTATATGTCCCCGAATAAATCCAACAATTCTTACGCTGATTGGCGAATGCATTCGCGAACGTGAACGATGGGAACTTTTTTTGCGTTCTTATTCGCGAAATCGAGTTCCAAATTTTTTTTTTTATGATCACTTTCGGAAAAACAAGTTTACGAGAGTGAAAGTTTCCGAACCCTGGGCCCGAATCGTCACATACGTGATCGTATCATTCGTCACGTAAAAACTTGGTTTTCGGATTGTTACATACGTGATCGTATAACTCGTCACGTAAAATGAAATTTTTTGGATTGTTACATACGGGAACGTACCCTACGAATCGTAATTCGGCATTGTGACAGCCGTGAACGAGCGAGTGAACATACTCGTTCTATCGTAATGTCATTCGATCACAAACTGCCAAACGAAAACGAAAGAATTTAGTGCAAAATGTAAGTTAATTTTAAAAATATGTATATAAATAAACATTTGAACATTTTTTTATTATTTTAGGACAAATTACAATAAACTAAACCCAAATCAAAAGGAAATAATGGCGCAATATATGGTGGACCACCCAAATTTGGCTAAAAACCAATTTGCCAATAGCGCACAGGGCAGATACGCGTCCAATAAACTTTGGGAAGAGCTTTCCAAGCGTTTGAACGCTGTAGGACCACCTGTTAAAGATGCCAAGATGTGGAGAAAGGTATTTATGTGAAATAATTATTGAATTATAGTATATAATGTTTTTAATTGCTCGTAGGTATTCGCTGATCAAAAGTATCAGGCAAAGAAGAAGCTCTCCGACAATAAACTGTCAAAGAAAAAGACCGGAGGAGGACCATACTGCGAAAGAGCTATAAGTGCCACCGAAGAGCTCATTATAGAAGCTGCAGGGCTAGAGGCCTCGGTAGCAGGCAATTCTACGGTGCGAACTTTTGGGAATGACCAAGCCGATATAAGAAACGCCAGCGAAACCAGCGACAGCAACAGCGGCAGCGGCAGTGATGACGGGTCAAGCTCATCCCACAGCGACTTACCGGGCCCATCAAGACCAGCCACAACGCCAACTCAGCGTCCAGCCTCTCGGTGCTACACACCAAGGCGACAGCGTAGTGGAAACAAAAAGTTGGAATTGCTCCAACAAAATATAAGCAAGGTGTCCGAATTTCAGAACAGCTTGGGTGAAAAATTGGACAGGCTAGTGGAAGTCCAAGAAAGGTTGTTGGCAGTGCAGGAGAGGATGCTTGTTATCAAAGAGGAGAAGCATCGCGCACAACAAGCTTCCAGAGAAATAGATTTAGAAATTAAGAATTTAGAGTTAGAGGCATTATCTATAAGTGTAAATAAGAAAAAATGATGTGACCTGTAATTGTTAGTTTTAAGAAAATGTGATGAAGTATTTTTTTTTTGTATTAGTACCTGAATTTTTATTTAATTTAATTTTTAGTCCTAAGAGACGCTATGAAAAATGCATTTATATTACTTTTTTGATATACATATAATGAATGTAGACTTACATATTTTCCTCATAAACCCAAAAAAAAGTGATACTATTTTAGTGGCATTGAAATTAAAATGAATTTATTTACATCCAAGTAAAAATATGCGTTTTAAATCCATAAATGGTTTTCAATTTGTTGTCTCAGCATTTTATGTTATTAAAGATTTACAGGTGTACTTATGTTAGGTGGAGTTGACAAGCGAGTGCTTTATTTGGTCTCTTATTGCCTGACCAATTGTGGTTAATTGACTCGCTTCACCCGTGTCAACTTCGGTGCTTTGCTCGGATTCATAATTTCGTAAATTATAACTAATTTTGAATTGTATGCAGACATTATGCAACGCTGCGCACACATAGGCAAACCTTGCCACTTTTGTAGGGTGGTACCTTCCTCTATTACCATACCCTAATATTCTCCAACGCCCTTTATATATACCAATTGTTCGTTCAATGATACATCTTGCCTTTGAGTGAACGTCATTGAATGTGGATTCGTCTGAACCATCGGCAGGGTTCCTGTAAGGCGTTATGCACCACGGCTCAAGTGGATAACCAGAATCGCCTGTTAAAATATAAATTTGCACTATTTTCAATACAACACACAAAAAATGATAGCATACCTAAAAGCCAAGCATTTTCACGCCTGTTCCCCTCAAATCGTTCTTGCAAAACTCGTCTTTGATCTGAATGCCTCCAAACAAATAAGTCATGGGCCGCACCACCGTATTGGCAGTTGATTGCCAAAATTTTATAATTATGATCGCATATCTGGAAAAATATGTCTACAGTTAGAATTGAGATTATACCACGTACAAAAGCAACTTACTATCATGGCATTTATACTATGGTACCCTTTCCTATTAAAGTACATATGCTCGTCTACTGAGGGCCTTTGCAAACCGATGTGTGTACCATCAACGCAACCGATAACTGCAATTTAAGTATTAAAGTATAACAAATCAATTTTAAAATGTAAATTAATGTTGATCTACCTCCAGGTATCCGATATTTCTCCACAAACCATTCCTTGCATCTGGAAGAATCATTTGCTTCAAATCGTATGTGTTGTGAGCATAGCTTGTTTTCCATTTCCAGAAGAACGTGGGATGTCACCTTGGACACAGTACTCTGGCACATACCAACTAAATAGTCACTACCAACACAATGCTGATAGCCACCACATCCCAGGAGAGAAAGTGTGGCAGCTAGTTGTAGTACTGGCGGCACTTCTTTCGCATCCGACTGCTTTAAATCCAAAATGTTTATAACGTATTTGAAAGCCTATTTGGACAATCTAAATCGTTTCACGAATCTGCAAGTCAAGCAGATGTTATTTTGTTGAAAAACTTTATTTGTTATGTACTTACGCTGTGTTCGACAAATCAAAAGGATTACTCTTATCTCTAAGTAGTTTCCTTGCTACTCTTTCATCTTCCTCACTTTCGCTTGAACTTAAATAAAAAAGTAAATGCACGTCCATTTTAAATTTTATTATATTTATTCAAAAAATTTGAATCTTTTGACATTTCCACAACTATTGTGACACAAAAATTCAATTCACAGTGGTTTTTGTCTCGAATTCTATTGTGAACTAAAAATAAATTACGATACGTTAGCTTTCGTATATGGCGATCCCATTTAGTTCATACGTCTGACGTATCACGGAATTGTCTTTCGTATAAATTTCGATTCGTGATCGTATGTGGCGATTCGACCCCTGGTGAAAACATAAGTTTTTTACACCAATGGATGATGTGCTGGAGTACCTTCCCGTTCACGAGTGGCTGTGTTGATCTGAAAACAAACTTCATCTCTTTGAAAGTGCATACAATGTGCATGCGCTAAAAAAATCCGGCATTACACTTGAAAACAAATACCAAAGGAAGGCGCTAACCTGGCTGATCCCAAAAAAATAAAATTGCTGACAGCGCATGCGCTTTACTACTAAGCATACACAGCCACACAGCGCACAGACAGACACCTATTAACACAGTACGTGCCCGTGCAATGCAAGAAGAAGCACACATGTCGGTTTATTTGGTGGCTTAAGTATTTAACATAACAGGTAAACTTATTGAATTCATTCAGGCGTAAACGTATGAGTTTTGTTGTAACCACGTGTATGGTGGCCATGGTGTTGGCATGGTTGATTTGCGGTCGCGTCATTGTAATGCTGGACCGCACACACAAGACGTGTTCATAGCTAGT
Source organism: Merzomyia westermanni (assembly GCA_949987695.1). Taxonomy (NCBI): domain Eukaryota; kingdom Metazoa; phylum Arthropoda; class Insecta; order Diptera; family Tephritidae; genus Merzomyia; species Merzomyia westermanni. The sequence goes on along the minus strand of OX465290.1, from coordinate 4,532,289 downwards.
ACGTTACGTAATTGAGCTAAAGCACATCTATTTGTATGCTTTCAAGCGCTTTGTGGCAAGCAGATGTTCAATAAGGAAATGACGGGATCTGGGAGTTTTTGAGCTGCTATGAAGAGTAAGAGATACGTGTAGATATGTAACTGTTTTGATGGAAAGACAAAGATTCCGAAAAGTGATATGGCTAAAACACGTTAGAAATAAAAAATATTGCGAAGGTTTGAAGTCAAATAGCGCATTGGTGTTCAAACCATTCAGGTAGCAAAATTAGAAACTAGAAATTTTAGAAAGATTTTCATCTTTATAGAAACTTGTTTTAACTATTTCCATATTTGGGTCGAAATACTAGTGAAACCGATGCAAATGAACACAAATCATTGATCGATAGAAATTCATAAAAACTTAGTAAACCTAGTTAGAGCTTGAAACATGGCTTATGGTACCTATGATCTAGCAGTGATTTTAGGAGAGTGAGTTTACCTGAATGAGGACTGGCTGTTTCAAATATGGTCTATCGAAAATCTGTAGGAGCAAAGATCCTGTTGAGCAATCACTTTCTCTATTAAATATGGCAACCTTATTGTGTTTACTTTTGACATTAACGATATGTCACATCTTTTAACATTTGCATATTGTCATATAATCGCTCATCCCTTTCTGCTTCTGAGCTTTGACGTGATTAGACGTGTTACATTTACTCTGTACCACATATACATACTTCTTAAATAAAACTACATACTTATATACTTAAAAGGTTATGGGCCCAGGAGTCCACGTGTTACCCAATTAAGTGTTTTATTTTCGAATAAAGTAAATGGATGGTGAAATTGTCATCCTCGACGATTCCATCCCTTCTGACTCAGCATTTGTTTCCGACTTTATTGACAATTTAATCGATAGTCTGTCTTTCGACTCCGAGATTCGAGCTACCCTTCAAGACGAAGAAGTAAAAATGAGCGAATCAAGAGTATTTCACATTCACCGCTTTAATGGCCAAAATTATCAGCTTTGGCGACGTCAGATGGAAATATATATGGCAGAAAATAAGTTAAAACCATACATTCTTGGTACAGAGGAGATAACTCAGCAAAATGGCACAAAATGGGATGAGAAAGACGCTGAGGCATCATGAGGGGAATTGAGTTGGAACAGCTTAAACATCTCACCGAGTGTTCAACTGCTGCTCAAATGTGGTCAAAATTAAAGGCAGTGCATGCAGAAAAGAGTGAGCAATCTGCGCAAATTCTGCTCGAAAAATTTTTGAGCGTCAAGATGGACAATGATAAGCAAGTGGTTGATTTTATTGCAAGCATTATGTCCATAGCACAAAGGCTTAAAGATATGGATATAGAGCAAAGACAACAAATGATTATTGCAAAAATTTTAAGTAGTCTACCAGTCAGATTTGATCACGTGCGCACATCATGGTACGCAGTGCCAAGAGAACATCAGAGCATCGAACGACTTACAGAACACCTTGTCAATGAGGAGAGCCTCTTGAGTTCACGTGCGAATAACAAAGGCAATAACAATTTTACAAGCGCTGCATACACAGTGAATGATGGCAAAGGCAAAAATAACAACAACGTGGCAAATCAAAAACGAACTGGGAAGTGTAACTATTGCCATAAATTGGGACATTGGGTAAGAGAATGCAGAAAACGTCAGAAAGAACAGCGAAACAAAGAAGAAAGAAAAAGTCAGTACCATTCACTGTCACTTCAAAATGAGAAAAGCAACAATGAACGCACAGCAGAGCAATCAGCTGATAATGCATATTTATTCAACGTAAACACATCCCAGAATAGCAACAAGATTGAAAATATTTTCTACGCGGATTCAGGCGCCACTGATCACATGGTTTTCCAAGAGGAGTTATTCACAAATCTACAAGCTGAATCATCTGAGAGCGTATACGTAAGAGTGGGCGATGGAAGGCGTTTAAAAGTAGTAGGCACCGGAGATATCAAACTACAAGGCAAGTCCAATGTAATTTTCATCATGAAAAATGTTTACTTGTGCCTCAACTCGATAAAAATCTTATTTCCATTTCACGAGCCACTGAGAGAGGTACAAGAGTTGTTTTTGAGTCTGGTGGTACGCATGTATATTTTATAAAAAGCAACGACGTTATAGCTGAAGGCAAGAACGAACACGGGCTATATCGTACGAGTATGGACGTGAAGCCAGCGTTGGCTGCATCACTCAACGTTGCAACAACAGAATCGTTAACACTATGGCACGAGTGTCTTGGACACGTTAATTATAAAACTCTTCGCGAGATGTGTGAGCGTAAGGTATTCAGGGACTTAAGCATTTCAAATTTAAAAGGAGAGCAGCAATTCTGTGAGGCCTGCACGTATGGTAAACAACATAGAAATTCTTTTCCAAAATTTGGTGCGAAACTTGCAGATAAGCCTGGCGAAACGTTCCATATAGATGTTTGCGGTAAAATGAGTTGCCCATCGATTGGCGGCTCCAATTACTTCCTTCTTTTAAAAGACGATTATTCACGATACTGCTTCGTTTACTTTTTAAAAAGCAAAACCGATGTCTTACACAAGCTGATGCAATTTTTGGCAGATGTACAAGCGGACGGACACAGAATAAAGCGAATACGATCTGACGGTGGCCTTGAATTTTGCAATGAGCAAGTAAATAGTTTGTTTTTAGAAAACAAAATTAAACATGAGATTACGACACCAAGAGCGCCTGAGCAAAACGGGTTTATAGAGCGCCAAAACAGAACTATTGTGGAAAGTGCGAAGGCAATGCTTCTTAGCAGACATTTACCATTATATTTGTGGGCTGATGCAACTCACACTGCAGTCTACATAAAGAATAGAACGGCTTCTAATACAATTAATGGGTGTACTCCGTATGAGAAATGGTTCAGCAAAAAGTCGTCCATCGGACATTTCCGTGTGTTTGGATGTGATGCATATATTCATATTCCTAAGGAGCAGCGTACAAAGTGGGAGAAGAACTCGATTAAAGGCTTTTTAGTTGGCTATAACGAAGGTAGCAAATCGTATAGAGTTTTCGACTCAAGTAATAGAAAAGTCTATACTCGACGTGACGTCATATTCAACGAGAAACCAACTGAAGTAAATGAGATTTATGAAGTCAAGCAGCGCTGCAATGAAGAAGCTGAAACTTTTTTGAATAATGCAGGTTCACAAAGGCAGACAACTTTGCAACCGCCACGCAGCCCCTATGTATTAAGAAGCGCATCAAAAACACAAAAAGTGGACCAAGAAACTGTTGCTGAGCTGTGTGTAGCATGTGTTGAACCAAACACACTGGAGGAGGCAATGTCTAGCAATGATTCTCATGAGTGGAAAGAAGCTATACTCGTACAAGATGAAATGCAGTCGCTTGAGAAAAATAAAACATGGGTTTTGGTTCCAAGAACACGCGAAATGCACGTTATCAACAACCGCTGGATATTTAAGAAGAAGTTTAACGCATGTGGCCAAGTTGAAAAATTCAAAGCGCTCTTGGTCGTAAAGGGCTGTTCTCAAACCCAAGGCGTAGATTACGATAAAATCTATGCACCTGTCGTCCGGTATGAATCAATAAGGTCGGTACTGAGTATAGCCGCAGCTCAAGGTATGGAAATAATACAATTCGACATTAAAACCGCGTTTCCCCATGGCGACTTGGAAGAAACAATCTACATGGAGCAACCAAATGGATTCAACCGAGACGATCGCGTATGTTTACTTAAGAAAAGCTTGTATGGTTTGAAACAAGCTTTACGCCAATGGAATAAGCGTATTGTGCAGTTCCTAGTAGGTTTCTGGTTTAAACAATCATGGGCAGATTTGTGTGTTTTTACCAACACACTAAACAACGAAGTAGTATACCTTGTCCTATATGTTGATGACGGGCTTATATGCGGCAATAATTCCAGCGTAGTAGAGAATTTATTGCACAAATTGCACATTGAATTTGAAATCACACAACGTAGAGCAGAATTCTTCGTAGGTTTTCAGATCCGGTTGGACAATGAAAGGAAAACATTAAAATTATTTCAACGCGTTTATGCTGAAAAGATCTTAGAGCGGTTTAACCATCTTAACTGCTTTCCGGTATCTACGCCCGCTAAGATTGGTAGACATTTTTCCAAAGATGACGCAGTTGGCTCTGACAATAAAATTTTCCCATACCGAGAAGCGATAGGGTCACTCATGTATTTAATGGTCTGCACCAGGGATGATATCGCTTATATCGTTGGAGTACTGAGTAGATATTTAGAAAAACCAGCACTGTCGCATTGGCAAGGCGTGAAGATAATCCTAAAATATTTGAAAGGTACTTTGGGTTATGGTATTCATTTTAATTTGCACTCTAAATCGTTACAGCTAAAGATGTACTCTGACGCTGATTGGGGAGGAGACCCAGATACAAGACGTAGCATTACAGGTTGGGCAGCATTTTTAAATGGTGGTCCAATTACTTGGAGCTCACGAAAACAAACAGTGACTGCGACTTCTACAACAGAGGCGGAGTTTGTTGCTCTGTGTAGTGCAGCAAAATGTGTCAAATGGTTAAGACAATTAATGCTTGATTGCGGTCATGAACAAACTTCTCCAACAACATTATTATCGGATAATCAGCGAGCGATCACTTTAGTCAAAAGACCGGAGTCGGCGAAGCGGACGAAGCACATAGATGTGCAGTATTTCTACACTTGTGACTTGCAAAGCCAACGCGAAATCGATGTCGAATACTTGGAGACGAGCGAGCAACTTGCCGACATATTAACTAAGGCATTAAGCAAAGATAAATTCATGTATTTAGCTCAAAATTTTGTTCACTGATAGAATTTAATTTCAGAAAGTGAGAAGGGGTGTTGAGGAATCACTTACTCTATTAAATATGGCAACCTTATTGTGTTTACTTTTGACATTAACGATATGTCACATCTTTTAATATTTGCATATTGTCATATAATCGCTCATCCCTTTTTGCTTCTGAGCTTTGACGTGATTAGACGTGTTACATTTACTCTGTACCACATATACATACTTCTTACATAAAACTACATACTTATATAATTAAAAGATCCTATTAGTCATTTCGATTTCTTGTACTACAAATCTAACCGATTGTATACATTCAGCTGCGTTTATCTTTTTACTGCTATTATCATAAATCCAGCCGGGGGAATATTTGGATGCCCGCAATCTTCGGTTACATAGGCAGGTGATAAAGAAGTAGCATGGCAGACTTCAGCCCACATCATACCAATTGTGGGAAGCACCCAGCTGCTAAAGTAAATATTCCAATGTTTCTCATTGTGGTAAAATTGATTTGAGCATGCAGTATAACATATAGGAAAAGTAATGAGGTCTATAAGAGAATAATGGGGCTATAGTTTCTTGTTTTAGGCATGAATTAATAAGTCTTGGCTGTACTCCTGCAAACTCTTACCATGTACTTTCACCTTAAGGTCACCTTCTTTGTTAAAAAGGCTGCTGAAGTGTGTTTAACTACCGAAATTAACCAAATTACCTAACACGAGATAAAGGCCGAGCTTATTTTCCAATTTTCGTCCCACAACTTTTCGGGGCCTCAAATACAATCGGAGTTTTATCGATCACTGTTGGGGGAGGCAATATAGGTAAATGGTTGTTAATTTTCCAGGGACTTAAACTAGCACCTACTTCACTTAAAGTGGAATCCATTCAGTTCTATGCATTAGGAATAACTCACCCCAAAAACCGAAAGGGAAATTGTGATATTTTGACGAATTGAAAGTAGAATCCTTTCAGCCTTACTTTGTACGATTTTTCGCTAATTTAGCTTAGTTTAATTCTGTGTTTGTCCTCGAAATTACTGCGCCTGAAATCAAGGTGTGAGTAAGACAGTCAGAAATTAGAGCCAAGAGTTTGAGTCATTAGAAAGCCAAATTATAAAGATACATTTTTACCTTAGGGCTTCCCAACCATTGCTACAAACGTCTACTGAATCTCATGGCTTATCAATCTGCTACGAGTATTTAGGTGAAGAAAGTCAAAAATATCACACAGTTTCAGTAAAAAAATGTATTTCCATGAAACCTAGTACAACTCCAGTTTTTAAAACCAAATTTGTTAACTGAATACTTACATATTATAGCATTACCTTTCCTCTGAAATTAAAATATATGCTACTATGAGAAAAGATGTAAGTATGTCTTGACCCATAAAAAGCTTTTAAAATTCCGTAAGCATTTCAAAGCCAAGCAATCCCATGACACAACCATGTAAGTACGACATTATACTCTTAAGACATCTGTTAAAAGCAAAGACAGAAAACAAATTACATCATCGTTGATCTCCCAAAACAAAATATTAAAATGCATTAAATGGCATTCGATACACGTTTTGGTGTCAGTCAAACAAAAGTTTACTATGAGCAATAATAATCCACCTTTTAGCCCATCTTCAGCTTGGCTTCCGACTTTACTGCTCATAATTTCTGTTTACATTTAAATAATTTTTATTACGCGGTTCATTGTGCTGTTCATAATTTCCCCTTTTCTCCTTGGCTCTTTCGGCACATATAAAAAATTCAAATTAAGCAAGTAACTGGACATCTTCCAATTGTTTTGCATAGTTTGATTTCGTATTACGCATTATAGTTTTGATTAGATAATACTTGAAGACTTTGATGTGGCCGATGACTCGAATGCTTTCTCCCAGCTGGCAGCAAGCGGTAAAGATTTGTGGGTTTATTGCTTGTTATGTACATATTGGTAATTTAATAATGTGTGATTGTTTGAATATCTATTGCTTAATTTGTGATGTATGCTGACGATATTGATATCATTGGCCTTAACAAGCGCGCCGTAACTTCTGCTTACTTCAAATTAGAAAAAGAAGCGGAGAAAATGGGATTGGTGGTGAACGAGGGCAAAACGAAGTACCTTCTGTCATCATGCAAAGAGTCAGCGCATTCGCGCCTTGGCAACCAAGCCACTGTTGGCAGTAATAATTTCGAAATAGTAAAGGACTTCGTTTACCTGGGAACCAGCATTAACACCAACAATAATGTTAGCCTAGAAATCCGACGAAGAATTACTCTGGCAAACAAATGCTACTTCGGACTGAGTAGGCAATTGAAAAGTAAAGTCCTCTCCCGACGAACGAAAATAACGCTCTACAAGTCACTCATCGCACCCGTCCTGCTATATGGTGCAGAAGCGTGGCCACTAACAACATCTGATGAGGCGGCTCTGGGAGTATTCGAGAGAAAGGTTCTTCGAAAGATTTGTGGACCTCTGCGCGTTGGCGACGGCGAGTACCGAAGAAGATTCAATGATGAGCTGTATGAACTTTACGCAGACGCCGACATAGTTCAGCGAATTAAAACACAGCGGCTTCGCTGGCTAGGCCACGTAGTGCGAATGAGCGAAGATGCTCCAGCCCAGAAGGTATTCTTATTGGCACCCGCCGGTGGAAGCAGAGGAAGAGGGAGACCACCACTCCGATGGAAGGACCAAGTGGAGACCGATTTGCGATCCCGCGGTGTTTCCAATTGGCGCCAGTTGGCGCAACGAAGAAACGACTGGCGAGCTATGTTGGACGGTCAAAATCGCGCAGCCGGTTAGATGACCATTTAAAGAGAAGAATTTGTGATAAACATCGTAATTTATGTTAAACTGGGCAAACAGATATATATTTATATATATATATATATATATACCGACCTCGGTCTTTCCAGTCAAATCGCCAGATAGTCAGAATCCACCTGTTCTTTGCATCATAAAACGAAGTCCTGCCAAAAAAAAATTTTGTTTAATTTGATTTAAATAGTCACGCAAATTCAAAATTTCCCCCTTTTTCTTTTTCTTCCTGTTCTGCTTTCAATATTTCGGAAACTACTGTATTTAAAAAAAACTTTGACACTTTCAAAAGGGGTATAAAAAAAATATTTAGCAAAAATATTTTTCATAATTATAGAAACTGAAGGACGCCATTGAATTTAGAACTAAAATGGTTTCGTATTTTACTACTAATATATCTAAATTCTGGTAAATGAAATTTTCAGAAGGGCGTTTTTTGTTTTTTCCGAAATATTAATTTTTGAATTTTCTCCAAAATTTTTTTTTGGAATTTTTGCAACTTTTCAGTCGAGTTCAATTAGTTAACAAAAAATTACTTAATTTTTATCACTGACAATTTTTTTGGGTACCTGTCTAGTGTAAAAAAAAAATTATTGTAATCATATTTTTGTTTTTACATTCCCCTAGCAAGAGAAGAGATACTTTTTTGTGTTTAACTAATTAATAAATTCGACCAGAAACTTAAGATTGGACAGGTTTACACTGAAATCCCATACTATACTGCAAACCCGCAGTTGGCCGAGCACAACAACCACTTTGAACATAATTACGACGCAGATTGCTTGAATCAACAGCCACCAAACCATAGGACGGTGCTTGTGGCACTTGACCTTTCCAAAGCCTTCGACACGGTCAACCACGCCACACTCCGAAGAGACCTGGAAGAGACACCGCTCCCGACCTAAAAAGGTGGACCCCTAACTACCTCCACGGTCGGCATGCATCAGTCAAATTTTGGAACAAGAAATCTAGAGCACGAAGCATCAAACAAGGGGTGCCGCAGGGTGGTGTCCTATCCCCTTTTTGTTTAATTTCTATATTTCGGGGCTTGCTCGCCCTCCAGACGGAGTCTTCATTGTATCCTACGCTGACGACTGCACGATTATGGCTTGGGGTAAAGGCCCCCCCTTTGACGAACTCTGTACGAGGATTAACTGTTACCTCGGAGACCTTTCCAGCTTCTTCACCGAGCGAGACCTAACCCTGCATCCGACTAAATCGACGGCGGTACTTTTTACAACGTGGAATCCGAAGATGGGACAAGAGTTAAACGTCCACGTAGATGGAGTACCTCTACCTACTGTCAACCACCCTAAAATCCTGGGTGTGACATTTGACAACAGCTTCACCTCCGCTAGTCATGCCAACGCAATAGGATCTAAGGTACAGGGCCGCAACAAGATCCTCAAGTCGCTGGGCGTTGCTAGCCACATATAAGGCTATTGGCCTACCGGTTATTGATTACGCTGCGCCCATATGTTCGCCCAACCTTGCTGACACCAACTGGAGGAAGTTGCAAGTCTGCCGAAACACCGCCATCAAAACTGCCACGGGTCAGCTTATGTAATCGGAGTCTCACCTTCATCAGGAGGTCAAAATGCTCAATACACGCGAGCATGCGGAACTGTTGAGCAGACAGTTTTTACTGAACTGCCACAAACCCAGTCATCCAAACCGGCACCACATTACCTTGCCGTTTGAGCTGCGCAACCATAGGCGGGCTCTAAACGACCTCCATAACGAGTCGGTAGACAGATCTCTCAGATCTCGGCTTGTGAACCCCGTAATCGACTTCGAGGTGTAACGCAAAAAATTTTAATCCAAAATCTAAAGGCAAATTGAAATTTTTACGATTTCGATAGTTTAAAGATTTTTTAAAACTAGAAATTTTAAAATTTTTCATTTAAATACAGTAGTGTCCGAAAAATGAAAAAAAATTACAAAGCAGGAAAAAAAGATAAATTTTGAATTTGCATGCCTTTTAGAATACAAATTTTATTTTTTTTCTTTGGTGGAACTTCGTTTTATGATAATAGGAAACTTCCCACCTAAGTTCATTCAAATTGGAAGCGGTCAATTCCACCTATAAGACGATTTGACATGGAAAGACCACCTTTATGGTAATTTTTAGAGGTCCATCATTTCTAGTTAAGATTTTTAGGACTTATGTCCACTGGATAAACATTTTCGTCAAAGGAGCCGTTCCCAAATAATCGTGCTTTAAACCATCACATCGACATTTTGGATTCACTGCAATTTGTGTCCTTTAAAAGTGGCGTGCTGATGAGGTTCGTAGTGTCGCAAGGAAGCAGACTCTACATGGGTCCCTATTACCAGCTATAGATTGAAGATCCGAGTGAACTACTTAATTTACTTACTATCAAGTGGTTATAGGAGTAGTTTCTGAAATTCAAGCATTAAAGCGTCTAGGTATTATTGAGCATACCATAAAGACTTTTGCGGCTTTTTATTTTGCGATAAAGTGGATAGAAACATCAACCGCTTAGAAATGTTCGCAAGACCTAAACTAAGGCTTTTTTGTAACAACAGAAAACAGATTGATTTAAATATTTTTAATTTATTTTCTTAGCATACAGCCTAGAGCCTAAACTTAAATTTTAGGGGGATTATCTGTGCTTCTTCACATTATCCGATTATAAATTACTCCGCATACCAACACGGACAATTAAAGTTTTCATTTACTTTGCTTTCTTAAATCGGTCAGTCTGTAACCAACACAATGATATTCGGAAGCAATTCCTCCAAAGCATGCCCTAGGCCAATGATCCACTCAAGCTATTACATCACAGCCATTAAATTTTTCGAAATGTAGTAAAAGCTCTTATATTCAAATTTGATTATATGTGCATGTGCCCTAATTAATTATAAAGTAAGCCACAAACTAACATTTCCAATAACTTTTTAATTACTTGATTCCAAACAAAAATAAATAATCGGCTTTCCTTTCTAATTACAAGAGTTCACCGGACATTCTGCAACAAAAAAATTATCATATTTTTTATCGACATCTTCACTTTTGTATTTGTATGCGCATAAATCAAAATATTTGACGGAACTTGTCCATCATACGTGTGAGTAAATACGTAAGCACCCCGCTATAAAATCAATAACCCGCGACTGACATTTCTTGTTTTGAGCCCTAGTGCCAGTTAGCGATAACATGTTTGCTTCTAGGAAGATCTTCACCAGTTTACAGCCAAAGTTTACCAGATACGTTGAAATAAAATTTGTATGTAGAAGCGTCAGCTAATTTCGAAAATTTTGATAATTTTTGATTTTATTTTATTATTATTTATGGCTGTTGAATAGAGGACTAATTAACCCCCGTCTCCTTTATAGAGTCGGTTGTGATGGGGCAGTCTTACTTTCTTACTAACATACATACGCTCTTCATATAATACTGCTGATACTACAACATTATACAGTTTTAACGCTTTAAAGTTTAAACACAAATATCTCAAAAATCAATTTTTTAACAAGTTCTGCTTTCGCTTAAATTTTTATAGCAATATGCAGAATTCTGTTTTTATCGACATTAACGAAATAGTAGCGGTAAACAAATTGTATCAAAACCTTGCAATGTAATAATAGCTCAGAGCAGAACGGGTAATACGGTGCGGGCGAATTCCCATTCAGTAGTACAAAAATGATTTATGACAAGTTTCTAAAGAACCTAAGTAAGAAATCGACCAAGCCAGCTTCAATTAGTCTATTTCATTACTGAAACTTAGTTCAACAAAACATGGTCGGCTTACTTTTGAATCCTATATGATCAATTTAGTATCGGCCTTATTTTGGCATGTTTTATTTCTATTGAGCTAAACAGTAACTAAGGAGTAATGCCCAATGCACGACAACTTGCCTTCCTATGCTAGTTAAAACAAGCAGCTTTTCAATTTCATAGTAGCACTCTAAGACAATGACAAGCCAAACATTTGCTTGGACCGTCGCAAAATACCCGCATCTAATTTTTAATACGGCATAAGTTCAACTGACCCCAGGAAGGTAAACAATGAGACAGGGACTTTTAACGCATTTCTGTTACGTTATCGTTTTACAGGTAAATAACGAAAGGGAATGTGTTGAAATATGCGTATCGAAACTTGTAACGAACCCCCGGAAACGATAATCACTTGTATCAGAAAGAGTAACAATTTCCTGAAACCGGTTTTGGCGAAAAAAAAACCCCTAAAGAAACTGAACACAATCATGATCATTAACAGAACTTTAACCGAAACGCCTTATATTGTAACAAAAATAGTAACGCTACCTGAGTAACGAACTGTAACGAAACGTTCAGGCATTGAAACATAACTTATAACGAAACCTCAGGAACATTTGAGAACTCTAGCTGCAATGCAGCATCATAGGTACTGGATTTTATATGAAAAATCGAAAAGTTAAGTGAAATTTTGGCCAGCATCTGGTTAAAAAATGTATTTTAGATGTGGTCTTTTACCTTCTTTGGAGTCCTGTGGGAAAAAAAGCTCTTTTGTTATATTGTGATTAACTAAATTATTTATTCAGAAACAATTGAAACATATTGGAAAGTAACGTTCAAACTTTTAACTCATTTTACGGCGAAAAACAGTTGATAGAAATTAATCCACTTAAAAATTTTAAATGAGTAGAATTTTTGGTAAACTAAAATTTACATATATCTCTTAAAAAAGTAATCAGCAGAAAACGCTATTAATGGTTTCTTTTCTGCATATGCAGTTACGTTACAGCTACGGTACGAAAGGAACGTTAGTTGTATTGCCTCAGTTTCCACTCACCAGAAAGGTAACTAGTTTGTAATATTCCGATACGCTTTCGTTACTCAGGTGGATTTACAGTTTTCGTTTCGTGTCTAATTATATTTCAATATTTTTATTCTATAGGAGGTTACAAGTCTTTGCATCTGAAAACACCTACACAGCAACAAATGGATATTTCTCTTAACATAAAATAAAACATATTTCTCTTTCCAGACTGTCGAATGTAGAATTTGAGGTTTAAAAAGTACATTTTATACATTCCAAGGCTAAAGCGATACCTTCTAAAAGGAATTGATGCCATTCAAAATCTTTTTCAAGTCAGTTCAGTATTTTCGAAAGCACTTCTTTGAAAGCTGTAGCAGGGAGTTCCGAAAGCACTACAAGCTCACCTGTTTCCCTACAGGGGTTGTACTGAAATAACTTTCACTACCTTCCGCCACCAGTTAAATATTTCGATGAGAATGACAGTAAAGTACCTACTGAATTAACGCAAATAAGGAAACAAATACATGCATATACATATTTGAAGGCATTTACTTATACATAGTATATTATACATATATAAGTATATACAATATACATATTGTGAACGATATTAACGAAACTATTTATATGTAAATGCTTCTGCGCATATTCGCTTAGAGATCAAATGGACACAAATGTAATTTCACGTTTTGGACGATTAATTTTGTTGAAGTTTTGTGTTTTATTACTTTTGCTCTCTCACCATTGTCAAGGTAACGAAGTGAACAAGAAAGCAATATAAAAAATAAGCGTAACAAAATGTTAACAAGTTGATGCTGTTGCTGTTGTTGTGCATTTTTATTATAATCGAATTTTGTTATTAATTGAAAATGTACCTGCTTTATTGAAAGTTTTGCGTAGCATGGTAATCGCTTAGTAACATAACGACCGCACACACACACACCATACCCAGCAGGTCGTTATAAAAGCGTTTTCTAGTTTCAGGTGCTGCTGTCCCTAGGGCAAATCTGCTAATTACTGTATAGACATAAAAAACACTGCCACGGGCATTTGGCAGATGAGATCAAAGGTGTTGAAATGATGGCGCACTTTTTATTTAATTTTTTCTGCAGAAAATCATTTCTTTGTGTATGGAAAGTAAGCACATTTTTTGTACAACGCTTTTGAACCTAAGTTCCCATTGAAAAAAATTAATTAGGTGAAATTAATTGTTTGAAAGAAAAATGTGAATATTTTTGAGTTTCTTTGACTAAAATTTAATTTTAAGTATTTTCATGATAATATATATAATGGAAATTAAATTTCCAAGGTGCCGAAATACGATTTCTTCGCCGCATGTACTTACTTAAGCCGTTGCGTCTCCTTTGTGTTTTGCTAAACGGCAATTATTGATTACACCCAGAGAACTATGCGCTATGACATCGCCTATGTCAATTTCTGCCTAACGCTTATACAACAAACCATTAAATTTGGTTAATTACTTGCCATTACCAAGGAAGACCCAAAAATATTCTCGCTACGCCTCATAAGACGCTATCAATACTTTAAAACAGGTATAGGCACGAAGCTACCATAATAGTCCAATTACCCACCGACGTGTGTAACGTACGTTTACGTATCCCGTACGCAAGTACGTTTGAGGGAATCTTATGCCCGTGGCGCCAACGGAGAAATCATCCACTTCTGTTGTTTACATTCAATACAATGTTGCCATTGATCAGTTTTCATGCATGCTAACTCAAACGTGTACTTTTGAAACAATTATTTTTCATTTTATGAGTGTCCGAAATTATATTAAATAGTTATAGCCAGTCAATTTATTTAAACGCAACAACTTAATATCGTAATTTCAGGTTATTTCAACATTATTACGAAAATTTAAAAGGTATTTTGAGGTATTTTTGTAAAACAACTGCAAACGATCCATAACCAGCATACACACGTATGAATAGGCAACACTATCATATGAGAGAGCAATCAGCTGACACGTTCTTACGGAAAAAATTAAAATTTCTTTGATTTCTACGGAACGTTCTACGTATACGGAAAAATTGGACGTCGGTGAGTGTTCGTTTACATGGCACTCTCATAAGACAGGTCGTGTCAGCTGACACGTACTACGTACGTGCGTCGGTGGGTAATTGGACTATAAGTAGCTTCGACGCCCTGGCGCTTGTGCATACACAAAAAAGACGCTGGTGATTCTGCTCCGCTGCTCGCTAAATTTCTCTCGAATTTTACCAAATGCTTGCCAGTTATTTCGAGGAAAATCTACGCAATGCCCATCAAAGCATATCCATATTAAAAAAAGATATTAATTTTTTACCTGCGTTCAAATTTCAAGAAGACAACACAATGAGTAATAACGGATGCGAATTTAGGTTTTTCGCTGTAAAAGGCGCTAATAATGCCATACTTACCCTACGGAACGATTTTGAGCAAAAGTAATTTTAATATAAGGCGTCATTATCACACACTCCATGCAGAATATGAAAAATATGAAAGCGATGAGCGAAAAAAATTTCTTGATGAGATTAAGAGACTTTCTGAAAATCAAACTGATGGAAGTGAGGCTATTGCATCACATAATGTTGCTTCAAATCTTCGAAATTTTATGAAGCTACTAGAGGGCCCGGTAGACTTTTCCTTCATATAAAGCATCTCTACACAGCCCTCTTGTCTGTCACCCACGCTTTTTCCTGATATGTTAGATATTAACCTCATATAAATATGTACCAGTTTTCAGTAATTCCCCAGATATGTAGTCCGGAAAATGTCGTTTGCATGGGAGAACCCACTCCCACTTCTCCCTTCCTCCCCTTTTTTCTTAAGATTTTAGAGATATCCAGACGAAATATATATTTCTGAATTGTTGTGGTGGTGAACAATTTCAGTAAAGTACGATATCTCGCCAACCCAATAAAGTCAGTTGTAACCCAACTTATTAAGTGTACCATACAACACACCAATGTCTACTCAAAGCTTGAATCAATGTGGCAAGCATGATTTCTTTGGGCCTCAATACAATGACAAATTGTGACTGTGTTGATGTCGCCATCAGTGCTTCAGAACCTGGCAGTTCTCTTAATGTATCGTAAATTTACGACTAGTGGAACATCAGCATGGTTTCCATCACGACTGTTCTCATGGCACTTGCCCTGTCAAAGGAATTTGACTCAGTAAACCCACAACCATAATCGAGACATACGGTCAATTCTGTGAGCAACTGCAAATTTTGTGCCTGAAAGATTATCTAACCGAAAATCGTAACCGTTGACAATACAGTCCATGTAACCGCGATTCTAGCGTGCATGGCAACGCTGTCAAAAACAAACTTCGTGGGGTAAAGAGTGCTTATATTGTATTAACTCTTGTGAACTAGTATGTGTAAAAAATTTTGCGGTATTTTCTATCCACAAAAATATGTACAAAACACGTGCAATTTTGCGCGGTTACACGACCTAACCACCTACTTTGGTGGTTACGAAATTGAACTGCAACTTAAGCCGGCAGAATACTAAAAGGATGTACAAGTTCCAAAATATTTATTTGCCGGTAAAACGAATGTTAGTACCACACTAGAATTAGAGCGATAGAGAAAACATCACTTCTCACTAGTCTAGGAAGATGAATCGAAAATCACCTGAATGTGCTACTGGCTTCTAAGGAGCAGAGAAACGGTGCAGCAAATATAAGAGCGTTAAACATTGCGTGGAAAAATGTTCGTAATCCTGCCCAAAAAATGTTTTGGTCCAGGCAAAAGCACCAGTTGTAGCTACAGAGGTATGCGAACATTTTACATAGACACG
The DNA here is from genome assembly GCA_949987695.1 of Merzomyia westermanni. Classification (NCBI taxonomy): domain Eukaryota; kingdom Metazoa; phylum Arthropoda; class Insecta; order Diptera; family Tephritidae; genus Merzomyia; species Merzomyia westermanni. Next base: position 4,516,102 of record OX465290.1, on the reverse strand, counting down.
AGATACTCTTATTGATCACTTCGGTCTTGATACTGTGAGATTGGGGACTAAACCCCGACTCAATTTGCGACACGAGTGGTAAGAGACTTTGTAGATATTGTAACTAACTTGTATTTGAAGATTTGACCCTAATTAAGTAGAAATATCCTTCCTTTATTTATTGTTAAAAGTTGCTTACGGAATAGCAAATCATTATAATGATCGATTTTAAAGTTGTTTATAACATGAGTGAATTCCTGTACATATTTTGATTGTAGAGCATTAGAAAGTTTTTGACAAAAAATTGTATTGCGCGGTTTTTACAGACGTGCTTTGTATAGGTTTCCCCCAATATGTAAACTTATCGAAATTTTAGCAAGTTAAATGCCCATGGCGGCCGCCGTGGTGTGAAGGTAGTGTTGCCGGCCTACCACACCGAAGGTCCATGGTTCGAGCCCTGGTACAGGTAACATCAAAAGTGATTTGAAAAAAGTTTTTCAGAACGGGGTCGCCCCTCGGCAGTGGTTTGGCAAACTCTCCGAGTGTATTTCTGCCATGACAGGCTTCTCAGCAAAAAATTCGTCTCCTTTGTAGATGCCGTTCGGAGTCGGCAAAAAAAAAAAAACTGTAGGTCCCACCAATTTGTAGGGAAAATTCAAATCGGCACACCACAAATTGGAAGAGAAGCTTGGCGCAAAAATCTCTTAGGAGGTTATGATGATATACCTGTTGTATATCGCGCCATAGAGAGAGAGAAATGCCCAAAGTTTAAACAATTTGTTGCAATTATAAATAGCAATATACGTATATTTCGCATGTATTTTTATTTAATTTACTCAAAGCTATGCAAGTATAAACTAAAATTTTACATAAACAACAATGTAAATATTGTGAAGCCAATTATTTACAGTGAATATTGGCAATGCACAGTGTAACGCTTGAAGCCAAAAATCGAAAAAATAATGTACCGAAAATTTTAAATATTTTTCTAGCAAACAACAATTTATACCTAACTAAAGACAGATACAAACTTTTTTTCCCAAATCCCAATATGCGTAAATCCAACTTTTTTGGATGTTTGAGAAATGTAAAGTTTTCAAAGTGATTTCCAACATGTGCCTCCTCTTGAGTTTGCATATTTTTTCCAAAGTTTTATTCCAGTTTGAAAACCATTGGGGTTCATTTGAAAGCGCACCTGCAATTTTTATCTGACATAAAGAGTTAGTCACGTGAGCTAACGAAAAATTTGCTTAAAAGTTTTTCAAAACATTAAAAAAATGAAAAGAGTAAAATTATATATTTGTGTGAGAAAAGGTATTATTTATAACATTACATTAGGTTTGCTCAATTACTTTTCCAGTAAATACTTTAAAAAAAGAGTGTTACTGTGGAATGAAGAGTAATTCTATTAGAAGAGAAAAATTTTACATAAAAGTAAATGAACAAAAATTGGTACGCAAAAAAGCAATTGACATATTTCAAAAATTTATTTAAAAAATAACCACATTTTATTTTTTGATTAGGGAAACCACTTGTCCGGCATCTTGTCAGCAAGAATGTAAGGATTTTACAAATAAACTAAATTTTATCACATAATAGAATTGTTCTATCCATTCATGTAAATTTGAGATTTATTTTATTTTTTGAAAATTAAAAAAAAATATTTATTAATTTTATTTCAATTTGGGTTTGACAGCGAATTCTTTGAGTTTACAAATTTGTACTAGCAACAAAATTACTGGTAAAAATAAGTAAGTCTCTCCAACTCTTACGCTCTCGATTTGGGTTTGTCTTACACATTATTTGAGTTAATGAACACTTGACAGAAAAAGTTAATAAGAATTCGTAACTGCCAGTAATAATTTTTTGTTATTGACAGAACTGTTATATTGCGCATTGTGTTTTAATAATTAGTGAAGGAAATTGTGAAGCTTGATTTCAGTTGGGAATTATTGATGGTAATTTGTGGGGTAAATCTGCGAATTCATAAAGAAAATGTTTATCGGGAAGGTAAATTTAAGAGTTAACATGAGAAAACGGGAATTTTATCTATAAAACCAGTTAAAGGAAAGTGTTTGCACCAATCGAGTGCAAAATGTGATGAGGCGGCTCTGGGAGTACTCGAGAGAAAGGTTCTTCGAAAGATTTGTGGACCTCTACGCGTTGGCGACGGCGAGTACCGAAGAAGATTTAACGATGAGCTGTATGAACTTTACGCAGACGCCGACATAGTTCAGAGAATTAAAACACAGTGGCTTCGCTGGCTAGGCCACGTAGTGCGAATGAGCGAAGATGCTCCAGCCCAGAAGGTATTCTTATCGGCACCCGCCGGTGGAAGCAGAGGAAGAGGGAGCCCACCACTCCGATGGAGACCGATCTGCGATCCCGCGGTGTTTCCAATTGGCGCCAATTAGCGCCAGTTGGCGCAACGCAGAAACGACTGGCGAGCTATGTTGGACGGTCAAAATCGCTCGGGCGGTTAGATGACCATTTAAAGAAGAAAAGAATTATCTTGTGGCCCACTTGCTAAAAATTAATAAGTATATTGAATATGTTTCACATACATATATGAGAATAAAACATGTAAGAAGTATCAGCATAAAGAGATTGCCTGGCAATAGATGTCCAAAATCTATCTCTCTCTATCTCTATGGCGCGATATACAACAGGTATATCATCATAAACCTCCTAAGAGATTTTTGCGCCAAGCTTCTCTTCCAGTTTGTGGTGTGCCGATTTGAATTTTCCCTACAAATTGGTGGGACCTACAGTTTTTTGCCGACTCCGAACGGCATCTACAAAGCAGACGAATTTTTGCTGAGAAGCCTGTCATGGCAGAAATACACTCGGAGAGTTTGCCAAACCACTGCCGAGGGGCGACCCCGTTTTGAAAAACTTTTTTCAAATCACTTTTGATGTTACCTGTACCAGGGCTCGAACCATGGACCTTCGGTGTGGTAGGCCGGCAACACTACCTTCACACCACGGCGGCCGTGCCGCTCACAACCATCCTATTCATGCTACGCTCCGGAACCTGAAGAATAAGCCCTATTTTGAAGGACAAACAACCGTTTTTTAACTATGTTTCAGAATGCTTCTCTCTGCTTAAAATAACTAATTCTAGAGCAATCGGAACACCAATACTACTATGGCTGAAATAACGATTAATTTTCTACAACCCTTGTAAAGCAATATCCTATTTATAGGATGTCAATTTTTGTTTTGTTACAAGCCGGTTTCAGCGATCCGCCATCTTCAGTGTATGTTTTCGTTCTCCCTATTTATAGCATACATTCAACTTATCTGACAATGTAGAAGTGCGGGGTTGAAGTTCTACGGGAATCAGCATTTATTGCCAGTATCATATATTGAGATGTTACTCTGTGTCATGCAGAGCACGATGACAAGCCGCATACAAGTCTACTCCAAAAAAGTTATGCGAAGTTGTAAAAAACGTGTGAATGCAAAGTAACGGATACGCAGTTATATTTTGACATAGTTACCCCGCAGGGAAGTAATAAATAGCGAGATAAATAACTAGTGCTGTAGCGACTAGATCTTTAGTTCAAACTCGGCACTTGAGTGATCATCACAAGTATTTTGAGTTGTTTTTGGAAATATTTACTATTCTTATATTGTCCCTTAATTCTTCAGTTCCCAATGCCGGTATGTGATATGTGTATATATAATTTTTGTCGAGCTGTGGCTCAATTTACTATGGGTGAGTTTCAAAATTATTATCAACTGGTCTTGAGCTAAACATGTGAAATGGACAATCCGTAGCAGCAATAACAAAATTTTATTTAAAATCATTTAAAACTGTAAACAAACACTTTATTGTGGTAAAACTATTTGAATGGATTTCAATGGACTCAATTTTATGGATTATACGGAATGCCAATGACCGTTTTTTTAATTGCAAGCCCAGATGTACATGCGTGTAAAAAAAGCAGGCCTAAGAGCAATCATTCATATATCAGTTCTGTCATACGTATATCAATTCGGCTCTAAGGTAAAATGTCTCGAGCAAAATAGTACCAATAAGCAAACTAGATGTAACCAATAGAATATTTAACTAGTTCGGAACTATGGAAAATTCAATGCAACGGGTACAATTTTCACTTCTAGCTAGTTGACCGCAATGCAAAGAGATTAAAGACTACTGTTAAGTAGTTGAGTATACCCTAGCAGCACACCAATTCAGAACTAGAAATTGTCCCTACAGGGTATAAATCGCTAATATGCTGATGACTTTATGTAACGTACAATTTTGAGCGTAAAGGTACCTCAATAAGTGCGTCACTTCGCCACGTTGTTTAACCGCTGCAGCATCGTCTGCTATCCCCATTCACTTCCTGCTTGTACGAGCTCAAACAAAATGCTACCCGGCATCAATTATCGATATGACTATGTTGTTATTATTTTCATAACGTCGTAAATACTGCACAGAGACAAATTATTGTTGCTGAACAATTTTAGTTGAAGTCGACCACAGTGGATTGCGCAGTGCACTTACATCAACTTACCCCTGGTTCGAAATCCACTGTGGATCTAAAGTATCTAGCACGTTGTAGGCCATTTGAGATGTGACAATACAACACAGAGCTTTGGCCTTGCTCCAGTCTATCAAAAGAACATACGAATATGGAAAAATTCGGCCTCATACCTGCACAAAGAGTTGGCAGCTTTCTCACTCCCCTCACATACCTTGGTTCAGCATAACAGCTCATGCTTGTACATAAACGCTTACGTTACGTGCGCCGGCACAAAAATTGCAAAATCTAAAACCTGTTAAGTGCGGCGAGCTTGTTTCTTTGTAATTCCAATGCTACCAATGTGTCAAGCATCATCAGTTTGTTGTTACCATATCAGCAACAAATCATCATCATGATCTATTTATATGTCAATTCTGTCATAATGATTTTGCTCTGGTTTTTTAATGCTCATTTGCAACAATTTAGTGTGTCAGTAGCACGCTTGTTTTTATTGTAACACGATGTCGCCACAATAAGAAGAAAAAATACATAACCATTAAATTCCCACCACTTTCATTTAAAGTTTATTTATGACTTTGAATTTAATTTTATTAGATGCAGTGTTTCTGAAGAGTTTGATTGGGTAAAGCAGAAAGTTAAAATAAAATAGGTCATGGTGGAGAAAGGCTTGGTAACTCGACGTGAGTTGGAAGATAAACTACGGTTGGTTTTTTGAATAGAAAATAATATTTTCTGCAAAGAAAGCATTTTAGTTTCCAACATAATCTCCTTATAGCTCGTGTCCTCTGACGTTTTACGATTTTTGTATTATTCCTTGCAAGGATTACTATTTTCAAGTCGATCGAAAAAGGAATTTTTTTCCGTGATGACTTTGTCATGTGTCCTGATTTTCTCAATAATAAGAATTTGCCTTAGCTTCGCTTGAGGTTTTTAAATGAAAAAATTAATGCTTTTTCTGTTTTTGTTTAAACTCATGAGGCTTTCGGATTTAAATGGCTTGCAAGGAGTCTTTTACGAGGTGGTAGGTGGTGTGAGCAGTTGCATTTAAAATTACTGGCGGACAAATCCAAAAAGTATCAAACTTATCGAACAACGATCTGTCTTAGGAGATTTTCTCCCAATATCCTCAATGAACTTTTTACTAGTTTTGTATCGGTGTGTGATGTTACAGCCATAAAGTATCAATAACGACTGCCTAACGATAAGCTCAGTGTTTATTAACACATCGGGCTTCCCATTAGAAGCAATATACTTGGGACCAGAGACCCGAATGACCCTTTTAATATTTTCTTTGTTTCGAAGAGCTCTTTTCCGAAAGTGAGGAGACTAAGCTCAGCGGTTTCCTTCACTTCAAGACATGAAGGGAAGTAAAGGACCAGCTATACCCATAGCCCAAACACTTCATTCCTGATTTCAGAGAAACTTGAAAAGCGCTGCCATCTAATTGTCCACCATTCACTAGGGGCAGTAAGGATGCAGAACCTTCGACCAGTTGAGAATTTCATCATACTGCGGGGTTGTAACTATACAGACAACCCTAACCGCTGATATATTTCTACGAATAAAACGCTAGGGCGTTGTGGAAAAATTAGCTATCGTTTATTGGTGTTGTTGTAACAGTCGCGCTGTTTACTAGGCCGCACTCTGATGGATGTGGATTAAACAAACTTTTTTAATAAGAGATCGCAGAGAAATTCCTTCTCACCTTCCGATTCCGCTGTTATGGAAACATCACCTTAAATTTATTTAAAAGAATCATCGAGGAAGGGAAGGTCACTCAACAACTTAAAATTAGTTTGAAAGAGCTGCAAATTTATCAGTGAACCGTGAGTAGTTTAAACAAAGTTTCTAAATACTCACAAGCGCGTGAGTGAATCATACGAGATATACGAACAAGCAAGCTGTTAACTGTGGCACATCATTATCTCAAAGTTGAAAAGAAAGGCTGGCAGGATGGCAACGTTGTGCCAGCTTGCAGTGATGCATGCAACCAAAAAACCCAAATTACACTGAAATTACAACTCACAACATGCGATATCTGCGCCGAAGTAGCTGACAATATGCAAGTCATACTTAGTAGTAGAGCTTGTGGATGCTTTTGGCGGTGACAAATGAGAGCTCACAAGTGTACGTGAGTGGGAAAATACGCGCTTCAGTCCGCATGACTCACATGCATATGTATATATGTACATAGTAAATCACTTTGAAGTGCTTGGATTGACCACTTAACCAATATACATACATGCGCACTAGCCCTGTAGGAAAATGTTCTAGTTCTGATCTGGTGTGCTTCTAGTGAATTTGGAAGCTCACTTTCTTTTATATGCAATCAACTGGCGAGTTTAACATTGTGATACCCACATGGCAACCTTGCGATACGATCCCTTTTCGATAATCCCGAAACAGCACGAAATTCTAGGAAGTATACTTATTTGTTTAAGAATTCACGAAATTTCTAGCCACAATTGAAATTTAATTTATCATATTTATTTAGTTTGTATCTTTTTTTTAATCTTATAATTTTATTGGAGCTATTCTTTCATATCATATTTGTATAGCCACACTATAACGAAAACGGCTCCAGTGATTTGGATAAAATTGTGTATGTAGATAGTGTATCACATTCGAAGAATTTCTATCTGGGTATCGCCGCCCATGCTGCTTTTATAGGGTTGCATTTTTTGTAATAAAATAAGATATGCCAATGTGGTTATAAAAAGATATATCTCCCAGGGTTGCCACCTAAAACATCATATCTGTAGGATTGACAGAGGAACGGACAACAAGAAGTGAACAAACCTATTAGGTACTTTATGATACAATCCTACCGATGATAGATACACACAAAAAGTTGACGAACGAGAGTTGACGCTAGCTTGACAAAAAACCTAAAGAACAGTTTCTAACTTACCTTCGTAAAACACGCATCATTATATAATACGTCTAATTCTTATAATTTTAATAAAATAGTTTATAAGTTCAGAAGAACTTTCTATATTTTATTTTATCCGCTCTTATCTCGAAAACCACCTGACCTATGTGTATGAACATTTAAATAAAGATAAAATGCAACATGTCAAGCTCTGCTACCTAATTGTTGGCACTACAAAGCTTTTACAGAGTTGTGACCTTTTTTAAGTTTTTTAAATTGAGTGAGATATGGCAATATGGTTATCAAACTAAAATTATGTTGTGTCGTTTTCAGAAAAATATTCCAAAGTAGATTTACCGCATAGGGTTGCCACCCTTTCTTATTATATTTAGTTTTAAGCACACGCGCTTCTATCTTGAAAACGTCATGACACATTTCTACGAAATTTTGCAGAAGCTATCTGCTGCAATCTAAGCGTTGCCACTTTTCAGGTCTTTACAAAAAACCGAGAGAAATGCCAATATGGGTATGAAAGGAATGTGGTTTATGTTATACATTTTACAAAAATATTTCTTTGGCTATGTATTTAGTAAACTAAATTATAAGGCAACCCCGGTGAAATTTTATTTAATATATTTGATGTAAAAGCTGATTTTTTGTGGAACGATTTTCCGTCATCCCTTGTCAAGTTTGGTTTTGTGACAAACCGGTTTCGGCGTTCTGCCATTTTCAATTCCTAGTTTCGTTCGAGAAACTTGACAAACTTGACAAGGGATGACGGAAAATCGTTCCAACAAAAATCAGCTTACTACCCTGTCGGAAGATCAACACAACAAAATAAATGATGTACAAGTTTTTTTTATTTTTTAGGACGTAACATTTAGCTAAGAAAATTTCATTTTAAGTCGTAAAAGAGGGTCTTTATGGGACAAATAAAAAAGACATCAATTTGTCTGTATGTGTGTTGGGCATCACTCGAAAACGTATCGCTATAATTGAATGAAATTTTCACTGGTGTATTGGGATTCGGAATCCATTTTACATGACGGAAATCTTTTTTTTTCGCAGAATGCACTTGTGGCGATAAAAGTGGGTTCAAAGGGGCGCATTCGCATAATGCGTGGATTAAAATTTAACGAATATTTTTTCAAGGCGGCTAAGCTAAAGTTCTTGAGCTGAGTACGATACATACAGGGTGTTTTTTTTACAGGTTTGTTTTTCGAATAGAGATAAAACTGGCATTTTGTGGTCAAATCTGGCAACTCTAATGTCATTTATGTTCAGTTTGGTTTGCCATTTCATCATGAACAGGTTGACAAAAGAACAACGCTTGCAAATCGTGCAAATTTATTTCGAAAATAATGGTTCAGTTCGCGAAGTTTACCGTGAGCTCCGTCCATTTTATGGTCGACATAATCGTCCATCAGAGCAATTAATTCGGTTAACCATGGATCGTTTTCGCACTACGTTTACTCTATGTGATAATACGCATCCGCAGAGACGTCGAACAGTGCGCACCGAAGAAACAATTGCCGCTGTAGAGCAAAGTGTTGAAGAGGACCCGAATGAATCGATTCGCCACCGTGCACAGCAATTGGAGCTTTGTCCATCAACTTTATGGAAGATTTTGCGCAAAGATCTTGGCTTGCGACCTTACAAGATCCAGCTTGTGCAAGAATTAAAGCCGCGAGACCATGCAATGCGTCGTGATTTTGGTGTATGGGCCGAAAATGAGATTGATTTCGATGCTGATTTTCATCGCAAAATTTTGTTCAGTGATGAGGCTCATTTTTGGTTGAATGGCTACGTCAACAAGCAAAATTGCCGCATTTGGAGTGAAGAGAATCCACATGAGACCCTTGAAACGCCATTACATCCACAAAAACTGACTGTTTGGTGTGCTCTATGGGCTGGTGGAGTCATTGGGCCATACTTCTTCCGCAATAATGCTGGAGAGGCAGCTACCGTTAATGGAGACCGGTATAGAGCCATGATAACCGACTATTTTGTTCCCGAATTGGATGGCATGAATGTGGATGAGTTGTGGTTCCAACAAGACGGCGCTACATGCCACACAGCGCACGTCACAATCGATTTATTGAAGGAAACATTCGATGAGCGCATAATTTCGCGGAATGGACCTGTCAATTGGCCACCAAGGTCGTGTGATTTGACACCATTGGATTATTTTCTTTGGGGATATGTGAAGTCGCTCGTCTACACCAACAAACCAGAAACGTTAGGGGAATTGGAAGCCAACATTCGTGGCGTTATTGCCGACATACGGCCCCATATGCTCGAAAAAGTGGTTGAAAATTGGACCTGTAGAATTGGCTTTATTCGAGCCAGCCGCGGCGGCCACATGCCCGAAATCATATTTAAACATTAATGGCATAAAATTATCCTTCCAATAAAGGCAAATTGATGGACCTTAAAACGATTTTCTTGTGCTTTATTTCAATTCGAAGTTCTATACCCCTAAAAAAAACACCCTTCACATGGTAGATTAAAATATAATAATATATAAGTCATTTTTAAGAAGAAGATAGAGGTGAATTCCTTATTAAAAATACAAACCGTAATATTGAAATTGTCTAAGTGAGGGTAATAATCTTCGGATGGACATCATACCTGTTACGCAGAAGTAATTATGAGTAGTCCGAAATGGATCGATAGAAGCAAAAAAGACAATTGACAATGAATGTATGTTTGTACTAGGAACTGGAATTGAATGGTTTCTGCATAGATTATCGGTTGACCGTGATAAAAGTTATAAACTCAAATTGAAGCAGTAAATGCTTGCCATGAAGGGACACACTGAAAATCTATCAGCTATAACTATAAGTTATAATTTAGCATGTTATATCTGGTACAGAACTAGAAATCTTTTGCAATATATACTGAGTTTCCTGCAAGGTAGTTGCAACATCATATACACACTTGCTTTGCGGAAAGTGTTAATGAGTAGATGGAGTAAAGCTATCAATGTACTTTAGTCCTAGTTAATGTTGTCGGAGACCATATGACGCAATGGTTTATGGGTGCAGGTTGTACGGTGTGGCATAAAAAGGGAGGAGAAATGCAAGGATTTTACGAAGGCAAAGTGTCCATCTAACTATGATTAAATGGTGCTCTTTCACAGCTGGTGTTGGGAACAATGTTGTTGCAGCTCCTGCTGCCGCTTTTATTTTACAGTTGCTGGATTAAAAATGCTATAAAATCTGTAACAAAACTTCGGGTAAAGCAAACATTTTGAAGCTTCTTTATTGTGTGCAATTAAAACACGTATGCATGATAGAATAGAGAGGAGACACACACACACACATTTTACTATGAAAAGAGTTGGACAAAGGCCTCGAATGAATGCATTGAAAATCCTCCCTGTGCTTAGCACATACAAACACATTCATGACTTTGTAATCATTTTACACGTGCTGAGCGCCCACATTTTCAGCATTTAGTTCGGTTAAAGTATACACAACCAACCATTAGTTTGCCTCGTATTTCACACTGCCGCAATGTGTTGCAGATGGATACGGCATTTGGTGCAGTATTCCCCAGCTGTGAGTCGTTCCATGCTTCCTTCCGCGTGCCGCAGTGCTTTTCAATAATGAAAATTTCAATTTTAATGACTTCAAACAGCGTGAAACATTGTTGTCAGTAAAAATGCCGTTGACTTTCACGCATTATTATTGTTCCATTTGTTGGTGTTGTTGTTAAGTCCGCGTTTGATGCCCAAATATTGCACAGCACTTTTTAAGTACTTATTTTCACTGTAAGCGTGGTACCAGCTCCTTCTCGGTGTTGTTGGTGGTCATAGCATTTGTTTAGCGTGACGCTGCAATTGTTGTGGCATGCTATTTACAGCTAGGATTTGGCAACATTTGAAAGTTTCAGCAAGCGCAATGGAGTTGACGAATTTATTTGAGCACAACAATGAAATTACTATGTGATAAACTCATTTAACTTATAAAGGGAGTACTGCATATACTCATTTGGATATTTGACATTGCAGCCAGGGGCTTATCGTCATTCATTGGCGCTGTAAGCTTCAACTCCATGACTAGCTTCTTGTTGATTTAGGCGCTTTGAAATTTGGCTCGTTTTTTTCTTTTTGTGGATTTGTCTTGAATCTATATTTATTGTAGCAATGAGGAAAAGAAAAAAAGAGATGAACAATAATGTTTAGTGAAATTAAGTACATTTAAACCTATTCGTCAAAAGATTAAGTATGTAGTTTTGTTACAAAGATGTTTTTGAAACGATATACATTATTATTTTTCATAAATTAGCGTCAAGCTGTTATGATACAGTTCTATATTATAAAATAAATTTTCCGCTTCCCTTTTTTTGAGTATCTTTCTATAATGTTTTCAACGTCGATTTTAATATCATAATGTATGTGTAAAAGTGCTAAACCAATGAGCCTCTCTTCAGTCATAGTTGTTCGTAACCATGTTTTTAATCGCCGAAGGGTAGAAAAACTTCTTTATGGAGAAACATTACTGACTGATCGTGTAGCCAGAATGTGCCATAGCATCCTTATCAGTTGAAATCATTTCCGTCGCAGTGATTAAAAACTTCTACATCCGATTTTGGTAACGATTTTTTTTGTCCAGAGTTCGGACCAAACTTCATACTCTCCTGTCAAATGGAAGGTAGTTTTTCCTTATTTTTTCAAGGAATATGAGTATCGTTCGCCTATAGATTTTACCAGTTTCGAAGCATTTTTTTGCTTTGAAAGAGTATCATTTTGTACAATTTTTGACGGCAGAAGTAAATGCAAATTAGAAACTTCCAACGTTTCTTCTGGCAATCTTTCTTGAAGGTCAAGTATAATATGGTCTAATAAAGGAACGAAAAATCGCTTTTCGATAATATTCTTCGGCAGTAGACGCGCTAAAGTTAGAGCGATATATTTGTAATTTTTCCAAACAATTCCAAAAAATAACCATTCGCATTCGCCCTTTAATTTCGTAGTACATTGAGTGTGCTATTCAAAGCACCTTCTATTGATTCAAATCAATATAAGGAGCTTGCAAAAGTAGACTCAATGGTTGCGTTACTGAAAGAGCAGTGCTCAAACAAATCATTGAAATTATGAATTCTGTGTCGCAAATTGCCTTTATCAACGAACGAGCTTCTGAAGTTGTTGTCGAAATATTTCATTCGATTTCAATTTTACGGAAATCTAAAAAAAATGCATTTGAATTTAGGGAAAATTAGGCACGTCCAATATTTCTTTAGATCTGAGGGGGGAGAGATCGCCCCCTCGCCCCCTCCCCCTGTATCCGCTGCTGGGGTCGCTTCTGTACCAAACATGAGCGCTTTCTTTTATTTCCCTCTTAGTAATTTTCAATTTCCATTATACCCCAAATTAAAAATAAAAAGTTTTTGATAATTGTATTAATATTAGTTTTCAGAATACTCAAGCGTACGTACCACTGATATATCTTGCGCTCAATGTAGTTCACTAAAATCATTGATGTATATTGCAAGGCCGTTTGTTGGTCTTTATATTTTATTGCAATGGGAAACCCAACATCGGCTATTCTTATGGAAGTGTTTATGCAAAACCTGGAAAAGAAGTATATATAGGAATTGAATTCCAAATTAGGCGTGTTATTTTATGCTAGGTACGTGGATGATATCATATGCGTTTTAACTACCAAGAACGAAGAGCAAGCACTGGAGTACCTCAACCAGCAGCACGGGAACATAAAATTCACAATGGAAACCGAAAGAGACGGAGGAATCAATTATCTAGACCTCACAATAAGTATTGATAAAGCTACAAATAAATTCAACTACGACATACAAGGAAACCAACGGCCACCGACACAATAATACATAATACCTCGAACCACCCACAACAACATAAAAATGCAGCGCTAAGGCACTTAGTACATAGATTAGAAAGACCACCTCTTACACAATAAGCATATAGAAGAAAGCTTGGAATAATATATAACATCGCTACAAACAACGGATATAAAAAAGCACTAGTAGATAAACTCAGAAGAGACCTTAGAGAACAAAAAAGAAACAATGGAGAAGAAAGTACACAAACCTGGACGACAATGACATATACTGGAAGGGCAACATATAAATTAGCAAATTTCCTTAGAAAATACAACATCAACACAGCGTTCAAAGCATCGAACAATTTAGGACGGAAGCTAAGAACCAAAACTAACTCAGAAGATCGGTTTAGCAGCCATGGTGTATACAAGCTCATTTCTGAATGCCAGCACAGTTACATAGAAGAAGAACGAGGTTCAGAGAACACATTAGAGATTACAACAAAAAGACACGGAATCCAACCATCATACCAGAGTCCCACTTTGCGAATCACATGGTGGGGAATTTATGCCTCCCCGGAAACATCAATAAAACAGTCAAGGTCCTACATGTACACACAACGTATTCGTAAACATGGAAATCTACAAACAAAAAACATTCGAAGGTAGAATAATAAAGGAACAGACAAACACTGTTTCCGACACAATATTCGAACATTTAAAATTAACACAAAACAGCAAACGATCAAAAACAACAAACGAGCAAGCGAGGGCAAACAACAAAAATCACCAACTTTTACCTGCCTCAGTCAACCACACAAAAACCGATTGGTGCAAACCAACCCCCTTTCTGAATGTACACACACAACGCATACATAAACAGGCACCCACGCTGACATTACCTGCTACCTAGAACTATAAATACAAGACAAACCGACAACAACAGATCAGAACGAAAATCGACAGTGATGATGGCACAACGCCAAAACTGGTTGGTTTCAAAACCAAATTTGACAAGGGCTGACGGAAAATCGTTCCAATATACATCAATTATTTACCCTGTCGGAAAAAAAACAAAACAAAATAAAGCCACTAAAATCAAGTAATCAAATTAAATTACAAACAAAAGCTGTTATATGTACGTTTTAACGCCACTGTCTTAACCGCAGCTTACATATGGCTACGAATACGTTTACGTATGTACGAGTATGTATAGTTGCTCAACTGCTATCACCAAACCGCCATCGCGCCTCTTTTCCTGAAATCATGCGAATTAAGCGCTACAATTCAGTTACAAATGTGCATTATTAAGGGAGAAGTTACACCGATCAGTACGCTAAGCCACTTACTAAGAGTATTGAACGTCATTAAAAGCAATCTTGCAACCGCAATTTTACCAGAGCCTTAGAAGCTTAGTAGCCCATTTACTGCCCGAGACAATCAGCACACATCAATACATATAAAATAATAATCATTGTCAGAAGTACTATACACTATAAGCATATGTATTTATTTATATATGTATATAAGGGTATATCTACAACGTGGCAAGTAGAGTTCATAATTTTAGAGTATGAGTAGGTTTTGGTATTTCGACTCTACCCACCATTTTGTGGCAGCAGCCTCTATGCAGCCAAGATAGTGCCATAGAGACAGTTAATAATTTCTCCATTCGACCCTCATTCCGGCTCACATATTACAGGGTTCCAGCCAGTCTATACAAATAACTAGGGCAATGTAGAATATCGCGAAGGCTTTACGAAATATATGCAGATAAGAAAGTTAAGCGTTATGGTTATGGTTACGGTTATGGGTATTGTTATGGATATAGTTATAGTGATAGTTACGATTATGGCTATGGTTATGGTTAAGAAAGTTTTTCTACAACACCTGACTTTGGCAGAAGAGGAAGGCCGTGGACCCCACTGCGATGAAAATAATAAGTGAAGGTGTGTCTAATTTGCGCGTTTTTTTATCAACGGCTGAAAAGAATGATTTTATATTGTAGCCATGGTTTTCATGAACTAAAAAACTCCCCAAAGTTGGGAACATTCGTCCAACCGCAACTACTTTTGAATTTATTCAGAGTGGCATTCCTTATTTCTTATTTCTAGTGGCCTTCTTTAATGCCTGCCTAAACATCACTTTTGCGATGACTGTGGTCTTTACGAAGTTGTTAGGTCATTGTCCCACTTCTGGAACACCCAGCAGAAAGCTCATCCTTAACCTTCTTGGAGATTTATTGCAAAAAATTGTTGTTGTTATTAACTTTTGGACCTTCCTTAAACATTCAGGTGGAAGAACTGCATAATATTTTCGTTAAGGCACACTAATGTACATAGTAACACACATATATTCTTATCTACAGACTCAATTGACAGACGCCTCTTGAGGGTAAATGTAAAAATAAATTTTTGATGATTGTGTGGATTTGAATCATTTGTTTGGCATTAGAAAGGATGATTGACTTACTGAATGCACGAATGACGCTTTGATTGACTAACATTTTTTCACAAATACCTACAGATTTGAATGTAGTACAGAGTATGTTTATCTTCACACAGTCTAAGTACGCACAAAGCCTTATTATCCAAAAGAGTGTGGTAACAAATCAAATGTTTACATTCCAATTTGCATTTAAATACAATTTTTTTTTTTGCAAATTTAATATCATTTGCGAATTTGGGAGCGCAAATCAAAGAAATCAAAAAAAAAAAAGAATGGCTATTGGGATTTAGATAGGAAATAAATAGAAATGTTTAAGTAATAAGCTTTGTGCTTTATTTGCGAATTTAGAATTTGAACCGATGTTATGCGTAGAATATCAAATTTTGTATAATCAGCTAAGCATAGTTAACAGATTATATTAATTTTATTCCTCTACCTGTAGGACGTAACGGTATGCACGAACACGGGCAAAAAGAAATTGATTAACCCTGATCAGTTCATTCGTCTGTCTGTAAACATGGTAATGAAGCAAATTTCAAAATTTAAAATCTGGTCCTAAGATTCAGTGACACCGCTCAATTTTCACTGAGTAAATTTTACAAATATACAAATCAATCATAAGCCGAAAACGAAGTCTTAAGAATTTCGCCCATTTTGCCATTTGAAATCATATCCTAAACGGTTTTTGATTTCTTATTCATTTCTATATTTGTAAAATTTACTCAGACCATTCCCACTTTTATATTAAAGATCACAGCGCATATAATAGGCAATATATCTGCAAAAAATTGTTTTATATCAACGAATTGAGAGAATCGATATTTCTGAAAGCAAAAGAGGTATAGCACTGAAAGTTTTCAAATTACGTACAAAATAATATGGTGTATACACGAAAAAAATCTTACACTAATTTACTCCCGTGGTACCCGTGTACCCCATACGTATGACCTTTGACTAGGCAATAAAGAATAATACAGTACATTTTAATATTAATTATAATTATTGGTTTTTAGCTGCACATTCCTCATAAACTTTCTATTATTCGAGCGCAGTCTGTATCACAATAAATAAAAGTTCGAATGAAAAAGTAACATTACTATGTAAAAAATAAATTGAAGACTTCAACACAGTTGATAGTTGAAAGGGAATTGAACTTCAACAAGTAGCCGGAAAGCGTCGAACAACTAAAACCCTTTCACTATTTGAGCAACACAATTATAAGAGAAACTAACGGTTAGGACTTCGGTACCTATCCCTGTCGTAAGAGGCTACTAAAATCCAAGATCCGAAGGTTCAAGTTGTAAAATAAATCGTTCCCTCTGCTGGTACCAATAACAAGAAAGCTGTATCTTGAACAAATGATGGCTGCAAGTGGAAGAATTTAATGTCACTGGCACGATCTTTAAAATCTTCATAACTTTCTATCGGTGGGACTCTTAATGAAAATAAATCTTATAGTAGGAGACGAAAGCAACGAGCACAAGATAACCAGTAGCTATTTTTACAACGTTCCAGAAATGCCGTAAACTACCAATGTTCATAAAGAACTTCAAAGCACGAATTAAAAAAAAAAATATGTATTATTTCACCTAATAAAGGACTGAGAAGTTGTTCAATTAAAACTGATAAAAGATGGAACTAACGGTTTACCAGTTATTAAAATGTGTCTTAATTCACTTAACGAAATGCCGTGAGACCAGGAAGCTATATTTTGAATGCAATAATGCGATTTGTGGCTGCTGCAGTGGTGTTGCTGCCCAACAGCACAGAAGGTCCCATATTCATGTGACGAGACAAGTAACATCAAAACAGGGTCGACCCTCGGAATTGGCCCGTGTTTAACTTTACTTTTCCTACAGACCTACACGACAAAGAAAGGTTGCTAGGCTAGGTTCGTGGTACTTCCGTTAGAAGGTTTCGATGACAATGCTAGGTAAGAAAGGTGACGACTTGGCAGAGCGAAGCATCGCTTATACACCAACAACAGTACGACCAAATGAGGTAAATTTTGCACCTTACCAACACTTTCACAAGGGTAGGGCATAAGCTCAATATAAAAGCTTAATCATATAACGTGGAAAAGTCACCTATGCCATATGACTCCTGTGCTTGGCAGGTGCATTTTTTGGCAAAACTTTGTTATGGTAAATCTGTAGCAATACGGTCTTGCTAGTTCCCAATCGTAACGGCTTCATCACTGGAAAAGGACTGTCACATCACCAGTTTTTTCATGATACAAATCAATTCACAAAGGGGTTTCTGAACTTAAAGCATTATATTTTTAACTAAGCTAACTTCAGATCAAGGTGTACGATATGTTTAACCATTCACCTAAGGGAAAGCAGAGTTTCCGGTCAGAGCTCATGTGCCTATTATTGACTTTCTAAGTACACATACCGTAATGGCTGTTCTCCAGTGCAGTTGGTTTAACGGGGTAATTTTTCAGTATCCTCAGAGACTATTAAAGCAGGCGCAACATTATCGTACTTTAATATCAACCATGCGGATCAGTTTTTGGACTAAATTAATACCAGCATTTTTCTAATGCTCGCTAGGCGCCAATCTTATTGATATCTTCAAATAAGAATTGCAGTACAAATACAAAAATTTAAATTTTAGTTTTTTAGTAGATGGAGAAACCCGGCTAATGGCTAAAAATTTACAACACCACAAGTACAAATAAATATGCCTGTTGAGGATCACTCATAACTTTGTTAAATTAGCCAAAAGTAAGGTAACAAAAATCATAACATTTCCCACAAATGTTCGTTGTCTTCAGAAACGAAACTCTGCCCAAAAGGAGAACAATAACAATAGCATCTGCTGCGACACCAATAAAGTATACAACAGATCAGAGGCACGTAATCGGGATGCAATAGCATTAAAATTGCATGCACAAGACGTCAGCAATGACAACAACTGATAAACAAAGAACAACAAAAATAAGACCTCACACACATACATTAGGCCGCTTCAAAAACTAATAAGATTTCTGGAAAATTCACTTAAAAAAGTTAGGGAGATAAAATTCAAGGTATATTTCGGTCGCATGTCACTGACGCTGTCGGAACAGATAAAGGGCCGGTTTCACCAACGCGACTAAGACTAAAACTAAGTCGTGACTTAAGTTAGCTCAGATTCGGGACTAATTTAATTTTGGGTTTCGCCAACTTAGCGACTTAAATAATTTTCAATACAGCTGTTTTATGCATAGTAGTATTATTTCATACCAGACAACTCTGCGCATCCCTATACCCCAGTGCGAAATGGGCATGTATGGCCATAGACGAAGGAATGTATTGATCTAACACCCACTTATCTTTAGTTGGAAGGTACTACAATTTGCGCTTAATTGAAAACGATAGTTTCTTAATGGTTCCATGCTAGACAACAAGCCTTCACATGCATCTACGCATACGACGTAAAAGTTATGCTTGACGAATTTTCCGGCTGGGACATTGTACAAAACAAATTAGGAGCATTACTGACATTTAGGTTTTGAAAGACAGCAACACTGACTTAGTCAAGAATAAGTCAGCTGGCATTCTGACTATGGTGTGACTTAGTTAAGTTAGATGGTGAACCTGAAAAAGTTAGTCAAGTCGAGCTGGTGAAACCGGCCCATAATCTCCTAAAGGTGGACACTTAATGATTCCAATCGGTTTCGATAATTTTGCTTTATCTCGTTGATGAGACTAGGTCGCCTATTTTTCTTATAACTTTAAATGAGCTTTTGTAGTATTTTTGCATATCCTTTGCTATCTCTGATATGGATTCACCTATTTGGAATGAAATGAAATGAAATATGGGTAGCAAGCGATATGTATTTTGGGTTGTATATTTCTAGGTAGGGCTATCAGATAGTGTTGCTACCCTACACTATTATATTTTTTTTCTGGTATTATTTTAAAAAACGATTTGACGAATTTGGGATAACTTTGGTCGATAGGTAATGTAAATGTAGCATTGCAAGTTCTCCTACTTAAGTATTACCTCTATCTAAAACAAACTAAAATATACGAAAACCTCGAAAAATGTCAAAAAAAGATTGGCCAGCCTGTTTTATATAACTCGTAATTACTTTTTGTGCCATTACAGTGTTGTTTTACTAGGTATAGATAAGTTGTTTTTCGAAGTTCCAGCCTCCTCTTTTGTTCTAATGCTCTTGCCAGAGAAAGAATATGCCCTCTCAGGTAAAAGTTGGCACTATCTGGTTGGGACCCATAAGTGTTCGGGTAGCAGCCAATTTTCGGCACCTAAAACAAAATCTCGGCTTTCATCGATTTTTTTTCTGAAACAGTCTAATGTATATGCTATGCAATGGAAAAATATACGAATAACTGATGCGAACAGCAATGGTAGTGGCAACGGTAAAATCAAAAGGTGATTGTTGCCAATCACAACAGCACGAACAATGGCTGATAGCAATGCAAAAGAAAACAAACATAAAGATAATAAACCACAACAACAAAACAAACAAAGAAAGACCATTGCGACCATTTAAAACTGTAAGTTTGACAATGGCGCTCACGAAATACACAATAAGCCACGTAAAGCCCAAAGTTAACCAGTCGTGTGGGTTGGTTTGATCAAGGAGCTCAACTAGAGCTAGGGTATCTGAAAGCTGCACCATAGTTGCAGTGAACAACAACTCACCAAATGCACACAGCACCCGCACAAACGAATGCCTAGAATTAGAAGAAGAAAAAGAAGCGTTGGGTTGACATTGCTATCTGGGGAATTAAGTGTCAAGCTGGCTGTAGTCTGGAGTTTGACGTAAAGGTTGGTGTTGCCGTTGGCTGTCGTGTTTGCAGACCAAGGCCGATTGCGTGCTGTGAAATTTCTCATGAAGCACGTCGACTGCGGCAACACATTAACACAGTGAACGTGAGCGTTTTGAAGCAAAAACATGAAAAAATTAAACGGAGGAAAAATAGCAATAGCTATTGTAAATAGTAAAAAAAACTGTAATAGAGTAATTGCAGAAAAAGGTGTTAAGAAGTAAATACGAGGAGTAAAGTAAAACCAATAAGTAGAGAAATTTGAAAAGCGACACAACATCAAACAGCTTGTGAAGTGGCTGTGTATGGCAGTGATTTGAGGAGGATAGAAGATTGTAATAAAATTAAGATGAAGCACGAAAAGTGCTTTATCACCTCTATTTCTGCCACAACAATAAATTGATAATAAATGTGTGGGACTTTTGCTGTGCTGAAGAAGTCGTTTATTTGACACGAACCCAAATGGAAATTTAAATTAAATTACTTTTTTCAAATAGATATGTAAGAAGTTTATTAACTGGCGATAATGAAAACTGCGGTATGAAGAGGTGAAGAGCTGAGCCCCGTTATTAAAATGTTTTTGAAACTATGGCAACAATTATGATTAATGGAGCTATTCTTATTAATCTTAAGATAAAGCCCTTTTATATCGCACCTAACCTTTACAATCAGGCTAACGATATACAGAGGTTTTCCATGTTTTCACTTAAAAATTTATTTTATTTTTATTTGAAAGGAACAATCTATAGATCTACGATGCTAGGCGGCGTGTAGTGTCGAAGGGGCTTCAGTATTTTATTGGGGTCTCTCCTGGGGTGCAACGCAATAAGCTGCAAGGCTTATAATAATATTCTGTTAAAAGCAATGAAAGGGAGAAGAAGGTGCCAAATTTTAATGTCTGTTTTTGAATAGAAAGTAAAAGAGCGAACGGCATTATTCAAGCCAAGAACGCGGCAGGTGGAATCCCTGTTGTTGTTGTGGTAACGACAAAAGCACTCCCCGAAGGTTTTGGGGAGTGGTGTCGAATTAACAGTCCTTGGCTCGATTTGAACCCGGTACGCTCCGGTACTCCCTTGCGGTACTGCCCGGCTGTCGTGGTAGCGATTTATGACCAGTAAAACCTTCTAGGTCATGTCACCCCTCCTTCCGTAAGGAAGGATAAGATGGGTAATGAGAGAGAGGCATCATATCCGTAGATCAACCATCGAGTTGCACGTCATTACGCATATTAGTCGGCTCTTACGATCGGTATGCCTACCTCGGGCATATTCTAAGCCCCTAACCCGCAGGGGCTTGTGGAATCCATCTTCAAGCGGTGTTGGATAAGTATCTCGCTTACCGTAATATCACTAAGAAGAGAAAACTACAGACGGCGATGCCATCCCATCATTCGTGGAGATTGCAAAGTCATTGGCGGAGACCGTTTGGGATAAAATCTTGGTCGATCTTGTTGATGCGATAGAAAACAGAGGCAAAATTGTGCCGAAGAAGTGGGTAGAGATTAGGACAAGGTTGTCCTCAAATGGTCATAGAGTACGTAAAGGCTCAGAATCTAGTCTAGATTTTATAGCGAGGACGAGCAGTGAAAGTACTTATTGGAAAAGAGATTGCTGGGCTTAAGTAGCTTCGGGGGGACTTAAAATTTAAGTTCATACCAGTCGCTGATATTCGAAGGATATTCAGGACTTGCCGAGGATGGAAAGCGGTAGCTCGGCGCTGGTGCAATATTTTACATAAATGCGTACAATATTGCTTAACTGAAGATATCGGATTTCGCTAGAGGTACCTGGCTTGTTAAAAATGAGTTAATGAAAAGTAGGCGGTGGCAGAGTCTTCTTCCTAAAAATTAATTTGTTGCCACAGTTTTAATCTTAACACAAAGGCTAGCCATTTTAGGAGTATTATGTAATGAATATTCCCTTTTTTGTGTTTTCCAAAATATGCCACACTTAAAAATTGGTGAGGATATAATCCGAGTTTGCCCATTTTTTATACCGATTAAAGAACCTGCGTACCAAATTTTAGTAAGATATCTGAAGATTTGCCCAATTCAATTTCTCCTTTCCTCTGGAACACTTTGAAATATATAAATGTATCTCTACTCTGCAGCAAAATGGACCTGCTGAGAACTACAGTAGTTATAATACATTAGACGACACCACTATTTCTAGCTCAATCCATAAGTAAGCAATGCTCTGTCTGTCTACTTTTAAATGGCGATGTCATTGGTGATAGTAACTGTCGCACCCTGTGGGATAGGGGTTTAGAATATGCCCGAGGTAGGCATACCGATCGTAAGAGGCGACTAATATGCGTAATGACGTGCAACTCGATGGTTGATCTACGGATATGATGCCTCTCACCTCGCATTACCCATCTTATACTTCCTTACGGACATGACCTAGAAGAGTTCACTGGTCATAATAATAATAATAATTCCCAACGGATTACCCACCATATCCCGCCCGACCGGCGCGAGGGGCGCATCCGCATAACGCGCGGATTATTCGTTCGTGCCGAGTCGTTGAAAGGCTTTGGTTTGTTAATCGTCGAGATCTAAAACTGCTCAGCTACAGAGAAAACCTCATCAGCTAAGTAAAGTAGATATAGGATAGATTATACATTAAGAAATAACTAGTTAACAGAATAAAATTATTGTTAAAAGTTAAAATAGAAGTCAAAGAATAAAAAACAATTATCATAAATCGCTACCACGACAGTCGGGCAGTACCGCAAGGGAGCACCGAAGCGTACCGGGTTCAAATCCGTCCAAGGAGTGTTAATTCGACAACACTACCCAAAACCTTCGGGGAGTGTTTTTGTCGTTACCACAACAACAACAACATCGTATCTATCGCCCAGTGAATTACTTGGCAACTCGTCCTTTTTAACAGTTCTAAGATAGCTTCGTTTTGGGTAGTTCTCAACCGGTTCTTAAAGCTAACGGGTAGTTCTGATTGTGGTTAAGTAATCATCGATATCCGATATTTCAAAATGTATTTCAACTATCACTTTTGTAACCTTCATAGAACAATTCACGAAGTGTGTGGATCATTCGGTTCTTTTTTGGAGGCTGGTTTGGAATTTTACTGCAGTTTGTCTATATTATACGCTAGATAAATAAATTAACTGATTTACACTCATTTACAGTTCAGCGAATTAAAACACAGCGGCTTCGCCGGCTAGGCCACGTAGTGTGAACGAGCGAAGATGCTCCAGCCCAGAAGGTATTCTTATCTGCACCCGCCAGTGGGAGCAGAGGAAGAGATAGACCACCACTCTGATGGAAGGACCAAGTGGAGACCGATTTGTGATCCAGCGGTGTTTCCAATTGGCGCCAGTTGGCGCAACGAAGAAACGACTGGCGAGCTATGTTGGACGATCAAATCGCCCAGGCGGTTAGAGGACCATTTAAAGAAAGAAGAAGAAGATTTACACTCAGCTGTTATCTGGTACGAATTCAACTTAAAGTAGTCACCCAGCTGAAAGGAAAGGGGTATGTTGCAATGCCAGTGGATAGATGTGCTAAGCACGCTTATAATGCCGGTACCTGCGATTCGTTCAGCTTTGAAAATGTACACAACCATTTACGTATTTACATACATACATGCATATGTAAATTGCATTTAACTTATAAACTGTTTCCAAAAACATCAGTTCCTTTACAGACTTTTACTGTTTATAGGCACGGTTGCCACACAGATTTTTCAATGGACCAAACCTCGTTATGAAAAATTACCAAAACTTTAAAATAAGGACCAAATCACAACTAAATTGACAGTTGGCAGTGTTACGCTATCAACTCCAGATACCAGAGAGGGTAACAAAAATTTTATGCAACCGTCTACAATTCTGGGAGTACATACATTTGCTCTGCCGTATTTTAGCACTGAGACGAAGGCGACGTCTGGAATTATTTTGTGAAGTAAACAAAGCCACCGTTTTTGGCATGAATTGAATAAAGTGGCAACTGGGCTTGTAAGTATAACTGTATATGCGTATACATATGTATGCCAATATAAGATGAGACTTTTCAACTAGTCTACACCTGTCGTTGTTGTAACCCTGCTGTCGCTACTGCTGCTGCCTTTGTTTGTTTTACGTCGAGCAGTTGGAATGCAATTTCACTTCTTAAAATATTTTCACATTTGCTTCGCCTCGTTTGATAATTACTTTGTGTTTCCCTTTGTCACAAACAGTGTACTCACACACATTCACATACTTACCTATATATGTAGTATCGTACCTTCATATAGTAACGTGAAACTACACTGTAATAATAACTACGGATCGCCTTATTCGTAAGTATCGGGAAACTGGGGCAAAAGGGGCACTAAGAGGAGTAGATGGTGCTTAATGTCTACACCTCTTCCAAGTGTACTTCAGAAATCGTACAATGTATTTCAGAATTGTCAATTGTACTTCAGAAGCCGTAAAACATTTTTCAGAATAAATAATTATACTTCAGAAACCGGAAATCGTACTTCAGAAACCTTAAAATCTAAAAGGTTTACCACAAAAACCATAAATTCTGAACTATAATTGATTATTCTGAACTAAATTTTATCGTGTCTGAAGTACATTTTACGGTTTCTGAATTACAATTATTTATTCTGAAAAATGTTTTACGGCTTCTGAAGTACAATTGACAATATTGATATACATTTTACAGTTTATGAATACAATTGACTATTCTGAAATTCATTATACGGTTTGTGAAATACAATTAAATATTCTGAAATTAATTTTACAATTTCTGAAGTGCATCTGACTATTCTGAAGTAGATTTGATGAGTTCTGAAGTAAATCTGAAAAAGTTATATAGGGTGTTTTTTTTAGGGGTATAGAACTTCGAATTGAAATAAAACACAAGAAAATCGTTTAAGGTCCATCAATTTGGCTTTATTGGAAGGATAATTTTATGCCATTAATGTTTAAATATGATTTCGGGCATGTGGCCGCCGCGGCTGGCTCGAATAAAGCCAATTCTACAGGTCCAATTTTCAACCACTTTTTCGAGCATATGGGGCCGTATGTCGGCAATAACGCCACGAATGTTGGCTTCCAATTCCCCTAACGTTTCTGGTTTGTTGGTGTAGACGAGCGACTTCACATATCCCCAAAGAAAATAATCCAATGGTGTCAAATCACACGACCTTGGTGGCCAATTGACAGGTCCATTCCGCGAAATTATGCGCTCATCGAATGTTTCCTTCAATAAATCGATTGTGACGTGCGCTGTGTGGCATGTAGCGCCGTCTTGTTGGAACCACAACTCATCCACATTCATGCCATCCAATTCGGGAACAAAATAGTCGGTTATCATGGCTCTATACCGGTCTCCATTAACGGTAGCTGCCTCTCCAGCATTATTGCGGAAGAAGTATGGCCCAATGACTCCACCAGCCCATAGAGCACACCAAACAGTCAGTTTTTGTGGATGTAATGGCGTTTCAAGGGTCTCATGTGGAATCTCTTCACTCCAAATGCGGCAATTTTGCTTGTTGACGTAGCCATTCAACCAAAAATGAGCCTCATCACTGAACAAAATTTTGCGATGAAAATCAGCATCGAAATCAATCTCATTTTCGGCCCATACACCAAAATCACGACGCATTGCATGGTCTCGCGGCTTTAATTCTTGCACAAGCTGGATCTTGTAAGGTCGCAAGCCAAGATCTTTGCGCAAAATCTTCCATAAAGTTGATGGACAAAGCTCCAATTGCTGTGCACGGTGGCGAATCGATTCATTCGGGTCCTCTTCAACACTTTGCTCTACAGCGGCAATTGTTTCTTCGGTGCGCACTGTTCGACGTCTCTGCGGATGCGTATTATCACATAGAGTAAACGTAGTGCGAAAACGATCCATGGTTAACCGAATTAATTGCTCTGATGGACGATTATGTCGACCATAAAATGGACGGAGCTCACGGTAAACTTCGCGAACTGAACCATTATTTTCGAAATAAATTTGCACGATTTGCAAGCGTTGTTCTTTTGTCAACCTATTCATGATGAAATGGCAAACCAAACTGAACATAAATGACATTAGAGTTGCCAGATTTGACCACAAAATGCCAGTTTTATCTCTATTCGAAAAACAAACCTGTAAAAAAAACACCCTTTAGTAGTGTAGATTTTGACCCAAAGTTTCACTATTAACAAAGTACTATTATTCCACTGGCGAGTGTCAAAAGCGGTTTCTTTCATTTGAATAATGTCAACTAGCAGAATTTATGGCCTTTAAAATACGAGTACAATTGACTATTCTGAAAATAATTTTATAATTTCTGAAGTACAGATCATTTATCTGAAGTACATTTTACGGCTTTTGAAGTACAATTGTCCATTCTGATATACATTTCAAAATTTCTGAAGTACAACTGACTATTCTGAAATACATTTTACAATTTCTGAAGTATAATTGATTATTCTACTCTTTGGTCGTAAAAAGAAGGGGTTACTTCACGAGACTCCGTTGAATCTCTAAGCTGAATTTTATTTGGTTGAAGCTAGTTCCAAATAGAAAAAGTTCTTCTCGGCTCCAAATCAGTAGCGGTCAATAACTTCAAGTGCGCTGACACATTCTTTGATGTCATCAAGTGTATAAGAATTATTTTTGTTGCCCCTTTATGGCGCAATCGCTAAGTTCAAAAATATCTATACGAACAGTCCTCAATCGCGGAGAAAGATTCAGCTCTATGAGTATGTTAGACAAAGCTTGGAGTAATTTATTCTTTTATACTAATTACGGGCCCAGAAGCAAATTTAATGATGAACTAGCTGTACAAAGGTATGAGCATAGCGCAACGAAGAACATGGTAATAGGAACAAACGAATGGACACCAGAGAAAGAGTCGGCGCCCAAGAACGAGTTGCACAGAGGTGGAAAAGGTAATAATATTTTTTTCCAGTTGATAATTCTTTGAAAGTTATAACCGTACAGTGGACAAGTGTGACCTCTACCATAGGATTTTGGGCGGAAGTCCGAGAACATTTATTTATTTTTTTTTTTTATTTATTAAAAAGGGCAACATTTATAAATAATTGTTTTTTTTCTTAGTTTTAGCTTTTTCTAACCTTTCTTTTTGCGGATTTAGCCTATTTTTTTCTGACACCTGGTCACACCGCTAACTACTTCGATTCATTGCATGGTTCGCACGGGTGAACTGTGGGTGTTGCACAGGTAAACTCATTTGTGGACGATTTTGCAGCATCAGCTTATATGAGTGTGCCTTATCTCCTTCTCGGAAAGTCTCGTCTCTTCACATTACTTTGAAGCTACTGTTTGTACTCTTTTCATCTTCTACATATCTACTTTCATTTACATACAGAGATGTGACAAGTTTTCAGTATTCAAATTTGAGATGATCTTTGCTGTAGAACTCATTGCACCTTTTCACACTTTTGCAACTGCATTTTCCTTGCATTAAACAATAACAACAACAGAGAGCAACAAAATTTTGTTTACCTCAGCGGCAACGTCTGCCTTAATTCCATACTCCCTCATCTCCTTGCACTCTCAACACAACTCGACCACTATTTCGTAACAGCACCTTCAACCCGTCAAGCAGCTTTTGTACGTGCTATTGCATCCGTATTGTTGGTAAATTTCTTGCCGCATACATATGTACATATACAGGTGGATATACAAATATACAGTCACCAACAACACGTCAGATGCGATGCTTCTTATTCCCTCTTTGCAACAGCAAAAATTTCACTTTCATTTGGGGCGCCGCGCTGACTTTGAATCGGCAGAGCAACAACTCGAAAATGGAGTGCCGTCTCGACACTGGTAAATCGTGTTGTTGGTTTTGTTCCATTTGCTCATCTGCCAAGCGTCGTGGCACATATAAACCGAAAGTTTTCCTCGTATACATGTGAACCTTTGCCCTTGCCACACTGTCGTCATAATAATGCACTTATTGCACGGCCTGAGCTGATTTCATTTTCTTTGTCCCGTCGACAAGTTTTTTCCATCCTCATTACGACTTATTGCAAGTCTTACAGCTGCCTTTTTGGCTTAATTTGTTATTTGCTGTTTTGAAGGACACTTTGTGTCTGGTGAAATTTCGTTTGATGTAGCACATAGCGACCCTGATTCTCGGACATTGGCTTCACCAAGTGGTACAAGTTCGACTTTGAAAGTTGTGGCAACTTTTTCTTGTACTTCTAAATCAACTAAGTTCAGCAATATTTCTGCAGAAATAATAAAATCCAGTTTAGTCCGGATTCAAACAAGGACGCGCCGAGTAAGCAAGGCGAAGAACTTCTAGTGCACTTACAAGAACAAGTGAGTAGGATAATACCATCATCATTCATCATCTAGCCGTTGCGTATCAAAGCACGCCACTTATCGCTTTTCATCGAACATTGACGTTAACTGGAAACGTCAATGGTCTTAAAGTCAGCCTACACCTTTTTTTTCAAACTCAGTTGAAACTGCCCCCTTCCTCTGCTGCCGAATTCGGGTGTCGATGCGAAAACCTCCAGAGCTGGAGCTTCTTTGTTCATTTCCGTAACATTGCCGAGCCAACAGAGTCTTTGGGCTTTTATTCACTGCATTATGGTCAGATTTGGGTAAAGCTCGTATAGTTCATCGTTAAGGTTTTTTCGATACTCGCCGTTGGCATTGCGGAAAGACAATAGCTTTTCCGGAGAACTTTTCTCTCGAATACTCCATGAGCCATCTGATCGTCTCTCGACACTGTGCATGATTCATGAGGACAGGTATGATGAGTGAGAGACATGGTGTTCCATTAAAGGGTTCGTTGTTTGAGTTTCGCATTGAAAGTGGCTTGTATCATCCGGTCTACGATCAAGCTGCCTGTTGTAAGGCAGGTGTCAGCTTCTAGGTAGACGTTAGTTTCTAGGGGACAACACTCAGGCAGGTTTGTTACTCTATTGCTTACCTGAGCTAATCATATAGCTCTGAGTTTCCTTCAATCAAGCTTTAAGCGAAATATCGAAACAGCATTGGTATTCGTTGTCCAGGCTCAAATTGCTTGTGTTTACATTTATTAGTAAGTTGGACAAAGCCAAGGGGTTTCTTAGCTCCGTATTTATAATTTAGTGTTCCTAACAAATTTCATAACTCATGTTTCTTGGAAGAACTTCCATCTTCCACAAACCGACTAAGCAGCCTAACAAAAGCTGCTTGACCGCAAACTAATAAAGTTGCAATGTCAAAAAGACAAATCGAATACGAAAACGAGTCTTTGTAAGATATGGAATGACGCCGTTGGGCAGAAGAGAAGGAAGTGCATTGTGAAAATACCGTCATTAGTGTTTGGGAGAAAACGCCAAAGTGTTACGCTGTGGTCTACCAACCGGTTGTAGCACAAATAGCACTTGGCTGTTTCACGTTGCTGTCGTCTGCTTCGACAAAACAAGCACTACGCTCACTTGTTATACGAAGACAGAAGTTACAGCAACAATGAAATGAAGGTTGAGGGGGAGTAGAAGGCTTCAATTTGAACATATCTGCACGCTGCATGCAACCAATAACCTAAGCTGAATGGCAACCACAAAATTTAATAACTTCCAGTGGTGGTCCACTTCATTTTCATATTCAAATAAAGTAACAGCACCTACAACCACAATAGCAATATGAATAATGAATGCATAGAAACTGACGGCTACTAAACCTAGCCACAACTAAAATACAACAACAAAGTCATTACAACGATATCAACCACAAATGGGTGAACCAAGCAAAAAGCCGGTCAACTAAGTTTCAAAATTCTATAAAGTCGAATGCGATAACTGCAAATACTACTCGTACTGCAAATGACAATCTATAACAAAAGATAAAAACTGTAGAAAAACTTGTTACATAATATCAAAGTATGCTCGCTCGCCTCAAAACAGCTGGACAAAAGGCTGGTCCGAGAGTAAATTTTTTGAACAGAAAAGCAGGGTGGTAGCCGAAAAATTGTTTGTTAATTATCATCCGAATCTCTCAAGTTTTTTCACCTAGTATTATTGGAAACTGTAAAAATTATCTTCGCTGTCATAACCCTTACCAATGGATGTCGTCCTAAAACCTTGCCAAAAGTAGGACAGTTCAGTTATGTTATGACAGACCAATTAGCAGCACCGCAGCTAAGGACCAGTACGTTCCACTCGTGTTATGGCCTGTTCGATATGACAGAAGATAGCGCAGCCGCGCTTCGTGGACTTCCTAGCCTTAGATAATTCTTGTAGTTGACCTGAAAGCTAGCGTCAGGGAAATATGACGAAGCCCTTTGAATGATGGAGTGCTTATGATTCGCAAGTATAGTGCTACTGTAAGTATTGGCAGCAACTACCACAAAAGCGTTAATTTTAGGTATACAAAGAAATGCCTTTTAGTTCCAGCTCAAGTCGTTCCGTAAACATTTTCCACCCTTTTTACAATGGAGTCCGCATTCAGTGATAAAGATTACCCTATAGAAAGGATTCGGCTTAACCCCCACATCATACGGGCAATGCAGGGAGGGCCAACCCAACGACCCAGCAACTCCGACCACCCGAGGTCTCAGCTTTGTCTGAATCCAATGACCTTGCACCTTCTCACCCTGGCCTGCCTTTGAAATAGGCATGTCGAAATCACAATTAACGCTTTCGAAAGTAAAGAACTTCAGTACTTAAACTTTTCAAAACTGGATTGGTCAAATATCTTAGGGAACATTGTTACTAGAAACTTTTCCTCTCCTTGTTTGAGTGTCTGGAAAGGTCACATAATAAGAAATTGCCCGAGTAACTGTATTCGGCAACCATCAGAGTGTATTTCCGTCCTCAAAATTTATTGTGTGCTGCTTTTCATTTTTTCCTACAACTTCGCGGGCTCCCCAGTTTTTGCTGGCTCCGAACTGCATCTGCAAAGCTGAAGAGCCTCCGATGGCAAAAGTACACTCGGAGAGTTTGCCAAACCGTTGCTCTGGGGCGACCCCGTTTTGAAAAACTGTTTCAAAACACTTTTGATGTTACTTGTCCCGGGACTCGAATTTTGGGCTTTCGGCGTGATAGGTCGGAAACACTACCGCCACACCACGGAAGAGATACTCGGCTGTAAACTCCTCTTATTTTCGTGGCATCTTTAATGCAGCATTCACATGTCAGATCTCACTTGTTCGAGTACTAGTAATTGCAAACGAAGACAACTTAAGGAAAGAGGGGAAAACACATTCCACAGTTGCAAACATTTTCATTATTTAACTACAAAACATCGCTGCGAAATCTCAGCCAAATCGAAAGTAAAAGTGATCCGTATGCAAAAACATGCGAACCTCTAGGCAAACAGGTAGTTGTAAAGTTATTGCCGCACATCAATATTGAGGATCTTTTATGCAACCAAAAATTAGCGCCCAAAATGCAGTGTGGTGTAACAAATTCGTGAGAGTACATGGTGCCCTTGTAGTAGATTCCTATACGCGAGATACAATAAGGAACACAACCACTCACTTCACAAACTGGAACCAACAGTTATCCGCCTGTGACTTAACAGTTAAAACCCTCTGCAAAAAAAAGCACCAACACAATCGTCATCAACGCAGGTCGATTGTATTTGACTCCAACTGATAAACTGGTTTTCTCTCACGCAGGTGGCTCTTTCACGCATTCGCTTACTCACCGTCAAAACAAGTTCACTTCCCATTTCGCGCATTCATCATAATGTCTTGTTGTTGGAGCGCATGCGTGCGCGCTGTCAGCCAGTAAGACATAAAAACTGCGAGAAATTTGCATGTTACGTAGGAATTATGTACAGAGATATGTCGGTATGTCTCTGCCTTAAGTGGAATATTTCACCTTTCCTTCGGAGAAAAAATGTTGCAAACTAGTTTTGGTTATTGCGTGCTTACTCATCTCTTGCCCCATTACGAGTATTATATACGTCTCGTATGCCAACATTTTAACATTGTTGGCATTGTTGTTGCATCTTTTTATTGGTTTCGTTATGTTTTCGTTGTTTTTTTATGCTACATCACGTTTCACCTTAAGCATTGAAGCTTTGAAAGCCTCATTTGCGATGCCACTTTGCACAGTGTGTTGAACTGATAGAATGATAATGCCACATAACGGTGCTGTTATAAAATAAACATAACTTTTGAATAGCTAAAAAGTTTAGAAATTATGTTTAACAAGATATAACGGTAAAAGCCTAACCTGTAACCGCATTCATTAATTGTAGCATTAACCAAAATATGCCAAAGTAACCACAGCCGTTATTACAACTATGGCCTTGACAGCAGGCATAAATCTAAACCGTAGTAACTACTAAGCTTTAAATTTTAAATATATATATTATCAAAGAAACATACTTTTAAAATGAAGTAGCCCAAAAAAATATCTTGTGTTGATTTGAAATCATATGAGACTATATAAAATCTTCCGTCAAGATATTGACGCTAAACACCTTTTGATCTAACGACTGACTCCTTTTTTTATAATTTGTCAATTAATTGTTCAAGCTCAAGAGTGGTTATTTCTACTTTTTTCATTTTAGCAGAAAAAAAAAGGTAGTTGATAACTACAGCTCCATTATAATTTTAAAAAACTTCAAGTTCAGTTTATTTTCGAAATCGCGAATTGATCAATTTTCAACTTACATAATATATAATAACTATCTTGATTTATATATAAATAGTTGTTATTTTACATTGTTGGTTTACTCATTTTTCGATGCCAACAAAATATTTAAGGGCCTTTTCAACTATTATTGATGCTTCATTTCAAACTATTACCATCATATTCACAAAAAAATAATTTCGACTAATAGTAAGTAAAAATTGTTTATAGAAATGTTAAATACCTTTTTATTATACCTTTCATGAACATGAAGTGGTATTATAACTTTGGTCCGATGTTTGTAAATAGGAGAAGAAGAAGAGATAGACGAGCTGAGTCGATTTAGCCATGTCCGTCTGTCTGTCGTCATTTTGCATGAGATTAATCATTTGTCGGAATCAGCAAGATGGGGGCAATGCAACGCATAGCTTTTAATTTAATATATTTTGCCCAAACTCGGCCCACTGTAAGATGCACTGAGTCAAGTAATTGCCGACCGCCTTTTGACATTTTGACTGCAGTGCAATATCGCATTTAACGACCAATGGCAATAGCAGCAACATTACTTTTCTTAAATATTATCTTATAGTAAAGCGCTTAAATATACATACATATATTTATGATTAAAATTGCTCTTCGCTTAAACAAGAAATCAATTTAATAATTGGACTGTCGATTAGACTTGGACAAAAACATTTTTAAATTATATTGAGACCGGCAGCAATCGTTGCTAGTGGCCAGTGCGCGCTATGTCAATGTCATGAACGACAGGTAAACGACGGCGCACCTAGTCGCACTTTGCTCCCAAAGAGCGATCTGCACTGCTCTACGCTCAAACACGCACGCACACATACCGTCATACATACACAACTTGAAGTTAGCTCATCAATAATGCGGGACCACAAAATGTTCATACGTTTCTGTTGCTGTGACGTCTTGTGAGACTGTGTGACGGGTTGGACAGACTGACTGACTGATTATTTGGCCAACGGCATGGCTCAAAGTGCTGTAAATGTAAAGCTTGTTAGTAGTGTTAGTGTTTTGTCTGGAATTGTTGTTTTATGTTATGCTCTTTTTTCTTAAATATTTTGAAATTCATGACATCTTTCGCTGTTGCTTACGGTTAACTTCGTGTTGAATTTCTTTCGCTGTTTGTTGTTATTTCGAATTTTCGAAGTTTGACTCTAACACTTTCGGTTTCTTTTGTGATTCGTCTATTGCTTTGTGTGCTTATAGCCCAACGGGGAGGTAGCTGTGTTTGAATTGAAGTATGTGAGCAGATGCCACTACCAATGTGCTTAAGATGAGCATCGGCATTGCCAACAATGGCTTTGAACTAGCAACAAAAACAAACACTAAGCAACAACAAAATTTGTGATCTTATGTGACTCTGCCGCACTCAACAACTTCCATCTGTAGCTGGCTTTTCTGGTGGTGGCGTCTGACTTCTCTCGCTTATATTAGCAACTGATATTAACGTTGGGCAGCATTTTTAATTTGAAAGTGAAAAGCAACGGTCGTCGGTAACTAAAGTACACTCGTCCAACGAGTAGACGATAAATAGCTACAGTACGTAGTAGGTAGCTGGTGGAGCGCACATCCAGGAAGTAATCAAGAACTGAAAAGAAACCACTTTTTAAAATAAAAAAATAGCCCTTACTTTGAAATCCGTTATTTGTGCAAAAATTTGTGAACTAAATTATTCGATAAAACTTCGCATAGTATAAAATCTTCTGCACAGGAAACCCATGTGATTAAGTTGTTTGTGTATCGCGCATCAGTTTCCGTTTTACTTTTGTGGTGTTGTATGTTTGACGTTGTGGAATTTTAGCGCTCAGCTCTAGCGCGAGCAACTTTTGTGCTATAAGCGCGATTGATTATTAACAAATGAAATTGGTACTCCTGCCAACCAAATAATCAGCAAAGGATAAATACTGCTATTACAACAAAAAAAAAAAAACAACTCAAAGGATCACAAAGTTTTGTTGGTGCTTAATTGTAAAAGAGGCAGACAAGTTCAAACAAAAATGGTAGGCTTCAAAATATATATAAATAAATTACACTTCCTTTTTCACCAATAAACTCATAAATAAACGACAGCAGTATTTAGATAAATAAAGGGACAAGCATAAATGTTGAAAACATAAATCAAATCCATATTTAAATGAAACCCAAAGATCAAAATGAAACAGAAAGTTTGAAATATTTGCTTTTCTAATGAAAAATCCTTAAAAGGATGCAGCTGTCAATCAAGTAGTGACTGTCAATAAATTCTGTGTGTGTGTGTGTTGGCTTTTATCTCTTGACAATAACGAAAACTCAACAACAAAAAACTCTAAACTAAATTTTATTGTGGGCAAATAGTGCTGTGCTCGTAAGCGTGTTTGTGGTAGACTCAAGGACTATGATAAGAGCAAGTAGTTGCAAATTTAGTTACATAACGTATGTGTGTAATGGTGTTGAAATTAAAAGGGTTGATTTCAATTAAAGAAAAAAAAACTTGAGAAATAAATCCGTTTTATGGGTTAAAATCAAGCAAGTTAAAGCAATATATAAGTCAATTCAACTTCCGAAACTATATACCTTATGAGCTGTTATCCCCGTAATTTCTTAGTGATGTACTCAAATAATTGCAACAAACAAATACTTAAAAACTAGGTCTAGTGATATGTGTCCTGCGCTCGACAGCTTAAGGCTCTGACCGTTAGACTAGGTCTTAGAAAAAGTTTGGTTAGGAAGAGTTATTTTAAACATAAACCACATTTTTACTAGCTTTTCGTCGTCTGTGTTAGGTCTTGCTGTACAGCCAGTTTAATCTTACCTAATGTTTTATGAAGCATAGCTTGGTTCAACATGTTTATCGATACGCTTTCTTTATATTATGAGCTCCACATTTTATTCACTTAGTATTTCCAAAATTTGCCTTTCATCTATGTACATGCTTAGTCTCCCGTAGCAGATAGTATCAAATAACAAATTATTTTTTTCAAATGAACAATTGTATAATAACTTTAGTATACTGTTTGTAAGTATAACAAGAAGAGGCACCCATACAACCGGCTATTCCGATTAACGTGGTTTTTGTTACATGTCTTTCAACTAAATAGCTAATCATGTAAAATTCCACATAGTTTACACTATTTGTAAATAACAATCGAGAAGTAAACATCATGATGCGTCTTCATGACATTCATGGCCCTCGACAGCGGTCTCCTTTGTTTTTTTTTTCAAGGCTGTAGGTCAGCAAGACTACTCTAACCCTTTCGAACCAGCATTCAGCTTATTAAAGAAAAATGTTTTTACTAGTTTCATCTAATTAGGTTGGCGATAATCAAATAACGCATTAAAAAATTTTGCAATTTCTTTGGTAAAGGGGAAATCCAAGTGTATACTGAAACCCAAACACTGGTCCCCGATTGTCCCCTCTCAAAAGGGAATCCTGTGCTAGAAGATAGTGGACCCCTAAGCCGGTGTGGGATCCCGTTACCAAGAATTATTATTATGTCTCTTGGTCTTGATGTTATTTCTCATTTTTAGTACGAATTTTGACTCCCGGGCTACAGTTTATAATCCAAATTTTTTACCAGGGATGTTCCAAAGTCGAAACATATCCAATTGGTTTTCCCAATAACTTCTAAGACTTCAGAGAATCACTTATTTTTAGTTTAGCGTTACTACATTTTTCAATTTCCTGAAAAGTCTCATTTCTTGCAACAAACACTTCGATCCGATTTTATGAAGCTAAAAAAATTAAAAAGTTTCCTATGAGGGCAAAATATTTACATACACATATGTTCATTTTGATTTGGAAAAACAATGAAGCATGAATAGAACAAGAAAAAAACCAAAATCTAAAGACTGCCATAAAAATATTTTATAGCACAAATCATGTAGTACAAAGTAAACACCTAAACACTTGTTATTTTAATGTATATGTAATACTGTGAAACTACCCATCCAAAAATGTCCGTCCTATAAAGGATTTATTTCCATTTAGCGCTTAAATATCTAAGAAGTTTCAGCTGTATCAATTATCTGACCTGAAACTAGGGGCACCAAACTATCACTGCTCAGCTCAGGGAAATAGTATTTTGAAACTATCTAATATTCATTTGTCGGTTCCAGAAAAGCCAAAACGATAATGTATCCTTTCAAAGGAAGTCGACAACGTCTATCATCCAACGATCATCTTAACTCCACACTAAGAACATTCAAGCTAAGTTTATACTGTTACTCCTTAGCTCGGAAGCTTTTTTCCAGCATGAGTAGATAATAATTCATCATCCTTTGAAAATCTGATTTGGTAGTCTTCATTCTCAAATAGAAAACCGAGTTGATTATAAAAATATTCCTTCCAAAAAAAACGTGTGACTAGCATCTAAAGAAGGTGATCCGTGCTTAATACCTTTAGACCACAGTTGGCTTCATAGGAATATAAGTCAATTAAAATTTGTGTAGCATACTCATTGGAGTTAAAAGGCGTCTCGGATCGTAGCCGTTTGGGTAGAAAGGGTATTAATCCTATCGTACCCGTTTGGTCTCTCCATAGGTAATGCTCAAACAAATGGTAACAGTCCACCCCATACAAAGTGATCAGAACTGGCATTAGTAGCATCCTCCGTGGCGACTAATCCCGGTCACAGCCTAGAATATCGCATTTTTTGCAGGGAATACACTCACTCTCGTTCTGCGAGAGGCCATGTGTACCACCGGTGGGCATCTGTAGTAGCATTTGGATTGTATTTAAAGCTGTTTATGCGTGGAAACATAATTTTTTTCGTATGGGACATAAATATGTTTATGCTACTTCTAATCTATGCAGCCGTAGATCTCATATTTTAAGTTTTAATAATAATTTAGTTCAAACAATATTTCAATATGTAATTATAAAATATCTGAAAACAAAACACTTTATATCCCACATTTAAATTATATAATTATAAAGTTAAATAAAAAGATGAAACAAATTTTTAAAGACTCCGTTTATATTTATGTCGCCAAAATACAGAAGCAAATTTTTCTTGAAACAAAGACAAAGTATCTGTGAGTTTTACTTTTGAAAGCTTAATCGTCCCACTTGTAATCAATTTTATGAGATTTTAAAATATAGAAGTAGAGCGAATTTTCAAAATATGTAGATCCGTGCGCGCGTAGATCTATAGAAATTCGTTCAATCAAATATTACATTTCCACATGTTTCTGAAGCACGTGTTCAGTTTCAAGTCTCTAGCTTATCGCGAAGTTACTCAAAAATCGATAGCAAGATTTTCCTCATTTTTCAGCGATTCTCAATCTTGATCTTGATCAGCGCGCCATCTAGCGGAATTTCGATTTCTAAAAATTATATTATCCTATCATCTTGAATAACGCGCTAAGTTATTTTAGATATTTAAAATGCATGCTTTACTATACATTGAGAATTTGGAGATAAACAATCACTCGACGTAAAATATTGCACCGCAGTGACAATGTGATAATTAAATATTTGAAAAAGAAATTGTGTCATTGGACTTTATTTCCCTTTCGAAAAGAGAAATATCGTCAATTGACGTTATTTCGCATCGCAAATAGATGACACTATTTCCATAGACCTTGTTACCTGTCACCGTCAAGTGTCTAGCTCAACGGGAAGTACCCTAAAAAGATTTTGCAAGATTCCGAAAGTTCCTATGGAAATGAGCGGACAAACAAGAAAGTGACTTAATATAAAGGTAGTAATAAAAGATAGGAATACACAAGTGTTTTTTGTTGACACATTCTGGGCAAAATGTTGGATTTCCGTGGCAATATTTTTTGTAATTAAAGGGTGTTTTTTTTAGGGGTATAGAACTTCGAATTGAAATAAAACACAAGAAAATCGTTTTAAGGTCCATCAATTTGGCTTTATTGGAAGGATAATTTTATGCCATTAATGCTTAAATATGATTTCGGGCATGTGGCCGCCGCGGCTGGCTCGAATAAAGCCAATTCTACAGGTCCAATTTTCAACCACTTTTTCGAGCATATGGGGCCGTATGTCGGCAATAACGCCACGAATGTTGGCTTCCAATTCCCCTAACGTTTCTGGTTTGTTGGTGTAGACGAGCGACTTCACATATCCCCAAAGAAAATAATCCAATGGTGTCAAATCACACGACCTTGGTGGCCAATTGACAGGTCCATTCCGCGAAATTATGCGCTCATCGAATGTTTCCTTCAATAAATCGATTGTGACGTGCGCTGTGTGGCATGTAGCGCCATCTTGTTGGAACCACAACTCATCCACATTCATGCCATCCAATTCGGGAACAAAATAGTCGGTTATCATGGCTCTATACCGGTCTCCATTAACGGTAGCTGCCTCTCCAGCATTATTGCGGAAGAAGTATGGCCCAATGACTCCACCAGCCCATAGAGCACACCAAACAGTCAGTTTTTGTGGATGTAATGGCGTTTCAAGGGTCTCATGTGGATTCTCTTCACTCCAAATGCGGCAATTTTGCTTGTTGACGTAGCCATTCAACCAAAAATGAGCCTCATCACTGAACAAAATTTTGCGATGAAAATCAGCATCGAAATCAATCTCATTTTCGGCCCATACACCAAAATCACGACGCATTGCATGGTCTCGCGGCTTTAATTCTTGCACAAGCTGGATCTTGTAAGGTCGCAAGCCAAGATCTTTGCGCAAAATCTTCCATAAAGTTGATGGACAAAGATCCAATTGCTGTGCACGGTGGCGAATCGATTCATTCGGGTCCTCTTCAACACTTTGCTCTACAGCGGCAATTGTTTCTTCGGTGCGCACTGTTCGACGTCTCTGCGGATGCGTATTATCACATAGAGTAAACGTAGTGCGAAAACGATCCATGGTTAACCGAATTAATTGCTCTGATGGACGATTATGTCGACCATAAAATGGACGGAGCTCACGGTAAACTTCGCGAACTGAACCATTATTTTCGAAATAAATTTGCACGATTTGCAAGCGTTGTTCTTTTGTCAACCTGTTCATGATGAAATGGCAAACCAAACTGAACATAAATGACATTAGAGTTGCGAGATTTGACCACAAAATGCCAGTTTTATCTCTATTCGAAAAACAAACCTGTAAAAAAACACCCTGTACTTATATACATGTTTATGAGGTGTCACGTGACCTGCCGCTAGTCACCCTCCTAAAACCCAATGTAAATAAAATGAACTAAATATATAAATACTATGTAAATATGAATTTGAAACCAAAATACTATATTGGCACCTGATCAATGGTTTTACTTTTGTATGACGGCAGCGAATGGGTTAATTGATTGCGTATTTTAAGCTATCAATTGCTCTGTGTTAAGGCGCAGGATAACTCGACTTAGAACAAGATATTAGAATCTATTTCACTGCGGTTTATTTTGACTCTTATTAATGTCTGTTTTACATAAATTTCAATATTCTATGAAAAGGTGCTGTGCAGTTATCGGACAAAAGAATTTATACACTTTAATGCCTATCGATATTTTAAGGTGAACGACATTTTTTGCGGGGTATAATACAAATATATATTAAGATTTTTATGTGCATACATATGAAGAAACTAGAAATGCAAATTTTTGGAATTTTAACAATATTATTTTACAATCCCGGGATCGCAGGATTGGGGTATTCGATAATGGGCAACAGTTCATGTTAGAAAAACTGAAGATAAACGATTTCTGATTGAAAAATTATGTAACCTTAAAATGTATAACAAATAACTGGAAGTTTACACCACTATGCTAGCTTGAAAAGGAAGACAATTATTACAGCTCTTTTCAACTTTGCCTATCATTTATAATACATAAATGAGAAAGCTGTGTGGTTGACACTTGTCAGTAGTCAATAGATCCTGATGTGGTTTTTTTAAGTTAAAACAGAAGCAATTTGATTAATAACAAAGCGAAAAGTATTTTTTTTTTTGTCAAAATGCTGAATTTTTCACACAATTTCTTTCTAATTGGCAAGCGTTTTTTTGTTTTTTGAGAGAAAATAATCCCGTTACTTTC
Organism: Merzomyia westermanni; assembly: GCA_949987695.1. NCBI lineage: Eukaryota > Metazoa > Arthropoda > Insecta > Diptera > Tephritidae > Merzomyia > Merzomyia westermanni. The sequence continues at coordinate 4,475,161 of OX465290.1, read as the reverse complement.
GGCACATCCCTAATACATACATACGTGAATGGACGTGCACGTAAACAAATACAGATAAGCTCCAACCCGGCACAAGGAATTTCAAGTATTTGAATTTCTGTTGAAAATGGCGAGAAAACAATTTTCCGATTATTAAATTTGGTTTTCGTATTTTTTTTACTTATTTGCATTACTTTTGTTAAATTTAGTGGAAAGCTTGGGGATTTTTTTCGTGTTCTGTTTGCTTTGCATGCAAATCTTTGTGTTGATTTGTTTTTAAATAAGTGGAAGAGTATGTTTGTTTGTTTGAGCACTTTTATGTACGGTACATTACTTAGACAAACGAATTGTTTTGCTTTGCTGTGGTCAGAAAGTACTCGCACACATTTCTCCGGCAACTTTGTTTTTTCAGTGCAACTTTTTTCAGTTGTTTTAAATATATGACTTTAAAATATTGCGGTGGAGATTTTTGATTTAGTGCGGCGTACGTTATGAAAGCTCAATTATGTTCTACTTTTTTTTTCAAATTATTTTGGAGTCGAAAAAGAGGTGTGATCACACAACTACTTACCAAGCTACAATTGTTCTTTTCTTTCCCCTTTTTCAATATAATTTTTTGGTTTATTAATTTTTTTTTTATTTTTATTTATTTTATTTCTTTTCTTCATTTTTTTTTTTTTTTTTATACCTTTAATGAACATGAAATGGTATTATAACTTTGGTTCGATGTTTGTTAGTATTAGAAGAAGAAGAGATAGGCCCACAAATGAGTATACCGAAATGATCAGGGCGGTGAGCTGAGTCGATTTAGCCATGTCCGTCTGTCTGTTTGTACGCACACGAGTCCCTCAGTTTTTGAGATATCTTGATGAAATTTGGTATGGAGCCGCCATTTTGCATGAGATTAATCATTCGTCGGAATCAGCAAGTTCGGACCAATACAAAGCATAGCTCCCATACAATCAACAGTTTCGATAAATGCGTTTTGGGCTATAAATATTGCAATTAAAAAGCTAGGAACGTAAAACTTTGCACGTTTGGTACTTATTATACATGTAATGTGTGTAGTGAAAATCAGCCAGATCGGACCTACATAACATACAGCTCCATACAATCGATTTTTCCTATAAATGGGGTTTCCATTTATTTCCCCATAGTTTCCTTTTCAGTCGGCGTAACTTTCGGAACAATCCTTAGAAACCGGCACTAAGTTGCAAATAATAACTTCGCCATTTGTTCAAAATGAATGTACCAAGGAACTTCCTGGCAGTAATTGGTAAAAATTTACTTAATTTTAATTCCAAATCTTATAAATTTTTACTCAAATATGCTGTTATCATTATCTCAGACAGGCTTTCAAATTTATTATTTTTTTGTAATCATCTAATCTGTTTTGTTTTATTTGCCATTTATTTATATTTTCTTTGCTGTTAGACATTTTAACAGTTTTTTTTTCGCTCACAAAATAATAATAATTAGGCAGAATGATTTTTAAGTTTCAATGCTGAATTTGTTTCGTTTGTAGTCGAAAAACTAGCGCCCAATTATTTGCACTTTAGAATTCTTCGTAACCTCTCTTTTATAAAGCGTATTTTAATTCACTTTCGTGTTATTCTTTTTTCTTCTGAAAGTTACTTACGCCCAGATGTTCAAGTAGACCACGTAACGGGTGATGATAAAAACAGTAGAAAATCGGGATAGTTATGGAATTCCTTATGTCAAAGTTCTTCGGCTGAATATAAAAATGGATTGAGCCATGTCAGTCCGTCCATGCATACATCTTTTAACAAGAGTAAAGGTTTAGATAGTTTGAAGGAATTTTGTTTAAGGATTAGTTCCCGCCAAGGTAGGTTGCTAATGAAAATGAGCGGAATCTGCAGATAACCCCCTCTGTTCGATCTAAAAATTTTCGAAAAGGTAATAAAAGGTGAAATTTGGCACCCTTATCGACGTCTTCTTACTAAGTTCTGAAAAATTTCGTCAAATTTGTGGAGAAATTTTCAAACGTTCGAGAGCGCTGTGAAAGAATGACTAAAAGTTTCCATCCCGGGCGAACTCTTGTAAAACTCTAAACATTAACGAAATGTCATATTTGTGCACTAGATGTGTTTCTTAAGAGTTTGGGCTAAAACAAAAGGTCTTCTCCGAAGCTCAAAGCCACTTAAAGTTATAATTGGGCATTTCAAAAGAGAGCAAAATATTTACGTAAAAAATATGGAATTAAGTTTTGAAGTTATTTTATGGCCGCAAACCAAATTTATTTTTGCATAAGGAAATTGCTTAAAAAATCTACTAAAAGTTTTTCCATCTGCTACTTCGTAACGGGAAACGGAAGCGCAGGCAGACAGACAGATGATCCACTATTTCATAGTCAAAAAAAGTCAATCTGCGTGGCAAAGAACGCCAAAGCACTTATTCATTCAATGAATCCTTGAGCCATAGCTGAATAGCTTTATTATGCAGTCAATATCTCTGTTTGCTATTCAGACCATCAGCGCAAGTCAGTTTTTCGTTTCCGGTAAATGGACTAAACGCACAACTACTACTGCTCGCTACTCACATTTGAAACTAAAAGTAGCGGCAGTCTGCTACGGCTGGGAACATTCACAGTCGACACCAATGTGTGCGCAGTAGTGAATGTGGGAGGCATGTAGTGGGAGAAAAGCTTTCTAATTGAAATTAATTTCCACAGTTATCAGTTTGTTTTGCCAACGATGATGGCGTTGAAATTTAATGGCTGCAGGCTGCTTAAAAAATGGCAACAGACAGAGCTCAACGAATGCCAAGAAGGAGCAATTGCGCGTTTGCAATTAGTGAAATAAATACAAACGGTCGCGCTGTTAGGGGCACTTTGAAAGTCCAAGAAAGGTGCGCCTGGCAGGCGACAAGTGTAAATAAACAGATAGAATATAGTGGACTTGAAGAAAATAAAGCGCGTGGAGGTGGATGCAGAAATAGAGCATAAATCTAACAGCAGACTAAGGGAATGGCTTTGAAGGGAGAATTTAAAAATTCGTTTATTATTGTACAGTACACGTAATGTTGGAATTCTGCATTGCTGTGAGGTGTTGTGAACGAATTGAACTGTGAAGAGTAACAAAACATAATGAACTAAAGTCGGAAAATAAGGAATTTATTTTACAATGTTTTTTTTTTAGTTCTGTAGTTGCTTAATCGCTTCAGTGTTAACACTTGTCGACAGCTGTTCATTGACCCAAGAAAGTTTGCAAAATAGTCTTAAAGAATAGATTAAAGCCAATCCGATGGATGGTAATAAAAAGTCAATGTAGAACAAAACAAAATAAAGTTTAATTGCAATTAAGGCTTGAAGCGAAAATTAGATTAAAGAAACGCGAAGCGGCTTAAATGAGTTAGAAACAGGCATGAATGCCAAGCTGTAGTTGCAGATGCAAGCGCACTTTACAGCCAGACGCGTTTGCAGTGGTCTCCACATCCATGATAGGCCTCATAACAAGTTTCTCACTACTGTATACACATAAATTATTTAAAAAGATGCCGAACTCAACAAAGTTATCAAGTTTTATAATATTAGCCGTTTCAGTCAATGAATTATATCATTTCATATGTTTTTCGAAATTCTCGATATCGATAAAAGATTCATGGGTGTCATCCAATGCACCCATTTGGGGTAGCAGCCTTTCTTTCTTATCTTAGTTTCCAAAATTCCTTCATATTCCATTTTTATTCAGTTGTTGGGTTCATCGTAGGACCGGCTCACATTTCTTAAGCAGTTGCTCTATTGATAGTAAGAACTTTGATATAAACAACTCTATATGTGATTTAATTACTTTGTACCATTACAAACCCGGGCAAAGTTATTTGTACCCTGGCAATAGTTAGGGATGCGAGTTTTTTCGAATTGTGCAATCCCGGGATTTCCTCAATCTGATTTTGAAATATATTTATTGGAGCAATTTTTCATTTCTTAGACTACTGCAAGGTAGACTAATTTCAATCTTCTATAATATAAATAGCAAAGTTAAAAAAATACAATTACTTTTAAGAGAAGGCGAATTTCCTAATTATGTTTTGTTTTGCTTTGGACAATGATTTAGCGCACTTACACGTGTTTTGGTATCACTTGCGATCGGTTCCGCATAACCTTTATTATTAAAATATTTGTTAAAATGGCTGGAGGAAAATTCTGTTTAGTCGAACAAAGAAAAATAATATGGAACCTTTACCAAATCGGTACTAAGCAAGTGACAATTTCCAGAATAGTGAATTGTTGGAGAAAAATGGTCTACAATGCCATAGGAGATATGAATCCGGATGCTAATTTGTTAAAACAAAGCAAAATTCGAAAAGCTCCGCCACGTAAAACTTCCGTGAGGATCAAATAATTCTGAGAAAAATTGAGCGGATCCTTTTAAGCCTTCACGAACGATAGCGGCTGTAGTAAGGGCAGAATTGGGCTTAGATGTGTCCACCAAGCTCGTGCGAAGGCGCCAGAATGAATGTAAAATATATGGGTGTATAGCAGAAAAAAACGCTCCAGTCAAAAAATAACATTAAGGAGCGTTAGTCATTCGCGCGTAGGCCTATCTTCGAAACGAAAGAATTTTGGAAACGAGTACTTTTTACGAATGAAACTAAAATAAACCACATCGATCCTGATGGAAAAACTTATGTACGTCGTGAAAAAAATCAAGAAACTAGTCCACGGTATACAAAAAAGACGGTGGAACATGGCGGAGGGAATTTGAAAGTGTGGGGGTCATTTTCGTGGCTCGGGGTTGGGCCGCTGGCCAAGATAGAAGGAAATATGTATAAGCATATGTATCTTGACATACACAGGAATAAGATGGAACCATACTGGAATAAGATGGAACCGGACCTTAATCCAATCGAGAACTTGTGGAATGATGTGAAGACGATGGCTGGACAAAAAAAAATTTAAAATATCAATGAACTTTGAGAAGGTATGCAGGAAGCATGGAACTCTATTCCTAGTAGTGCTATGCACACAAAGTATATTAACTTTAGTCGCCTAACGGCAGTACGTAACGGCATAAACGGATCTAGATAAATATTGACTTATATATATCAATATATTCAGGACGAAAAGAGAAACTTATTAAGCCATGTCCGTCAGTCCGGCCGTTCGTCCGTCCGTCTGTGAACACGATAACTTGAGTAAATTTTGAGATATCTTAATTGAGATGAAATTTGGTATGCGGGTTCCTTGGCACTCATCTCCGACCGCTATTTAAAATGGGCGAAATCGGATGTTAGCCACACCCACTTTTTATATATAGAATATTTTCGAAAACACAAAAAAAGTGATTACTTAGTACATAATACACCTATCAGGATACAATTTGGTGAATACATTGAGAGTGAGGCATAAAATAAGTTTTTCAAGAAATTTTTAAAAATGGTAGTGGTACCGCCCACTTTTGATTAAGTCTAATTTAGAAATAATATTAATCATAAATCAAAAACCGTTAAGATATCGATTCAGCAAGCAGGTTTCCAGGTATGCAAGGAATGTTCCAGGAAAAAAGAGAATCGTAAATATATTAAATAGGCAATCACTTTGCCTAAAATAGCTTTACATCATTTATATTTCACTTTTAAATTTTCCGTAAACAAAGAAATCCCCGCCCCTTTTATTGATTTGTCGAAGCGAAATTTGGTGATAATGTTCTATATATAAAGGTAACCGTTTGCTGTATGGGCGAAATCGGTTAATGTCCACGCCCAGTTTTTTAACATAGTTCTGAAAAATTTTTTTGGAAAATTTAAAAAGCGATATTTCTACAACCAAGCAAGCTATATCCATCAGATTTTGAACACATAATAAGCTTTTTAAGAAAAATTCGGCCGCAAAAAAATGTTGTAAATTTTGTAGAAGCAGGCGTGGCGCCGCCCACTTTTCAGCATAAAATTTCTGCTATTTTCAAAGGCAATCGCTTATAATTCAATTTTGATATTTCTATGAAAATTGGTCAGCTGCTTCTCAGTAGTATGTGTTATACTCCTGCCAAAAATTAGCCAAATCGAGAAACACACAAACGGAATATTCCGGCACGTAGTTAATAGCCCACTGCAATAGCGAAGTTAAATATCTTTTTTGATTTTTATACCTTTCATAAACATTAAATGTATGTAAGTATGAGAACAAGAAGAGAAAAGTTCACTTAAATGATCAGCACGATGAGCGGAGTCGATTTAGCCATGCCCGTCTCTCCGTCCGTATGTCTGTCTGTCCGTCTGTCTGTCTATTTGAACGCAAACTAGTTTCTCAGTTTTACAAAAGAATGCTGAAATTCGTTGTTTGCTTTCGCCATTTTATAATATGCTAGCAAACCCGGTAGATGTTGTTTTGACGTTTAGATGCATAGAACACATTTATATATAAAATGTCATTAACTTGAACCAAATAAACTCCTAACTATACCGAACTGCAGGTTTATATAACCTGGGGGCTTTTCCAAAAGCTATATACAAGCTGTATCGTGCCCAGAGAATTCCTGAACCTGTCGTGAAAGTTCAAAAGCAAAACAAAACATAAAATATGTGGGCGTGGCACCGCCCACTTTTGAAGATATTAACTAAGTGACACATACGAGGTGTGTTCAAAAAGTATCGCGAATTTTGAATTTTCGCTGGTTACGTATATTCGAATTTCGAATTTTTTGTGGCGTTATGTTGGTACTCATGTCTCTCACTTATGCCGACAAGCTCGGCCATTTTGAATGATCAGTTAATTGTTGACAGGTGCTTTGCTTGCACGTGTTTTGGATCGTCTTCGATTTTTACCTATTTTTTTACAAAAATTGCTCAATTGTGACCAAAAACAGCATCGCATGAACATTGCTAATGAGATGTTAAACTCTGTCCGCGACGACCCAAATTTGCTCCAGAGGGTCATAACTGGTGACGAATCGTGGGTTTATGGTTATGACGTGGAAACCAAAGCTCAATCATCTCAATGGAAGCTGCCGCACGAACCAAGACCGAAAAAAGCGCGCCAAGTTCGGTCGAATGTGAAAGTTTTGCTGACAGTTTTCTTCGATTGCAGGGGCGTGGTGCATCATGAGTTCTTGCCACAGGGAAGAACGGTCAATAAGGAATATTACCTGCAAGTTATGCGCAATTTGCGCGAAGCAATTAGCCAGAAACGCCCGGATTTGTGGAAGAACAAAAATTGGCTTTTGCACCACGATAACGCCCCTATTCACGCATCGTTGCTTGTGCGCGACTTTTTGGCCAAAAACAACACACTAATGATGCCGCAGCCACCGTATTCCCCAGATCTGGCCCCCTGTGACTTTTTCTTGTTCCCTTAACGGAAGAGGCCCATGAAAGGACGACGTTACGCTTCTCTTGACGAGATAAAAACGGCATCGAAGGAGGAGCTGAACAAGATACAAAAAAATGATTATTTGAAGTGCTTCGAAGATTGGAAATACCGTTGGCACAAGTGTATAATATCTCATGGGGATTACTTTGAAGGGGACAGAATAGATATTCATGAATAAATAAATAATTTTTGAAAAAACACAAAATTCGCGATACTTTTTGAACACACCTCGTATTACTTCATTCGGCATAAACGAATCGAGATATATATTTATTAATGTATATCAAAACTTTCAGGATAAAATGTAAAATATCAGGGCAAATACCCCACTGCAAAAGCGAAGTTCTATATCTTTTTTGATATTCATACCTTTCGTGAACATGAAGTGTTTGTACGTATGAGAAGAAAAAGATATAGTCTCATCAAAAGGTATACTGAAATGATCAGGAGGATGAGCTGAGTCGATGTAGACATTTCCGTCTCTCGATACGTCTATCTGTGTGTTCGTCTGTCTATTTGAACGCAAATACGAACTGAAAGTATTAAAATAGACCTGCGTAAATTGGGATGATATAATAGATCACTACTAGGTATATAATGTACGGTTCCACCCGAACTTAGACTTCCTTACTTGTTGTTATTGTTGTTTCCGACAGGGTAGAAATATGATATTTTCTGGAACGATCTTCCGTCATCCCTTGTCAATTTTGGTTTGGAGACAAACCGGTTTCGGCATTGTGCCATCTTCAGTGTCTTTCTTCGTTCATTTGCGTTCGTGTGTATTTTTCTGCTTGTATAGTCCTTCGCTGTGCTGTTTATTAGGTACATTTTGTATGTGTTACAGGCAGCCGGTAGTTCGTGTATTTGTATGCATGCGCTCGTTAAGTGGTTGTCTGGTTTGTTGGCATGTACAAGTCTGTAATTCTGATTTGCTTTCCCTCTGAGGGTTGATTGCGTGTTTTTGTTCTAGCATCAATTGCCTGTGTTATGTTCTTTTTTGTGTATATCAATTTTGAGAGGTTCAAATAATGCGCCTGAAATTGTGTTTGTTTGTTCGTTACTTATATTTCATTGAAATGGAAAATCGTCGAAAAATTCATAAAAATTACTTCTTATTTACTATATTTTTACGAGAGAAAACTGTCTACTTTAAGCTATTTTGTCTTATAATGAAGTATTAAATATATTTAGTTAAAAAAATCGGATTTAATTTATTTACATATAATTTTATTGAGCATTATATTGAACCCTTTCTAAGTGCGCTAAACCTCTGAGCATAACTGTATGTGTCTATAGGTGTGCTCAAGTTGGAGTACCAGCAATCAAAAAAATAAAGACAAATTCATTATAAAAACGAAAAATCAGTTTGAAAATAACACCACTTCAAATTCCAATATGTTGTTCATTGCCGCCGGTTCTCACTTACAGCACGAAGAGTTGATTTGTTGGAAACATTAAGCAAGCAATCTAAAACATGTGAAAATATGTAAACTTCATTAAAGACACAAAAGTGTATACAAAAACAAAATAAGTTATTATTCATGTTGGATATGCATATTTGAGCTTAGAAAATCAAGGAGTTAGTTTTATTTTAGTTTACTTTGCCGTTAGATTTGTGTAACAAATAAAATAAAAATACTTTGGATCTGTTCTGGGCTGCTTTTGATATTTTTTTACAATAACTTTCTTTGTATAAAATACGTTTTCCCCTTTTCGAATTATTGTCCGGTTCTTGTTTGTAACAACAGAAATTCTTCGCGATGACTTAAGATGGCAGTACTTTGCCGGAATGAATTTTATTAGCAATCGACCTTAACAAAAGCGGGAAAAAATAATTCAATTCCATCTAGTAGTTAGTTATTTACTTATCTGAGTAAAAATATTTTTACAAACACACAAGCAGAATTTCCAATTGCTGATTTGGCTTAGTATTCAAGTCTACCCATTGCATCGTAATTCCACTGAGAAATTTAGTCGTTGCGGGGTGAATAACATTATTGCGGTCTTAACTCTCTAAATACTTCATGAATAATGAAGTGCAAGATGAGTTCAATAAACTGATCCAATGAAACTGAATAACTAGTGAATGCATCACAAATTCATTACTTGTACGTCAATGAAAAAATAAAAACTAATAATAAACCATCTATTTTTGTTTGTGGTATTTTTGGCATCTCTCAATACCGGTTTCGGATGCCCATGTGAGCCTTGCGGCGACCATCACCTCCCAGTGAATCTTAAATAATATCCAAAAAACAACAACAACAACCAACAGTATTACATAAACAGTCAAATATTAAGGAAATCTAACACAATATTGGAAATGATGCAGAAAAAGAAAATATGACTCCTCTACTTTGAGTAATAAATACAGCTTAAGAGGCCGCACATTGCTTGCGAGCGAAGTTTCTTATTTTTTTGAAACCGATTAATGAAATATTTGATAGGAAGAAAAAAAAGCAATCTCAGTAAATATTACCAGATAAATGAAATGAAAAGCTCATTAATAGAGGAAGCAAACAGCCATTGTTACCCAAAAAAAATATGTACACACATACATACATAGGAAGCGTGGTACTTGAAAATGAAAAGCTCAACAAATGTAGAGAAAATATTTAATTTCTTTGATATTTCTGTTTAGTTGCTCCACAAGCAAGCCACCTTGCTTTAAATAGCATTGGTTTTAATCAAACATTACCTGACCCACCTTGAGAGGAAGCGATTGGAATTGAAAAAAATGGGCTTGTATTTGTTCATAAAACACTCATAGAGTAATAATCTCAAATTAATTCTCACTTATGTTTAGGTAGTATTCTTCTTTCTTTATAGAAATATTATTGGTTAGTTACACTAGTCGATTGTCTTGTACTGAACTTGTCTTTTTTCGCAGTTAACGGTTATGATGGTTCAGTGTAGGAACTTTTATGCTAACTTAGACATGGTGCAAAAATCATGAAAGTTTTCCTAAATACGAAATTAGTCTACGGTTGAAAAACACAAGCGAAGCTTTTCATTGAACAGTCTACTTAGGGTCACTTTCATTTCGGCCGATTACTCTACTGCTGCTTCAACGGAGCACTTGAATCATCAAAATACTCATAATAATAATCATCATCAACATTATCGCTATTACTATCATCATCACCAGAAAGGACTTTACTTCTCATCAGCGTCATCATCATCAATATCACCATGACCATTAAAATACACTAAGTGAGGCCTCCTGTTATTTTTCATTGAAATAGGAACCCTCTCCTTTGTCTGTTGCCAAAATCGGGTTTCGGGCCTGGATTCAAACTAATCATACTCATGTTTGTTTGTTTGTTTGAGTAGCGACAAAACTGCTCCCCGAAGTTCATGCAAAGTGTTGCCGATGCCACACTTTCTTCACTTTTATTATAATTATCAATATCATCAGCACAACCAGCATCATCATGATCACCTACTGTTGTTCATCCGACATTTTCAGTCATTGCGCCAAAAAGCAGTTAATTAATTTCCTAACGATAGCTGGCACTGTCAATTGCTAACCAGTAACCAGAGAAGCCTAGCCACTCTGTACCTATTTTTTTCATTTCAAACTGTATTAAAAAAAATAATGATAAAGAAATAAATAAAAAACAATAATTACAAAGTAAGTTGTTTTAATTCTCTTTCACCACGGAAACTGAGTTTCCTTTTTTTTATTTCTCACTACAAAAGTAATACCAAAAAATAATTTTCATCATCGAGGCCTGCCCCTTCCTATACTGTCGTATTCGGATTTCGATAGCAACTCAGAAGGACTATATATCTTCCGGGAAACTTTTCTATCGAATACCTTAAGGGATAACTATCTAATATCATATTCCTTATAAGCTGTTCATAATCTTGAGGCGCCTACTTAGTCCCAAGTGGTACCATAATTGTCTGCTGCTAGTTAGATGAAGTCCTTCACAGTTTTAAGTTTGTGACTATCAATATGGCTACAGAAAGAGCTGATATGTGTCGATTTCGTACCCAGAACTTATATTTGCCATCATCCCACGCGTAAGCAAAGCCACGGTGAAATTTCATTTCAATTACAAAAAAACCACACCGCCGACGATTTCAATCAATTGGCATAATTTCATTAAACCAAAAGGAAAGTTTTCAAACTATGTTCTAAATTAAATTATTTCGGTTGTAGATACGAACAATTTCATGCTACTAATTAGCCAATACGTGCGTACACTGATTGCATACAAATGAGTGGTTGGAATTTGCATAGAAAATGAAATCCAGAGCCCATTTCTGTCGAATTTTCCACAATTTAGGTGTAAGCTTCTTTCAATGTATCGTAGAAAATAGAAGATGTATTCACCTGCTCAAATGTTAAACTATGTAGCGGCGTACATGGTAGATATATTGAATGATATCGAACGACTACTTTTATGGAATCTGTATTCTGTACATAAGTACCTATGTATATGTATGTAATAGCATAAGCAGTAATTGAACAAATGCGGGTATTTCCAACGGAATATTTTTTTTTATAAAGTTGTTCTGTAATCTTTCGAAAGCCAATGGGAAATCAGTTTAGAAGGAGGAATTTGTAGTATGAAAAGAAAAAAAAATTGACTTTCATGACTCTGAGGCTAAAAAAAATAATAAAAAAAAAAAAAACAAGAAAGGAAAGGGCGGTCTTCGACTGTGCCGAACACTTTATCCCTTTCATGATTACGCATCACGGTTTTAAGTGTCCGATCCCTACTCACATTTAGTACAAACTCTGAAAAACTGATAATTTGAAGATAGGAAAAATCGATTGTATGTGTCGCGTTATAGATAGTTTTTCCCGTATATCTATACACACAACTGCGTTTACTTACGTGTTCAGGATATCGAGTTAATATATATAAAACGCACTGGTTTATGTTAATATTTAGGATGTAATATAATAAAAGGTTCTTTAGTATTTAAGTTTTACATTTACAGTATGTATCGGAAAGTTAATATGTTTCACGTCGCGCCGCTTGTACTCAACTGTCGCTGTTGTTCGGGTATATTCGTATATACCCACGCCAATGGATTCGTGGTGCAGGTGTTGCAGATGTATGGTATAAGCAGGGACGTAATTATGCGGCGTGACAACTCGGCCTTTCCTGACCTGAATCGTCCTCGATTTCGCCGTCGGTTTCAAGTTCAGGGCTATTGCTGCACCACGGCTTCATTTTATCGGAAGCATATACTGAACAAAATTTTTTATTAGTTATTTGAGCGCCAGGAATATCTTCCAACAAATAGCGATCGTTCCCTAAAACTTTTCGTACAGTATATGGCCCGCGGTATTTAGGTTCTAGTTTTCGTGATTCGCCCGTAGAAGATGGTTCATTTTCAATAACTACAAGATCGTCTTCGGCGTAAGTTTTCGGTTTCTGATGACGTTGATCAAATCTCTGTTTCCATTTTTCGCGTTCATTAGATATGTTTACAATAGCTTGATTTCGTTTCTCAGCGGAAGTTAACAAGGCCGTATCACCCTCTAAGTCGTCATGAACAGCAGCAAGCAACTGATTGGTTACTACGTCACGCAGTTTAAAATCGAAAACCAATTCATTCGGGCTAAAAACTGTTGTTGCGTTTCGCCGGGAGTTGATCGACCATTGGAGATCTCTAAGCTTTAGATCCCAATCTTTCGGATGTTCGGTAGTTGTACGCAAATAAGTTAAAATGCTTTGATTCGCACGCTCCACTTGGCCATTTGCGCGCGGAGTTCGAACTGCTGTTTTCGTGTGATGTATGTTGTGTTTGTTGCAAAATTCTTCGAATAATTTAGAGGTAAAAGACGTCCCTCTGTCAGTTACTATTTGTGATGGCAGACCAAAATACGAAGTTATTTCATTCAGAGTTTTAATGACGTGTATGGTTTTCGTATCACGAACTGCTTTCACAATCAGGAATTTCCTAAAAGCGTCGGATATGGCTAGTACATAACAATTTCCACGCTTGCTACGCACAAAAGGACCAATGTGATCCAAATGGATGCGATAAAACGGCAACGGTTTAATTGATTCGATGTGAAGTTCACCTTCACTTTTCCCTGGGCGTTGCTTTTGATAGCAGCACTGGATACAAGCTGCAATATAGCTCTTCACATACCTCCTCATTTTCGGAAAATAGTACGTATTTTTAATTCGGTCAATGGTTTTTTCTAGCGCAGTATGCCCTCCCTGGTCATGGCAGAATTGGACAATCCGCCATCGAACACCTTTTGGTATAACAAACTTTAGACCATCAGGTTGTGTTTTGTATAATCGGTGGTTACGCAGTTGATACTCTGCTCTTACATTATTTTCATCCGGTGATTTAATTGTACCATTCAAAATATCAATGTATTGTCGAAGTTTTGCATCTTGTAGCTGCATGGTAAGTAGCCAGTCATTGATATCTGTAGTTACGTTGAAGACGATGCCAGCAGGCTCAACCTCTCGGGCAGGTTGATCCGGCATTCGGCTGAGAGCATCGACGTGTTGCAAACGGGTTCCTTGACGATGAATGCACGAAAAGTCATATTCAAGTAGTTTAAGCCACCAACGTGCGATTTTGGGTTTCATTTCTTTGTTGTCTTTTACATGGGCGATCGCTGAGCAATCGGTTACTAATCGAAATGGTTTTCCTAGTACATAAATACGAAAGCGTTCTAAGGATTCTACTACTGCAAGAGCCTCGAGCTCGTAGCTATGATATCGGCTTTCTGTATCGGTGCAATGGCGACTGTAATAGCAAACAGGATGCCATTCACCTTCATTTACTGATTGTAAAAGTACACCCGCCAAGCCGACGCTACTAGCATCAGTATGTACCTCATGCTGCGCGTTGAAATCGTATAAAACTAGGATTGGTTCTTGCGTAAGGACGTTGACGAGAGTTTCGAAGGCGCTCTGCTGCTCGCGACCCCATGTGAAACTATCTTGATTCGCTTTTGTCAGTAAGACAGTTAACGATTTGGAAATAATAGAATAGTCGCGGACAAATTTTCTAAAGAATCCCGTAAGGCCTAAAAATCTTCTTACTTCAGATACATTTGATGGCGCTTGAAAATTTTTGATAGCGCTTACCTTATGAATTCCAGGTGTAATGCCGTTTTCAGTTACAATATGCCCGAGATATTCGATTTTCGGCGCGAGAAAACGACACTTGTCGGGACGAAGTGTAAGTCCGGCTTCTTTAAGAAGCTTTAGGAACCGTTCTAACCGGAGGAGTCCTTCACAAATTGTTTTGCTTGGAATTACAATATCATCCAAGTAGATCAACACTTCACCGGTATTCATTTTCGACGCGAGTTTATTCATAATGCACTGAAAAGTTGCTGGTGCATTAACGAGACCGAAAGGCATGCGGTTAAATTCAAAATGTCCTTCCGACGTCACGAACGCGGTATATTTCTTACACGATTCTTCAATTTCAATTTGATGATAACCCATTCGGAGGTCGAGCGTTCTAAAAAACCGATTTCCTGCGAGTTTGGCAAACTGTTCCTCCATGTTCGGCATGGGAAACGGTTGCTTTAGCGTAATTTTATTAATGCAACGATAGTCAACACATAAACGATGTTCTTTGTTCTTCTTTTCAACCAGAACTACAGGAGACGAGTACTCTGATTCACTAGGTCGGATTATGTTATTTTCTAACAGATCCGTAATTATCTCGGTTATTATAGGTCGTTTAGGAAAAGGCACACGATAAGGTTTCAGCTGAATTGGCTGATTATTAATTAACTGTATTTTCATTTTCGACAACCCACACTTTCCGAGATTTGCGATATTATTGGCAAAAAGCCCACGGTATTCATGCATTATAGACTCAAACTGCCGATGTTCATTTCCGCTTAAGTGTTGCGGACCACTTATATTTCGAATTTGTTCTACGCGGCATTCAACGTTTTCTATAATAAATCGTTTTTCAGAACCACAAAGCACATCTTTCCCAAGGAGTACGTTTTCCGATATAAGTTCGTCACTCACAACAACCATATCGGTTTAAATTTTTTGATTATCAATCATTACTACTACACTAACTTTACGGGTGGAAACGTATTCAGCACCACCGAAACCTCTGAGTACCGTTACTTCGCTTTTGTACGTTGCAATTTGTTCGGAAAATGTTTTACGCACAAGAGTACGGGTGCTACCTGGGTCAACGAAGGCGTTTGTAGTATTTCCGTTTACCAATATTTTTTTAACGATACCGGCATCGCACGTTTCTATTTTCTTATCAACGTTTAAATCACAAATTTTATTTACAGTGGCTTTTTTCAAACTTGGACACTCTTCACTTTTGTGAGTAGTACGCTGGCAATTCGCGCACTTGGTCTTTTTCTGTGGATCGGGACATTTAATAGCAAAATGCCCTAGTTTACCGCAGTTAAAGCACTTTGTGTTGCTATTTATTCTTTGTTTATTTGAACTTGGGACAGTTTCGGAGGGTTTCGCACTTGTAACTTGCGGCTTTGTCGCGATTGGTATAAACTTTGGTTTTTGTGCGTTATGATTTACATCATTGTATACGTTATAATTCATTATATCTCTTAACAAGTCTTGACAATTTCTATACTCGTTAGAAATTTTCCGTTTTAGATCATTATCATTTATCCCGTTTATTATATGTCGCGCGATATTGGTTTCCGTCAAACCACCTTTGTTACCGAGAGCAAGCATTTTATAAAAGTATTCGACGGGTGATTCGTTTTGGTTTCGTTTTGACCGAGAAAGTTTAATATGAATATCCGCTTCATTTGTTAAACAAGGAAAATCACGTAAAAATTTGTTTACAAACTGTGCCCAGTTTACGAAAGCGCACTGTTGCGAATCGATCCACAATTGTGCAGAACCGCGCATCTTTTGCTGAACGGCGAAAATTATAGTGCTTTCATGCCACTCGTAAGCGTTTTTCAACATTTCCACACGTTTTATGAATTGTACCGAATTTAGCGACGTTTCGCTCGTTGGGTTATACTCAGGCAACAATGCTACAATATCTTTTATGTTGTAATACGGAGAGTGAGAATAACCATTGCTCAATGGGATGTGCATTGTTGG
The DNA here is from genome assembly GCA_949987695.1 of Merzomyia westermanni. Lineage (NCBI taxonomy): Eukaryota > Metazoa > Arthropoda > Insecta > Diptera > Tephritidae > Merzomyia > Merzomyia westermanni. Next base: position 4,458,793 of record OX465290.1, on the reverse strand, counting down.
ATTATAAACATTGCTTCTAATTGGAATTTGGTGCGGCTGCGCGGGCGCGACACGTGCGTTCTGCCACTGCGGTATGACATTCGCTCGCGTAGACGTTGTTGTTGCGGCGAACTGTTGAACATTCGCGTTATTCGTATACATTGGTGGTACCGGCGACGACGACAACGTAGGTTGAAAATTTTGTACACACGGAGTACATTGCGAATCATTGTTTTGCGTTGGATTTGTACACGTATTTATTAAACGTTGCATTGTTTTTTCGAGTGCCGATAAACGTTGCACCATCGTAGTTTGTTGATCACCATCACTTTCACTTGCCGAATCGATGTTATTTTGCAGTCGTTGAAGGAGTTGGATTTTCGTGCCAGACGTAGGCAAACCAGCATCCTTACACCGCTTTTTCAAATCTTTTAATGTTAAGTTTGTTTGCGCCATTTTAGTCGTTGTTTGTTTTGATCGAAGTGTTTGTTCTAATTAGACCGCGACGAGAATAGGATTTTTCGTATCCTAGGAAAACTTTAACGCGAGAAAGAGATGATTGTTACTTTGTTGCTGCTTTTCGCTTTTACTTTATTCTGCTATATTGTTTGTTCTTATTGGACCAAACCGACGATTGGACAAAAGCACGAGTGGAGAAGTTTAAAGCGAGAAAACGATACTTTAGGCGTCGAGAAAAAGTTAACAACACGAATTCGTTTCGCTTGTAACAATCGAAAGCATATGTAGCACGAGTAGAACGGCAGATTTATAACCGAAAGAGACGAGTTATACGTTTAAGTGTGGCTAAAGTAAGTGTGTAGCATAAACGAAACGAGGTGTGAAACTACAAACTACAATTTTTAAATTCGAACCGTTGAGCTACACGTTTGTCGCTGGAGCCCTAATATCCACGGCAGTCTCACCAAATGTAAGGTTATGTTGAATAGCAAACGTTTGCTCAACGAAAACCAATTTTCACACTATTCGTACACTTTTCTTTTAATAATTAGTCATCACACACGGTTTTATATGCATATACAACGTTTCAGCATATTTTCACTATGAATGCACGTACGTATGTAGGCGGTGGAATAATTCCTACTTCTGAACTGTCGCGTTATAGATAGTTTTTCCCGTATATCTATACACACAACTGCGTTTACTTACGTGTTCAGGATATCGAGTTAATATATATAAAACGCACTGGTTTATGTTAATATTTAGGATGTAATATAATAAAAGGTTCTTTAGTATTTAAGTTTTACATTTACAGTATGTATCGGAAAGTTAATATGTTTCACGTCGCGCCGCTTGTACTCAACTGTCGCTGTTGTTCGGGTATATTCGTATATACCCACGCCAATGGATTCGTGGTGCAGGTGTTGCAGATTTATGGTATAAGCAGGGACGTAATTATGCGGCGTGACATATGGGAGCTATGCGTTGTATTGGTCCGATCTGGGTGATTTTCACTACACACATAATGTATCTAAAATCCATACAAAATTTAATCAAGATATCTCAAAACCTGAGGGACTAGTTTGCGTATAAACAGACAGACGGACATGGCTAAATCGACTCATCGCCCTGATCATTTCGGTGTACTTATTGATTTGTCTATCTCTTCTTCTTTTCATGCTTACAAACATCGGACCAAAGTTATAATACCATTTCATGTTCATGAAAGGTATAATTATTATTGTTTTTTATTTCTTAATAATTTTTATACATAGAAAAACTTCAATTCAGTATGACCGGGTTTTTCTCAGCTGAAAACCTAAAAGACTTTTGTTTCTAAATTATAACTTTTTGCAGTGATCTCATTTACATATGTTCATGAATATTTTAAAATGTACAGGCCGTGAAAATAACAATCCATTTGCTGTTAATACACAGTTAAAAATCCAATTTGAAAATTTTTGGATGGTTTTAAAGATTTTGGAACAAAAAGATGTTCCGTTGACTATATCATTTATTAACTTAATATTTTTGTTTTCATAATGCGGATTATTTTGAAAGTACTGCGATATATTTTTATACTACCCAAAGCCCGAAATTTAAAAAAATCTGCCATTAAGGTCGAATAGTTTATATGAAACTTTTAAACTGCTGAACATTTCTAAAGCTCATGAGCGGATTATTATAGAAAGAATACCATTTCCTACTCGAATCAGTACGTAATATTCGTAATTACGTGTTCATACTTTGGTGAATATACCTTTGTGAAATAACCTGCAACAGTTTTAGATAATTTTCTTAAAACAGAATCACCTTAATCATACTTATAGCCTAGAACACCCCAGCTCTGTCTTATATTCTCACCAAAGAAAGATTAGAAAATAAACAAAAAAGGAAGTCTAAGTTCGGGTGCAACCGTACATTATATACCTAGTAGTGATCTATTATGGTATACCAATTTACGCAGGTCTATTTTATTACTTTTCAGTTCGTATTATAAAGCAAACTGATTGTTTTCAATAAAAACACTCCTGTTATGTGTTTTGAGTGGCAAATTAATTAATTTGTATATAAATAGTCTCCCTACCAACCCGCTGCTAACCACATTTTATACATGCACATTTTGTGATTAAAAAATTTACTTTCAAACAGACATACGGACAGACCGACAGACGGACATCGCTAAAAAGACTCAGCTCATCGTCCTGATCATTTCATTATACTTATTGATGGGCCTATCTCTTAATCTTCTTATACTTACAAACATTTCATGTTCATAAAAGGTATGAAAATCAAATATATAACTTACCTATTGCAGTGGGGTATTAACTACTTGCCCTGATATTTTGTTTTAGTGTTATCTGATTTGCCTAATTTTGGCAGGAGTATACTACATGCTATCGAGAACCAGTTGACCAATTTTCATTGAAATATCTTATTGAAACTACAAGCACTCGCCTTTGAAAATAGCAGAACTTTTATGCTGAAAAGTGCGCGCCGCCACGACTACTTCCCCAAAATCCACAACATTCTTTTGCCGTCGAGTTTTGCTTAAAAACCTTATTATGTGTGCACGATCTTATTGATATAGCTTGCAAAGTTATGGAAATATCGCGTTTTAAATTTGACAAAAAAATTTTGTAGAACTATCTTAAAAAACTGGGCGTGGTCCTTAATCAATTTCGCCCATTTTCGCCTAATTTCGTTTTGGCAAATCAATTGACTTTTACGTTTAACAAAAATGGATAACTGGGACACTGAAACAAGAATTTGCATTGTCCGCCGCTATCACGCACTGGAGTCCGTAGTTTCGGTTCAAAGAGAGTATAGGCGCACGTTTGGCGGCAATCCTCCGAGCAGATGGACCATAATAAGACTTGTAAACAATTTTGCCGAGCATGGGACAGTCAACAGAAGACCTTACCATCGAAACCCTTCAGTTCGAACGGAGGAAACAATCGCTGCTGTAGCTGCTGCCATACAAAACAATCCACGTGTTTCGACAAGAAGCTTATCTGCTCAAATGGGTGTAAGCAGACAGTCATTACAGTCAATTATGCACAAAGATTTGGACTTATTCCCATATAAAATTCAAATGGCCAACAAACTGAACGCTGCAGACTTGCCGATTCGCTTGGAATTTTGCCAGAAGATGCTTCAAATGGTGGAAGAGGATGGAAACATGTTGAACTGTCTTTTCATGTCTGACGAGGCCCATTTCGATTTAAACGGCAACATAAACAAACAAAATTGTCGAATATGGAGTGCTTCCAACCCACAGATACTCCATGAGACGGAATTGCATTCACTTCGTGTCACAGTGTGGTGTGCAGTTTCATCACGCTGCATTGTCGGGCCCTACTTCTTCGAAGAAAACGGTCACACCGTTACGGTTACTGGAGACCGTTACTTGAGCATGTTGACAGAGTTTTTCTATCCAGAATTACGCCGAATGAGAATTTCTTTCAACTCTGTGTGGTTTCAGCAAGATGGTGCAGCTCCTCATATAGCCCAACCTGTTATGACATAATTGCGACGAAAATTTCCCAATAAGCTGATATCCAGAAACTCCACATTCCGTTGGCCACCCAGGTCGCCTGACCTTACTGCACCTGACCTTTTCTTGTGGGGTTATTGCAAACAGGAAGTCTTCAAAGCAAAACCAACAAATTTAAATGAACTAAGGCAACCCATTCGAGAAACAATTGCGGCTATTCCTGTCTCAACTCTCCAAGCAGTAATGAACAACTTTTTGGTAAGATGCCGCACATGCATCGACGAGCAGTGGGGGCATTTAAATTCCATTATTTTTAAAACTAATTAAGCTATATTTAATAAAATTTAATGAGCTTTAACATGAATAAAAGAAAAATGAATTCCATACACTGAAAAAGAAATTATTTGAGTTTCTTAATGTAGCAAAATTCATCAGCCACCCTGTATATAACTTACCTATTGCAGTGGGGTATTAACTACTTGCCCGGATATTTTGCTTGAGTGTTATCTGATTTGCCTATTTTTTGGCAGGAGTATACAACATGCTACCGAGAACCAGTTGATTAATTTTCATTGAAATATCTAATTGAAACTACAAGCACTCGCCTTTGAAAATAACAGAACTTTTATGCTGAAAAGTGCGCGCCGCCACGACTACTTCCCCAACATCCACAAAATTTTTTTGCCGTCGAGTTTTGCTTAAAAAGCGTATTATGTGTGCACGATCTTATTGATATAGCTTGCAAAGTTATGGAATTATCGCGTTTTAAATTTGACAAAAAAATTTTGTAGAACTATCTTAAAAAACTGGGCGTGGTCCTTAATCAATTTCGCCCATTTTCGCCAAATTTCGTTTTGACAAATCAATTTTTACCGGAGCTATGGCCTAAAAAATTTTGTGGAATAAGCCACTATAAAAGAGGCGGGCCATGCCCATATTCGGAAATTTATATTTGTCGAATTTTTTCGTTCACGGACTCTTTGAAAGTGAACTATAATTGATATAAAGCTATTTTGCGCAAAATTAATGCCTTTTAAATATATATATGATCCTTTTCAAAATCCCTCATATGAAATTGGTCTTGGATCTTAACCATTTTCGCCAATTACAGAACATACCTTGTATTCATAGAAATCTGTGTGCCGAATTTCGTTTAGATATCGTAAATTGTTATTGATTTATGGTTAATAATATTTCTTAATTTGACTTAATCAAAAGTGGGCAGTAAAAAAAACACATTTTTTTCACACAATCAAAAATTGAATAACATATTAGAGTCCTATTCTTTGTTATGTACTGGAAGCTTAGATAGATTCCCAAAAAATTTCCTCACTTTTTTCAATCTGAACTGCTGAAGAATGGCTAATACCTGCATCCTGGGATGGTAAAAACACATAAACAACAAAAATAAAAATAAAAAATAAATTCGCTAAAAGCGCTAAATTGTTTAGGAAAATTATGGAAAAAGATGCGCAATAAACAAAAAACCCATCCGAGCAAAACTCGTGAACCCAAGTTAAACACCGTTACTAAACAATAATAAAAATGAAAAGAAATTGTGTGTTGTACACCTTAGCATTTTATTTACATTTTCATTTAACACTTGCAAAGAGAGTGAAAGTTTTTTGTTTGTCTATTGATTAAGTGTCGCCTTGACTCAATAGCTAAAATTGACGTGGTGTTGACTGATGTTAATGATGATCAAACTTTATTCAAACAAATGCAAATGATTCAGTGGAAATATGCTTAAACTTAAGCAATTTGCTAGCAAGTTAATGGTAAGGCCTACGCAATTCCCTCGAAAAATTACTCTACTGCACTTGTTAAAAAATTATTTCATAAGAGCAACTCATTTGCATTACAGTGATTCCATAGCAAGTTAACAAATTTTCAATGCTCAATTATTTAAGATGATTATGAAGTGAACTACATGAAGGGATTGCTTCGAGTTTTTGAATATTCAGGGAAGCAAAGAGACAAATAAAAATTAATTACTATATACGCTCTCAAATTGATATGCAATATCGCTCTATATCTAAATTTATTAACGGAGAAATTTGCCAAAAACGTTGCAAGCAAATTGGCATTCGCCAAATAATTTTCCTTAAGTTCTTATTAACTCAAAACATCGCCCTAAAACTGGTCTTGACATATCCTGGGAATTTCGGCTTCATCTTCGATTTCGTTTACAAATGCAACTACAAAATCTGTTTGCGTCTTTTCTTTCTCTTCGACTTCATTTCACCACCTAGGTGGAAGATCTACCTTTTCAAAATGTTTTTGAAGAAAGCCATATCTCAGAAATTTTTTCAATCATGCTCTAGCTAAGCACTTGACTCAAATATACCCTTACTCAGCTGAAAATGTATGCAGTTCCCTTCAAATAGGGCTTTTTTAAATTTCATTCTGAGAGAGAGCGTTCTTAAATCAAATTCTGAGAGGGTTCACTTTAGAAAAGTATTTTGAAATAGTTTGAACGTCCCCTCGGCCGTCCACTTTATCTCAATGACCCCCATAATTATTATCATCATTGCTTTCGTTGATAGCATCCCCTTCTTTTGGAGTTCTTGCATTCCCTTTTGGTTTCTTATTCTAATTTTTTATACTTAGCTGAGCAAGGATCCTTCTATGAATCTGATTAGTTAAGCAAATTATTTGTGTGTCAAGGAACCTGAATAAGAAATTTCAATAAGATACTTAATCACACATCTCTCTTCACATACAAAGTTGGGTGCGTGAATTAAAATTAAGATTTCTTATTTCCCAATTTAAAAAATTTGGAAAATGGGATTGGCACCGCTCGGTTTTAATTAAGAGCATTCAAAAAATTCTATAAGTCATAGATGAGACACTGTGAAAGTTGTCATACGAAACTCAGTACCCTAATTAAAAGGAATGTTCAGTAGAAAAACGGACGAAATCCGGAATGGAATATTCCAGAGAAAAATTAAAGAAATCGGTTAACTATCACGCCCATTTTAGCACAAAATATTTTTAATAGGATCATAGACAAACATAATAGACAATACTTTTGCAAAAAAAATTGTGTGTCAATTATATTTCACTTAATAACAAAACGAAGAAAATCGAGAAATATAAAATCTTGAGAATAGGCGTGGTCAGCTTCTTTCATGGTAGATTATTTCACAAAACCTTTAAAGCCTCGAACTAGAACAACAGTAATCTTGTCGTAACGAATTTCGTACACTATTGAGTTTATAACTCTTACTGTTTATTGTGAAAATCGGCAAACTCGGTAGCCCACTTTTTAATGTAGTTCCTAAAAATTTATTTGTAAGATTTAAAATGAGATATGTGTGTAACTGTTTAAGTAATATCCTACTATTTAGGTCAGGTAATGAAAACCTGTAAGCAAAACTTGCGCTCAAATATATGCTGTGTTTGTATATGTAGGCGTGGCGCCGCCCACGTTCCCAGTATAAGAACTCTGTTCTTTTCGTAAGTTTACTTAAAAAATTTTAATGAAATTCGGTAAGTTGACTTTTATTGCCATGTACCATATCCCTGCCAAAAATGAAGCAAAAGAAATATCCGGTTAAGAAGTTATTACCCACTTTAACTTTAGACATCCCTACTTGTTTTATTCAACTTTCTTTAAACACTGTTATGATTTTGTAAGTTGATAGTTATTTTGTTTCGTTTTTAAATTTTAATTTTCTATGCACACTAGACGCCTACTTAAATTGCTAACAGTCGGTATTTGTTCCTGCCCCCCATTTAGCATGGATCGTGCGAACAAATACCGCATAAATCAAGTTACCTTAATTGCGCATGGCGCTACTCCAGTTCACACAAGTTTTTACATTTTAAACGATGGCCGCACCCCTCGAGCAGCTACTTAAGCCCATACTTAGCTTAAACTTTTGTTGCCGCGCATGCGCTTAGACCACCACATAAGATGCTTGGCATGCGTGACTTAATTACAGTAATTGACTTCATTTATTCGTAATATGCATTTGCACTTTTTATTTATTTTAATGTCGTGCGTATGGTGAGCAGCTATGCGTTCAGTTAAAAATAGTAAAGCAAAGGCGTAAAATGCTATAACCCTGGAAAAAAACAATGGAGTATCAGAGTACTCCAACACTTATCCTAATTCATATAAAAAAAGTGGTCCAATTTACATGGCAATGTCCGTTGATTGGATCATCTAATCCATCTCTATGGAGAGAGTACATTCAAAATGCTGCCAAAAGATTACTCTATGGAGTATTCTACACCAAAGCGAGGAGGAGTAGGTGTACTTTTTATGACCACCTACTCCCTACTTTAGGGGTATTCTTTGGAGTATGGGACGTATTTCCGTTTTTTTGCAGGGAAATAGCAAGCTTATAAAACTGTAACTAAGATCAGCTGGAAAATTGCTTTGATTCGGTTAACTGTGGGTAATAGATGTGGTTAATAAATTTCAAGCTAATATGATAATTGTTTCCTATTTATTAATTTGGCAATAAGGTAAAGGGTGTTTTTTTTACGGGTATAGAACTTCGAATTGAAATAAAACACAAGAAAATCGTTTTAAGGTCCATCAATTTGGCTTTATTGGAAGGATAATTTTATGCCATTAATGTTTAAATACGATTTCTGGCATGTGGCCGCCGCGGCTGGCTCGAATAAAGCCAATTCTACAGGTCCAATTTTCAACCACTTTTTCGAGCATATGGGGCCGTATGTCGGCAATAACGCCACGAATGTTGGCTTCCAATTCCCCTAACGTTTCTGGTTTGTTGGTGTAGACGAGCGACTTCACATATCCCCAAAGAAAATAATCCAATGGTGTCAAATCACACGACCTTGGTGGCCAATTGACAGGTCCATTCCGCGAAATTATGCGCTCATCGAATGTTTCCTTCAATAAATCGATTGTGACGTGCGCTGTGTGGCATGTAGCGCCGTCTTGTTGGAACCACAACTCATCCACATTCATGCGATCCAATTCGGGAACAAAATAGTCGGTTATCATGGCTCTATACCGGTCTCCATTAACGGTAGCTGCCTCTCCAGCATTATTGCGGAAGAAGTATGGCCCAATGACTCCACCAGCCCATAGAGCACACCAAACAGTCAGTTTTTGCGGATGTAATGGCGTTTCAAGGGTCTCATGGGGATTCTCTTCACTCCAAATGCGGCAATTTTGCTTGTTGACGTAGCCATTCAACCAAAAATGAGCCTCATCACTGAACAAAATTTTGCGATGAAAATCAGCATCGAAATCAATCTCATTTTCGGCCCATACACCAAAATCACGACGCATTGCATGGTCTCGCGGCTTTAATTCTTGCACAAGCTGGATCTTGTAAGGTCGCAAGCCAAGATCTTTGCGCAAAATCTTCCATAAAGTTGATGGACAAAGCTCCAATTGCTGTGCACGGTGGCGAATCGATTCATTCGGGTCCTCTTCAACACTTTGCTCTACAGCGGCAATTGTTTCTTCGGTGCGCACTGTTCGACGTCTCTGCGGATGCGTATTATCACATAGAGTAAACGTAGTGCGAAAACGATCCATGGTTAACCGAATTAATTGCTCTGATGGACGATTATGTCGACCATAAAATGGACGGAGCTCACGGTAAACTTCGCGAACTGAACCATTATTTTCGAAATAAATTTGCACGATTTGCAAGCGTTGTTCTTTTGTCAACCTGTTCATGATGAAATGGCAAACCAAACTGAACATAAATGACATTAGAGTTGCCAGATTTGACCACAAAATGCCAGTTTTATCTCTATTCGAAAAACAAACCTGTAAAAAAAACACCCTGTATAATGTTCTGATTACGATAATCGAATTAAAACAATAGCCGCGTCATCCCGTTGTCGTGATCCTGAGCCAGATAAAGAAATGTACATGTAAATGCAACAACAACGATTTTAGCCAGATGGATCCAGATGGACCACTGGTTCAATTTGTGAGCCAGATAATTTTGTTTGTTTCTTATCTTCAGGATGGACACAAAACCTTTTGATAAACTACCAAATTTTTGAATAACAGAGGCTTCAGATTCTTGTTCTTTTTTGAATTTCGTACTAAGCGCACTAATATTTTTTGAAGTTGTTTCGTTTACATGAACATGGAATATATTATTATTATCTCTAATTTTAATATTGTTAACTGGAATATATATATATTATTTAAATTAGCTTATCACTGTCCTATCCTAAAAACGAATTTCGTGATTTTTAGTACCAAACAAAAATAATTTTTCCAATATTGTGGATGCCCTGGGTCTACTTGAAATTGGAAGCAAGCGCTAACATCTGCTTTTGAAGGCTACTACTGATCCGGACTATTCCCGTGAGAATTGAGCTCGATACGGAGCTGTATGGCCCAAAGGATGCCGGCAAATCACAATCCCAATATTTAAAATTTTACTTATCATATAAATCTTTAATAAGTCATATAATTCTTAGTCATATAATTCTTTAATAAGTTTTTTTACTTAGCTAATTATTATGGAATTATCATATTGCTTAGGCTAAGGTTCCAAAAATGCATGACAAAAGATATGGTTAAGTTCATGTTTTGATTATTATCAAGGCATTATGACTACCAAATCACCATTGTCACCAACTTTAATATAGGTAATCTTCCATGAGAATTATAATTCATAATGATAAGGAAGTAATTTTGCATAAGCGCCAAACAATAAAAATATTTTATCGCCAAATATTACATCACGTAAAACCATTTGGAAATATTCGCACAAATTGAATCAAAGAAGAGTAATAAAGTAAGAGCATGAAAATAAAATCTTAATACACAAAGCAAAAAGCAGCAAACATCAAACTGCACGTAGACACATAAAAGGCAGCAATTATTGCTCATTAACATTGCTACAACACAAAAGTACTTAAGTACTTATTACTAAATACTTATCAGTGAACGTAGATTTAAAATACGAACATACATATTAGTGGAATTTGGCAAAAACAAAAATAAAAAAGGAATAATGGAGAAACTATAAAATTGAGTTGCTTGGCTTCGAACCAAACAAAGTTACGTAACCATGGTCCAACAAAAATAAGCGCTGCGAAATGAAAGTGATTGTCAGCGCAGATAAAATGGTGTGAGTCGTCGGACAAAAGGCGTTAAATAGGTAGTCACATGCTTTTGCGAATATTTGCGGCTAGCAGAAACGCTCAGTGAGCATAAATAAAAATTAATGCGATTTAAGTTTGTTCATTACGCATTCATGTGTGTATGAGCCATTGCCATTACCATCGCTATGAGCGGGCCCACTACCTACCAAGCATCGCCGCCTCCGCCACCATCATTGCCCAACATAATGAACAATACTTGCGTCGAAGTCGCACAGCTTGACACTTGAGAGCTCAATAAAGGCAACGTCATAATCGACAAAACACACAACTTTCACCACAAAAAACTGACGAATTGTGCTTTCATTTGTATTGTTTGTATGCATATTAGGGTAGTCATAATTTGGATTTGGGTCGTCGCTTTTGGATAGCTAACTTTTTCACTTTGCTACGTACAGCCAATAAACAAGAGAACCTGAGAGTTAACTTAGAAAATATTCGCTCCTTCTATGAGCATACCTTTACGTATATGAGTGAAGTAGGTTCCGCAAAGGGCAGTGACGTTCAACTTGCTGGCTTTTCTACAGATATAATGCCAATAACGGTGAAATGGCTTGAGCCCAAGTGACATAATACGAAGTGCGAAACTTGGGTTTATGACACTCCCGCTAAAGATACCACTCCACAATTAGAGGCTTGACTTTTCGCCGATTGTAAGATTTTGCCTCGATCTTAAGCTATAAATCCTATATCTCCTGCTTTCATCCACATTAAGTAACAACGTAACTGTAAAAGTTGTAAAATTTTGCATTCAACCTCTCTTGTCGGTTGAGACTAACAACACTGGTTTACAGCCAAAATGCACCAGAGACGCCATAGTGAAATTCCTATGTAAAATCACCTCCTAATTCCGAAAACTAAGGTTATTTTTACTTGAATGGTACCGTTTTTGAGATATTTACGATTTACCGTTATTTCAAAAAACAAAAAAGATGGCTCCACTTAATCGTGTATATCTCAAGAACAAACTGAGCTCTTCCAAAACGGTTTAAAAAATTTGAAAGCTTATAAAATTTACTATAATCAGTACATACAACACTTTTTGCTAGGTCCTGCAGATTCAAACATATTGAACAATCATTACGGATTTTTTAAATTTTTTTTGTAAAAATATAAAAAAATTTGTACTTTGCGAGGAAGCATCTCGAAAACTTTTTGTGTTTTTGCAGATATTTTTTCCCCCCTCTAAGCTCTGTTTTATTACAAAAAAAATAAGCTATCAGTGAACAAAATCGATGAACTAATACAAAAGTTATAAGCATTCAAGTAAATATATCCATTTAATGCTTAAGTACCCTACTGGTACATATGTGTTAGTATTCGTATATCAGTTAGTTAGCAGGTAGATTTTCGAAAAGTTATTAGATACAGAAAGCTGTTAGTGTCGTTTTCTCAAACCTAGGTACATTTTAAACAAGAGCATATTTTTGAGGCAGGTAGTGTTTTCTTTGTAGAACTAGGGAACCTTTTTGTTTAGGTAGGCTTGAATTTTTACTGGATCCAAGTATAAATAAGAGTACATGCGCCTTGTTCCTTCTTAATATCTGCAAGGCTCGCCGGATACTGTTCAGTTTATAATTGCAGTTTATAACCCGTCATTTACTTAAAATAAAAATAGAATAAAAGGGCGCGAGAGTTTGAGTGTACAAATGATCCAGATATGTTCTGTTTCATCTGCGGTCAATTTATTGTTAAAAGTATGAGACGTGTGTTTTCAAATCCTTTGAAAGTTACATACTATAAGTGTTTTGGAATTGAGCCTAAAAACCATGGACACCGAACACTGTGTGCACCACATGCCGAGTCGAATTGATTTCTTCGGAAACCGGAACAAAAAGGTACGTTGTAAAAATTAGGAATTTGTTCCCTTTTAATGCATAGCTGACTAATTCCTGAAACTATCTATTTAGGCGACGTGTGAAATTTATTACACCAATGAAGTGGAGGGAACCAACTTGCCATTCAACGGACTGCTATATTTGTACTACAAAAGTACTTGGGGTTGGAAAGTCCAGAAAAGTAACCTATGCGAGCGTATCTACAGTGTCATTACCAGAACTAATTTCAACAGAAGCGACATTGCCAGAATCAAATTTAACTTTAGTTCCGGCTCCAGTTTCATTGTCAACAGTAGTATCTGATTACGCGGCATCATGTTGTACTGAATTTCAAACGGAAAACGAAAGAAATTCTTTGTCACAAGCACAACTCAATGATTGGATAAGGGATTTGGAATTGTCAAAGGAAAAGGCCGAACTACACGCCTCTCGAATGCAACAATTTAAATTTGTTTCATCCGATGTTAAGGTAACATATTATAGAACTCGTCACGAAGAATTTGCCAAGTACTATACGAAGGAGGACAGTGTTTGTTACTGCAAAGACATTGCTGGTCTATTCAAACAATTTGGTGAACCATATGATTCAAAAGAGTGGCGATTGTTCATAGACGGCAATAAATTAAGTTTAAAGGCCGTATTATTGCATATTGGCAACCAAAAGCCATCTATCCCGATCGCGCATGCAGTAAATACGAAGGAAACATATGAGATAATGCAAAAATTGCTCAAGTTAATCAAATACGAAGAACATGATTGGAAAATATGTGCCGATCTTAAAGTCGTTGGAATGCTATGTGGTCTACAAAGTGGATACACAAAATACTGTTGCTTTCTATGCAAATGGGATAGCCGAGCTCGTCAAGACCACTACATCATAAAGGATTGGCCAGAACGAATCGAGTTTCAAGTTGGGGTAGATAACATAAAATACTCTCCACTTATAAAGAAGGAAAAAATAATTCTACCTCCGCTCCACATCAAGCTCGGCCTTATCAAAAACTTTGTGAAGGCTTTAGACAAAGAAGGCGAAGCTTTTCATCATTTGAAGACAATCTTCCCAGAGATTTCAGAAGCAAAAATAAAGGAAGGGATTTTTGTGGGACCGCAAATAAGGAAAATGATGACCAATAACCATTTCAGAGAACTATTGTCACCAGTGGAGGCAGCAGCGTGGGATTCTTTTGAAAAGGTCGTTACTTCTTTTTTAGTCAAACACAAAAGTCCTAACTACGAGATGATAGTGAACGACTTAATCAAAAACTATGCGGAAATGGGTAAATAAAAAAACATATTATAATAAATTATATATTACATAAATTTACATGAGAATATATAGCCATAAATCTGAATTCATCGTCCAGTTCCGAACAAACAAGAACGGAAAAAATATAAACAAAAAATTTGTTCTGAATTGAAAGATAAATCCAGCCTAAGAAAATTATATACTAATGTGTCACTTATGTATTTATCTAATTTACTTTTTTATTTTCTTTCAGGAGTAAATATGTCTTTAAAAATTCATTTCTTACACTCCCACTTAAATTTTTTCCCGCAAAATCTTGGCGACGAAAGTGACGAGCATGGCGAAAGGTTTCACCAGCAAATGAAAGTGATTGAAAGTCGGTATCAAGGATTCTGGGATGTCGCTATGATGGGCGACTACTGTTGGTTTCTCATAAGAGAAACCGATCCTAATCTAAATAAGCGTCAAAACAAGACACATAACTTTTTCAATTATAAAATAAGATCATAGAGTTAAGACAGAACCATATGTACATATGCTATTATTTGTAGGGTACTTAAGTATTAAATGGATATATTTACTTGAATGCTTATAACTTTTGTATTAGTTCATCGATTTTGTTCACTGATAGCTTATTTTTTTTGTAATAAAACAGAGTTTAGAGGGGGGAAAAATATCTGCAAAAAAACAAAAAGTTTTCGAGATGCTTCCTCGCAAAGTACAAATTTTTTTATATTTTTACAAAAAAAATTTTAAAAATCCGTAATGATTGTTCAATATGTTTGAATCTGCAGGACCTAGCAAAAAGTGTTGTATGTACTGATTATAGTAAATTTTATAAGCTTTCAAATTTTTAAAACCGTCTTGGAAGAGCTCAGTTTGTTCTTGAGATATAGATGATTAAGTGGAGCCATCTTTTTTGTTTTTTGAAATAACGGTAAATCGTAAATATCTCAAAAACGGTACCATTCAAGTAAAAATAACCTTGATTTTCGGAATTAGGAGGTGATTTTACATCGGAATTTCACTATGGCGTCTCTGGTGCAGAAAAAAAGTTGGAATTTGTGATCCAGTGCAATTAGTCAATTATAAAATGAAGGCAGCCTAGCAGAGGTTCAAGTTCGTATCTAAGCAGACATCCGGATAGCTGACCGTTCTGATTATTTCAGTATGTTTATTGAAGTATCCATATTTATTTTACAAACATCGGACCAAACTTATTGTCGATGATAAATCATATGGGTTTTTTCGCGCGAGCAACGCAGGAGCTTAATCATTAAATAGCTAGTCCGTGAAACCTATCAGAAGGGCGACGGTGTCTTATCATACATAACCTATACAAAAACCAGTAAGGAAAGCGCTGTCTTCGACTGTGCCGAAGCCTTTAACCTTTCATGAATAAGGATGTCCGAAGTGTCCGATCCTTACGTAAAGTAAGTACAAACTCTGCAAAATTTGACGGTCTTACCCTGTTAATTAAAGATGCAAAGCCCAAACACCATTTATCGAAACAATCGATTATATGCGAGCTATATGTTATGTTGGTCCGATCTGGCTGATTTTCACTAGATACATCACGTATATAATATGTACCAAACCCGCAAAGTTCACGTTCCTAGCTTTTCAATTGCAGGAGTTATAGACCAAAACGTGTCTATCGGAACTATGCGCTGTTTTACTCAGAACTTGTTGGTTCTGACGAATGAAAAATATATTACAAAATGGTGGTCTCATATCAAATTTCAGGGAGATACCTCTAAAAGATAGAGACTAGCTTGCGTTCAAACAGGCGCACACGGCTTTATCGATTCAGCTCATCGCCCTGATCATTTCGGTATACATATTGGTGGGTCTATCTCTTCTTATTATACTTACAAACATCGGACGAAAGTTATAATACCATTTCATGCTCATGAAAGGTATAAAAATATTAACCGCGCGACAGTAAAAATATTTAAACAATTATTTGTAAATTTTTTTTTTTTTGGGTTTTCAAAGACATTAGTCCGGCCCTGACTATTACACAGAGCAATATATGCAAAGTTATGCGAAAGCAACAATAAAGTAGTGACAATGATAAAAATGTAAATGAGCAATAAAATGTGGCAGGAAAATGAGTGGCACCCACAAAATGACATAAAATGCAGATGGAGCAACAGCAGTCACATTGTTATTGTTGTTAATAAAAATGATTCGATGTCGCTGTGTAATAATACTGTCATTGTTGTTGCTACTATGTACGTATAACTGTTAATGTCACGACGTTGTAGTAATGGAAAGTTTAAAACAAATGCAGTCGAAGTGCAAATGTCATGCAATAAATGAATTTGAGGGCGAAAAGAGAATATTAAGATGCAAGTAGTTGACAACCAAGCACAAACACAGAGAGATTTACAACTGCAAAATAAAGAGCTAAAGCCGCAAATGTCTCGAACAAAATTAAAGTTTTTTCTCTAAAATTTCTGTTGATAATGAAGTTACCTTTTTTTGTTTGTATTTTATTTTTTCTATGACTTTATTTTTGGAACAGATTAAACGATTTTATTGTGGTACAAATAGTGCTATTTAGGCTTCTTGAGTTTGAAATTAGTCAATTGTCAATATTAAGCATGTACAATATTTTTCGGCACTCCCAACTGAAAATGACTAGCAATTTAACCGCAAAACATCAAAAATATATCAGGATCACAACATTGTTGTTGCATTTACATGCAAAATTTTGATATTCATCGAGGATTGCTAGGTATCCTCAAGCTTCCAGTTGTCGAGAGGAACTAATTGCTGTAGACAGTGGTGCTAATAAAAATTGTCTCTTGTATGGTGAAATTGAGTACATACAGTGATATTTAATGTCGGTGAAAAAGTGTATGGATTATCCTAAAAGGATAGCAGAAGTTAAATAGACAATTCTTGTTATTCCTGCCTATCTCTCATAAACATGTCACTATAGATGTCCTCGGCAAGACTTATTGTTCTTCCTTTGTATCGAAGGAAATTTAATGATGAGCTGTAATTGCTTAACACAAAAATGATACTTGTGCAGCGAATTAAACCCCAACAGTTTCGTCGGCTAAAATATATTTTGCGAATGGAGAAAAATGGAAAGGGACACCCCCGCACTGACTTGGAAAACCAGATGGAGAGTGACTGGGCCTACCTTAGTGTTTCCAATTAGCGTCAGTTGTCGCTAAGCCACCTGCCTTGAGCTCTCACAAATTTATTACACAAAAATGTTTATACACATTGTGTTGTGAATTTAAAAACAATGTATGTATTTACATATTATTGTCCGAACGAAGCCTAAATTTCAGCCAAAGCCGAACAATAGAATAAAATTTTAGCTTTACATATTAAAAAGAAAACCAGACTTAAGTTTCGGTTTTTTTATCTCATAAGAATTAAATTTTATTTCTTAAAATTGGTATTAAAAACAGAAAAGTCAAATATAATTCAGTTTTCAGCACGGACTAAAACCGAAAGCGAAACCGTAACTGCTCAAAACCCGATTCATTTTTCGAAATAGAAACCGTAACCGTTATTTTGATGGGAAAACTGAAACCGTTTCAAAATGCGGAGCCTGTTCCAAACGGTTTTAAGTTTTAGGGTAATTGTGATTGGAGCAGGTCTCAGATTTTATTGTTTGTTTGTTAATTGATATTAGAGAGAAGTTACAACGAGGTGCACAGCGGGAAACCATAGCTTAGTTGTTAGAGTATTCAGAAGCGGATTTGATGCAGAGCTCGTATCCTGGTTTATTTTTAAGGAAGTTTGTCGAGCAATGTTTTCACCTAGGTATCAAAAGGCTGAAGAAGGAAATTTAATTTTTTAATTCTTACCAGGGGTACTTCTAGAAAGCGGCCGAAAACCACTCGATCTATACCTTTTTTATAAAAATATATTTTAATTTTTATACCTTTCTAGAACCTGAAATGGTATTATAACTTTGGTTCGAAGTTTGTAAGTATGAGAAGAAGAAGAGATAGGCCCACAAATGAGTACGCCGAAATGATCAGGGCGATGAGCTGAGTCGATTTAGCCATGTCCGTCTGTGCGTCTGTCTGTTTACACGCAAATTAGTCCTTGAGGTTTTGAGATATCTTGATGAAATTTTGTATGGAGCCACGATTTTGCATGAGATTAATCATTTCTCGGAATCAGCAAGATCGGACCAATACAACGCATAGCTCCCATACAATCGATAGTTTCGATAAATGGGTTTTGGGCTATAAATTTTGCAATTAAAAAGCTAGGAACGTAAAATTTTACAGGTTTGCTACTTTTTAGATATGTTATATGTGTAGTGAAAATCATCCAGATCAGACCAACATAATATAGCTCCCATACAATCGATTTTTCCTATAAATGCGGTTTGGGCTATGTATCTTTAAATTAACACTTTTGCAGAGTTTGTACTAATTGTGAGTAAGGATCGGACACTTAAAACCGTAATGCGTATTCATGAAAGGAATAAAGTCTTCGGCACAGTGGAAAACAGCCCTTTCCTTACTTTTTAGAATATATTTTGGGCACATTTATTCCATACGTGGCATTAACAATATTTATTATTATATTGGAGAACATTCATGATTGGCGCAAGAAAAAAAAACCTAAAAAATCAAGTCACTTGAATTTTGTACCTAAGTAATAAAATTAATGCATTTTCTAGTTCACAAACTTGTGTTGGAACTATTCCTTAACCGAAACAAGAACATGCTAGAAAAAGCTTTAACTTTTATGCAAACAACGAAGTTTGTACGATTTGATCGCCTATCGGTATAAATAAATGGTCACTAGGCACACTCGTAGAAGTCGGTTACTCTTTTGGACCCTTTGTTAATTTACTTTCCATAGAAGCCTCCTCTGTCACCTATTGACTTTATTCATTGAAAAACTCCTAAACAGAGCTCATGTTTCCACAAATTCACAGCAAAACGCATTTTTGTCATTATTTTTTTCTATAATATTGAGGACACATATTTGCATTAACAGAAGCATTATCCGCAGTGTTATAAAAATAAATTGGTGTTACTAGAGATAAACAACGAAAGAGGAAGCGAGTGATGATACTTCAATTGAACGAGATTAAATAATTTCGTTATCGAAATTTCGTTCAGAATGTTCGCCAAGAGCCGGAACCGGAGCCGGATTAAGTTTGGGATATTCAGCTTTTAATCCATTTTAAATAATTGCATTACAAAAAATACAAACTTATGTATTAATTATAAATTTAACGAGCACGTTTGTGTCTCTCAATTTTCGTTTTTCAACAACCTTTTTGATTACTTCAATATTTAATTTAAAAGTTATGTGTTTCTATATTTAATTTTATAGAAGATATTACAGTGGAAAGGTGTAAGGTATTTGATACCTTAGCCCATTCCTACATATATGTACAAATATAATTGTGTCACGAATACCATGTGGGTGGCAATATGCTCTGATAGACTCAGCGGCATACAGGTGCTGTCAAACAAAAGCACCAGGAACAGCGACAACAAAAACAACAAAAGAAATGTAACCATGACTATGGGATTTTAAACTTGCTGGCAGAAAAACGATGCGTAGCCAATTGCTGTCATTGCCAACTGACGCATCACCAACTAAAACAAAAACAATATATATGTATGTCGTTGCTGAAAATTTAATAAAATCAATGGGCCGCAACAGTCAAACACCCGCCAGTCGGCATTAAATGCCAAAAGCCAGCCGCAAACATTGTGGTCGACAGCAAATAAAACCCAAAAACTTTCAAACAGCGAGCGACAACCAAAGCCGTTCTCATTTCACCAATTTCACAGGCTGCTGGGAAGTTCAGTAAAATAATATTTAATTTCGAAGGCTAATAATGTATGTCAATGTGTTTATAAATAAATGTTAAGTACAGATTGAAGCTGGCAAATGATACTTCAAAATATCAATCTAGGAGGCATTAGACTCACCATGACGACAGAAACAATATAAAGTTAACGTTTTGTAATACTGCTGAAATTGGCTATCCCTTCAAAGTTATTGATAACGAGTTGAAGGCTTATTTGCTTAGCAGCGGCGTGTTCGTTAGTTAATGTTGCCATTGGGATCACTTTAATGCGTGCCCTGCTCCCTCTTGTACGTTTCCGGGCGCAACAATGACACCGTAGTTCAATTAGTGATTCTGCGCTTGAGTGCCAGTATTTTGAATTTATTCCACTTCTGTCGCTTGTTTATGTTTTTGAAATATTCAATTTCATAATTAAATTCCATTTCGCATTCGGTTGACTGTCAACCTGGGTTTTAGATATGAATGGGTTACACATAGTGTGGTTCACACCCATAGCACACTCAGAGTTGACATGTTTTAACCATTTATATAAAATCATTTGAATTACAACATTTTTAAAATTTAAATCCAATTAAAGAATCGCAGAAATCTCTATTATACATATTTGAAGTGTTTTAGAGATCCATATATATGAAATCAAACAAACATTTAATTCCTGCAGTAATGCTTGTTTCAAAAATAATAAAACGAACATTTAATAAAATGTTTAAAACACATGTACAGAAAGCTTTCTTTGATTCTTTTGTGTAGGCTAATTTTCAAACCTTTTTGTAAACGAAAAGTCAGCTTTTTGTAAGCATAATGTTTATTTCTGAAAGCCTTTTAAAATTTACCTTGCGTGCTGAGTATATTTATATTTCTCTTAATATATTTTTTTTTTGGGAAATGATATTAAAATTCAAACGATATATAAACATGACATGTCACTTCTGGGTGCGCTATATACAGTTGCGACGAAACTTAAGCACCGAAATTGCCTTGAATCATTTTATTCGAAAAATATAACGTCAGTAAAAGTTCTATAATGTTTAGTCCTTTATATTCACGAAGAATACGTATTAGGTATTATAAATAAAAATAGTTTCATTCTTCTTCCAAAAAAAATTTTGTACAAAGAATCTGAAACATTCAAAAAGTGGAGCAACAAGACTAAAGCACCATCAAATGTTAATGGCACAAACCCATTTTTTCGTTATTTCGTGGCATGCCCGTGGCTCTTTATGGCACGTTTACATCGTGGTGGCACTGACTATATTAACTGGGAAAAAAGAACGAGGATTTGATGAATTTCTTTGTACAGGGTGGCTGATGAATTTTGCTACATTAAGAAACTCAAATAATTTTTTTTAGTGTATGGAATTCATTTTTCTTTTATTCATGTTAAAGCTCATTACATTTTATTAAATATAGCTTAATTAGTTTTAAAAATAATGGAATTTAAATGCCCCCCCTGCTCGTCGATGCATGTGCGGCATCTTACCAAAAAGTTGTTCATTACTGCTTGGAGAGTTGAGACAGGAATAGCCGCAATTGTTTCTCGAATGGATTGCCTTAGTTCATTCAAATTTGTTGGTTTTGCTCTGAAGCCTTCCTGTTTGCAATAACCCCACAAGAAAAAGTCAGGTGCAGTAAGGTCAGGCGACCTGGGTGGCCAACGGAATGTGGAGTTTCTGGATATCAGCTTATATGAGGAGCTGCACCATCTTGCTGAAACCACACAGAGTTGAAAGAAATTCTCATTCGGCGTAATTCTGGATAGAAAAACTCTCTCAACATGCTCAAGTCTCCAGTAACCGTAACGGTGTGACCGTTTTCTTCGAAGAAGTAGGGCCCGACAATGCAGCGTGATGAAACTGCACACCACACTGTGACACGAAGTGGATGCAATTCCGTCTCATGGAGTATCTGTGGGTTGGAAGCACTCTATATTCGACAATTTTGTTTGTTTATGTTGCCGTTTAAATCGAAATGGGCCTCGTCAGACATGAAAAGACAGTTCAACATGTTTCCATCCTCTTCCACCATTTGAAGCATCTTCTGGCAAAATTCCAAGCGAATCGGCAAGTCTGCAGCGTTCAGTTTGTTGGCCATTTGAATTTTATATGGGAATAAGTCCAAATCTTTGTGCATAATTGACTGTAATGACTGTCTGCTTACACCCATTTGAGCAGATAAGCTTCTTGTCGAAACACGTGGATTGTTTTGTATGGTCCGTTCGAACTGAAGGGTTTCGATGGTAAGGTCTTCTGTTGACTGTCCCATGCTCGGCAAAATTGTTTACAAGTCTTATTATGGTCCATCTGCTCGGAGGATTGCCGCCAAACGTGCGCCTATACTCTCTTTGAACCGAAACTACGGACTCCAGTGCGTGATAGCGGCGGACAATCCAAATTCTTGTTTCAGTGTCCCAGTTATCCATTTTTGTTAAATGTAAAAGTCAATCTGCAAAATAAAAAAAAAATTAACCAGATTCATTAAATAGAAAAAAAGTTGTTTAATTTTTTTTTGGTAGCGGCTTTCATCAGCCACCCTGTACATGAAGCGATCCAATACCAGTTCAGCCGGATAGATTGGACCAATTTTATGACTGGAGAAACATCTACAAACCACTATATTGCCTCAACCGTGTTTTACCAATCAAAAAATATATTAGAAGTAAGAAAGCCTTTTGTGTTAGGCCTGCGACAAGCTTCAGAGCCTCCTAAGATTTCAGAAATCTTTTATTTGAAAAAAAATAGGATTTCTCAATGCATTGTACTATTCAAAAGCTTTGTTTCCTTTTATCCGAAATCAAAGGCTTTTAAATGCTCTCAATTGAAATACGCGGTCTTAAAGCACACGCCCTACATGGGATTGGATTGGGATCGGAAAAATAGCACAACTAACGTGAACGGTTCAAGATCTCAACAACCCCAAATTTACAAAGGCGAATTGTGAATTTTCAGGAATTCGTGAATATTATTGGGAAGTATCGACAGTGTTAAATTCTGTCACATAACTTCAATAGTACGAATCCCGATACTCCGCCCTATTACTAGTACGCAGCGTGTAGCATGCACCATATATTTGGTGAGAAATTAGCGTAGGCTACCAGCATAAATATGACTTGTTAAATGCCAATGGGCGTGTAGTGTTGGGTGAAAGTACGTTAATGCTTCACTCTTTTATTTTTATATTTTATGGTTCGTGTGACAAATTTAGCCTGCGCACATTTTATGAGCAATGAAATTCCAAAACAGCCTCACACACATACCGAATGTTCAGTGCTACGGCACGCCGTCGATATGTGGGCGCCAGTAGTTGTATGTATAAGGGTTGTTGTAGCTGACTATAGAAAACTCAATAAAATTTCTATTGAAATTAATTAGATTGTAGTTAGTCAGTAGTATAATTCAACAACGTAATTTCGTTTGGGTTTGGCTTTTAGGCAGTCAGCGTAAACTCACCGACTCACTCAAGTGCATGCGTAAAAGCTGAACTTTTTAGTTGAAAGGCAGTGCGATATACAGGGTGTTTTTTTTACAGGTTTGTTTTTCGAATAGAGATAAAACTGGCATTTTGTGGTCAAATCTGGCAACTCTAATGTCATTTATGTTCAGTTTGGTTTGCCATTTCATCATGAACAGGTTGACAAAAGAATAACGCTTGCAAATCGTGCAAATTTATTTCGAAAATAATGGTTCAGTTCGCGAAGTTTACCGTGAGCTCCGTCCATTTTATGGTCGACATAATCGTCCATCAGAGCAATTAATTCGGTTAACCATGGATCGTTTTCGCACTACGTTTACTCTATGTGATAATACGCATCCGCAGAGACGTCGAACAGTGCGCACCGAAGAAACAATTGCCGCTGTAGAGCAAAGTGTTGAAGAGGACCCGAATGAATCGATTCGCCACCGTGCACAGC
The DNA here is from genome assembly GCA_949987695.1 of Merzomyia westermanni. Classification (NCBI taxonomy): domain Eukaryota; kingdom Metazoa; phylum Arthropoda; class Insecta; order Diptera; family Tephritidae; genus Merzomyia; species Merzomyia westermanni. Next base: position 4,434,931 of record OX465290.1, on the reverse strand, counting down.
AATTGGAGCTTTGTCCATCAACTTTATGGAAGATTTTGCGCAAAGATCTTGGCTTGCGACCTTACAAGATCCAGCTTGTGCAAGAATTAAAGCCGCGAGACCATGCAATGCGTCGTGATTTTGGTGTATGGGCCGAAAATGAGATTGATTTCGATGCTGATTTTCATCGCAAAATTTTGTTCAGTGATGAGGCTCATTTTTGGTTGAATGGCTACGTCAACAAGCAAAATTGCCGCATTTGGAGTGAAGAGAATCCACATGAGACCCTTGAAACGCCATTACATCCACAAAAACTGACTGTTTGGTGTGCTCTATGGGCTGGTGGAGTCATTGGGCCATACTTCTTCCGCAATAATGCTGGAGAGGCAGCTACCGTTAATGGAGACCGGTATAGAGCCATGATAACCGACTATTTTGTTCCCGAATTGGATGGCATGAATGTGGATGAGTTGTGGTTCCAACAAGACGGCGCTACATGCCACACAGCGCACGTCACAATCGATTTATTGAAGGAAACATTCGATGAGCGCATAATTTCGCGGAATGGACCTGTCAATTGGCCACCAAGGTCGTGTGATTTGACACCATTGGATTATTTTCTTTGGGGATATGTGAAGTCGCTCGTCTACACCAACAAACCAGAAACGTTAGGGGAATTGGAAGCCAACATTCGTGGCGTTATTGCCGACATACGGCCCCATATGCTCGAAAAAGTGGTTGAAAATTGGACCTGTAGAATTGGCTTTATTCGAGCCAGCCGCGGCGGCCACATGCCCGAAATTATATTTAAACATTAATGGCATAAAATTATCCTTCCAATAAAGCCAAATTGATGGACCTTAAAACGATTTTCTTGTGTTTTATTTCAATTCGAAATTCTATACCCCTAAAAAAAACACCCTATATTATTATATTCCAAAAAAAGAAATATATAATAATAATATATATAAAAACACATATGCAAATGTCAGCAATTATATTCAATTAATTAATTAAAAAATATGCTAAGTCCACTTAACTATATTTTAATTAAATAGAGGAATTTTTAACATAGAGTTTGTATTTTCGTTAATTTTTAAAGGCTCTCACTTTTACTAATTACACTACCTATTACTACCATTACAGTAAACTTGCTTGAAGGTTATATCATATGAAGCTCTGTTCTGAGATAATCAAGCCGGTGCGATGCCACCTTTTCAATAACTCTCAATTCCTTGTTATTTTGATATTTATAAAACACAAAACTTTACGAAATTTCGGTAATAAGGGATGAGTCCCGGGCTAGTTTAAATAGGGGGTGCCTCTGTGAAATATTGCATTGCGACCGTTTTCTGCAATATGACTATAGCTGAAAGTCTCTAGCTCTTCAGGAAGTTACTTAAAAATCGAACGCGAAATTCCCCTGTTTGGCAAGGAATTTTCAGTTATCTCGATCGCCGGGGCACCTAGCGGAATTCTGTATTCTGCAAGTTTCATTGTCACCCCGGCCCGAGCTGTGTGCTAAGTTTCAAGGGGTGTTAGTTAAAATTCGATTAGAAGATTCCCAATTTCAATCGAACTTTCTTAATAGCTCAGTCTGTGTGCCACCTAGAGGATTTTAATTTCAATTTGCATTGCATTGTCAAAGGCTTCTGAATTTTTTCCAAATATCGAAGCAGACAAAACACGTAAGGGAATTTCGGCTTACCAAATTTTTGTTGAACTACTACCCATTTGTAAGAGACACTGCTCTATAGTTAACACGAAAAAAAAAGATTTGACAACAGTCCGAAGTCGTCAGGAAGCAAAGGTAGGAGTGGTCTGAAAAAAATACAGATTATACGCGGATACCAGACTAAAAATAAATACTTGTGTTATGAGTTTTGAGGGGTGAATTAATTTATTTGAATATAATAGCTTCCCTACCTACACTGCTAACTACATTTTTTTCAAAATACCAATACATGTACATGTTCTCTCTCTCTCTCTCTCTCTCTATGGCGCGATATACAACAGGTATATCATCATAAACCTCCTAAGAGATTTTTGCGCCAAGCTTCTCTTCCAATTTGTGGTGTGCCGATTTGAATTTTTCCCTACAAATTGGTGGGACCGACTCCGAACGGCATCTACAAAGGAGACGAATTTTTTGCTGAGAAGCCTGTCATGGCAGAAATACATGTTATGTTTGAAAAATTTGCGTTCAAACAGACATACGGACAGACAGACAGAGGGACATGGCTAAATCAACTCAGCTCACCGTTCTGATTATTTCCGTATACAAATTAATGGACCCATCTCTTCTTCTTCTCATACATAAAAACATTTCATGTTTATGAAAGGAATGAAAATCAAAAAAGATATATAGCTTATCTATTGCAGTGGGGTACTAACTACTTGCCCGGATATTTTGTTATCCGATTTGGCTAATTTTTTGACGGGAGTATACCACATACTTTTGAAAAGCAGCTGACCTATTTTCATTGAAATACCTAGTTGAAACTACAAGCAATCGCTTTTTAAAATAGCTGAAAAGTGGGCGGTGCCACGCCTACTTCCCCAAAAATTGGTTTGCGGTCAAGTTTTGTTTACAAAGCTTACTATGCGTGCAAGATCTTATCGATATAGCTTGCATACTTATAGAAATATCGCGTTTTACATTTTACAAACAAATTTTTCAGAACTATGTTAAAAAACTGGGTGTGTCTGTTGACCGGTTTCGCCCGTTTTTACAACAAACAGTTACCTTTATATACTAAACATGTTCGCCAAATATCGTTTCGATAAATTAATTTTTTCCGGATTTATGGCATACAAATTTTTGTGCAATAATCCACTATAAAAGGGGCGGACCTACGCCCATTTTCAAAAATTTATATTTTTCGACTTTTTTCGTTCACGGACACTTTGAAAATAAAATATAAATTAAATAAAGCAAAGTTATTGCCTATTAAATATATCTATGATCCTTCTCAAAATCTTTCGTATGAAAGTGGGCGTGGTATATTAATACAAATATGTGTGCTAAATTTCGTTTCGATATCTTGACCGGTTTTTGATTTATGATTAATATTATTTTTAAATTTGACTTTACAAAAAGTGGGCGGTGGCACTCCCATTTTCAAGAATTTCTTGGAAAATATATTTTCTACCTTAATGTTAATGTACACACCAAATTTTATTTTTATAGGTGTATTATGTACTGAATAATCACTTCTTTTGTATTTTCGAAAATATTCTATATATAAAAAGTGGGCGTGGCTATTATCCGATTTTACCCATTTTAATAGAGCTTGGAGATAAGTGCCAAGAAACCTGCATACCAAATTTCATTAAGATATCTCAAAATTTACTCAAGTTATCGTGTTAACAGACGGACGGACGGACGAACGGACATTGCTTAATCAATTTCTTTTTTCCTCCTGAAAATTTATATATATATAAGTCAATAACTATCTCGATCCGTTTATGTCGTTACATACCACCCTTAGGGGACTAAAGTTAATATACCTTGTGTGGGTAGCACTACTAGACATACAAAATTTAAATAGTATTATAAAAACAAATTTCTAAATCATTTTTAAAAGTGCCGTAATAGTCAGCAAATAGATATAAGAAAAAAATATTTTCTTATAATACAATGTATCGAATATGAAAGCTATTAAAAATCCCTACAGGGGCTTTTATCGTCACAAATTCGACATTTATTTTTGTTCAGTAAGCCACAGACTGAAAATATATTCTGGCTTGCAAAAAACGCATAACCGAATGAGCCAGAATTGGTATCATACAGTTAAGGAAAAGTTATATAATCTCAAAAGACAATTTTCGATTCGAATTATCATAGCGACATTTGACACCGAGCACAATAAATCAAATCTTCGAAAAGTACTCGAAACATCCAATAAACAGCAAAATGAAAAACAAAAACAAAATATTTTATGACTCATACCCAAATGTTATTGATTTATTAAAATATTTTGATATCAATACTTTTATTTTCTCATGTTTTTGTTATTCTAATTAAAAAAAAACTTCTGGCATGTTATACAATTGCAATCCTGACAGCTCAAATATTTTCTATATTTTAAGTAGTTGAAGGCAATCAATGTTATCGCCTTTCGGACGTAAGAGTCACGACTTATATTTTAGAAAATATACTCTTTTTTGCAAACCTCAATGGCTGGTTTAATTGAAGGTTTTCCAGCAGGAGTACGGGCAGTCCAATGCACCCTTCACCGACCTTACTAAACTTTATAACTACTAAGCAAATTTTTTTTTTCTTCCTCCAACTTTGCAAAAGCTCTATATCTTTAAAAAAATTATTTTCCTATGCCTTCTTTCTTGCAGATTACTTCGCGGCTAACAGCGCTAACATTCCTACTTGCCATATACTTCAGCTCTAGTGGAGCTGTTGTCGTTAGTTCTAGGCATGAGAACTTCAACACATATGGTCCTCCACCTCGACCAGCGCCTCAATATGGCCCACCACCACAACAACATCAGCCACATCGTGAATATGGCGTACCACAGCAGATACCTTTCCGTGAGTACGGTCCACCTGCGCTCAAATATGGGCCACCCAAGTTTATCAGCGCAGGTGGTGGCAGCAGTAGCAACAGCATAAAAAGCGGTTTCAATGAACAAATAAAATCGTATTTCGGTGTGCCGAAACCATTTTACGGTCCACCGCATATTCAACATAAACCAGCACCTAATTATGGTCCACCACAAGCACAATATGGTCCACCTCCACGACCGGCACCACAGTATGGTCCACCGCCACCAAAACCAGCACCTCAATATGGGCCGCCACCACGTCCAAATTATGGTCCACCGCCACAGGCACTACCCTTGACACAGTCTCCACCACATTTTAAACCTGAGCACTCACCGGCTAGTTCTTATGGACCACCACCATCGGGACCGCTCAACTTGCCACCGAAGCCGATTTATGGTCCACCAAGACCTTCTTACGGACCACCCCCATTGCCGTTAGGTATTGCAGGTCCAGGTCCCGCACCTGCCAATTTCAACAAAGGTCAAGAAACCACGATTATATTAACTAGCGGTGGTGGTGCATCCAACGCTCACCAACACGGTAGTCATGGCGGTAGCGGTGGCTTTGGCGGTGGACCAGTAAAGCAGGTTCAAATTCAAATCGATTCTACGGGCCATACGCATAGCGTAAGTGGTTCGCAAACTCCGTTCCATACATCGTGTGATGGTTGGACGCCCATACCTGCACCTGAAGGCACATATGTAGAGGGAAACAATATCGAAACCCAATCCGGCTATAGCCAAGTAGCGCAAGGTAACTTCGGAACACAGTACAGCGGCGGTAGTGGTGGCAGCATTATCGATGGACTGACAGATGAACAGCTCGTAGCTGTAGCATTGCAATCGGATAGCTTTGATACACACAATCGTGGACATGATCGACCACCGTCCGGCCATGGCGGTGACTACAGGCAGCAGAGTATTAACTCTATTGATTCTGATGCACTACAGGTTAGTAACGTAAATATATTTTATAAGTGTTCCAACATCTAACTACATTGTTTTGTTTATTTGCCTAGATTGCACTTGGCTTAGGCGATGATTCTTACAGTAAGCCGCCGTCAGACTCTTATGCGCCCGGCTCTATACATGAACAAAAACATCAAAACCAGTTTGGTGGTGGCGGTGGTTTAGTTCCACCACCCCTAGGTAACCGTGGAAATCACGGTCCACCCCCGGCAGTAGATAGTTATGGCCCACCACCCAGCGGAAACTATTTACCGCCACCGCCGAATAGAAACTACGGACCACCAGCACCACATAGGCCACCTAGCGACAATTACGGTCCCCCACCACCACCACCACAACAATCAAGCGCTGTCTTTGTCGAGGAACAACATGCATCGTCTGCTTCCTCTTCTTCCTCCTCCACTCAAGCTGGCCTCCATTACGGCACACAGTCCGGTAATGTGTTAAACATACCCACACGTGGCGCTTCGCAGCCCAGTCGTCCAGTCACATTTCGCCCGCCTGTGCCTCAGGGTCTGTTAGAGTCGATTGGTGCTGCCGTGCAACACTTGGATCAATTCGGTGTTAAGCCACCAACCCAGCAACCTACTTATATTCCACCAGCTGCAAATGAGATAGCAAAAAATGAACTTGGTAATATTGGTTTTGAATATGGTCCACCACCGCCGCCGCCACAACCAACGGCGCAACTGAACGTACCAATCGGTGTTATTGAGCAGCAATTGCCGCAACATCAGGCGCATCAAGCTTTTATACAGGTAAATCAACAACAACGATACAATGCGCAAAACATACACCACTCCCAACAGCAACATAATCATCAACAACAACAACACTTCCATCAGTCACAGGGTTCATTACAACATTTCCCACCATCGTCTGCATCCTCACCACAATCTCAAATTCAATATTTACCACCTTTGCAGGAACAACGTGAAAACGCAGTTAATCAGTACGTACCACCGTTGGCACCCCCACCACCTCCACCGCAGCAGCAATATTTGCCACCACCGCCACAACAACAGGCTCTTTCCTTTCAGCGACCACCTCCACCACTGCCATCGCAAGAGTACCTGCCACCAGCACAAACTGGTCCTGTGACTTTCCAGCAACATAACAATGCCGCCTCTAACTCACACTTCGAAAATGCCCACGCTTCATCACAACACACCGAACACTTCACACACGCACAAGCACCACCCGTGCAGCAGGAACCACGTTTCACGCAAGTACATAACTGCGGCCAAGGACCAAATCTTGTTACGGCCAACTATCAGTTGCAAAATCAAAACCAATATCAGCAACGACAGCAGCAATTCCAGCACCAACAGTACCACCAACAGCAATACCAACAGCAGCAATACTCGTCCTCAAACTCAATTTCTAGCAATTCGGCTAATGCCTTCAACGCCATATCGCAGAGCATTCCTGTCGCCGAAACTCACACTCAATTTCTCGAACAACAACCAACAGATAGCTATGGACTGCCACCCTCTGGTAACAACCTAGACTACGACGGATATGCTTCACAAAAGTCATCAGTAGCCGCGCTACCAGATGGCACGAATCCACAAGATCTACCCGGGCTCGATGGCCTCAACGTGATTTCCGCACAAAGATCCGAGTCCATTCAATTGTCGCCCGAACAGGTCAGTGGCGCAGCACATCAGCAAACTGCACAAACTTTTGAGTTGGATATTGCTGGGAATGGTGCGAAATCGCAACAAACTCTACAAACGGCCCACCACGAAGAGATACTTTCAGAAGGTTTACTACAGTCAATTCTATCGGCTATTGAACAATCACCATCCAAAAGTGCACAACATCAACATTCCTTGACAGTTGTGTCGAATCAACAAAATGACATATACGGCCGTGACGCGCAAAGCCGTTCTGATATAGACCTTCATGAAGATGCTACAACGGACGTCGAAAATGAACCCGAAGTAGCGGAATCTAATAAAGTTGAGACTCAAGTGGATGCCGACGGCGAGGAAGTGGCGCGCGTGCAAGAAATCAAGCCAATAGTGCCAGAAGAAGTGGAAGAATACCAAGCCAAGCATTAGAAATAAGATTTAAACTATGAAAACTGAGTCACAAAATGGTGGAGACGTTGTTGTAATACCAACGTTCTAATTTGTACATAAATATTTATAAGTGATGCTAGTTAACAATTATTTATTACAACGTAAATCTACCTTGATATGGAGAACATAACTACTTGTGTTCTTAAAGGGTACTATTTTTATTAGACTTTAATTCAGCCAACATAAATCAACTCTGCGCAATCTGTGAATGCAGTGTTGCCATTAGTTTTTAAGTTCTTATGCGAAACAAACTTTATTCATTGTAGAGCTGTGTTCCTTATGTCTCATATTTCACCATTGAGACATTATTACCTTTTCACTAGAGTTGCCATATATTATTATATATAGCTTCGCCTCGGTCCAACGAAATTGTTCTTCACTAAGGGACAACGAATAGGGACAAGGATCGATAATCTTTTCGTTTAAAAATAATAAATTACCATTAATTATTTATGAAATAAATCTATGAAAATTATATATTCTAGTTTAAAAACGATAATTTTAGTTATTTATTATGTAATAAAAAAGTAAAGAATTTTAATTGAATTTGTTTTCGTTACTGGAGTTCCAAAGGCATTTTGTATATTACATATAAACCGAAGGGATGTGAGAACGTATTTCTTACCTTGCTGTCGACGGCATGAATAGAGTATGAGATGAGCGATAGTATCCAAGCAACTGAGAGTTTTTTAAAAAATATCCTAAGTGCCAACACCTAAATAAGAGAGCTTAGATTTCAGCAGTGAAAAAAAAAATGTTTGCAAACGTGTTCAGTCGCTTTTAAAATACATCCGAATATAAAAAAAATACTTATAATAGGATCGAAAGCAGCCCTAAGTGGTAGTCCCACTTAGAAATACTTTTGTTTAAGTAAAATACCTCTTATTTGACACCTTGTAAAAGCATCAGCAAAGTGGAAACCCTTTAAAAGTACCTTAAGTGGAAATATTTAATAAGGGGTGTTCGAACTGTAGTATATTGCCTACAGTGAAAAGTTCATCCGAACTGGTCAATTCTTGCTCGAGATAATAATTGATATGAAAACGAATAAAACCCACTGGATAAGGTTACAGCTTTAGTTGGTGACCTTACCTAGAAATATATTTCTTAAAGTACTTAATATAATACATTTCGTCTAAAACCCAAATTGGAAAACCTCAATTTTTTTGAACGTTTTTGAATGTAGCATACTATCTACGTACCAAATTTCATTCAAATCAGGTGGGCCACATATAGATACTAGAGGATATACCAACCGGTTTTGTTCGGGGTTGTCTTCAACTTAGCCTATCCCAAGAGCCACTCAACCCACACTGCTCTACATACTACCTCAAGGTGGATGCATTATTTTAGAGATTACATGCATGGATTGGAACAACAGTGTGGTACCTTGTCGCCACTGTTCTGGCTTTGTGTTATAGATAAAATACTTCGTCCTCTTAACAAGAATAGAATTAAAGTTGTGATACATGCTTTTGACGTGACTGCTGTTATTACTATTATTAGACTGAAATCGTGCAGGGAGCACTAAGGAAAAACACCCAAGTAGTAACTTACCTCCTATGGAGTTGTATTTATCTGATAGCGGCCGCCGTGGTGTGAAGGTAGTGTTGCCGGCCTACCACACCGAAGGTCCATGGTTCGAGCCCTGGTACAGGTAACATCAAAAGTGATTTGAAAAAAGTTTTTCAAAACGGGGTCGCCCCTCGGCAGTAGTTTGGCAAACTCTCCGAGTGTATTTCTGCCATGACAGGCTTCTCAGCAAAAATTCGTCTCCTTTGTAGATGCCGTTCGGAGTCGGCAAAAAACTGTAGGTCCCACCAATTTGTAGGGAAAATTCAAATCGGCACACCACAAATTGGAAGAGAAGCTTAGCGCAAAAATCTCTTAGGAGGTTTATGATGATATACCTGTTGTATATCGCGCCATAGAGAGAGAGAGAAAATAACTGTGCATTGTTTTGGCACCTCAATCGAACTGGATACTTATCAGCCCCGGTATCTCTTACTAACGTCTTTCCAAATCCATTGCGGTCCAGTAGCACTTGATACCCCTACGAGGAGTTCAAGGCCGAGATTATATTTCCAATTTGTAGCGCTCTTCTAATTTTTCTTACAACTAGGCAGAAATCACTCAGAATGTTGCCGACCAAGTTTCCTGGTTGTTTTAGCTAATATAACCTAGGTATTATTCTACCAAAAACTTTGGTAATTTTCAAATGGTCGATAACGCAGTGATTATCAACCTATCCCAGTAGAAAGTTCGTTACTTAAACGTTTTCTTAAAAAGTACGTAATTCGGCGGTTACTTTAGAATGTTGTTTTAAAAGACGTATCTCAGCATTTTGGTTAATAAATTCGTATCTCAGAAATTCGATTAAAAATGGTAACTGAAAGAATAGGGTTTATTACATGAGAGATGTAAACACTTAATACCTTTTCGAAATTCGTAAAGAATTTAAATCGGTCAACTTTATTAATCTGTATAAATGTTTATATCTCTCTTGTAAAATCTTTTTTTTTTCGGTTAAAACCCTTGCATCCGAGTTTCTGAGTTACGAATTTATTAACAAAACGCTGAGATATGTTTTTAAACAAAAAGTCCGATCTACAACCTTTATAATATTCCCAGTTACGTTCCTTTTAAAAAAATGGTTATGTTACGGCTTTTCTACCACGACATGTCGATTATCACTGCCTTATCCTTTGTGAAAAATATGTATCCTGCAAATAAAAAATTTTAATTCTTTAGACAATTTTTGCATTTATGCTTTTTATAACGCACTTAAAGTTGGACATTAGATAATATCTAAGAAAGATGAAAATAGACAATTTAATTATATAGGAAATAAAGGTATTTATTCATCGTATCGGCAATCAATGTATCAACTATTGGGGATGTGGACTTCGTTTTTATATTAAATAAATATCTTTGCATAAATGTCCATACACTTGAACATTCGTCAGGATATTTTAAATTTAGTACACAAAAAATAATTTAAAGCAATATTGAACCGTCTCTATATAAGAGTTAAATACGTACTTAATGCTATCTAAAGTGACATAAAAATCTTTAAAATTAAATTCGTCACCCACAACAATAACAAATGGTTGCAGAGTTGAACTATTTTCAGTATAATTTGTTTTCTCCTCTGCAATTACTGCACCCACTTCACTTGGCTGCCTGACTTGTACTGTACAATTTTTCCACTTGGCAATAAAATCGAATGCAACAGCATCTTAACATATATGTTGAAATTGTCTAACAAATATAGAAGTTTAATTAGGTGTTCCAAAAAAAGGTATATACTTTAAAATTTAACTGTACCTGCATTTAAAATGTCTCTCTTTTTAAATACACGCTTCTTGAGGAATTTGGATTGCGGGTCCTTAATCCTTGTTTCAAAGAGATTTGAAGAAATCTAGCATAAATTGTCCCATTTGGAAAACTTTTGGTCATTTTTCGGGAAGATGTGATGATAATCAATATTCACCTTAAATTATAACACAAGTTTATCCGAGTTTTTTATATAAAAAAAAGAAACATACCAATTCAGGAGCTTTTGAATATTTGTGCAGAGACCACTCATCTAAAATTTGTTGTAAAGTCAAATTTAAATTAAACAAACGGTTTGTTTTATATGGGACCGTTTCATTCCATTTGTTACAGTATCCCAATCTCTGATATGCTTGAGATCAGCACATACTTCCTCGTATTTTACATTTCCAATATTGTTCGTTTTAATGTCAGTTTGTGTATGTTGCTTCAGACTCGTTTACGACCTTGATACCTGTCCCAAAGCTTGCCTTTCGGTGCCAGTTTTTTGTTCTTTTGTGAAAAATATGTTTTCTTTAAATAAAAAATGTAAATTCTTTAAAAAGGTTTTTATATCAGATTTCTATAAGGTATTAAAGTTGTGTATTAGACAAATTATACAATCACATTCAATAAAGATGAACATTCGAACTCACGCGGCAATCTGTAGTAAACGGGGCTATTATTTTATCCGCTAGATCTTCGCAATTCTTAACGCTGAGTTTATGGCCATGTTCCATAATATTTTCAATAACTTTGTGAACGATATATGTTCGAGCTTGCGGCGATAGCATTTTAGTGTCGTTATACAGTTTCAAAACTCTTTTTCCTTGTTCAATACTCAACAAAATATTATTAGGGCTGAAAATATATATAAAGAGTGACACCATATAAATTGCAATTTTCCCCAGGAAATTCTTATTTTTGAATAATTTACGTAAACCACTAAACGCGTTGTGACTTTTTGTTTTGAATTGAAAACACAGAATGACGAAAAACAACGCGAGCCTCACCTTATTTGGAATTTTACAAATAATTTGTTAAATCAAAAAAGTTTCTTAGGTAATATAGCAAGTTACCTAAGATAACTTCGTAAAAATAAACAAGTTCTTTGGTAGATAAAAGAAGTTTCCTAGGTCTCATTGCAAATTACCAAAGACAACTTCGTAAAAATAAGCATCAACTTTGCTAGGTTAACAAATTTCTTTTGTGTTTGTACAAGTTACCTAAGCTCAGCTAACACCCAAGTTATCACTGTTAAGATTCCTAGGCACTTCGTTGAATTAAATTATAAGAGGTGCTAACACGTTTTACATAAGATAACTTTGACAGATTAACTAATCTTCGTCCCTCCTAATCAAGTGTAAGTTTCCCTGAAACCTTGTTGATTTACACATAGTTTTCAAAGTCCATATAAAAAATACCTAGGATAACTTTGTGAAAGCAACCTCGTTTTTTTGTTAGCCAAAGGGCTTTAACCAAGTCAACTTTGTTGTATTTACGATTGTTTTTTCTCTGTGTGTTGTACATACATACGTACATAGAAATAATATAAAATATTTAACCAGAATTAATAATACTAGCTGCGCAAAAAAAAAAAAAAAATGGTTTGAAACCTTTTGTTAGTCCAGGTCCAGGATTTTTCAAACCTTTTTCTCAAATTATAAAAAAAGATTTTCAGCTACACTTGTGAGACCACAAAAAATTTTGATCGTTTTGATCTCTGTATCAATAATCCGAAAGCGGAAATTAAATAATTTGTTTCAGTGAAAAGTTATTAGTAAAAAACCCAAAAATTGCCTAGGTCCGATCCCAAATAGGGGACTTGATCCAAGGTATTTATGTGCACAACACTTTTCTGCGTAGGCTTCAAAAAATAACCTTAGCCGGTCCAACACCGGCTACGCGGTCCACAATATTTCTGCACAGAACACATTTCTGCACTTTTCGGTACACCCTAATCTGTGATTACAACAACCACATGAAAGTGACAGAAAAATTTCAACTTTAATTGCAAATATCTCTGAACAGACATGGTTAGGTTATGTTAGGTTGCAAGGGCGGGACAGAGTACCTGGACTCTGCCCGACACTTAGGCCTCTAAATAGGCCCATTGTGATGCCCTATACGGTCTCTACCCACCTCTATGCCCCAGAGATGCGAGCAAGTCATCCCTGAAGCCGACAGCAGCTCAGCCGCTTTACAGTCAACCGATCCAACAACCCTAGAGTAATAGTGTTCAAAGATCTCCAGAAGGCTAAAAAAAGGACCAGTCGACTCACACGGTCGCGCTACCGTCGACGCCAGGGGAAACCAACTCACACCCAGGGCAGGGGATCGAACCACTTCGTGGAGTCAATAAATTTGGATAACGCTTCTATTTCTATTTTTGATACCTCAGCGAGGTCATCGAGAAACGGTTGGCCCAGGATAGCCAACCATCGCCTGCTGAGTGCAGGGCATTGACAGATCAGATGCTGAACACTTTCCTCCTCCTCAATACATCTGCAGCTGCGACAGTAATCATTACACATTGCGCCCATTCTGGCGCCGTGAGTGCCTATTATACAGTGCCCTGTTAGAACCCTTACCAGCGATGAAATGCCCGATTTATTAAGGGACAACAGGGAATTTGTACGTCTTTTGTTGTAAGAAGGCCAGGTTAGCCTGGATATCTCGCACGTCGAGAGCCCCGACCTGAGCAGACATAAAATATCGAATTTCTGCTTTCGGATTATTGATACGAAGGCTAAAACCCGTCGTTTGATACCTTTCCCGATATTTTTGGACCTATATTAGCAGTTAACTCGAGTTTATGACCCAATGTGAACGCAGTCTTATTCACTTATTTTAGCAATGTTCAAGTGTAGATGGCGCGCTCGCAGTGCTAGCACTGCTGAGTCTTAGTATTCAAATGTAGATGTCGGGAGGCATGTGAATGTCACAGTCACAATAGCGTTGCAGTACAAATTGAGTTTTTTGTGCATTCACAATCGTTTATTTTAAAGAATTTATTTTTATAAAATACGCTTAAACAAAAGCACTCCGCTAATTAAAACATGGTTTCGCATGTAGAGCTAACCCCCACCTTTAAAACGATACCTTATTTATTAATATTGGTTCCAAATGAGCGCAGAAAATTAGGAAATAACACAAAAAGACCTTAAAGAAATAATATATATGATTTTGGAATACCTCAATTTAAAAATTTCGCTAGATGTTATTGAAATCATTCAAGCAATTATTTGGGAAACCAACAAAACCATTGTTGCCAGACTTTATTAAGATTAACTAAGGAAATATGGGTGGCCAATCTGCTCAAGGAGTGTTACCTGCCTAGTGCTGCAAGAAAAACCCGCTTACTAGTAGAAGTCTCTAGAAAAAGTTCAGTTCGCTAAAGTTCGCAAAGACTGACCGACAACGAAATGATGGCGTATGTTTCAAACGTCTTCAAATATCGAAGAAAATAAAGTGGCTATGCCTGAGGATGCTTTTCAGCAAAATTTGAAAATTTGGAAATTTATAATCCTGCCACATGTTGAGTGAGAAATGCCACTAAAGTAGACCTCCTAACACTGCGTTACAAAAACGTGCTTTAGTTCTGTCCTATGAACCAAATATACTTTTTCGGAAAGGGGAGAAAAAATAAAAATACACGTGTATCGCCATTTTCATCTACACGTCAGAATTCTTTTTTGTATGTATAAAGTATAAAGTTCGTAGTGTCCGTCTGTCCGCCTGTGTGAAAGACTTTGGATTGATTTTTAACCCTTTTTCCGTGATCCAATCGAGCTGAATTATTGCAGGCAGACTGGTGGAAATGTCTGTATCACGTCAAATTTTTTAAAAAATAGATTTTTATCAATTCTCAGATTTTCCTGAATTTTTTTTTTGTTTTTTATTTTTTTTTTTTACTTTTCTTGGCATAACTTGAAGGGACTCCAAATTTTTAAACTGCTAAAGCGTTCCAAAAAAAAATTGTTTTTCGACCCAAATATTTGTAGTTTATCAATAGTAACTTTCTAACACTAAATTGTTTATGACTTTTACAACACTTACAACTGGTATGACAGATGAAACATTGAATTGTATAATTGAATTGCAAAGGGGTTAAAAATCGATCCAAAGTCTTTCACACAGGCGGACAGACGGAAACTACGAGCCTTATACTTTATACATAAAAAAAAAAATTTTTGACGTGTACATGAAATTCGCGATACACGCGTATTTTTATTTTTTCTTCCCTTTCCGAAAAAGTACATTTGGTTCATAGGACAGAATGTGTGTAACGAGGTGTAATAGGACACGGTCACAAAATCTAGATTCCAGATAGTTTAGTTTCTTTCCTTCCCACAAAACTTGCTGGAATTTGTGAAAAAAAGAAATGAACTTAATTTTTCTTAAACCGATTTCAAAAATAATCAGAATGTTGACTGATTCTGTGTTATCGTGGCAGAGAATTTTAAGTTCAGCTGCTGGCGTCAACTATCATCTCTCAAAAAAAAAAAAGTTAAAGTTTGAGCATCTTGACCGTTAGTTTCGTGCTTCACAGCCATTTAAAGATAAAAACTTAAAAAAATTGTTTTTATACAAAAAGTCAGCGAATTTGCGAACCGTACTCGAATATTTTATATTTTAAATCGCATATTCATCGCTTTTTTATCATATCATAAAGGATCGAACCTAATAAAAAGCTATCATCGAATCAAATCCAAGCAAAGAAAACATATTTGGTACAAATCGACCAACGGCACGGACGGCAAATAAGAGTCTTCGCAAGTATAATGCTCTTAAAAGTGATCAAAAACTGAGGGTTTGCATTGTTAAATATTTTATTACTAAATTTTCGGCCAGTGTTTTAAAATATTTATAATTTTGAAACTTTCTTAAGAAAACGAAAGGTTCAATGGAACTTGCTAAATTATTATATTAAATATTAGGTAGAATAATACTCGCGAATTAAGGTATTCGCTTTTTATGAATTTGTAAGTACTAGCAGTGGTATGAGACGTAACACAGTAAGTAAGAAAAGTCAGAGTCAACCGGATGGTTGCGCCAAAAGTGCGGTATTTGCTTTAAACATTATTTTAATAAAAAAAATGTATCTTCACCGAAACTATAAAAATGCGGCCAAGGTGGTACGGCAAAAGCCGAGTCAATCAGCTTATATATACTACACTTCAATGTACTTTGGCTTTAATCGTGATATACTCACGCCATGACTAACTTTGAAACAACTTAAATAACAATTCAGTCAAATTGACGTTGTCAATTGACGTATGCCCGCATACAAATGACAACAAGCATATATAATGGGTGATTGACTCCAAGTTTTTCTGTTCAACTTCGATTGGATAACGAGGGCTTATTTCACTTCTGTAGAATGCCTTATTTTCGGAAAAGCTTTAAAAGGCAATTTGCAGTCGTCAACAAGCCAACGTAAGAGTTTCGCATTGAACTGTTTGCTACATATAGGGGCGTGGAAGCTAACACTACTCAAGTTATGAGGCAAATACCATAACTAAGCTATATCAGGCACTGCGGCTTATCCAGCCTTACTTACTTAAATGGCGCTTAACGTAAGTCCCCAAAATTAATCACACAGTGCATACACTACAATGACGAAAAAGACACATATTTTCCTTGTTATGCTATCGCTCGTTTTTATTTAATTTAAAAAACCGTTTCCATTGCGCCATGTTTGGCTCGTTTGCTTGTTTACCTTTTGATGTTTGTTTGTGTTTGGCTAAAGAAATAATCAACAAATATACATGACTGTGGAATTGCTATTTTTCCTTTTGCATTCTGTGACAATATCTAAATTTTTTACACTTACAATAACAGCATGTACTCAACCTGTGTTTTTTTTTTCAAAGTAAAAAATTACAATAACATTGGAAATTCTATAAGCGTAAAAACTTTAAAAGCGAAAAAAATGCTAGCAACAGCATGAAAGTAAACATACCTTTTACATGAAAAAATACGGTTTTGTATAAAACAAGAAATAAATATGCGACTCTATAGAATTGGTCTGAATTGTAAAATCAAAAGCGAAATGTAACAAAGTAAAAACAAAAACACTTGAAATGTTGCCACAAAATGTTTATATGGAATTGCGAGAGAAAAGAATAAACCAAAAAAAATTAATATATACATTAGATTGAGGAAAATTATGCGGCTATTATTTTTGAGAACTCCAAAAAATACGATAATAGTTTCAGAGCTTATCACTGCTAGATAAGGCCAAGTGGAGATGGCAATAAATAACACCGACCCTTCGAGAATACGAAGAGGGAACAACCAAGAAACTTCTTGGTGCGCGGGGTAACACCTTGTTGGACTATAAAAGGCAGTGACCAAGCAAGGCAGGTTGATCAGTTTATTTTCAAGTGTTGTTCAGTGAACCACTGTGAAGTAACCAAACTCGTGAATTGTATTGCCTTTATACTAGCTAATTAAACTAGCTATCTGTTAAGTTATTTGTGCTTATAGTGATCAAATCCAGGATAAATAATCGAGGAATCATCGAATTCGTCACAGTATCATTTTAAATTTCAAAAACAAAAGTTAATTTTCTTTTCCTAGTCTAATAAAGATACATAAATAATAACTAGTAATTCAACAACAACAGAAAAAATAAGAAAAAGTATAGCAGCAAAGCACTTGCAACCAGTGGCGGAGCCTGCGTGATCCTTAAGAGGTGTCAGTCCAAAGGTCCAAAATTTCTATACGAAACAGAGTTAGCACGCACACTGCGAAGCATATCTAAAATCTGCAAAATCTCTATTAGCCTAGGATGCGTCAGGGAAAAGAAGGATGCGACCAATGCCAGTTCTGATCACTTTGTAAAGGCTGAACTGTTCACGTTAGTGGGAGCATGTTCCATGGAGAGACCAATTGTACCCATTTATACCCGAACGGGTGCAAAAGAACGAGTTCACTACTACTTCTAACTCCTTTGAGTATGCTGATAAACCTTAAATTGACTTACACCCCTATGAGTATGCTACACGAATAAAAAACTTACTCATGTATGTATATTGAATAGTAGCCCACTGTAGACGAAAGGTATTAATCGTGAATCACTCTCTTTAGAGATTAATGCACAATTTTTCGCAGAGCATAAAATTAATTGAACTTTCCATGTGCTGTGTATTTGTAAAAAAATTTTAAGGCAAAACTTATCGACAGATGCACAGATTGGCTGAAAAAAAATTAAAAGTCCACGTAAGTGTGAAAACTTTCTCTGCCTCCGAGCTATCACATTTTCAATGCGGTTCAAGCAGCGCACCACTTCTACCCACATCTTAGCCACTCACCAATGTGATCCGCCCACTCCAACAAAACCATGGCAAACGTTTTAAGAACTAAAGTGAGGGGCATACATTTTGATAGTCCGAGCCCATAATGTGGAAGGTGCCACCTGGTTGCCGTCCTTGTTGACGTCCTTGTGAGACAAGAAAATGAGAAATGCCTGGTGAAAGGATAGATCGTTTGAATTTTGGTGGCCTTGGTAACCTCCCAATTTTGGACTAAGAATTTTCAGGTTTATCTGCAGTTTAGATAAATGGCCTAGACACCTTTCTGTGGCTGTCAAACCTACGAGTACATTTCTGAAAACTAATTTGTACCGAAAAAGTAAAAGCAGCAATTTAAAATAAAAATGCGCCTGAGATCCTAAAGTAGTCACAGGAGTGGGCTTCCGCATTTTGTTATTAACAGTGCGTCCGCTGCCCATTTAGCACTATCAGTCTGTGAATCGGCATTATATTCGTCTAACCGAAAGATGGCAATTTCAACAGGGTTGCCTCGGAACGAAATTTGAGTTAGAATCATTAAAAAGATCTTCAGCAATACCTACATCCGCCCCTGCTTGCGACAGCAACAATGTTGCGAGCGACCTCTTTACTGGCTGTACAGAAAAATGGAAAACAAAGCTGTGTAGGACGTTGTAAGCAAAGTTGTTACCTTTTAGTTTTGTTTATGAAATTTTGTTGTTGCTGTTGCCTATTTTGCCAGCCATTTACACAAATACAACTGCCAGGCGCCAACGCAAATGGATGCAAGCACTAAATGTATTGTTGTTGTTATTTTTTTTTGTTATTTAAAACTAAATAAAAGAATAGCAACCGAGTAAAATAAAGCATACGCAATGTTTATAACCACCAAAGGCAATTTCAAGTTGTTGATGGGAGAACAAATTGCAACAAAAAAGAATGTGAGGGTACTGTGGAGCTGTTGAAAATATATGCAAATAAATAAATGGAAAGAAGAAACGAAATGAAAAGTGTAAAGTGCGCACAAAAAAATGCAACGAATGACCGTCCAAATGTAAATGTAATTTATCCTAAGGACATGAGCTAAAACAAATACATTGCATACTTTCCGGCGTTACGCCACTCAATGTGCGCTCACTCAATTTGTGCTCGCCATTGTGGCTTGTTTTTGTGTTAGCGATGTTTTTGAAATTGAAAGTGGGTACAAAATGAAGCCTTAAGGGCTAAGTGTGAGTTAATGACAGTAATTTTGAACGTTTGATAGCATAAACTAACTTTAATCAGAGTAAACTAGCCAGTTGCTACGGTATTAATTTGAAAATTAATCGTCCGCATATATTACCAAATTCAATAGTTGATTGACATTTGAAAATTACATTTGATTTTAGGTAAAGGCAAAACCTTGAATTTGATTAGAAAACACAAGAAGATGGAAGCAGAAGCTAAGAGTGTGACACAAAAGTTTCGAAATGTGAGGTACTTAACTACCTAACCTCCTGTTTTTGGAAGTTCCCGGTTCATATTTCAAGACGAAACGACCTTATTTAACAAAGGGCCTGTCATTATAACTAAGCTCAACTAAAGACAAAAAAGGCAATGTAAGTTATATAATTCATTTGTTGCGTTAAGATCTGCGTGAACATGGTCCAGGGCTGTCTGTGCTTCCCTTACTCAACGCCGTAGCTTGGGCAATATTTGGGGTGATTCGAGCACAGAAAATTTTTATGAGGTAACGCAGTGGAGAAAGAAAATGCAAGTATTCTCTCCTACACATGTTAGCTGAACGAATTTTTTTGCAATTAAAATCTTTGATTTGATAAAATGATTCACTACAATTTAAATTAACAGGAAATTAGGAACAGGGGTTACTTCTAACATATTCAGCTTACTATGACCGAAATGAGCTCTTGGTTGAGTTCTGCTTATATAAGAGACTTGAAAAGAAACCTTTTATAGAAATGAAGCTTCGTTTCTGCTGTTGTTGTTCCAAGTAACTTATAAATATTGAACTTAGAAACTGAATGAGTGGAACAGTTCCCGATGAGTAACAGACGAGTCACAGTGTTCTACGTAACAAAACTGTCGGAACCTTAAACAGGCACGAAACATTAGGCACAGAAAAGTAACCTGAATTGCTACCTGTGTAACAAAATCGTAACAAAAGATTTCTGTACAGAAACGAAACTAGCTATGTTTCTCGTGATCGGAACTATATAGAAACGTTAGGTATAGAAACAATACTAGTAACGTTCCTTGCGCACCGAAGCTGTAACAAAAGTGTATGCTGTTTACTCATTGTGAACTATTACACACATAAATATATATATATAGGTCATCAGCCGCTAACAGCTGTTTGTTTAACCGTCTAAACTATTTTGGCTTCCAACAAAGCGCCAGATTACTCTATCCTTTGCTATCCGACGCCAATTAGAAACAACAAGGGATCGCAGATCGTTCTCCACTTGACCTTTGAAAATGAAGTGGGGACTCACTTTTCCTCTGCTTCTATAGGTGCAACCGACAAGAACTTCCATTCGCAGTATATGGCCAAACCAACGTAGGCACTGGGTTTTAATTCCTTGGACTATGTTGATGTCTGCGTAGAGCTCATGCAGCTCATCATTGAATCTACTCCGGTAAACACCGTTGGCATATCGTAGAGGCCCACAAATCCATATTGCAAAAAGGGTATTATGAGCGACTTGTAGAGCGTGGTTTTGTTTTTCGAGATAGGAATTTACTTCTCAATTGCCTACTCAGTCGAAAGTAACATTTATTGGCAAAAGTAAGTGTTCGCGGGATTTCTAAGCTGATATTTTTGTTGGAGTTCCTGCTGGTGCGCAACTAAATGAAGTCCTTTAAGCTTTCAAACATTGTCCTGGGTGCCAAGGTGCGAATGCGCTGACGCTTTAATGATGAATGAAGGTACTTCTTTTTGTCCTCGTTCTCCTCCAAACCCACTTTTTTAGCTTCTTTCTTCAATTTGGAGTAGGCACAACTTACGGCGGGATTATTTCAGCAAATAATATCAATATCATCGGCATACGCCAGCTATTCCATGGTCTTGTAATACATGGTTCCTGAGCAGTGAAGTTCTCCTGCTCGTATTATTTTATCCAGCATTAAATTGAAGAAAGCGCATGATAGGGGTCACCCTGTCTGAAACCTCGTTTTGTTTCGAACGGCTTGGAGTGTTCCATACCGATTCTCACTGAGCTGGTTGTGTTGCTCAACGTAATTTTGCACAGCCCTAAAAGTTTGGCTAGGAACCCAAATTCAGATATAGTGTATTAATTTTTTAACCCTTCAAAGTTTTGTGAGATATTTTCGCTATTAGGAACTATTAAAAATTTAAGCACTAATGTAGCTTTCCAATTTCTTTATATTTTTCTTGAATAAAAAGTATATTTTTATTAAAATATATTAAAAGAGCTCAGTTCCAAAATGACTCGAAGAACTTCAAGAAGAATTTCTCGTGATTTTTTAATGTTTCATACAAGGCCATACGATGCTGCATTGCTCTTAGAATACTGAAATGTTGATGAGGTTTCGTTACAGTTTCGTTACTGGGGTAGCGTTACTAGTTTTGTTTCTATATCTCGCGTTCCGTTTACAATTTTGTTCTTGTGATCATCGTTGTGGTCCGTTTCGGTACAAGTGAACTGAATTGAAAGATGTTTCACTCATTTTTATCCCTCTGTGAGGGAGGACACGTAAGCTTAAACATTTTCTTCTATCGTACTTTTGTTTTGTTATGCAAAAAACGTCAAGTCTAAATACAGGACACTCTAATGTCAATTGCATTCTAGCTCGCCAGAGATCGATGTTGCATACGAAAAACAAAACAGTGAATCATCGGTGACAGAATGAAGCAAATATATCACAAAAGCAACAAAAACAATATCGCTTAGCTTGCCCTGCTTGCCATCGGCATCAACACAAATGATATTTATATACGTATATATGTATGTATGTAAGTATAGGTACCTGTGGGTATGTTGCGCGTATACCTTTTGCACGCTAATACTATTTACATGGCCGTTAGGTATTTTACATGCAAACACACACACAAATATATACATAAAAGCTCTAATATCTAGTTGTAGCGGGTTAGTGGGGAATTACGTTGACAATTTATTTGCCACAGCTCTGCCGGTGCGAATTGAAGCGTCTCGTGTGGCGTAACCGCAAAATGTTGCAAGTGTTGCAACGAACAGCCGTTTACTCACAAAACTCTCAAGGCTACATAGAGCACAAACGTGCACACATATATATATATATAATAGGGGGCATGATATGGCAAGGTATTCTCCCTTGGCAGGCAGCTTAAAGGGCATGAAAGCTTATGGCACATTGTTTGTTGGTTTTGTGCATTTTGTTGCAACTTAAAGCATTTAAACTGTGCAATAAAACTGTCACTAAACACAGCAAGTTGTTGGCGTTGTTGTTATTGTTGTTTTG
This sequence comes from Merzomyia westermanni, assembly GCA_949987695.1. Taxonomy (NCBI): domain Eukaryota; kingdom Metazoa; phylum Arthropoda; class Insecta; order Diptera; family Tephritidae; genus Merzomyia; species Merzomyia westermanni. The sequence continues at coordinate 4,412,283 of OX465290.1, read as the reverse complement.
TTGTTGTTATTATTGCAGTAGCTGCAAGCTAATATGTTGCAAGTGCAAATGAAAACAGCCAGCCAAAGAAAATTCAAAGATTTATTATCTGGCAAAAGTACCCAACAAATGGCGAACTTAGAACAACAATGGCAGACACCCAAATACATGCATGCATATCTAGCACACAATTATATATATATATATGTATGTATGTACAATCGAAAACATATAAATCACGTGTAGACATAAGGACATACATAAATGAATTGTACTTGCCAATAGCGTTGCACAAGCACTTAAAACATTTCCGATCGAGCTCTGGCAAAATTACGGTACATGTGGGCAGTCGTGGGGTTTTATATCAGTTAAAGTTTGCTAACCTTTCGTTGCAAGTCGCTCTCACCCCCACCCCACTCGTTTTAAACTTGCATGCCGTTGTTGCCAATGAAGATTCATTATTATGCGCATTTAAATGGTGCACGCACCGCCAGCACTCGGATGTATTGCCAACCGCAGGCTAAGCGCATGAGTGACGGACAGCCGTATTGGTGCTGGCGATATAATCAAACGAAGTGCCAAATGCAAGCTCGACGCTACTAAAGACACGCAAAGTGCAACAGGAACAACTTATTCTATTATCCGTTTGCAACGACTTTAGTTTAAGAACTCGAATTACATTTCCCCTCTTACATAACTACTACATATTTACAACTGTGTATATAAAACTGTGTTAGTGAAAACATGCAGAGGTTCGTATGCGAAGCAAGAATCCTACATCAAAAAGGTGGCAGTTTGCAATCGAGGTGCGCTGACAATTGCAGCAGCTTTTGTTGCATGTTGCACATTGTCAGAATGTTTTAGATATGGCGATCATTTATTTTGGTTAACATAGAAATTCGGTGTAAGAGCTAAATAAAAACTCGAGTCACTACTCACTGGTAAATTACTAACTGCAAGCATTAGGGTGTTTCACTTTCAGTCTGCTTTCTTTCTTATAGATTACAAAAAAAAATGGAAATACAAAAACTTATAATTACGGCTTTACAGGCTTAAGGTTTTGGTGGTCTTACGTAGCATAGACTTCACTTGACCACTAAGCCTTGAATATACTTGGAACATGCAATCCTTTACTATACTCACATTTCCTTGAACTTAAAATAAAATTGTCAGATGAAAGTAAGTACACACCTAGCAACAGCACGCGAAAAGATTTTGTGTTTTGTCGAGTCTTGTCGCCCTTACCTTATTTGCAAGTTAATTCAAATAAACGTTCGTATGTATCAAAAAATTTTGAAATAAATTAGTAAAGCACGAATTTTATAATAAAATGTAAACGGAACTTTGAACTTACGTAGAAAGCTAAAAGTGAACAGAGTTTTAAGTCAAGTTCTGCAGTTTCATTTAACAAAACTATGTGTTACAGTTCTCAAGACATGTCATGTCTACACTAAAGAAGTATAACGGCAGCTTTATCTCATTCAAAATTTCGATTTTCCATAAAAAATGTATGGGTACTGTTGAAAGACAAAAAATCACCTAGAGTGGTTTGAAAATGTTTTGGAGTAGAACTATTACTTAAAGAAAATTTTAATTTTAGGTACCTATTCTCCTTCGCGAGTCGCTTGAAAATATAAGCAAATCGCCAACATTTTTACGGCCGGTAGCAGGTCGAGCGGCAACATTCGTATCAAAATTCAAATTTCAGCGAATGAAAAAAATAGTTGGTTACAATTTGCGACCCAATTCAACCTGGCTCGCCGCAAGTATCAGAGTCTTGCGAGTCTAGTTTGAAGGTGACCAATACGAAAATATTAAAAAAAAAAAAAAATTTAGAAATAGTGACTGAAATTTTTGATAGAAACTTTGGAAGCAGTTCCTGTTGGCTAGCAAAATGTACTCAGCCTTGTTTGCCTTTTTCTCGTCCACAAAAGGCGCATCGGTCGAATGTTCAACTCGCGGTAGCGTTCACACAACATTTTATGGCATTTCCTCTAAACGTGACCCTAGTAGCAGAATCCTTTCATTCTGCTGCAAATCAGCACCAGTGATCATACTTAGTGCCTTTGTTGCAACGTCGGTATCCAATTACTTCGTCAGCATCGGATATATGCTTCACATTGTCAAAGTACAAGAAAAAGAGTTGAGTTCCGAAATCATTGATTCATTAAAATTTTATTGGCTTTAAGATAAAACAAAATGTTCATTCGGGAACAAAAGGTCGGTGATATCGACAGTTGTTTCGAAAAACGGGATGAGCTTCTCGGCTAAGAAATGAAGTGCCCTATCCCAGAAAAATAATCAAGCTTGTGATAAGAACATTTCTTAAGATTTGTGACCATATCTGTCATGTAAAGGAAACCAAATCGTGTAGCTATACTGTTTAATACTACACCCGCTGGTGCCAGCACAATAAGGGCAAGAAATCACTGTGTTGGATATAGATGGATGTAGCGTGTATCGGCTTTTCTTTGAGTATCCTACTGCCATCAGCTCCCAAGAGGTTAGAAGTAGTAAGCAAAATCAATTAAATCAATTGGACAATCCAATGAGCTCCGAAAATGACCTACGTCTATGTTCAAAACTTTTTATTTTCAACCGACTACTTTAAGGGGTTCTAACAAAGAAATCGTGCAAATTGCGTTTAAATTTTTTCAACACCTATTGCATGCTCTGACGTAAAACGATTCTTTCACAGCAATTAAGTACCAACAGCTTGTCAGTACAAATATCATACATACATACGCAAATTTAACTTAGTACTACAAAAACAAAGAAGAAAAAAGTCCCAAAAGGTACTTCTATTAAACGAGTGGAAGTTAATTGAATGTGAGCTGCTGTGACGATGCGTGTCATCTGGGAGAAGCAATCAAAAGTTACTACGCCCGGTGATTGATATGCAAGCAATGACTCTTGGTACGCATTTGTATGTACGCCGAACACGTCTGTTGGTATTTGATGCATGTCGGTATGTGTGAGTATGTGTGTACACACATCTAATATATTTGAAAAGCAGGTGCATCAATTTTTCTCAGCTGAGCTAAAAATCTTTTTTTTTTTTTGTTTATCCCCTTTGTTGAAAGTTTCCACTACTACAGAGCCACAAAACAAATGGCTGCTGTAAATCGTATGTATCGTGTTTAGAACTCGAGCTATCGGTCATTACACTCACTCCAATACCACACACGCACATATTTGCCACAACCGGTAAGGTGATTCCAGTTGATCATTTGACCTACTACTTCCTTAACTGGTGGAATAATATTATTTTTTAAATAAAATGAGAAGATAAAAATGTCCAGGATCGGGTGAAATCGCACATTATATACCCAGTAGCAAAATGTATGCTCTGCTTGACTGTCTCTTTCGAAATCACTCCCCAAAATCTTCGGCTGTACTTTTGTCTCTAAAAACAAAAACAACAACAACTCCCTTCGGCCAACACTCTAATAACCATATGCAGATGTGCCTTAGTGAACCATAGTAGCTTCCATAATCGCTTGGTGTCGAAAACTGTCCTGAGTGATCTCAAAGTAATCTACTCGATCGGGACCGCATCACAATTTCGTGAGATGTCGTTATGGCTCGTAGTTTTTAAGAAACTGCTAGTGACTTCGGACCATATGTTTGTCCCAAGAACCGCGTTCCTAATACCGACGAACTTCGCCAGGAAGAAGCTACTAAAATTTCTTAATTACCCGAGCTGCTGACAGGAATCTTACTCTGAACAAAGAAAATACGAAGTAAATGATGTCATCAAATAAAGAATTGGCACATGTGAACCACAGAAGCCATAACACTGTTGATTGCCCATTCGTATATTTGTGAATCAGCCTTGACAACAGAAATAATAGAGTGTCGGTAGTTAATTGAGCAGACACTTGAGAATTTAAGTGCTCTCTTGACAAACCAAGATCACCCTATATTAGTCTCTCATCATACCTGATGCTTGATGTATCGCATGGAGTCATGTAACCCGTCGGAAAAGCAAGGGGTGGCCCTATAAACATTCGAGAGAAAACTTATAGCAGCGGCGTTAATCGAAGTGACACTGAAGGATTTTGGCAATATTGCTCAGTACAGATCTGCTTAGAACAAAAACCAACTAAAAACGAACTGCTCATTAAATTGTTATAGAATCTTGCAATACAGGGTGTACAAGTGCGTATATTTTTAACAACATACACATAGAGGTATTTTCTCTTCATAAAGCAGCATACAACATACTCTCAGTCATTTGCTTCCGTTAGTAGAAAACAAACTTCATACTGGCAACATTGATTAATAGCCCAAAAGCGGGCCAACACAAACGAAATGTGATGCCAAACAGAATTTCCGTGTTTTTTGTAACGATTTCCCTTCGCTACCTTTGCCTGGCACTGCAATTATTGTTGCATTGAAGTTGGCAAATGTGCAGTGAAATTGACGCAAATGGCCGAAACGTGCTACGAACGGTTGCAGCAAGGCTAGCTGTGTGCAGCAAAACGGACATAGGAAAGTGGGTGGGATCCCACGCGATATCCGGTTGCAATGTATAAAGGGCATATATGATGTGCTGCACATATTTATATACCTGGTATATATGTAGATATGTAATATCAACCAGCTTGTATTACCAGCGGATACCGAAGCTAGAACAACAAAAACAAACAAAAAATGAATAAAATGTATGACATGAAATAGCTTTGGCCGTCATTGCTGATTAATCGACCGGGTACATAAGACCAGAAGCGACGGCTGCAGCGGCAAAAGCAAGAAAACCATAGGCAGTAAAGTCATGTTACGCGCATAAGTCCGTCTAATAACCGGATATTGGCGTTCAAGTGCGCATATTGGCGTTGTAAAATGTAGTTACGTGGCAACAATTAAATTCGCCATGCAGAAAAGCGCTTAGAAGTACACAATCGTGCAATTATAGTGTGTTCATATACAGATATCCAGCAGGAAAAGAATACGATGTGCAATAAATCGCACCATTTCCGCCGTAAATGCCTACTAAATATGTGTTGTGAGAAAGACTGATGCCCGTTAGAGCCAATAAATGTTTATTTTATTTTGCTTTATTTTATTTTATTTTATCTTATTTTATTTTACTTTACGTTATTTTAATTTTATTTTATTTTATTATACCTTTCATGAACATGTAATGGTCCGATGTTTGTAACGTTTAGAAATATAAGAGATAGACCACCATTAAGTATACCAAATTGATCAGGACGATGAACTGAGTTTATACAGCCGTCCGTCCGTCTGTTTGAACGCAAACTAATCCCTTAATTTTTGAGATATATCGATAAAATTTTGCACACGGATGTAGACATTTGTCGGATCCGGTATAATCGGATCACTATAGCATATATCTCCCATACAACCGATCGTTCAGATAAGAGGATTATGGCCATTTCTCCCTCATTTTAAAATATTAAAACTTGAAATTTGGTGAGATATTTTCCTATAGATATTAAAATATTTTGTAAAAAAATCACCCTGATCGGAGCTCTATATAATATGTATCCCATACAACCTATCGTTCAGATAAGAGGATTATGCCCATTTATCCCTCATTTTAAAGGATTAAAGAAAATTAAATGTATTGCTGACAAAGTTTTAGAGAACTTTAAACAGTGCGTATTTAAGTTTGCACGATTTCACGAAAGGTATAAAGCCTTCGGCACAGCCGAAGACAGCGCCGTCCTTACTTGTTTTATTTCTTTTTATTTTATTTTATTTTATTTTATTTTATTTTATTTTATTTTATTTTATCTTATTTTACGTTATTCTAATTTAATTTTATTTTGTTTTATTTAATTTTATTTTATTTTATTTTAGTTTATTGTATTTTATTTTATTTTATTTGACGTTATTTTTATTTTATTGTATTTTATTTATTTTATTTTAGTTTAAATTATTTTTATTTTATTTTACTTTATTTTATTTTATTTCATTTTATTTTATTTTACCTTATTTTACGTTATTTTTATTTTATTGTATTTTATTTATTTTATTTGAGTTACGTTATTTTTATTTTATTTTACTTTATTTTATTTTATTTTAGTTTATTGTACTTTATTTTATTTTATTTCATTTTATTTGGTTTGCTTTATTTTATTTTATATCGCTAGATATAAAAGAGAACCTTTAAGCCGGGCTGATGTGAATAAGACAGCTAATTTTTCGGTCCTGAATCTAAAGTCTTAAGCCAAGAATCTTATCTGATTTGATTAAAATTTCCTATTTGATGAATTTGTAGATAGCCGACTCGTCTTAAAATTCACTAATCGCGACCAAATATCATTAGTATCACATACAAATATTTTTTCAATTCATCTGTTACTTTTTCCATCTCTAGTTTATAGTAATCATTTAACCCTAAAATAATCGGTTATTGTATATATTTAGTACATACATTTTCCATCAGGTTCTTACTTCATGAACTTCGATGAAATTTAAAACGTAGCTACCACTTAAGGGTTAATTAGGTTAAATAAAGTAGAGTTAACAGTCTCTGCCATTGTTCATTAAGAAAGTACGTATATTTACACCTTCTAACTATTTGTTAATAAGTAAAACTATAATTTTAGCTCTCCCTTTCTCTGTAACTTGTAATTGTAATACTGTTGTTTTACTTAACATTTCACTGCAGTAAAGTATAATTGGGCATCAACACGTTATTTCTTTAAGAGTTCAAAATCGACGAAGATATGTGGGCTTAGCGGTGAATAAAGTTCCCGCCTTACAACATCTAAGAACCACCTTAATAAACACAAATGAGTAAAACAGGAAAGTCTTTGAACATCTCATATTTAAGCTGCTTAATCAAGTAAAAACATTAACATAAAACAGAGTAAAATAACGAAGCAGAATACAAACCGAGATAAGGCAAATAAGGGAATATTAAAAGTAAAATAGATAAACAACAAAGTCTACAGCAAATATCCAAGTATACAACAAAAAAGCGCTGCAAGCACTTCCTACTGAGCAACTGGTCAATGTGGGCAAGCAAACTCACCAACCAATTCACATGGAGCAGATTTTGGATTTTGCAGCTTGTATAAGTAGAAATTCCAAAACGACCTTGTTGGGTTAGAAAATTTGAAAATAGAAAAGTCTCCTTACAAATGAGTGAACTGCTGACACAGCTGGAAATGGTTGTGAAATATCTAGCATGATTATAATCACATCAGTATGTCAGTATGTCAGCAACAGGCCGAGCACGTGAAGGACCAGTCGAGGGAGAAACGATCAATTGATGAAGTGGACTTGTTGGTTTTGTGGTGTTTGGTTAGTGAATTTGGGGTTTGAGGTTAAATGGAATATTCTGACTATTCTGGCTGGGCGCCCACACTATCAATTCCAATCAGATACCAATGTAGCTTTGTATGTTTAAGCCATGGGTTCATATCACATATGCTAATCGGATTGCAGGTAAGCTGATATGGACTGTACATGTGTATGTGTTTTCAACTGTTCCAATGTCGCATCAAAAACTCAAACTCGTACTGTTGTTGTTGTCAATCTTTCTTAATTTTCTCTGAATTTGGATTATAAGTGCTTGTTATTTTGTTTTTAATACCTGATGTGGCTTCTAACTGTGCTTTGGACACTTTACGTTGTGGGCAATTTTTTGAATTCAAAGGGTACATCGAAAATCCCTCTTACTTTTGCTTTTTCGATTCTTTTTTGTGGCAGTGTTTGACAAATACTATGAAAACCGAAAAAATTAATTGCATTGCCGGCAGCACGGTGACACAAAAGATGTGCATAGCGTTTTGAAGAGTGTAGAAAGGGGAATGATTTACTTATGTAACTTTTTGAAAGAGGCGGTATCGCGCTGCTGGATTCAGAAGGTTTATACCTGATGAGGAACCTCAACTTCAAAGTTAGATTTGAAAAACTCGGTGAAGAATTCGACAGTGTCATTTACAGAGACTGGGAGCAATTGAAATGCATAGGGTCACCAGGTTTTCGTTCATTTTCGCACCTAACAGGTTCTACCTTCAGTATTTTTTTTATCTATTTTGAACATTGAAATTATTATTTTCTTTCACCACCAGGAAAAGAAATCTCTCAAATTTCCCGCAGTATGAAAAAGTCGTTTTGAGCGAAAATTGGACTTGGCACCTTTTACAGCGTTGCCGACGATATATAGATCAACACCTAAAATATTCGAATATTGTAATACATTGAAGCTTATTCTTGCTTAATAACTGTTTACTCTGCTAAAGCTTAGTTTTTCTGTCTTAAAAAAACAAAGACATAAGATATGGTAGGTGGATCTGGTAACTCGATTCATGTATTTCCAAGTATTTTGAAGCGCTCATTGAATTCCCTTCAGCATCCATCTAAATAGGTGCAGTCCAAAAACCATAACAATATTTAAAGTTGGATTACTCTGGAACGGCCCAACTGACGAAAGTTTTAATAACAAGTTTTTTTTACGGGAAATTTTAATTCCTACATAACTGTATGCAATTGAATGTTTCTGAGTCGTACAAACTAGTATCAATTTAATAGGCGGTAGTGCTGCTGGACTACCACACCGAAGGTCCAAAGCTCGAGTCCTGGTACAGGTAACAAGAAAAGTGTTTTGAAACAGTATTTTAAAAACGGGGTCGAGTCTAACAGTTACGGCTTATGTCAAGACTTTATTGCGTAAGCTCACAACTGAGTATGTAATGTTGATTCGCAACCGAAAATAGACATCCTTACATGCTTTTCAACGTTTGACTAATCGTGATCTCTCAAAAAAGCATTTGTTACCATACCTTACTCCTTCCCAGGGCACGCTTTACACCTCCTATTGCAGATTTGAAATGTAAGCAAAAATCGTGAAAAAAGCCAAGTAAAAACTTACGACAGTACATACTCTAGCTGAGTCAACAATTTTATTTATTTTCTAGTTACACATTCGATTTCGTTTGAACACGGAAGCATACAAAATCCCGCGTGGCATTGTCACATTGTACTTTGCTTTCTTGTCTTCGGCAAACAAATGCATTCTTCGCACTAAAACCTGTATTTTCCTCTTGCTTTGGTGGCATGCCATACTTTCCTTTAACACTTCTTGCAACACATGCATGGATGGGTGAGAGTGTGTTTGTGTGCACAAGAATACGCATGTAGACATTGGCTATAATTCGATTTTGTATCAGATTACAGAATTCAATTTCACATTCAATTGAATGAGTTTTCTTATTTTCTTTCAAAACTCGTAAGGAATTGTTGGTTTGCTTGTTCGATCGTTTGGTGGCTGGAGTCAATCAAAACGTGCGTCAATAGTAATGGTCGGTCTTTGATTACAATTTCCTTTCTTCTTGCAGATACAACGGTAAATTCGTATCCTGTATGGATATCCAAGTGGCTTATATTGTTGGCTGTATGTAGCCACTCTTGTGTCTTCAGCAATTTTGCTTCATATCAGTCTACTTTGCAGGTTTGTATTATTCGCCTGCTCTCTAGTTTGTAGATACATTTGAATTTTACACTGATTTGATTTACTATTTTTTCGAGTACATCAAATACACATTACATTCACTCGTAACAATAACAAAAGCAAAACAAACACTATGTTAGCAGTTGTAAAGTTGGCTAAGAAATTTCTTGGTCAGCATACTCATGTTTCCATTGATTGAAACCAGAGTTTATAAAGAGAGAAATGTGTGCAACATGCAATACAGCACTTGATTAAATTGCGAAGTAATCCAACGAATTAGGTCACTTTATGCATAAGAAATGAAAATAAAAACTCATATATCGTCGACGCTGCGTTAGAAGCCGCTAAGTCCACTTTTACACAAAAAGACTGTTTCATACTGCAGTGAGCTAGCTCTACGCTTGATGTTTAGCGAAAATTCTGTGTTCAATACTCAGAATATCTAGCAAAAAATTTGTTAACTCCAAAAATAATTATGAAAAGCTGTATAAATCTCGAAGTTTCGAAGCTTGAGTAAAGTTTTCATTAAGTTGAGTTTTCTCGTCTTATTGCAAAATTTTGCTGAATGGAGTTAGCAGCTTTTTTCGCCGTGACTACCCTGTAGCCTCGTGCATAAGAGCGGGTCGAAAAAGGATTACTTCATTCTCGGTGCATTCTTCCAAAAACAGTCAAAATGACAGCATTTGTTATTTGACATCCGATTTTTTGAGAGTCTCTTACTTCTAAATAAGTTTTATCAGCTAACCGATTCGTGCCCCCTTAAGTATCCTTTTTTGTTTCAACTTTATCAAACACACAATGAAGTAAGCTACTCATAATAAAAATATCTTGCTCATTCGGTCAGCTGATATTCAAAAATTCTGAATAAGTAATGAAAATGTTCATAAGAGAATTTCCAAAACCCTAAAAGATATCGCCAGCCAATTTCAACGAGTAGCCCTGCTAGAACAGCTGTGTTGGTGCCTCTAATGCATACATGCTCTTTGGTTGAAGTGCTTGCTTTAAGAGAGGAACTTAGAGAGCAATATGTAGTTTATTGACACTCTCTAAAAACAAATGTTAGAAATGTTCGAAACTTAAATTAAACCTACTTTTTATTAGATATTTAATTAAAAGATTATTCTAGTCCTATTGTGGGTGAAGTATGATATTTTAAATTTCGATTTAAGAAAATCAGCCTAGCTCATCTGAAAGTTGAGGATTGAATTATATATGTAGTATAGATTGTCCAGTCAGCAGAAAAAAAAGTTATGGAGAAACCTTTTCGGTGGTTACAATTTTGTGGTAGGCGGAGTTCTTCTGCAAGTTAACATGAATCGATGATGCCTACTTCATGTATATCAAGTTTTATATGGGAAGAAAAATATATTAATTGAACCATATCCTTCCCTATATCTAAGATATCGACTTCCCAACAGGGACCCTCTATGGTTAGACCTATTATAAGCTTCCCAATTGCGGCATGATGGATTAGGCTGTCAATTAGAAGCGTGGCCAAGCGACTTGCCAAAGTTCAAAAAACCATTATTGCGTTCTGTTCTTAAATTTCCGTACAAGACATATCTTCCAATATGCATTTCACCATTATTTCTCTTAAAGAGATTATTTAATGTTGAGTTCCGTGAGACCCTCGACTGGCTTCATCACAATATTTAACTGTAAAACCCTAATCCAGAACGGAGATAGTTAAACAAATTTTTTTTACAACTAAATGATTTTATTTTAATTTATGTTTAACTATGTTCCTTGTGTTTATTTACTAATACAGACATTTTAGAGGCGACCACAAAACTGAGCACGGAATAGGCGCTTCGTTGTCCATTGAATACAATGATGACAAACTTTACTACCTCAGTCTTGGTGGAGGCGATCGTAGTCCACAGGAAAATGGATTGAGTTGTAGTGAACAGAAGGAGAGGCAAAATAACAAATATACTTTCATAATCATAATTGTAATACTTCTATCCTATCTGCGCAATGTTTTTAAATTCCGTCAAATATTATGAGTTCAATTGTAATTTCTGCGCATGCGCGGTATTTTTTGTGTTAGTATAAGTGAATACATGTGAACACACAATTATACAATTATAGTACCGTTTCGCAAAAAGTAGTAAAGGGCCTTTCAAGGGGCATTCTCCCCTTTTTAAAACAGTTTAAGGGATTGAATAATGAAAGACGAATCAATATGGTAAAAGTTTTGGCAAAGTATTTATTATTTAACCATGGTTAGCAGTCATATACTCGTAACTTAGTTTTCACAAAAATGCTTACAAAAAAAGAAAAAAAACAATAAATAAATTGCTTTACTCAGCTGAAATTTATTAAATTAGTTAATAATTACATATGTATTGATTATGAAATAATATTAACTTTTTAAGTTTTTTCCGCACGTGCTCTTTTCGTCTGTTGTTGTTCTTTTTGTATCGAATGTCCAAGTATATCCCTATAACTTCTTTACACACATTCATACATTTTACATGTATTTAGTTTTTTTGTCTGCCATAAGTAAAGTTCGTTATTTCTAAATTAAAAATGTTTACCTGTCCTGCATTGTAATGTTTGGCGAACTGCACTCATAATTACTAGCAATATAGAAGTATTAAATATATGTTCATAATATTGCAACATAAGTGATGAGAGACTAGCAGTTTTAATAAGGTTTGACTATAGTGAGTTTTCTGGTAGACAATTTTGCTCAAAATTATCTTTGGTGTGACGAGAACACACACCACGTAGGGGACAAGACCGCAGTTGCGCGAGAGTGGCTCTCTTGAAAAGGGGCTTATCGCCTCCGTGAGGATGTTGTTGAGAGTCTGCTGGTGCATCTTAAGATCAAACGGTCTTTTGTATGTTTTCAGATCTCGTATAAGTGTTTGTAAATATGGGTTATACTTGCTCCCCCTACAAATAAATATTTACAATATATATATCTAAGTTATGATATATATTAACATCATACTGACACTTTTTTAAAAACCATATGTAGGCTTTGCTGTGCCCAGCGGCCGCATATATCTACTGTGAAAATTTCATAGGACATTTAAGAATACGGAACAAACACGAAAAGCTCGTTTAAAATTTTAAGATTTAATATAAGCTAGTTATCTCCTGCAATATGATTAAACGAACACACTAAATATATTAAAGTGTATAGTGATTATTATCTAGTGTTTAGACGATATGTCTCGATGAATACAAACAAGAAGACATAAGAAGAAAAGATAACATGGTCATTTCAGTTTATTTTCTTTCAACGCCAGATATAAATCGACTTGAGTTGTGGATAAACCCACTTACAATTGAAGTGGAATAAAGAATCAATTAAATAGCACAAAATGAACAGTGGCATTCAATTCAGAACATAATGAGCAAGCGAGGCAGGGTGGTGTTAGTTGGATGTCAGTGAATGCAATGAATACAATTAAAAGAAAGTAAACATTTTCTAAAGAAATGGAACGTAATCGATATTCACAAAAAGTCCCCAGAGAATAGCCAAAACTAAATTTAACACGTTAGAATAAGTGGACAAACAAAGGAACTTAGCCGTGCAAATAAAGCCATCAATTCTGAACTGGGGCGCTTCCACTTCATCTTGAGTCTATTCAAGATAAACTGACGAATTTAATAAATCGATTTGCTGGGCGGTGGTAATTGCGCCCGTTACAACACCTTCGCGCTAGTTACAAACTAGTGAAATATTCTTCTGTTTAGATCTAGTTCCTTTATTAGTACAATTTCGCTGTTTTCGAATTAGAGGAGAATTACCTTATAACAGTGGGTTTCACCCCTTGTTTCTATAAAAATGTTCAAAATATATGAAAGAATGTTTACACTTTTTTCACAGGGGTGTCCTTATAAGCGAGTTTAGGCATTGGTGAGTATCATAGGACATGCGATGCTCCTTGTCATATTATTTTGAGTATAAATAAAAAGGTTTTTCCATCGCCAACTCTGGATCAGGCTACGTATTACTGACAATGGGTGAAACATGAGCTGGTGAGATTGACTTCTGCTACAGCTAAGCCCAAGGGCTTTATTAATGGACATTGTGAAAGCCAACCTAAGAAATTCCAGACATTCAAAACTAAAAGCCATGTCTGTCGGTGTCAATGGAATTCTTTTGATTTTCAAATTTTTCTGATAAAAGCGTTGCTTTAATAACATTAGGTAAGTGGTTTGTGGAGCGGAGTGAAGTTATTGGAAGAGTGGATTTGTCGTCACCAATGCAAACATAATTTTTCATGCTAAATTTACTGTGGAGCAACCGGTATGACTTCAAAGTCTCAAGTTCCATATGACCGTGCTTAGACAGAAAGAGAACTAGCTTCCTCCTCTCAATAAACAAATCCGTGGTAAGGCTACTCACAGGTGACATCTGCGGGCATTGTGCTATCGCACCAATACTTCGACTATGGCGTATGCTAACAAGTTCCCTATGTAGAAGCTGTTAAGATGATGAAGAAGAGGAGTCGATTCATCAGTTTCTTTGCCGATGCCCAGGACTGCAGTCAAGGCGTCTCAGATTTCTGGGAGCACGATTTTTCTACAGTCTGGCAAAAGCGACGGAAGTGGATCTTTCGGTCCTTCTCAAGTTCATATAGATAATAAATGGTTTAAAAAAGATTAAGTGAGCAATACCTGGTTGGACGGATGTGCCGCCACCCGACACGCAATGAGAGCATTCACAAGGGGCATAAGTGTCCCCGAGCGGGAGCTTGGGATATCCCATGCGCCTTCTTAACTTAACCTAAACTAGGAATCTGGAAATCCGGATATAGAAAAACGATATCAGAAGCATACTCACGGGAAAAAATGTGAGTTATCGGGAAAGGACGTTGTGTAATTTCCAATATAAACTGAATTGTCCATACTTCATATAAATGAAAGTATTTGTAGAGTCATACCAAACCTTCGAAAGGGAAAAGGGGCCCTGGTACTTACCATACAAACACAATTTTTTGTATTGCGTACTTCTAGAAAATTTAGTGGTAGAAAACAGGAACTTGGTGGACTGGGAATATTTGGATGGACATGAGACTAGGAAACATTAATGAGGATGGAGACAATCAAACGTTTTACATCATTACAGTCAATTTAAGCACATGGTTAGTTTAGTTATTGTTAAAGATATTTTAAAATAAATATTTTTTTTAAATAAATACTAGTTAACATCGAACTAGTTTTTATTTGGCACTGTAGCCCTAGTGCGAAACCTAGGTATTGTACAGCTTGCTTCTGCTTTCCTATGTGTACCCTGCAAAAAGTCGTGTGACTAATCTCTGAAGAGAAGGCTATAATTCAATATACATAAGTAAATTTTTGTTTGGTAGCATACTCTTAGGGATGTAGGTCAATTTCAGTTTTCAGGAGTTAAAAGTACACGTTTGGGTATAAAGTTGAAAAGTACTTTCGTACCCGTTCGGGTTTAAATGGGTACAATTGGTCTCTCCATAGGACAAGCTCAAACAAATGTGAACCGTTTAGCCCATACAAAGTGATCAGAACTGGCATTAGTCGCATTCTCCTTTGCGACTCATCCCGGACGCATCCTAGACTAATCGCATTTTTTGCGGGGTGTAAACAATGTTTGTATGTATTCATACGCATAAATTTAGTAGTCACTTTCAATATAGTCAACATGTTAGGTGGACAAGTGATGGACAACACTCTAAATGACTTACGTCGATTGTTTGTATATAGAATTTGATCGTAATTAAGTAGAGCAAAATGTGAAATGTATCCTTGGAGACACCAGATGCGTCAGAAGCGATTAGCGGTAAACATAAGCTAAACGTGACATCTTAAGCAAACCCAGAGAGAATAGTTCCTGCTTGATGTAATTTCAAGTAACGAATTGGAGTTGGAGAGAAGTCTGAAGAGCAAATATCAATGCTATAATATCCAAGACTAAATTGCTCATCTAGTGTAAAATTATTGTTGGTCAAGTTGCCATTGGAGAGCCAACAATAAATCACTTTACCTATTGGGAAAGCTAATGAAATGGAGACCAGTGGCGAGAAACAAGCAGCAAGCAAGAACCGTAACAAGTAAGGGTATGTTTAAGGGGTAGGTCGAATGGATTAACAAAAGTTCGCTTTTCGCTATTGGTGATAAATTTACAGAGAAAGTTATTGACAAAGTGATTTTTCTAGGTTAGGAAAATGGTAACAAATGTATACTAGCCTTCGCCTTAAGTGACAACATGAAGAGAAAAGATATCGGTTGTAGGTATAGCAGAGAAAATCTATGTGTTAGGCACTCCACACAATACACGTCTCGTCATTGGATGCACATCTGTTTTCCACAAAATAGCTTTGAGGATACGTGTACAAAAATTACTTATAAAAAACGAGCTGACAAAATTGTCCCAGGAGTCATAAATGAGTCAGAAAGGAAATCTAATTGGAAGCGTTTACGCTCTTTACGAGTTCATTTGTGAGTCCGAAGTGAGGTTATTTCCCTTCTCGCGATGGTCGTCCGATATGAGCCTAATTTCACATATCACCTTGAATAAGAGTCATATATGACACTTATTGGACTCAAACAAGACTCTTAAGCATTTTTAGATTCATTTATGACTATGACAAAACTCATAAAATGCAACTTTTTAATTTGTCAAATGTAGGCAAGCCAAGTTCAGAGCAGGACAATGTTTGCCGCCTCTGTCGATAATTTTCCAGTTGTTTGTAATTTCTAATTATTTATAAGATTTTGAAATAAACAGATTATCATTGATGATTATATGCCATTTGTATACATTTTTTAGATTTATTGAAAAATTAAAAAATTTGAGTAAGTGAATTTTTTGAAATACCTTTAAGTCGCGACTCCGAATAAAACTCCAGATTTTGTTTCTTTAGTTTTCAGTCAAAAAGTTAGTCAATGACTGCATTGGTAATTGTAAGTCATTGATTGTGACTTGCACTGATGTCATGCGCATGAGAGTGCCTTCGCTTACAATACAACCCTGATCTTCACACACATGAACATTGTTTCATTCGCTTGTTTATTAACGGCATGAGAGAATTATTTCGAAATATATATGTATAGCTATTTACGATGTATGTACATATATAAATTTAGAAGTATATATTGTACCTACAAAATCATATTATTACTTCTGAGAATAAACACTCTGGGGAAAAGGGACTTGCTGAGTATGAACATACATATATGTACGAGTACTAGCAGAACATAAATATCTAATACTACAGAAATATCTTCGTTGTCTCAGCATACTGATCAAAAGGTATAAATCAAATAATCTTTGGTATTTTGGGTTGGGCTCTAGTTGTAAACAAATTTGTTTGCTCTCCCTCCAGCGCACTTGCGTGCATAATTCATATATTTATGGAAGTATGCAAAAGTTTTCTAATTGGTCCATAAGCATGGCTGTCATATGACAACAAATGTTGCAGGCTTCCTTTGTTTATTTTTTTATTTTTATTAGTATCTAATTAGTATTGTATGGCAAATAACATAATCTGTCAAAGAGTTAGACAACAGTATGAAATTTAGATAGTTCCAAACTATGCTCACATTTATTTATCTGTGTTTGTTTTTGCCTATTGATAATCCAATACTATACTTTTGTTGGCGCAACGGCAGGTCGTAACGACATAAAAGAAGCGAGACAGATGCATATCACAGTTTTCAGAAAAAAAGGAACTTGATTAGGCTAGTCCGTAAACACGATAGTTTGAGCTACTTTGAACTTATTTTATTGAAATTTGGTAAAAAAAAATGTTAAAAATAGCGTCATAGAAAATCCTTCTTTTTATATAGCGAATATTTTCGAAACAAACCGATAATGACAAAATTTTAGTGTATATTGATATTGTTAGCCTTGGTGGACATGTTTCCAGTACATAGTGAGATCTGGTGAATGGGACGGGATGACCAAAAATATACCCGTTTTTTTTTGTTGCTTAACCTTGCAGCTTATCAATGATCGTAAACACCTAAACCCTTACGATTTTCTATTGACACATAACTCAAAAACGTGAAGTTCATTAATCATCACAAATTCATTTTGACATTTTCACTCTCAACCTTCTACATATATACATATGTATATAATGGTAATACTAATGAGGAAAGTTGGGAGACCTTAAAGTTACTATAGTATTAATGAGAGAAGTTTTACCATAGAATCACTTAAGCTAGAGCTCCACAAGTAGCCTCTTTCTTCATTTTAGTTTACACGAAGCAAAATTCTACAACGCCCTAAAAGACAAGAGGAAAGATGAAAGACTATATCGTCGGAATTACTGCAAAACATGCCATGTCACTTTTATTTGTAGGATTTAAAATGTCCTGTAAACTCTCCTGATTTAATTTATTCGTGTATTGTTTAGTTTTGTTTTTTTTTTGTAATGAACAAATTTAAAAATGAACTGATCAACAGGCAATTAGCCATTGAACACTAACAATTAGCATGGTATTTTTTGTAGTATCACCGACGATATGATTACACTGCGTTACACAAACGAGCTTTAGTTCTGTCCAATGAACCAAATATACTTTTCCGGAAAGGGAAGAAAAAATAAAAATACACGTGTATCGGCAACTTTCATGTACACGTCAGATTATTTTTTTTTATGTATAAAGTATAAAGGTCGTAGTGTCCGTCTGACCGCCTGTGTGATAGACTTTGGATCGAAAAAAAAAACGGTTAAAAATCGTATATGAAAATAGCCGATACATGTGTATTTAAATTTTTGCTCCCCTTTCCGAAAAAGTATATTTGGTTCATAGGACAGAATGTATGTAACGCGGTGTTATGAGCAGATATTTCTTGCTATGACAAGTTATTAATATTGTTATTATTATTCTCTTCAGTTTTTTACTCTTTACTAATTCGCTTTCATATTCGAGTCCAACCCTTACCATGTTTTTTTGCGCCCATATTTTCTTCTAAAAAAAGTTTATAAAAATCGAGTAGGTGCTCTTTGACTTAAGTAATCAATTGGTTATATGGCTCTTTCAATCAATAATGATTATTTTAATTTTTTTAAAAAATCCGCAACTAGTAATTGCTTACCACTGGAAAAAAAAAATTATTGGAATCTAAATCAAAAAGATCAAAAGTAATCAAAAACAAGTAAGGAAGTCTAAGTTCGGGTGGAACCATAACTAGTAGTGATCTATTATGTCATCCAAATTTACGCAGGTCTATTTTAATACTTTCTGTTCGTATTTGCGTTCAAATAGACAGACGGCCAAACATAAAGACGTATCGAGAGACGGATATGGCTACATCGCCTCAGCTCATCCTCCTGCTCATTTCAGTATACCTTTTGATGGGACTATATCTTTTTCTTCTCATACGTACAAACATTTCATGTTCATGAAAGGCATGAAAATCAAAAAAGATATACAACTTCGCTTTTGCAGTGGGGTATTAACTACTTTCCCGGCTATTTTACTTTTCATCCTGAACGTTCTGATATACATTAATAAATATATATCTCGATTCGTTTATGCAGAATGAAGTAATTTACCTTGTGTGCGTAACAAAAATAGATATAAAAAAGGGTGTCTTTCATGGGCGCCAAAGAACTCAACCGATCTTTATGAAATTTCTACAATATATACTTGGGTTCACTAGGTACAGCATAGACAATATATAGTTTTGAAAAAGTAGGCGGAGCCACGCCCCCAGGCTATATAAAGTTTCAATTCGTCATAACTCCGAAGTTTTTTGGTCTAAATTAATGAAATTTGGATATATGTGTCACTTAGTCAATATCTACATAATTTTTCGAAAGTTGGCGGTGCCACGCCCACATATTTTGTGTTTTGTTTTCCTCTTGAAATTTCACGATATGTTCAGGAGCTCGCTGGGTACGACACCGTCTGCATATAGCTTTTGGAAAAGCCCCCAGGTTATATAAAGCTGCAGTTCGGTATAGTTAGGAGTTTATTTGGCTCAAGTTAATGAAATTTTATATATAGATGTGTTCTATGTATCAAAACGTCAAAACAACGTATACCGGGTTTGCTAGTATATTATAAAATCGAGAAAGCAAACAACGAATTTCAGCATTCTTTTGTAAAACTGAGAGACTAGTTTGCGTTCAAATAGACAGACGGACAGACAGAGAGACGAACGGAGAGACGGGCATGGCTAAATCGACTCCTCTCATCGTGCTGATCATTTTAGTGAACTTTTCTCTTCTTGTTCTCATACTGACATACATTTAATGTTTATAAAAGGTATGAAAATCAAAAAAGATATATACGAGGTGTGTTCAAAAAGTATCGCGAGTTTTGTGTTTTTTCAAAAATTATTTATTTATTCATGAATATTTATTTTGTCCCCTTCAAAGTAATCCCCATGAGATATTATACACTTATTCCAACGGTTTTTCCAATCTTCGAAGCACTTCAAAAAATCATTTTTTTGTATCTTGTTCAGCTCCTCCTTCGATGACGTCTTTATCTCGTCAAGAGAAGCGTAACGTCGTCCTTTCATGGGGCTCTTCAGTTTAGGGAACAAGAAAAAGTCACAGGGGACAGATCTGGGGAATACGGTGGCTGCGCATCATTAGTGTGTTGTTTTTGGCCAAAAAGTCGCGCACAAGCAACGATGCGTGAGCAGGGGCGTTATCGTGGTGCAAAAGCCAATTTTTGTTCTTCCACAAATCCGGGTGTTTCTGGCGGATTGCTTCGCGCAAATTGCGCATAACTTGCAGGTAATATTCCTTATTGACCGTTCTTCCCTGTGGCAAGAACTCATGATGCACCACGCCCCTGCAATCGAAGAAAACTGTCAGCAAAACTTTCACATTCGACCGAACTTGGCGCGCTTTTTTCGGTCTTGGTTCGTGCGGCAGCTTCCATTGAGATGATTGAGCTTTGGTTTCCACGTCAAACCATAAACCCACGATTCGTCACCAGTTATGACCCTCTGGAGCAAATTTGGGTCGTCGCGGACAGAGTTTAACATCTCATTAGCAATGTTCATGCGATGCTGTTTTTGGTCACAATTGAGCAATTTTGGTACGAATTTCGCGTAAAAATCGAAGACGATCCAAAACACGTGCAAGCAAAGCAGCTGTCAACAATTAACTGAACATTCAAAATGGCCGAGCTTGTCGGCATAAGTGAGAGACATGAGTACCAACATAACGCCACAAAAAATTCGAAATTCGAATATACGTAACCAGCGAAAATTCAAAATTCGCGATACTTTTTGAACAC
Source organism: Merzomyia westermanni (assembly GCA_949987695.1). NCBI lineage: Eukaryota > Metazoa > Arthropoda > Insecta > Diptera > Tephritidae > Merzomyia > Merzomyia westermanni. The sequence goes on along the minus strand of OX465290.1, from coordinate 4,391,666 downwards.
ACCTCGTAACTTCGCTATTGCAGTGGGCTATTAACTACGTGCCCGAATATTTTGCTTGTGTGTTTCCCGATTTGGCTAATTTTTGGCAGGAGTATAATACATACTACTGAGAAGCAGCTGACCAATTTTCATAGAAATATCAAGATTGAACTATAAGCGATTGCCTTTGAAAATAGCAGAGATTTTATGCTGAAAAGTAGAAATATCGCTTTTTAAACTTTACAAAAAAATTTTTCAGAACTATGTTCAAAAACTGGGCGTGGACTTTAACCGATTTCGCCCATTTTTACAGCAAACAGGTACCTTTTTATATAGAACATTATCACCAAATTTCATTTCGACAAATCAATTTTTGGCGGAGCTATGGCATAAACAGTTTTGTGGAATAGTCCACTATAAAAGGGGCGGGGATTTCTTTGTTTACGGAAACTTTAAAAGTGAAATATAAATGATGTAAAGCTATTTTAGGCAAAGTGATTGCCTAACGATCCTCTTCAAAATCGTTCATATAAAAGTAGGCGTGGACCTTAACCGATCCCGCCCATTTTTTCCCGGAACATTCCTTGTATACCTGAAAACCTGCGTGCTGAATATCGTTTCGATATCTTGAACGGTTTTTGGTTTATGATTAATATTATTTCTAAATTGGACTTAATCAAAAGTGGGCGGTGCCAGTCCCATTTTCATAAATTTCTTGAAAATTTTATTTTATGCCTCAATCTCAATGCAGTCACCAAATTCTATCCTTATAGGTGTATTATGTACTGAGTAATCACTTTTTTTGCGTTTTCGAAAATATTCTATATATAAAAAGAGGGCGTATATAAAAAGTAGCGCTCGGAGATGAGTGCCAAGGAACCCGCATACCAAATTTCATTAAGATATCTCAAAATTTACTCAAGTTATCGTGTTCACAGACGGACGGACGGACGGACGGACGGGCAGGGCTTAATCAATTTCTCTTTTCGTCCTGAACATTTTGATATATATAAGTCAATATCTATCTCGATCCGTTTATGCCGTTACGCACTGCCCATAGGCGACTAAAGTTAATATACCTTGTGTGAGTAGCACTACTAGGTATAAAAAGTTTAATTGCTTTGATAATTTTTTTGTTTGTTTACTTTTTATTTATTTATTTATGTTTTTTTGAACAATACACCAATACAAAAGCATGATCAAAAATAATCAGAAGTAATAGAAAAAAAAGTTGGATTGTTCCTGATTATTTTAGATTTTTATTTTTTTTTGTTTTTTTTACTATTTTTAATTGTCTTGCCGTCTGTGCACCAGTAATAGAACACAATCAATAATATCAAAAAAAAATATTTGATTTTTTTACTTCTATTTTTTTTTTTTTTGATAATCGTAAAAAATCAAAATCCATTTTTTTATTAAAAAACAGAAAACACTACAATTAGTAATCCTTACTTAACAGGTCTGGTCATTAATACACCGCTCGGACCGAACAACTACATATTCATGTAAACTAAAGTGTTTGTCCAAATACTTTCATGGAATTACTCATAAATGTCTATAACTTCTTTATAGTTATTAAGGGAAAGTCATTAACTGGAATAACAGAACATAAAAACTTCAACATTAGAGCTTACTGTTGTTTACGCCTAGATTTAATGTTTTACCATTGACCCCTTCTAAGAAATTTCTGTCATAAAATGAAATCGGTTGGAGAAATTTTCATATAAGGCATTTCATAAATATCCAGCTATAACAATAACTTCATTGAATAATCGAAGGCAATCGAAGTTAATAAACCAAAGTGTTATGACTTGTTGTTTCGCCCAAATGAGTTAAGATAGGCTTATTGCAATAACAACACGAACATAACACATTATATGGACAGTACAACATTTATGTTTTGCACAACTTTTTAATCTATTTTTTAAGTTGATTTAAAAAAAATCAGGTTGCCAGTAATCGTCATTATATATTGCGCTTAACCGTCTAGTCGTCATATCATTTTCAGGATAAATTGATGAAAGTGGTAAAGACCAAGGGAGGCACGTCATTATCCAATTATTTTTTTAATTTAAGTCGAGGCCTTCGTTGCATCAACTTTAATTTATTTATTTACACAACATAACAAAGCACACCAAAGACCCTTACAGCCTCTATGGACACTATTCATGACTTCAAGCCATATATTGGGACAGCTACGTTGAGAGACTTATAGAGCTTAGTATTTTTGGTAGAAACTTCACTTCATAATTACCTACTTAGTTAATAGTAGCACTTCTTAGCAAGATTGATTCTCTATGGTTACAGTGAATATTATTTCTTCTCTACGTTCACATGAAGAGAACATTTTTTAATTTCTTTATGGATCCCGTAGGAGAGAGTTTTCTAGATTTCGTCAGTTTAAAAAAATAGATCGGTAAGATGCTATCTTGTCTGACGCGTCGTTTACCTCGGGGAGGTGCTTCTCTATCAGTAGAAATTGGAATTTTGATACCAGCATATTGTTTTATTTGATTTTTTTTTTTTTTTTTGATAAATCTTCAAATTTTGAATTTTTTTGTTCAATTGAATTTTTTAGTTTTACTGAAAACTTTTGCTCAATGGAGCTATCAACTTTTATAGTTGTGCCGACGTTATCCTTTGTTATGTTATTTCCCGTATTATTTATTTAAGTTTATGTGAAGTTTATGCGATGAAGCTCGTTATATGCTTAAATCAGCCATCAAGATATGCTCAATAAAAAAACTCAACATCAAAAAAAGTCAACTCTCAAGGCATGATTTCAGTGCCAGCATTCAGCTTTCATACAAACAACAAAGCAACTTTGTTTCGCTTCATTGGCTTCTAAAGCAACGCATTCACTAATTGGTGACTCGTGATAGGGTAGATAATTCCATTTATGAACTTTTGAATTGTCAACCGAAAGACAGGCAAACGTGGCACTAGCGCGACTCGTCGTCGACATTTATTTATTTTTGTTGAGCACTGTAATACCGAACTAGTCAACAAAAACTACTAGTATACAACTAGACCTTTCCGAGCTGGGAGGTGGGTAGTGCCGAAGATATACCAACTACAAAACCAAAGCTTTGGGGAATACGAGTATGCCGCGAGCTGAGAAAAAAAAATTGAGAATTTTTAATTTCACTACTTGAGTAAATTACTCTTCGGCGGCCGATTATTTACACTCACCCTCTTTTGGACCACTTATGAACTAGTATGAGCCCAATACATATATGTATTCCCTTTCAAAATCTGATAACTAACATCTATTAGGACATTTTTGAGATCAAATTCTGGTTGTTTTGTTGGAAAAAAAAGAGAGTTGGTTGAACGGTTCGTCTTAGGTTTCCAATTAGTAACCAAGTAGTTGCACATTGGTTAGTTCAACTGGGGGGTTAACTCACTCATACATACACATATGTATGGCTTGCCGTTGCCTACAATGATTTGGATGTGATTATTTGCCATTTATTGCCAAGTTTCATATTTTTATATTTTTTATTGGCTTCCTTTACAAGTAGTTGCTTCTACAACATATGTAGTTTTTTGTTGCTGCTTTATATACTGTTGCTGTTTTTGACTTCATGTATGTTTACAATAAGTGGCATGTTTGTCATATAATTTCCTCTCATGTGTTTATGTAGTATAATTAACTCAAATGTTCAAGAATTTTCTTTGTATGTCTTTTACATATTATTCTTGCACGCTTTTGATCCTTGAACCGGGTGCGCAAAGAAACAAAACAGAGGTGTGAGCGAAAATATTGAAAATACGGGGAGAAAAAATAAAATTACACGTGTATCGGCGACTTTCATGCAGACGTCAGAATTTTTTTTTTATGTATAATTATACAATAAAAAAAAATGCTATACAATAAAAAAAAAAATTTCACGTGTACATGAAAATCGCCGATACACGTGTATTTTTATTTTTTCTCCCCTTTCCGAAAAAGTATATTTGCTTCATAGGACAGAATGTGTGTAACGCGGTGTTGTGAGATAAAAGTTAGCAAAACCAACTTTTTGTTTCAAAGTTCTGATAAAAATAAGCGCTAAGACGTTAAATGGTGAACAATTGGTTTGTTTTTGTTATTTATTGTTGAATTTAAGAGATTTTTTCTTTTCAAATTTTCATTTCATATTTGTATTTGCAGATTCATTTTGCTTGTAACTTTAATACTTACTTTTATTACAACGGTTTGCTTTGTTTTATAAGTGGATGTCAGAATACAGTGACTTTCAAACTGTTACTCCAATCACTCACTTTTCAACTTTTAGAGTTGCTTTTTACTTAAAATAGCTGCTACTATTTATTAGTTAGCAAACGATTTTTTTTATTTTAAGTTCTCTATATTTTATATTTCATCTTTTTTATTTTATCGTATCCTGCATTTACGAAAATTGCGAGTTAAAAACCAAGTCCGAATGTTAGGTGTCTGGTGGACATAAATGATAGCAAGCGCGTACGTTTGTCGTGCTTAAAATGCAGATCAACTGAAGTTGACATTTTCATGCTTTTCAGAGAAAAGCGTTTTAAGAACGTGATGAAGAAATTTCTTCTATAACGGAGAAATTGAATCAGTATAAAATAGTGTTCAAGACTTTCAAGTGTAGATAGCTGTGTTCAAACCTATTGAGAAAATCGCAAATTTAGCCCAAATTCCTTGCCAGAATTGCGATCCGAAAAACTTTTTGTACATGTTGCCTTCAAAATTTACTATCAGAATGTAAGGGGTTTGAATACTGAACAAACAAATTTGTATTCAAAAGCGATTCACTACTATTTTAATATTTTCTATCACTTTTAACGAAACTTGGTAAAAACCGCATGCCTTTGATTATGAGATTTTTTGTCAATGTTGTTGCGTCAATATATTCTTTGCTACGTTCTCCAAACAACACTCGTGAATGCTTGAGAGTACTGCTTCTACGAGCATAACAAAAACATTTGAGAATGGTTCCGCTACTTTACATTCTCTGCTTTCAAACACAACTTCCTCGTTTGACTTCCACATTTGAAATTATTTCAATAGACGGATGTGCTGAAATCGTTGAAGCTTTTATTTACTTAGTATTATGTTATTTATACATATATATACGAGTATATTATACTTATTGCTATCAGGCAAACAAAAATAAAAGAACTGTCGTTAGCAGTTATACGGTAAGAAAGTATATACGATTAGACCATGGCCTATACTTTGTTACTCATTTTGTTTTTTTCAATGCTAGAAGGCATGGCATTTTAAAAATTATTGCTGCCTACATATGCTCTTCCACAAGATTTCAATGTAAGTTCATATTTTGTTACCTAAAGGCTCACATAACCAAATCGAGCTACGTTATTTCCGCAAAATGCTCGCAAGTCATTCCCAAGCCCTGAATAAATCGAAATATACTAAAGAAAATTAAGCTAAAAAATAAATTACGCATGAAGTGTCGTAAGCACTTAACTAATATCCCCCTTCGGAAGTATGTGAATCTTGTCACCAGCACGTTACGCAAAGAAACTTCTTTATGTCATGATAATTTTTATAAGAATAGGTTGATAGCAGCGAATGGTGATCTTAAAAAAGAATGGAATGTAGTAAATGATATTCTTAATCGTAATTCGGACAGACAAGAAAATTCGATTACTTTGGAAAACAACGGGGTGTTTGCTTCGCCCCGTTCATGTTGCTAATCAGTTTAATGAATTTTTCGTTCGATTGGAAATACTTCCGTTCCACAATGCACATGTAACAACCACCCAATTTACTCTGAAGACAATTCTCCTGGAAGCAGCTTCTTTTTTGAACCAATCTCTGGCTCAGAGATCTTAAGCATAGTAAATTCTTTAAATAATTCTAATTCATCTGGTGATGACGATTGTTGATATTTTAAAGCATTTATTTAATTGCAGTAAAGTTGAAGGAGTATTTGCAGAGGATTTAACAATAGCGCATTTTAACCACACCACTTTACCAGAAAGGGAATATAAAAGATAAGAACAAAAGGTCAAGTATTTCTGTTCAGTGCAATTTGGGTTGCGATCAGGAGCTTCTACTGAAGACGCCCTTCTTGAATTATGCTATTTTCTATATAAAGCAATGGATGACAAGAAAAATTGTGCAGGCCTTTTTGTTGACATTACAAAAGCGTTTCACATGGTTGATCATAACATACTTTTATGCAAATTGCACTCAGCAGGTTTTCGCGGGAACGTTCTAGATTGGTTTAAATCCTATTTAACTTTAAGAAGACAGAGGGTAAAGATAAGTAATAATCTAAGTACAACCAGAATAATGGATTTGGGAGTACCTCAAGGTTCGGTCCTTGGGCTAATTTTATTTTTGATTTATATAAACTCGCTTTTTTCAATACCTTTTGTAGGAAAAGTCACAGCATTTACCGATGACTTGGCAATTGCATATTGCTCTGATAACTCTTTTAATCTTTTTACAAATATAAGTCACGATGTGCACCTATTAAGAATGTGGTTCGCTAACCATAAACTAATTGTAAGTAACAAGACAAAATTAATGTATTTTAGTCTTAGCAACAAGGAAGTGCGAAATGATGGTATTGTTTTTCAATCTGCAGTCTGTATGCGGCACAAGCTATTTACTCATACTTGTGCTGAGAACAAGCCTCGCGCTGACTATGCACCTGAAATGAACTGTGACACAAAATGTTTCAAGATTGAAGTAGTATCCAGTTTAATAGATCAAAACTTGAGTTGGTCTTCACATATCTCGGCAATGAAACAATATCTACTATCAACTGTACGCTCCTTTTACCGACTTCATAAGTTACATATGTTCGAGCAGTGTATTGAAAATGGTGTACTATGGAATGATACAGTCACTGTCACACAGTCATACTGAGGATATCGGAACGCCGAAACCGGTTTGTTACAAAACCAAATTTGACAAGGGATGACGAAAAATCGTTCCATACATCAACTTTCCACCCTGTCGGAAAATCAACAAAACAAAATAAATCATATTAATAGTCCTTTGACAGATACGAATCCGTTGCAGTTCGGTACAAGCACCTTGCTGCACCCGCCCGACTGTCGTGGTTAGCGATTTCGTGGATTTTAGTCGCGCTCTTATGACAGGCTTATTCTAACCCCATAAACAGCAAGGCTGACAAGTCTTACTTCACCAGCACCAGAATAAAGGTTAACAATCACCCCCACTATGCCCTCTCCATTTTCTCTTTCGAAAAATTAGTCTTGCTTAAGGCCACTTTAATGTATATCCAAATAATATAACTTCTCAAACGGATGTCTGGGATTTTATATATATTGTCGTTGGTATATGTGAATGCGGATTTTATAAAAGACATTATCACATAATCGTTAGTTGCAAAAGCTACGATTACGATTGCAGGTAATCGTAATTTCAACTGGTACACCATCTCTTCGTCAGATTGAGGGATTTTTGTATGATGTCACAATATCGTTCGCGTATCCTTGATGTATTGTCAGCGCAAAAAGATTGTGTGTACTCATACAATGCAACAAATGTTGGACTTACAATTTAATAATGTTAGAATGGTACCAATAAATTAGTTGAAACAGTTTTCGTGTCTATAGCTTTAGTATTTTTAAAGCCTTCTCGAGCAGCAACTTTTACTTCCATAGGCTTTCTAATTCATCTACCGTGTCCATGACAGGGGGTGTTTATACATACAACAGCATAGTTGTTGCCTTAAGAAAGTTGATCAAGGGAAACAACAAGATGCACAAAATCGTTCCAAATCCGACATGAGTATTTTATTTAACAGAACAAGAACACTGGGAAGAATAAGTGCAATGGGCGCCAGAAAACTGTACCTCAGTGGTGGGGTTTAAATAAGTATATTCATACCCAAAAGAACTCATTAGAGGATGCAAAGACTTCATTTGCAGCTTGCTCAATGTAAAAGTAGTTCATATTTCTTATAATTGCATAAACTATGTGTTGTGAAAAGCCAAGTTTTTTTTATAAACATTGGAGTTTTGAAATCTTTATTCCGTACTTTTCAACTACTATTCCCCCCAAAAAGACATTGTTTTTGACCTTAAGGTTAATAATAATACGAGTATATGCATACCACAATTCAATAAAATATTTGTTAAAACAAACAGATTTGTTGAAAATAAATTAGAATTTAACAAACGCCATTCCTTCCTTTTCTACTACAATTTTCCCACGAGGGATCGTTTTTTTGCCCTTTTTACAACCTTCGTATATACAACTCTAATATCAGAGCTTAGCTTTGACAACTGTCAAAATCTGCCCAACCTTATATGCATAATTCAACAATGGTTAACATGTTATAATATTGAAATGAATTTAACAATCTATCAAATATTAAATTTAAAGAATAATATTTCATAACATATTTCAGGACTAAAACACTGTGATCTTTTCTCAACCTTTTGATTAGTGGTTATCTAACATCTGTAATAGATATGTGCAATTTACTCAAATAATTTCTTACTGGGTTGAATACGTTCCAATAAAAATGTGTATCTTTTTCTTTCTATGCATGAGACTTACTCGCCTCTAAGAAAGCTGTAGGCATCATTGGCTTAGAGCGCTTTTTTACTCCGCTTTTGATTTTTGTCCTAACGGTGAGGTCTTCCGATAAACAAAAAGTATAATAAAGGACGCAAAAAAGTAAATTCAGGTTTATGAATAATTCATGCACAGAAAAATGTCAGAAGTTTTCTGATTTTATTAATCAGTATGTTAGGCTTTTGAGATACATTAATAATTAGTGAGACATAACATGTAAAAGTATGTGTTTAGTCTTTCGGTAAATAAGATATTAGTACTTATGAGGAAATTATTTCTTGAGGGAAGTTTACAGAGCTTTGCAATAAATTTTTTAAGGCCTTGACCCAAACGGACAAAGCTTACATACGAGAAAAGGCAATTGATGTTTTTAAGGCCAATGACGTCAGGCTACGCCGGCAAATGCTCTTATAATATATTGCAGCGCACAGTCAGATGCAGACATGGCAGCATGCAGCTTACTGCTTTTTAAGCGTTAAAAGCTTTTTATCACGGGCCTTCTGAAGATTTAGCATATATAAGGCCTTACTGATAATGTCCAGTTCGTCTACAAGGGGCTTCATTATTTCGAACAATAATCCGCTATGTTTGAGCAGGTCCTGCTGGTAGTCCTTTATTTCCCGGCGCTCTATTATTTATGATGGTCTTTGCTTTGGTATCGGTCTCATTATCTCCCTCAAAATTTGACAATGAAGAGAAGTGTTCCCTCCATAACTTGAGCATGTTCAGTTAGTCGCTTACAAGGCTGCAACTCTTAAAATTTTCCTTCGCAAGCCGAACTTTCGAGCACAATTTCTGTCAACCAGCATCCAAAGCTCCTCACAGTATGGCCTTTAGGAAAACGTTCTTTTTTTCTACAATTGCATTTTTTTTTTCTTCTTACCTTATGTCTGCATAGCTTTTTTGCCAACATTTGTTTCATTTGAATTCTTTGATTCTTTTTCAGTGCAAAAACAACTAAGCACATAAGCTGAATAAGTTCCGAAATGGAGAAATATGCAGAGGACAAAAATGTGTAAATGTATTACAGAGTTTATAGGAAAAGCCGGACATATGAATGTAAACAGCAATAAATTAAGGAGCATATGTATACAAAACTGTGGAATTTATAAGTTTATACAAACAAGTTTTTGTGTATTAGAAACAACAAAAAACTGCATATGGAATAAATCACTGAAGTCAGAACATTGGTCAATAGGCTGACATCTGATTGGCAGAGAAAAGAGTAAAGTTATGCATTTAACTGGGCAGTGAGCTGCAACCAAAACGGAAATGTTTGATATCCGCCCAGTTATTTGACAATAAAAGAAAAAGATAAAGAGAAACACTGTCAAGTTCGAGCAAAATACGGCATTCATATAAAAGGGAATTGTAACAAAACGATATCGAGTGGGTGGTAGTGAAGTCTAAGTTATTGGATAACCGAAATAGTACTCAAATTTTTCCAAAATGGATATGAAAGCAAAAAATTATGCTCGAACTTTTGGAATGTGTTGATCAAATTTCTTATTCAGGTCGATTTGCTCACATACGATGTTCCAAATTTTTTAGATATCTTGATAAAATATCACAACGGACTACTCAGGTTAGAGCCCGGTTTGACGGTTAGATATGTGAAGCTTTATAGAGTATTTGCTAATATTTCACACAAAAACAGGTGACTGGAATTGAGAGTTGTTTTGAGAATGTATGGCTGGAAGGATGGTAAAGGGCTTTAGCATATGCTTTTCAGTGCAATCTTAAATAATTCGTAGGAATTTTCATAGCACCAGATGACTGAGGTGTTCTGTGGAATAGAAATAGTAATAGCAATAATATTCGGAATAGGAACAGGAGACTGAATAAGTATATGAATAGGACTATTAATAGACAGTTGAATAAGAATAAAAAGGCTAGATTAACTTGACGAAGAGCAAAATAAAGAGGAGAGGTAGAAGAGAAAGAATATGAATTCGAACCGGTATGCACTAGGAAAGGGAAAGAAAAGCGCAAAAGGAACAAAAAAAGGAGTGTTTTTAGGGTTAAAATAAGGGACCGTAACGGTTAGGATACTTATAATAAAAGTCAAACTGTTATAAAAATTTATTTTATTGTAAAAGTAAAAAAAAACTTGAAATATTAGTTATTGTAAAAGTTACAAATTAAAGTCAAGACTGATTTTTGTCCGAGTGCAATTTTAATTTCCAAAAAAAGAAAAACATACATTTCTTACTATTTTAATGAAAGTCAAATTCGAACCAAATTTTTGACATTTAAAATAAAAGTAGTTTTTAAGTGTTTCTTTTATCTTTTTTTTTGACTTAAATACTAAAAGTAAAATATAATACTTATCGCTTTTTTATACCAACAATTTTTGTTGATTTACGGCCTGTACATTTTCAAGTATTCATGAAACGAGCTCAAGGCCAAGAATAATAATTTTTCACTTTCACAGATCTGTTTTATCATCAGAACTGCCTTACCGCGTCCTCTCATTTCATTTCAATCAAACAACTTTTAATAATTAATTAAAAATGGTTATTAAAAAATAAAAACAATAATATATTTCATAAAAATTCAAAAAGTGAAAAGTTATTATTCTTTTCCTTGAGCTCGTTTCATGAGTACTATTATACTTATCTTTTGACTTCTTTTAAAAAGTCACAAAATAAAAGTAATTTCAGGTAAATTTTCTCTAGCGCACAGTCAGTAGTCTGGTGCATGGCACAATAAACAGGTAGACGCGTCAGGGTTGAATTTTTTGTATGTCATGCTTTGTTTACATTTTGAGTGATTTTCTGATTTATGCTCTTTTTATTTTTTAAAATAAAAATAAAAAATTTCAATTAGTTTATTGAATAAAGAAAAATTGTAACAAATCAGCAAGAGCTGTTTGTATTTCTTTTTTTAATATGGCTTCTACAAGGTGGCGCAAAAGTAAGCTTCCGCTGTTCAGCATATCGGTTGTGGCACGTGCAGTGTGTGCTGTTGCACCGTCTTGTTGGAACCACATGTTTTCCAATCCCAATTCATCAAGTTGCGGCAAAAAGAACTCGTTGATCATTGCTCTGTAGCGCTCACCATTCACAGTAACCGTTTGGCCCCGACCGATTATTGGTCAAATAAATAGTCAGCAATATTCCGCGTTCTGGAGCAGTGTAGCGTAACATTGTTTATTAACGTGTATTTCGCATGTGTTTACTACACAAGTGTCAAAACAGAACTGACTTTAAGGGCCAATCGCAAAATTTATAGCATTTTCTGATAAGAGGATTACTTTGCGCCACCTTGTATTAGAAGTGTGGGGGTATTGTTTAAATATAAATCTGTAATAGCTCTGATATCCCATCAAAATTTGACTGCAATTGAAGCCTTAACGATACAAGCTTTGTCCTTGTTCCACTTTCTTCTGTGATCTTTGGGAAATGTTTTTCTTAAAAGTAAACAATAATAAAATGTCTACTTCATTCATAAAGGTTGTGTAAAGCTGCGCGGCTTTGCGTTATTGCCGTGATACCGATGCTAGCGATACTGGCGCTGATACATTAATTTGTTACACCGTAACGAAATGGAGCCAGGAATATTAGACTAATACCCTGGCAACCAGCAACGGATAAACAGTGAGTCGCGCGAATTCTGTTGCGGTCGCAGCGAAACGGATTTTCAAAAAATACAAATAAATTGGACGAAACAGCGACTGAAGTTTTATAAGCGTCAGACCAAACTGAATTATAATGTTATTGTATTCAATTAAGAAACCTTAAGTGCTATTGCTTAACTAAAGTAAAAAGCTTAGTCTTAATTAACTAGTATCAAAAGCTTATTTTGCATTCTGCAATTATTGATATACCAAAATTAGGGCGGAAGTGAAATTCCTGTTATGCTCAAAATAAATTTATCAAAACTGTCTGGTGCTGATCCGTTGCTTAAGTTATTCGTAATAGGGGGGTTATTGGTACAGGGTGTTTTTTTTACAGGTTTGTTTTTCGAATAGAGATAAAACTGGCATTTTGTGGTCAAATCTGGCAACTCTAATGTCATTTATGTTCAGTTTAGTTTGCCATTTCATCATGAACAGGTTGACAAAAGAACAACGCTTGCAAATCGTGCAAATTTATTTCGAAAATAATGGTTCAGTTCGCGAAGTTTACCGTGAGCTCCGTCCATTTTATGGTCGACATAATCGTCCATCAGAGCAATTAATTCGGTTAACCATGGATCGTTTTCGCACTACGTTTACTCTATGTGATAATACGCATCCGCATAGACGTCGAACAGTGCGCACCGAAGAAACAATTGCCGCTGTAGAGCAAAGTGTTGAAGAGGACCCGAATGAATCGATTCGCCACCGTGCACAGCAATTGGAGCTTTGTCCATCAACTTTATGGAAGATTTTGCGCAAAGATCTTGGCTTGCGACCTTACAAGATCCAGCTTGTGCAAGAATTAAAGCCGCGAGACCATGCAATGCGTCGTGATTTTGGTGTATGGGCCGAAAATGAGATTGATTTCGATGCTGATTTTCATCGCAAAATTTTGTTCAGTGATGAGGCTCATTTTTGGTTGAATGGCTACGTCAACAAGCAAAATTGCCGCATTTGGAGTGAAGAGAATCCACATGAGACCCTTGAAACGCCATTACATCCACAAAAACTGACTGTTTGGTGTGCTCTATGGGCTGGTGGAGTCATTGGGCCATACTTCTTCCGCAATAATGCTGGAGAGGCAGCTACCGTTAATGGAGACCGGTATAGAGCCATGATAACCGACTATTTTGTTCCCGAATCGGATGGCATGAATGTGGATGAGTTGTGGTTCCAACAAGACGGCGCTACATGCCACACAGCGCACGTCACAATCGATTTATTGAAGGAAACATTCGATGAGCGCATAATTTCGCGGAATGGACCTGTCAATTGGCCACCAAGGTCGTGTGATTTGACACCATTGGATTATTTTCTTTGGGGATATGTGAAGTCGGTCGTCTACACCAACAAACCAGAAACGTTAGGGGAATTGGAAGCCAACATTCGTGGATTTATTGCCGACATACGGCCCCATATGCTCGAAAAAGTGGTTGAAAATTGGACCTGTAGAATTGGCTTTATTCGAGCCAGCCGCGGCGGCCACATGCCCGAAATCATATTTAAACATTAATGGCATAAAATTATCCTTCCAATAAAGCCAAATTGATGGACCTTAAAACGATTTTCTTGTGTTTTATTTCAATTCGAAGTTCTATACCCCTAAAAAAAACACCCTTATACATAACTACTCCCCCTTTTAAATAGGAGTTCTCCTGAATTCGACTATTTAATTTTATTGTTAAACGTTTATGCTTTATTATTGAAATTGAAAGGATTGAAAATATGGCTATTGATATGATTACAATACATACATATGAGATTTTGTTATGAAAGTATAAATTTGCAATGTTACTGAAATTTAGATTATTTATTTTGATCATATCGCTTAACGTAATTTTTTGTGTAAACTTTTGTCTCTTTTCATATTGATTGTATACAATTTTTTCTTCTATAACTTCTGCTGAATTTGAGAAATAGTAGTCATTTATTTTAAGTGAACAATTTCTGTATGGTATTAAATTATTTGGCGGCCGCCGTGGTGTGAAGGTAGTGTTGCCGGCCTACCACACCGAAGGTCCATGGTTCGAGCCCTGGTACAGGTAACATCAAAAGTGATTTGAAAAAAGTTTTTCAAAACGGGGTCGCCCCTCGGCAGTGGTTTGGCAAACTCTCCGAGTGTATTTCTGCCATGACAGGCTTCTCAGCAAAAATTCGTCTCCTTTGTAGATGCCGTTCGGAGTCGGCAAAAAACTGTAGGTCCCACCAATTTGTAGGGAAAATTCAAATCGGCGCACCACAAATTGGAAGAGAAGCTTGGCGCAAAAATCTCTTAGGAGGTTTATGATGATATACCTGTTGTATATCGCGCCATAGAGATAGAGATTAAATTATTTTCATTTAGTATAGTTAAATTTTTAGTGCATGTTTGATTAATTAACAAATTTTGTGCATTTTTAATAATTATTGTATCTATATCTATTTCTATTGTCTCTAACTCCTTATTTCTAGCGAATTGGCAATTTGGTTTTATGGTACAATGTGAGCTATTTTTTAATTTTCGCAACTGTTGATTTTCTACAAACCTAAAGATTTGATCCTCATATTTAAAAATTGGTTCAATTTCGCTATCTATTCCGTTATATTCTTCATTAGGTATTGGTATGACATATCTAATTTTGACATTTACAAACGTTATTGGGATTTTTATGCTAAGTAGTAAATATGTGTTATTAAAATAAGCGGTTCCTGATTGTAGAAATTTTAATTTATTGAAATCAATATCATATTTAATTATTTCATTGCTTGTTAATATGCTGGGATGCATTATATTATATTGAGATGCTACTACGATATCAAGTATTTGCTCGATTCTAGCTTTTAGCAATTGTGTTTTTGTTAATGGTTCTAGGTATAAACTTCGTTCGTATTCTCCATCTATAATTTTTTGTATGGCATTAAATTCTTTTTCTAATACTACCCTGTCGCTATTAGTAATAATTATTTACTTCTACCTGTTTGTTAATTTTTTCTCCCGTCTGTAAAAGGTGGTTGTTTATGTCCTGTATACCTTCATCATCCATCTTTCCAAATATCCATTTAGATAGGCTACCAACTGCATTTACCAAACCTTGCTTATGTCTTATTCCTGTCGGTTTTAATGTCAGTAGTTTGTTCCGCGTATCTGTAATTTCTATTATAATTTGTATTGTCAATATCAGTATCATCATTATCTGAAAATTTAAATGGTCTTTTAATATTGCATGGGTGTACTCGTATGCCTTCTAAGTTCTTCTTTCCATATTTTGGCTGCTCCTTATGCCTCAATGCCTTATAATTCTTTATAAATTCTTCTTTCCTGTTTTAGGTATAAACCTCTCTTTCTTTGCTTAGCTTTTCTATAACTCTCCATTTTTTTTTAAATTTTTATTTTACTGACTTTTTCACTTTGTACATCTATGGGTGTACTTTTAATAGTAGAGTAATATCTATTATTGTAACTTCTAACAGCTCTTTGCATTATTTGCTTGATTGGCAAATTTTTATTTGAAGAATATATAACTGTAAAAATGTCTGCTATGGAGCTACGCATCCTTTTTATATCTGCATTGCCTGTATGACTGTTTGGTTTGGTTAGATGAATTTGAGCTCCTTCTTGGTCTAAAAATTCCTTAATATGTCTTGTCTTGAATTCATTTTCTGCAATTATTTTTTTTTTTTTGTTTTCAGATTTTGGAAAAATGGTTTTCTAATTGTTCAATTAACGATATGTGGTTTCGGTCATTTAGGGAATATACTGCTCCAAATTTAGAGAACTTGTCTAACGTATGTATCTATGTGTATTATTTCATTTATGTCCGATGGTGTCGCGGTGTAATGAAATTTGTTTTTAATGGGATACCGGTCATATTTTACTCCTTTACATATATCGCATTGGTTGATTACCATTGGCACTAATACCATTAGCTTTGGGTAATAGATTTTAGTTCTTATTTTATTGTATGTCTCCTGTATGCCTGATCGCATACTTTCTTTAAAGTGGTGTAAGGATATTTGTTTAATGGCTTCAACCTCTGTTTATAAATCCTGTGCTCTACTGGTGCACTGAATGAATTTGATTTGGTTGTCATTTGAGCAAAATAATTTTCTGCTATAAAAGTTATATTTTTACCATGAACTATTTTTAATTCTTCAGTTTTATTATTGGTCACGATTTTTTGTATGTTATACTTTTTTACAATTTCTTCCTTGATAGGAAAATAGTCACCTAAATTTTCTTCTGCGGAATATATACTATATATATACTATATATATATGTACTAGCTATTGTTGCATCGTCCTCTATATTATCCATTATATTCAGATCTGAACAATCGTCTTCTATATTTTGGAAAAACTTTCTGAGTTCGAGTTCTCCCTTTTTTTATTGGGGTTAGGTTTCATTCCTTTGTCAGTTAAAATGTGTCCTAAAAACTCAGTCTTCTTTTTCAAAAAATTACATTTTTCAACTTACATTTTTAACTGGTTTTCCTCTAGTTCACTAAAGATTTCCTTAAGTGCTTTGACATGTTCTTGTAAAGAAGTACTAAATATTAATATGTCATCTAAATATACTACATGGGTTTTATTTATGTATTCCCACAAAATTTCGTTCATAAGCCTTTGATATGTCGTTGGGGCATTCTTTAATCCGAATGGCATTCTCAGTAACAAATGCCGTTTTTTTCTGTCTTCCTCTTTTACCAATATTTGATGGTAACCTTTTGCTAAGTCTATTGTAGTAAAGTATTGAGTTCTTCCTAATTTATCTAAGATTGAATCAATATTCGGTAATGGATATTTGTCATCGACTGTAATCTCATTTAATTTCTTTTTTCCTTTTACCTGAATTGTCAAGTTTTTTCGGTACTACAATAAGTGGGCTAGAGTATTTTGATTTACTTTCATCTCTTTTATTTGTGTCCTAACTTCTTCTTCATGTTGCGGTGGGTATCTTTATAACTTTGAGTTAATTTGTCCCATAAGTTATAATAAGTTTTTAAGCCTTTTTATTATTTTTTCTACCTCCTCTCTTTCTTCCTTGTTTAAGTGTTCAAGTCTTATTCTGCTCCAGTCAAACTCTTTTGCTTCTAGCGCATGAACTTCAAGATTTTTATAGGGGTTATTTACAAAATAAGTTATGTTTTTATTAAGTGTTATACATCCATCTATTAAGGTGATTGTTGTGTTAGAGCAATTGAGTAGATCGACACCTATAATAAAATAATATTTTCTACCTTTTAAGGGAGTTACTTCCCACTTAATTCTTGCATAATTTGGAAGATTAAATTCCATCAGGGCTTCTGTCAACACTTCATATTTAATTATATCATTTTTAGTTATTGTGCTAAATGCAATGGGTTTCTCCAGCAAAATTTTTTTGAAATCGTTTATATCACTATCCATTAAACTTATGCTTGCCCCAGTATCAATCAGAGCAAAATATTTCTTGTTCCGCCACGTAAGCGTTATGGTGGGAAGACAGTCCGAGTTGGTCCCTAGAGAAAATCTAGATAGGATCTGATTTTCATTAAATTGGGTCCTATAACACTCACAATTATTTAATTCTTCTTTTCTTTCTTCATGTTTTGTTCGCATTTTTTCTAGGTTGTCAATCTCCATTGGTACCGTTAGGTCTTACCTAGGTTGATTACCGCGATTTTGACCGGAATTTGGCCTAGGGTACCTCTGACCTGAACTACTTCTGTGATTATTATTTTGGTAAAAATTTTGAGGACTTTGCCTTCTTTGTAACGACACATTTTCCCTATTTTGTATGGTCCCTGCTGATTTGGTTTTACTTGTGCTGAGTTTTCTTGAGTATTTCTAAAATTACCTGAGCTTCTATCGCCTTGGCCTGTATTTTTATTTGGAACTTGTGGCATTTGGTTATAGTTTTTCTTCGGCCCTTCTCTATATCTTGCTTCCCTTTATATGTTTTTTCTATATTCGGGGCGGATACACGTATCCTCGGACCTTCTTTACTCGTATCCTCGAACCTTCTCTGATTCATTATGGATATAATTTGGCCTAGTTCTCGACATTGATATGTTTTGTCTAGCAATGTGCCTTGGTTGTATTTACTACGAGGCTCTCTATATTAGTGAGATCTATTCCCTGTCCTCGCCTATAGTATACTATAAGCTTATCGGCTTTATACTTGATATTTAGGATCTCAATAGCTAATTCACTCACCGAGTTAACCTTAAGGACTGTAATTCTTCTATAAATCTCGTGGGGCTCCGTATCCGACTTATACCTCATCTTTAACGTTTCCTTGAATAGTTGCCAATTGTCTGGGCGAGGGACATTAATTACCACATTTTTCGCCCCACCCTGGATAGTTCGGTAGAATACCATTCTTGTTGCCTCTTTTTTTCTCGGTATCGTTTTCTATTGTTGATAGTAGATATTCTATGCTTGAGAAAAATTAGTTTACCGATACCTCGCCTCGCCCGGTAAAAATTGGTATTTGAGCGATGTCCTTGTATGATCCTTTCTATACTGCAATTCCAGGTACGCTGTGCTCAATGCCTCCAACTGTTGCTCTCGTCTGGCAAGCTCCTCAACCACATCTGCTGTTGTCATTTGAGAATGATCTTGTGAGATATTCCTTCTTATGTCGTGTTCTCTTTGTCTCTTTGATGCCAATTTGATGCCGCTTTGCTGCTGATTTGTGGGTGGTGGCTATATCTATATTGATATACGCACTACACTACCACTTTTTTTGTTTAACGACATTCGAACCACGATCCTTTTATTCTACTCACTAAAAGGACTCCCGACTGCACCAATTCTGTTGCGGTCGCAGTGAAATAAATTGGACGAAACAACGACTGAAGTTTTATAAGCGTCAGACCAAACTGAATTATAATTTTATTGTATTCAATTAAGAGACCTTAAGTGCTATTGCTTAACTAAAGTAAAAAGCTTAGTCTTAATTAACTAGTATCAAAAGCTTATTTTGCATTCTGCAATTATTGATTTACCAAAATTAGGGCGGAAATGAATTTCCTGTTATGCTCAAAATAAATTTATCAAAACTGTCTGGTTCTGATTGTGCACTTATATAACTATTGCTTAAGTTATCCGGAATAGGTGAGTCATTGGCCTGGTTGCCTTTGTTACCTGTCATTACTACCCATCCACTCATACTATACATATATATATAATAATATCTTCCACCTCATTTCTTAATTTTAAGGCTCATTATTTTAACAGTGGTAAGTAAGACTTTGAAAATTTATAAAAACTTTGCTTTCGCTAGGTGAAGGCTTATTTGAAATAAAACTGCAAAAGCAGTAACTTTCAATGAGTTTTGCGTTTAAAGTAAAATCTACTTACATATTTCGCGTACAAAGAAAGTAGATAAAAGGTGGGCAGTTTTGTTCGGCGAGGTTCACTTTTCCATCTTGTTGAAAACAACAATTGACAACAATTAAACTCAATGGTAGGAAATGTCGGGAGGGTACGCGTTTCGGTCCCAGGAATCATAGTCCCGCTGCAGATAATTAATTGTTTTTTATGCACAAACATTTTACTACTCGGTACACTACGCATTATACAGAGCCGGCCGAAGCATAATTACTAGTTTACTTTTCAAGCTATCTTGGAAATGTCGCTTTAATCGGTGTCTTATATTAAATAGATCCATTACAATTGAATGTTTACAGTTACAATAACTTACCTCACTACACTCCCACTTAGATGGCTAGAAAAGTTCCGTAAAAATAATGCACGGTGTAAGGCAATACAGTACTTTCTTGTTTATTTAAGGCTGTCACAAAGCTTGAGTTTACCGCATTTAGTCGCAATGTCACTACTTGACATTAATCAACCAGTAAATTTTTGATAAAGCAAAACGAAATATGTATGTAGTGACTCACTGTCAAGCACACATACAACACCACAAAATATTGCAAAATTTATACGAACAAACTTTACGCTGTAAAATAGAAATGTCGGTTGGCATGTCGGTAGGCATGTCGGTAGGCAAAAAATTTTAAACCGGAAAAAAAAATTGAATAAAAAAATACCATCAATGTTTTTGTTTGTACATGCTGTGGCTTTTGCGCACAAAAAATTTCGTTTGGGGACAAAAAAAATACATTTTAATAGACTATTTACACAGAATTTGGTAGAAGTTTATGGGAGCTTAGCCTAAGGTAATCTTTTTACGTGAAAGACAACTTTATGAACTTCAGCAGCATTTTTTATGAAACTGCAAATATTTATATTGCTGTCTTGTATCTATAATAAAGTAAGCACTGTATAAATTGAAAAGGATGTATTTATTTATATTGTTTATAGCGTTTTTTTTTCAAAAATAGGTATTTTAACAATATGGTCAGAGACTTGGTAAGCAGCAAATAGATTTCAAGTTAACTACTTAACTATTAGAAAAGTGGATTACTTTTTAAAGGTTAAGTCTGAGTGCAAAACTAACTAAAGCCTGACTTTTTTTAGTTCGCCTACTATCTACCATTTTGGGATAGTTTTAACTAACAATCCAACTATAGGTTTCCATTCACTGCCTGGAGATAATTCTTGGTTAGAGACCATTGGCAATTGCCATAGCTCAGTTGTCACTTGTTTTTGAATGACAAGATCTCGGACACTTCAGAACGGATTTGGATGCAACTTTTTTTAAAGCATTGCTTACACTTATCGCTACAAAAATAACAACTCATAAGTTTATTTAAAAATTTTAATTAAATTTCTCGCTTTTTCCCTTTCAATATTCGTTAAAGTGTTTCAATCGGCATATGAACAAAAGTTGCTGCAATCCTTATACAATCTTTCTTAAATGCAGACGAATAATCCACAACCTCCGGCTGCTTTGTTGCTTTGGGCCCGGATATTACTATCCCACATTCGTCATAGTCCAGAATTATTGTTCTGAAACTTTTCTTGATATCCGGCTTAACGTTTTGAAATGATGTATATGTGCATATATATATATCTATATGTTTATTTAAACATTTTCCTAGCACAACAATTTGACAAAATTATTCCTAGAGTGCCAGTCAGGACTGATATAATTGATATGAAATTAAATGTAAAATTAAATAAAATAAATTTGAAGTAACAATTTGAATTAAATTAAATAAATGAATAACAGAAGATAGGAATAGTCATTGTAAGATTTGAAAGAGCCTAAAAATCATTATAAAAGCATATTAAGCATTCTTTAAAATGCTGTGCATTGGTAATCAAACTTAGTCTAGCTGGAAGAGTGTTCCAAATACAGATCGAAATAATGAAGAATTGGCGCTCGGACACTAGCATACGATATTTGACGTGTGTGAGAAGCACTGACCTGGATGAGTGTAGAAAAAGAAGCCGACTATGAAGGTAAGGAGGTTCCTTCATATATATGATTTTGTGAAGAGTAGTTAGCGTTCTCACTTTTAGGAGATTATCAAAAGTAATGTTTATCCCATATACATATCTGGCAATGTTGTTATAGACACCATTTAACTTCTTCTTGCTTACATAATCACAACTTGAAAAAATTTCACAACTACATAGGAGCGTAGGTATTAAGTACGCTTTCGCTAAAAGTAGTCTTACATGCAATGGAGTAAAGTACTGTGTTAACCATAGTATATGGAACATACCGTACATTTTTCGCACTGTGCGAAAAATGTGATCTTTTCATGTCAATGCTTTGTTAAATACTATACTAGGTTTGTTGCTGTATCAACGTATTCAATCACTGAATTTTCAAAGATAACCTTGTCCAAGCTATCTGACAACTTTCTTTGAATAACAATACATTTCGAATTTTTAGGGTTGAGACATAAGAGAAGAAGAGAAGCCCAGAAGCCAATTTGTTTCAAATCATAACTTAAATTAGTAATACACGAATACAAGGACAACACGTATATAATTGTACATCGTCAGCATAGATGTGAATGTTACAGTACTGGAAAATATCGGGCAAGTCGTTTATTTATAAAGTTAATAGCAGAGGCCTAAGGATTGAACCCTGTTGCATACCTCTTGAGACGTTTAAAAAATCAGACCTTCTACTACCGATACTTACGGCCTGAGTTCTGTCACCAAGGTATGATCTGATACATTAATTTAAATACATTTTCAAGCTTCTGGCAGAGCAAGGCATGGTCGACAGAATCAAATGCCTTCGAGTGATCAAGAAGTGTTAAAAACGCAGTCCAATTTTCATCAACTCGCTCACAGATGTCTTCCATTACAGATAGTAGTGCTGTTGTGCAACTTCTCTTGCATCTGAAACCAGACTGACCTTCAGTTAGAAGCTTGTTGTCCTGCACATATGTAGAAATCTGCCGGAGTATGATTCGTTCGACTACCTTAGATAGGAACGGCAGAATGGCTGTAGGCCTATACTCGTTTTACTGATCATACTCCCCGAAATTATCATTTGGTCGAGAACTCAACTGAAATTGGTCAAACATATCAGTCTGGGTCAATACTAACAAATCATGTAGGGCACAGAGCCAGGATTTTTATTTTGTTTGCTAAACTATTCAAATTTAGTTGGATTCAATTCAATCCTTTCCATTATATTGCACTCTTTATCCCTGCGTAAGAGGCGACTAAAATACCTAACCTAATGACGTGCAACTAAATGGTTGATATGACGGATATGATTCCACTCACCTCTCATTACGAACCGTTTTCTTCCTTATGGAATTAGGAGGTTCGATGACCTAGAAGGTTCCACAGGTCATACCAAACTGTTCCTGCGGCACTTCAGACAACACTCCCCAAAACTTTTATGGAGTGTTTTTTCCAACACAATACTAAGCCGAGCATATAATTTCATCATGGACATTAAAAAAATTATTGGTTATATTGTTTCATCAGTTCTTTTACCTTTCAGTTAGTCACTTGGGACAACGAAATCAAGTTAATATTATTTTCGCTTGGTCAACATATGGGCCAAAGACAACTTCAACACATACTTATATGCCACCATTTCTAACACACACTCAACAAGTCCAATTAGCTTATTGCCTTTGAAATTTAGTCTAATCCTCCTGCTTGAAGTCAATTTTAATAACTCAAATCCAATGTATCTCCAAATTGCTTATCCTGCATGTAAAGCCCTTAGGCAGTCAACATTTCATTCAACTTGTATTTTTGATGACCTCGTGTACTTAAGCATGCATAATGAAGAGTTTTGTCGTTTAGTAAAACTTTGACTGCTGCATCAGCGTTATGTTGTTCGGTATGAAAAAAAAAATTCGTAGAAAATGTATTACAACTTCTGAACAGTGGCATACTGCATATTAATACTGGCTCAACGCACGCAATTCGACCAGCTTCAATGTTGTCACAAAGTTATGGTACGTGGCAGTGGCGCATATTTGCAGGTTGCTAGTTTTCGCCTACTCTTTCCAAGGCAATAACCAAGCGCAAGGAGAGAAACGTGCTAGGACAGCAAGGCACGCAGCTTGCGATTTTGCAACTCGCCAAAGCAACTTTTACTACTACAACTACATTCATATACAGGGTGTACAGTTATTCACGGATAATTCATAGAATGCCCGTTGAGAGGTCTGAAAGTGTCTTACAGCACAATCAAATTTGATCTTGGTAAAAGTCTTCTGTTTTTCGAGTTTTCTGAAATTTTTTTTTTTCAAAGAATTACCCAGTGGCCTCTGTTTATTTCATGCAATTTTTACAAAGGAAAAGGTTTTAAAATTCTTCTTTCTTTAAACTTATTAATACTTTTTGTATGCCTATGAAAATAATTTTTGTTTTCTTTAGTTATTATTTTTTTTAATAATTATTAAAAGTATTTATTAAAATAGAGAAAGAAAATTTAGAGACAACATCCATAGCTTTTCTCATTGAACGATTTCGTAAGCTGCCAGCCTTTTTCATCAGTGTTGTTGGCGACATTGATCACTGCCGATGATGGATGTTTTGTTGTTCACACCAATCGATTGTGCTCATCGGCTTTATTAATTTTGTATACCAACAGTTCAATTGAATTGTTTCTAAAATTTCCGCCTTTTCTAATAAAAACTTTTAATAATGTGAATAATTTAAATTAAAAAAATATAAACAATTATAACTTTGAAAAAATGCATAAAAAGT
Source organism: Merzomyia westermanni (assembly GCA_949987695.1). NCBI lineage: Eukaryota > Metazoa > Arthropoda > Insecta > Diptera > Tephritidae > Merzomyia > Merzomyia westermanni. The sequence continues at coordinate 4,367,445 of OX465290.1, read as the reverse complement.
ATTATTTTTGTAGGACACTTTCAGACCTATTGGTAGTCAATGGGTTATCTATTATTTACTTGACACCGTGTATAAAGATGGCACTCGGTACAAGGGTAACATAATCACGCAAGCTAGCAACGGCTTCTTTTGGACCAGATAAGCCGCCTTTGCAGCCATAATAACTAACTGATCTCGTTGCTTGCGCCAGTTGCATTACATTAGCTGCCCATGTCCGCTGCTCATCATAAAACGTTGGGTATGTGCAACAAAATGGTTCTTCCGCCGCATTCATCTTATGTACAAAGTAGAAAGAAGGAATATGAGCGAAAGCATTCTGCAGTGACAAACTTTTTATGCTTCACCTAAACTGCAAATAGCTGCAATTTTCACAGTTTACTTGCAATATTATATTTTTGCTGACAAATTATTATTATTTTCTTAGTTTTGACACAAAATCTGTACATACGTTACGTATATTGTCGTTTATTTTTATTATTATTTATTTAGATTTAAAATAAATTTCAAGACTAGTTTATAAAGAAAATTCAGTAGCTGCTATAGCTATCGGCTCAACTTCAAATTAAAATCAATATTAATAACGTTACAACTTATATCTAACTATTTACAAACTATACCTAACTATATACAACTTAAATTTATAAATTGTTGTTTATGTTATACACATTATATAAAGAATATTTTTTATTTTTTTTTTTATAGTGACTTAAAAATACGTATATGTTCACAATTATTTTTATAAGACGGAATTTTTTATTATTTCAAGTGCGCTTTCGTTTCCGAAATTCGTATTTCTACGCTACGGACACTCGTTCAGGATATGAGAAAAAGCTGCGTGCTCTCCACAGGAGTCGTAGTAATTGGTTTTGCTGTTATCGAAGAGATATTGTGTGGCATTTGTGTGCTCTAGTCGTAGTCTTGGGAATATTCCTATTTTGTATTTGTTTTTTTCAGTTGGGTATTGAGGTGGATCTCCATTTCTATTAATAAAGGTGGTGGTTAAAATATAAATAGTCGTTATTGGTATTTTTAAATATCTTTTTATGTACATTTTTTTCATGGTTGGATGGGTTGTTATTTGCGCAGACCTTGTGTATTTCGCTGCACTATCTTCTCGTTCATTGCATGGATTCCAACGTGGCTAGGTATCCAAAATAACAAAATTTCTTTTGCATGATTTTTAAGAATAAATCGTATTCGTTGTTTATTATTCCAGTTTTCACAAGGGTAAGAAGGTACAGATTTCAAACCCGAGAGACTCTCACTAAATATCACTGTTTTCAGGCAATTGGTTGTTGCGATTTAAGCGGCTGTATATATAGTTTTTGCTTCGGCAGTTAATATGGAAGCACTGTCATGAAAACGACTAAGCACCACCACATCCCCATCATCGTTAACAATTCCATATCCTGGAGAACTTTCCTTCTCCAGAGAACCGTCTGTGTAAAGGAAGTTCTAACCCTCATTTTGAAGTGAACTTTTGATTTTATTAAACGAGCTTAGATAAACTTCTTTTGCTGTTTTGTCTTTGAGCAGTGAGGATAGAGAAGTGTTGCAAATATCTAAAGATAGTGACCACGATGTAGTGGTGGGACAAAGCTTTGTGGTATATGTAGGTATCGAAACGCCAACAGCGTGATCCAAAGCTGATGCTAAAGCTAAGGTTATTTTACGTTCCCGTTTCCATGACTGTATATATTGTCGTTTATAATTTACTATATTAGTCGAGTTTGGACCTATGGGTTTTAGGTCATAATTTTTGCAATTTCATAGCGAGGAATGCAAAATTTGGCGGCTACAGTACTTTTTCATACGTAATGGGTGTGGTGAAAATCATCAAGATTGCACCAATATATTGTATAGCCGCCATACAATACATTTTTTCGATAAACGGATTTCGGCTAAGTATCTTTAAATTAACAAAATAAGACCATCAAATTTTTGCAGAGTTTGTACTTGTTGTAAGGAAGGACTCTTAAACCCGTGATGACTATTCATGAAAGGCATAACGCTTTCGGCACAGCGGAAGACAGCGCTTTCCTTCCTTATTTTATTTAATTTAATTTAATTTAGTTTTATTTCATCTTACTTTATTTTATTACTAGCAGACCCGCCAGACGTTGTCCTGCCTAACATTTTCACTTACTTTTTCCAAGGTTTTTTTGGTATATAGAACAATATCTACATATATATAAAGTATATTTAACTTGAACCAAATAAGTTCCTAACTATACCGAATTGCAGCTTTATATAATTTGGGGGCTTCCAAAAACTATATACAGTTTGTGTCGTAACCAACGAACTCCTGAGCCTACCTTAAGAGTTTCAGAGACAACAAACTGTGGGCATTAATGAAGCAGGCTTTTCTCCGCCCACTTTTAAAAAATTATGTAAATCTTGACTAAAGGATACGTATATCCAAATATCATTAATTTAGATCAAATAAGTTCAGAGTTATGACGAATTGAAATTTTATATAGCCTGGGGGCACCGCACACTTTTACAAAAAATATATACACCCTGTGTCGTACCCATGGAACTCCTGAAGACACACATTAATTTTTATTTATAACTAGAGTGCTCGACAGACTTTGTCCTGCCCAGAAAATTACCTGCATGGATCTAGAAATATGGCCTATACAACTTTTGTATTTATTCACCTTTTAAACCTTCTCTGAACTTCCACAAATAATTCAAGACCAAAACTAGGCAAATTGGTCAAGCCGTTCTCAAGTTTTAGCGAGACTAAGGAACAGCAATTAATTTTTTTATATATAGATATATTTTATTTTATTTTATTTGTTTTTTTTTTATTTTTTCACTTTGTTTTATTTTATTTTATTTTATTTATTTCATTTTACTTTACTTCATTTTATTTTATTTTATCTTATTTTATTTTATTTTATTTTATTTTATTTCATTTTATTTTATCTTATTTTACTTTATTTTATTTTATTTTATTTTATTTTATTTTATTTTATTTCATTTCACTTTACTTCATTTTATTTAATTTTATCTTATTTTATTTAATTTTTTTTTATTTCATTTTACTTTTGAATAAATTTTTTTTTTATTTTACTTTTGAACCATTGAGACGCAAGTAGCAGAGTCCACATACAGTGCAAAGAATTAAACTCTTTTGGAAAGGCAACTTACTACCGACTGTAAGAGGATCGACCAAATTTTCGTAACCGATTTTATTAAAATTCTTTCAGGTGTGATTATCAGTAACTTGGGTTGCTTAATAGTAGAAATTCAATTCCGTTTAAATATAAAGTCTTTTTTTTCTCTTCAATAATTACAGATAAAGAGACACTTATGCTTAGTTTCACACATCGTTCTCGAAACATCAAAACACACATCACATCATCTGAAATTTACATTTTTAAATACTTTTACGATATCAAATACTTTTCTTTATTAATATTTTATCTGCACATAGCATGTACCCAGCCATTTTCACTAAATCGCTGCCTGCAAATGCCTTCGGCTATTGGAGAATTTTAATTGAAATAAGTCACACAACTTGTATCTGCAGGTGCAGTCTCAAAGCTGCTGATCCATACGAGCTGTTTAATTCCAAATTCCAATGAAATATATTTCAGTGGCTCTCTAGCAAAAAATTTATATAATTAAATGTTAAGTCGTGGGTGACACGCGATTCTACTATTAGCTTAAATTTCGCATAAACCAGCAATATGTGAATAAGCAAGTATAACGTTCAACTTATATAGAACGCTTCTCCTTTTACTTTAACCTTGATAGATATGCGCCATATTCAAGAAAAGCTCAACATTTTGCTTCGCTTTACGGTCCACAAACTTTGTATGGCAATATGGTACTGATAGCACATATTCAACTTGTCTGTTAAAGTAAAAGTCTGAGGTTAAGTTTTATGAAAACCATCCCTTATGGTGAAGCTTAACAACAACAGAAGTGAACCAAAAGAGACATTAGACAGGCTGTGTTTACAAAACTATAGCCCATATATAAATTCTTATGTAGATATGTATGTATGTGCAACCAATGGACAGTGATGTACTTAAAGTATTGGTGGCCCACCTGAGAGCTATTTTCAACATTTTAAAATGTATTATTTACCATTATATGATTGCATTTTCTCGGGGTTTTTGAACAGACTATGAGGACAACTTAAGGACATTTTATCCAACATCCTTTTGTCGATATGTGTCTTTTCTACAGTTGGGATTCCGGTTCCAGTAAAACACATTTGAACAATCTAATTCCAGTTCCAGTGTACTGACTTACGGAGTATCCCTAATAATCATAAAGAGACAATATATTTGGGCAGTCATTTATGAGATGAGTGCCATTCGAATCACCGAACAGTAAAATATTGCAGCACCGAAGTGAATTTTCCCCTAAGATTAATTATAATAGATAATACTTTTTAAACATTAGGAGTCTTACTGCGATCGAAAACTAATTCGAGACCATTGAGAGCTTTCGAGTCATCTCAAGAGCTCATATTTTACGACAATATTAAGGTAAGCCACGACTCAAAAGGAGTAGATGTTTTTTCCTCTATACCGATGGAATTATGCTGAAATCTGATTTCTGCCTGAGCGGCGCTTCTTGCTCTGTCCTGCCTGGTGGCTGATACGGCTCTGAATGTGTATGGTATAGTGCATTCAATCTTGAAATAATGTTTACAAACCCCGATATTTCGGGATGCGAAAATTCAAATCTGTATTGCTCTATATACTACTCTATTTAAGGAACTTATGTTTATTTGAATGTATGTGATTGATGTCAGTCAGAATTGAGTTATATGAGAATACCATCAGATTAAGACGGCGTTCTGTTGCCAAAAACTTTCAAGTTTGTATATTAAGAATTTTGAGAAATCGCGTTTAAATTTATTCCACTTATCCAGCGGATCTAGGCACTCAAATCGGAAAATTTCCAAACTTGCATCTTATAAGAGGTTTATCATATTCTTTTAGAAGGTCTTTAAATAGAAAAATATAAAAAAATACATGCATAGTACATAAAATACCGTAGCATCATCACAAACAGGTTTAAAACTGAATGTTTTCGCGAAAACAAGGACCGGCAGCAAATAGGGAATTATATAAGATTGAGATTTGCGTTCATGTGCTCACTAGCAATTTGGGTCATTTATATTAAACTCGTCTAAGTATTGGGTTAATATAAATAGACAAGATGAATGCAATGTATAGGGTGTTTTTTTTACAGGTTTGTTTTTCGAATAGAGATAAAACTGGCATTTTGTGGTCAAATCTGGCAACTCTAATGTCATTTATGTTCAGTTTGGTTTGCCATTTCATCATGAACAGGTTGACAAAAGAACAACGCTTGCAAATCGTGCAAATTTATTTCGAAAATAATGGTTCAGTTCGCGAAGTTTACCGTGAGCTCCGTCCATTTTATGGTCGACATAATCGTCCATCAGAGCAATTAATTCGGTTAACCATGGATCGTTTTCGCACTACGTTTACTCTATGTGATAATACGCATCCGCAGAGACGTCGAACAGTGCGCACCGAAGAAACAATTGCCGCTGTAGAGCAAAGTGTTGAAGAGGACCCGAATGAATCGATTCGCCACCGGCACAGCAATTGGAGCTTTGTCCATCAACTTTATGGAAGATTTTGCGCAAAGATCTTGGCTTGCGACCTTACAAGATCCAGCTTGTGCAAGAATTAAAGCCGCGAGACCATGCAATGCGTCGTGATTTTGGTGTATGGGCCGAAAATGAGATTGATTTCGATGCTGATTTTCATCGCAAAATTTTGTTCAGTGATGAGGCTCATTTTTGGTTGAATGGCTACGTCAACAAGCAAAATTGCCGCATTTGGAGTGAAGAGAATCCACATGAGACCCTTGAAACGCCATTACATCCACAAAAACTGACTGTTTGGTGTGCTCTATGGGCTGGTGGAGTCATTGGGCCATACTTCTTCCGCAATAATGCTGGAGAGGCAGCTACCGTTAATGGAGACCGGTATAGAGCCATGATAACCGACTATTTTGTTCCCGAATTGGATGGCATGAATGTGGATGAGTTGTGGTTCCAACAAGACGGCGCTACATGCCACACAGCGCACGTCACAATCGATTTATTGAAGGAAACATTCGATGAGCGCATAATTTCGCGGAATGGACCTGTCAATTGGCCACCAAGGTCGTGTGATTTGACACCATTGGATTATTTTCTTTGGGGATATGTGAAGTCGCTCGTCTACACCAACAAACCAGAAACGTTAGGGGAATTGGAAGCCAACATTCGTGGCGTTATTGCCGACATACGGCCCCATATGCTCGAAAAAGTGGTTGAAAATTGGACCTGTAGAATTGGCTTTATTCGAGCCAGCCGCGGCGGCCACATGCCCGAAATCATATTTAAACATTAATGGCGTAAAATTATCCTTCCAATAAAGCCAAATTGATGGACCTTAAAACGATTTTCTTGTGTTTTATTTCAATTCGAAGTTCTATACCCCTAAAAAAAACACCCTTTAGAACCGTTTTCTGCTAAACTATAATTCTAAGGTATACAAATTATATATGTATAGATAGGAAATTTTGAGGTGTACTTTTATCCGTAAATAAAAAAAATTAAAAAAATCATTTTAATATAAAAAATTTAACATAAAAGTCACACCACTACACATTTACTTATTCACACTATAGACACGCTGTGTGTGTGTGTACTTGCTTTTTGTGTACTATGCTGAATCGTGAGCATGGCCGAGGAGTTGCTTTGTAGGAAAAAATTAAGAGCCGTAGTAGTGTGAGTAGACTTGCCATGCATGTTTTTGTGTTATTCGTGTGGTCGGCTCTCACTGTGAGTGGGAATAGTTGGTAGTGGACCAATGAAAAATAAGTATTCGCACTATAGATACTCTGTTGTGTCATGCATTTTTGCTTTAGTTGTTGTTATTGTATTGATTACTGGCTACGATGCCCAGTGTCAGCTGCTCTCCTGAGAGCACGAAAAGTTGCTTTGTTGGATACTTTAAACAAGCAATGTAAAATATGAGCAAATATGTAAAATTCATTGCTGCTACCTACAAACAGGGTTTACAAAAATAAAATAAATGATTACTCATAAAGAGTATTAAACACCGAAGAAAATTAAAGGAAAATAGAGGAAAGGAAAAGAATTGAAAGGAAGGAAAATTAAAGGAAAGAAAGGAAAGAAAAGGAAAAGGGAAGGGAATGGAAAGGATAGAAAAGGAAGGAAAATTAAAGGAAAGAAAGGAATGGTAAGGAAATGAAAGGAAGGGAAGGGAAAGGGAATTAAAAGAAAGGTAAGAAAACGAAGGGGAAAGAAAGAAAATAAAAGGAAGGGAAGGGAAAGGAAAAGGAAAAGAAGTTTGAGGAAAGTAAAAAATAAAATAAGAGAGTAAAAAAAGAAATCAAGGAAAATAAAAATATGTTAGAGGAAAGGAACGACATAGACAGGAAGAGAAAAAGGCGGATAAAACATACCTACAGCAAAAAAATAAAATAAAATAAAGTTTATTGGTTGAATTTCAACCACTGGGCGAACTCTAGTTGGGTTAATATTTTAACGGCTCACACAATAACAACAACAACACGATTGCACCAGATTACCTGCATTGATTCCCGGGATATTTATAGACTCTTTGCAGGAATATGTCTAATTTAAGGAAAATGTAATACATATCGTCCGAGACACTGCAAACCCGTGTAACACATAAATGCTAAACAGCGAAAGTGATATCTCAGTTTGGCTGTTTTGCCACTACAAATTCCTTATTTTTTAGAAAAATATTGACTTTATGGGAAAAGTTCCCATCAAGATCGATTCTTTTAATTATTTTACAAACCAACATGTAGTTTTCTTGAGAATAAATGAATAGATTTTGATGTCAGGGGCCTATAAAAGTTGTTGACACAAATGTCACTTACGCGGTTTTGCATTTGTGCGTTACGCGGTTTTGCAGTATCACTGACGATATGAAGAACGCCTGTCGCATACTTCCTTTGCTTAGTTACAATAATCAAATAGCTAACACTGTTCTATTGTGAATGCATATAAGTATTGGCAAGCTCATTAACAATAGCAAAACCGTAGTCAGTTGTTAAAAGCATTTTCAATTAACTTATATAATATGGAACCCATTACCATCTTCCATCCTCATCAAACTCTTGATTGACATAAATACCGGCACTCTTGGATATTTAATAAAAGGTTTAGAAAAACTGAGCTGAAGCGCCGGGATTTCGGTAAACTGAGATATGTTCGGAGTAGGCGTACATGTTTGCAGAAGTAATACCTTGTGTTTAAGAAAAAAGTAATGTCAAAAAGCTGTTTTTATTCTATTATCAGATTAGCGACTTCAAATTAAAATTGTCTTAAAGAATGAAATCCGAAATAATTTGCATATTCTTTTGCTGTCATAATTCAAAGACATTTATCTCAATTTCACGCTAAGCTTTTGAATAATTTGCATGCCAAGAGTTCCAGAAAAAGAGGTGTAGGTGAGTTCTTGTACTAGGGAAAAGCAATTTAGCGTGAGAAGGTGTGGGGGGAAAGTTATCAGCAACGAACACAGCAAGGCTACCATAGCGCTTTTCTTGCATGAATGTATGCTGAATGAGTGGCATGACGAGTTTTGTTGCTGTTTGTTGCATAATCCGCAAGCTTAAGTCGTCTTATTGCTCACCACAAGTTATACTGACTGGCATTGGAATACTGTATTCTAAATATATATCTACTGGTATATTGGAGTATTTGCCGTGTTCATGATGCAAATTATCTAACGTTTCACCGCTATACCGCAATCGCACTTGTAGTTCCGCTTTAATCAGAACAACTTGTGGTAAAGACGACGAATGCTGGTATGTGGTTTACTGGTTATAGCCTCTAGCAATGTATTAAGGATGTCGAAAATGTCATGAATTTTTAGAAAAATGTCTGTTTACTTGTTTTGAATATAAGTAAGTAAAGCGCATATTATGAATAAAAAATGTATAGGGTCAACCCTCGCCAGCCAAATGAACGTCAGAAGTTGAAAGAGCTAGTCTCGTATTATTTACGTAATTTGAGTAAAACATCAAATAATAAAAAATTACACCACTAGCTCGAGCGCGTCAGAAATAGGATTAAAAGAAATTACGTCACAGAAGAGCATGCAGAAATTTTATGTTTTAATAAAGTAGACATTGCAACAAAGGAGGCCAAATTAAAAGTTTTTATAGAGTACGGAAAATTTAGAGACAACCTTCAAAGATCCTGAATAAACATGTTTTAGTCATTTGAATAACGCCATCTGAATTTGTCAACATAAATAAGGTCAATTGACTTTATTTCGCACCGAAAATTAAAATAACTACAATTGCCGTTATTTCTCCTTTCGCAATTGAAGTAAAGCCAATTGACCTTAAAATGTCTAAGGTGAAAACTTCGGGGAACTTTCTATTAAAAATTTTAATTTAACATATTTTTGTAAGTTTAACGAGCTCAAGATCAGTTGATAATTATTCTTACTTAATTATTATTATTTTTGATTAGAGGAAAAATTGAAAGCAACAAACATAAACGGCTATAGTTATAAGTACTATTTCGAAAACAGCCACGATTTCTTGTCAGACTAATTCGTATAGTTTTGCTATTTCAGAGGATCTTGTAGACAATCGAAACCACTCACTCTGATTGCAAGCGCAGCTGCTTAACCCATAGGCTATGCTGCGTGTAGTTTTGCAAGCTGCTTAATACAAGTTTTCCTCTAATTGTTGTTTGTTATCTTGTCAACGGTATACACAATATTTTAGACATTCTGTCTATATGTAAATCATGTATGCTGGACTTTGTTTTTGTACATTCTTCTTTTCTATTTTTAGAAGATAGTTATTGTACATAACCGCGTGCTCCGGTATGAATTTATTTTAGTTGTTGGTTTTATGGTCTGTTCATTTTTACATATTTTTGTAAGTTTAACGAGCTCAAGACCAGTTGATAATAATGCTTGGTTAATTATTATTATTTTTGATTAGAGGAAAAATTGAAAGCACAAACATATATGTTTATTGTCATATACAAGTGATTAATATATTAACTTATGTATGGATACTCTTTTTTTTAATTAAAACAGATCCCCTGGAAGAAGACGCGGAGAGCGTCAAAACGCGTGGGGAGAAACAAAAACAAATAGTTTGTTTTATATGGATGGCCGTAAGCGCTCAACCCAGCAAACTTAAATATTTTTAATTCATATCATATGTAAGACGAAAACTTTGAACTAAAAATTGTTTGATGTTTAGGCGACATGCTGTAGGCGGTTTTGAAGCTATTTCCATTTGAACTAGGAAAGTTTTTTTGACTTTATTTCTCTTTTGAAAAGATGAATAGCTTCAATTATTTCCATTTCCGGTGCAAAATAAAGTCAATTGACCTTATTTCCGTTGACCTTATCACCTCTCACTTAAAATTTCACTGGTTTTATGTTTTATATTTTAAATGTTTTAGATATCACATTGAATGTTTTAAAATTGTAGTCTTCTTGGAGACATCACTTTCAGTAAAAGCGGTGTTTGGTGTATCCATCGCTACTTTTTAAATTTAGTAGAAAGTGAATAAAAGCTGAAACGCAAACCCCATTACATTGAGAAATCGTATCTAAGAACACACCTTATTCATTTTAGATGTGCAAATATAGGTAAGAATAGTCTGCATGCACCACAAATGAACGCTCATACATATTAAGGTATATAAATTTCAATTATTCTCAACATAAGAGGATGCTAATCCTCTGATGCTACTTGCCACACACTGCGCTAAGCTTCTGCGCTTATTTCCTTTCCTTGTTTAGCTGTCTTTGCTGTTGACAACGTTGTCGTTATTGCCAGCATCTAAGTTGAACTTGTTTGGCGACGTGTTTCTACAGCCTATGTGACACATCTGCGGATTTTTAATTTGTTTTTATAATAGCTTCCTTATAGCTATGTGGCAGGTTTTAAATTTCGTTTATATATGTGTATATAACATTTAGTCGTATGTAATTTTTCTGCGCTGTCACCTATTAATTGTCCGCAAATTATGCCATCACGATTTCGGTAGGATTCGATCTGGTGTCATTCACTATATAACGTGAGCAAAATTAATTTATTCCAACCGCTTTATTTGACTTTCTAATTAGGCGCAAGGAAGCTTTACTGCCTTGCCGCTTTTGATTCCTCACTTACTGTTTTTGTATTACTTGATAAGATATTTACATATGAGCATAATTAAAGTTGTTCTTGTGCGCAGAGATAATCCATTGTTGGGTATGGTGAGCTGTGGGTGGTGCACTTTGTATCAGAGATGTTAAGGCATTCTCTGCGACTCCATCATCGCATCAAACTCGGATTTGTAACTGTAGAAAGCCATTAAGTTAGATATAGAATTTCATGTATCATAAAAATGAGAGAAGGTTTCTATCTACTCAAAGAAGGAGAGATTATATAGACAGATTTGCTTGAATATAATTCTTCGGTCCTATTTCGCACTCTATCAAAGCTCGAAAATAACATCTTGCGCGAACTAATTTTTTGTCGTACTACCTAAGCTATAGGTACGCCAAATCTAGATATAAATGACTAGCCTGAGAATTGGGATTTGCCGATCTAGCGATCCATTGTGATTATTGGGTGGGTACCAAAATCGAGTAGTTCCTATGCCAAGAGATTAAGAAGGCATCAACCGCCGAGCAGCCAGCAAAGATCACTATAACGAGAACTCAGCACCAGTTAAGAGATAAACCAATAAGTGGTGAAGGCTGATTCATATTTATAGTCAAACGTCATGAGAAAATTCTTTCATTCATCTTAAAATATAAGGTGGGGCTGTCGATGATACTCTCAACTTCATTCAACACACAACCGTGACTGTCACTAAAGCTGAAAGCCGCTACAAAGTCATCAAGTTGTCAGCTGGCTCTTGAGGAATATATAAAGAAACAGTCATAACAACGTACAAGGCAGTCCACCAGTCAGCCACGATTAACGCGTCTGGAGAAAGCTGCAGGTCTGTTAAAACACACTCCCAGGAATTGCTAGCGGATGCCACCTTTTGATATGAAACTCCTGCACAGCAACGAAACATAACCCACAAAAAAAAGGGGAGTTCAATTACTAAACCATACATAGTGAGTGCCATTTTAAACTTTAGCGCACCACCTATATCAGAAGAAGAAAGCAATCTGCCAAGAGATTCTCAAATCACCCTGGACCAACTTCGATATGGATACTGAAAAGCCTTTAATTTTCAGCACTGGTAAGGAAAGCCTTTGATTTCACCCCAATATAAATTACTGTCTGGTTATTGGAATTCAACTCATCTCATATCACACTCCCGAAACATAGCCTGGTGGTTGTTTTTGATTTTCCGGAAGTTAGTTTACAAGAACCAAAGGTCAACTGAAAAAGCGGTTTTTTAATATGTGAATTTCATTGATTCTCTAGTCACTAGCTCAACAATTTCGGAACTGTATCTCAAATACCGCCCAAGTGGAAGAATTACTTTGGCTTTATCTCAACAAGTAAGGAATGCTAAAATTAAACTGGAGAATATATTTTAATTTGCCTATTGGAAAGTAAAATATTTTCTGCACACGTAACAGCAGCCAACAGTGTAGACATGAGTGTCAGTCAGGCATTGTTGTTGAACTCAAATAATCAACTGCTCAAGCAAGCCAGCCACGCCTTCAGGCAAAAACCATTTAACCAAACAATGAAAGCGTACTACAACCACATGTCCTAGCCCTTTAAACAATATACATGTTTGTTCTCGCCTTATACCCTCAAGCATATATTCATATACCCAAATACACACACACGCGCATACATATGTACGTAAATAGTTAGCATTATAAGTGACATTAACACTTTTACGCTGACATTTATGTCAATTACCACGCACTTCACATGCACTAAAGTCATCGAGGCTGCTGACTGCCGACTGACTGCCATTCATGCAATTTAAAATCGTAATTCCAACTCGCCAACGTGCGACATGGCGTATGAGTGCTATTTGCTATATAAACAATCAGTATATTAGACGGTGCAAAGAAATAAATTATATTGATACTATTATTCAGGATTAGAAGTTCGAAATTGCTAGTCTAGATTTTTGAGCACTGATCTTATTTTGGATTTCAAACAGCTAACCAATGAGGCTAAACATTTAGCTCCGAATTATTTTGTACGAAATAACAAAAATTCGTATATTTTAAATAGGTAATGATTACACCGCGTTACACACATTCTGTCCTATGAACCAAATATGCTTTTTCAGAAAGGGGAGAAAAATAAAAATACACTTGTATCGGCGATTTTAATGTACACGTCACAAGTTTTTTTTTTTTAGTCCTGTGCGACTATAAAGTATGCTGTACCAACAAATTGGCTACCACGTACGGAGCACTGCAAAATAAAAAAAAAAAAATACAAATAAAAAGTTCTGACGTGTACATGAAAATCGCCGATACAGGTTATTTTTATTTTTTCTCCCCTTTCAGAAAAAGTATATTTGGTTCATAGGACAGAACTAAAGCTCGTATTTGCAACGCAGTGTTATACATATAATGATGTGCGTTAAATCCATTGAGAAAAAAATTTGTCAAAAGAAAAAACAAACAAATATTAATTTTGTTTGATTCAATTGTATAATAGGTAGACCTCTAAAAATTAATACTAAGGTGTGGAACTTTTATATATATCGCCTTTCTGAAAAATAACGTCAATATAATTTTTAAAGAAAAAACCCTCGTGAATATCAAGTGCTCATGAAGTTTGATGTGTAAACATGTGTAATTAATTTACAGATTAAATTAATATTATTTTAATTTATTATAATTTTTTTTTCAATAAATTTTTGTTTTTTATTTTTTTTATTTTATTATGTTTCTTTTATTGATTTCATTTGGGTTACATATTATGAATCGATTGTATAAAACAAGATATTTAAAGCTACTTATACTAAGTTTAGATATGTATATAAAACTAGCAGGTACTTTTGAAATTAATAAATTACATGTCATTGTTTAGAAACGAACAAACAATGGATGCTGTTTCTAAAATAACAGCCTTTTGTATGCCTAAAAACTTATTTTCTAATTGCAGTGTTTGGGTACTACGCCTGTCGAAGAAATTATAATGGCTTCTACGTTCACTTTATCCAAGTTCCATAGCTGCTTCATTTCCCGAACAAATCCTTGGTACTTTCTCTTCTTTTATATATAGACGTCTTCCAAATTGTGTGTGTTAGGGATCCTAACATTAATTAAATACGCTTTTTTTTTTACTTTTCCAACAGTATTATATCCGGCCTGTTATGGGGTATACTTCTGACGGTCAGTATCGTGCGATCCTATTATATTTTATATTCGGGACTTTCCATAACTGCCAAGGGGGTATATTTGTAATATGGGATCTCATCTGTTAGCAGCCTTGTACAGATTTCCAAGCTGTGGTGTACAACTTCGTCCACGTTGTTATGTCGTTCCATATAATCAGTTGCAGCTAGCATAACGCAATCTTCTGTGATATGTTGTATAGTTCCGGTTGCTGTTAGCACTTCCGGCATTTGTATTATCACTTTCTACATCGCTGATATTAGTGTTTGACAAATTGAAAGGCATGTAGCTTCTGTCAGCTCCACAAGCAGTTCTATGCAGAGAGGAGTTCTGTTGTAAGAAGTATCGGCGTAGGTTTGAGGTTTGCTTTTTACATTGGAGTTGAATATCTATTAATCCACGCCCACCTACACTTCTGGCCAAGTTTATTCTTTCAACGGAAACTTTCGGGTAATGTGCGCCATATTTTGTGACCAGAGCTCGTATCGCTCTTTCAAGACTTTCCAACTGGGTGTTGCACCATTTCAGTACTCCAAAGCTGTACGTTGACACTAGTACCGCAAACGTGTTATTCGCCTTAAATACATTTTTCCCTTTGAGCCCCGATTTAAGGATTTCTTTTGTTCTCTCCAGAAAGCAGTCAGTGATATCCTCTATCATAACATTATGTTGTATTCGTCGAGCCTGCATAAAACCTAAATATTTATAAGCTTCAACAGCTTCTAATGCGTCTAATATTTTTTTTTTTATTAGCTAACGGAAAATTATGGAATATTACACTTCCCTGTTGGACACTCAGTATTTACATATCTCTAGCCCAAATGTCATACAGATATCCTGTGAAAAATCTTCTGTTATTTGAAGTAGTTCCTGCGTATGTCGCTCAGACCCAGCGTACAGCTTAATGTCGTCCATATAGAGTAGGTGTGAGATCTTATACGATGTGCTCTCTGTACCTTTTAAATTATATTCATTATTGGTGTCATTAATCAATGACGATAGTGGGTTAAGCGCAAGGCAAAACCAAGAAGGGCTTAGGCTGTCTCCTTTTATTATAACTCTTCTAACTGGTTTCGTAGCAAGCTTCTAGAGTCAATTGTTTGTTTTAATGTTCAGTGTTATCTCCCATGCATTCGTTAAATATTCGAGAATATTCATTACATTCGTGACTATTTTGTACACTTTTAATACCTCAACTAACCATGAGTGAGGTACACTGTCATAAGCTTTCATATAGTCAATATATGCCGTAAATATATTTCTTTGCTTATGATTTTATTATATTTTATTTTATTTTAGTCTATTTTGTTTTATTTTATTTTACTTTATTTTGTTTTATTTTACTTTATTATATTTTATTTTATTTTAATTTATTTGATTTAATTGTATTTTATTTTATTTCATTTTATTATATTTTATTTTATTATATTTTATTTTATTTTACTTTATTTTGTTTTATTTTACTTTATTATATTTTATTTTATTTTAATTTATTTGATTTAATTGTATTTTATTTTATTTCATTTTATTATATTTTATTTTATTATATTTTATTTTATTTTAGTTTATTTTAATTTATTTTATTTTATTGTATTTCATTTTATTATATTTTACCTTATTTTCCTTTATTTTATTTCATTTTATTATATTTTATTTTACAGAGTTTTTATGCTTAGTCTAATAATATGTACGTAGCTTCGGCATACAATTAGCGATGTTATGGCTATGAGTTTGCAAGTGTGTATGTGTATAGTGCTTGAATAAATGTATGTTGTATAACACATAACGTCAGTGTAAGTCTGAGTATGAGTGTTGTTTGTCAGAGGAAGTAACTTTATAAGCGTGGCGAAACTTTTAATTTTACCACTCTTCACACAGTTACAACAACAACACGAGCAATATGAGTGACAATGCCAATAACAAAAGTTGAGAGTAAAGTTAACGGTTTCCTCTTCTTTCGACATTTATGTGCGTAGCTGACTCGTTCATATACATCACCGAGGATTTGGTTGTTCAGATAGAAAGCGGAAGCATGACAAGCTATGCGGCATCACCGTGACGCCGTACGTTATGCTTATTAAGAACGGCGCACATTTTCCTCGAGGCTGTGCACAGTGTAGTATTTCTACATTTTTTATTATTGATGATCTTTAAATCTCAGTCGAGGTCTCCCCATCGCTTTGCTGCAGAATTCGAATGTCGATATCTTCGAAAATCTTCTAGGCTGGATATGGTGTGGTCATTCATATAACATAACAAAGCTTATGGACCCTTTTGGGTTTGCACAATGCTCATATCTCGCAACCGCCGTCATTGAGTTTCCAATATATGTTGACCAATACTTTTCTCTCGAATGTTCTCAGGTCCTTCCCATATTTTTTAAACACTCTCTTTTGCTACGCGAGAATTATATGGCGTGATCTCTGTCTAAAGAGGAGTTTACTTACCAATTGCGTGCTCAATAAAAGGTAGCACTAGTTTTCCTTTAGTACTGAGGGGCGTTTAGAAGCTATTATTGTCCCTGCAAGAATACGACTTGGTCTTGAAATCCTCCGTCAAACAAAGAGGTCGCAAACTACGATTAAACCAAACCATTCGAAATCCACCTGAAATTAATAGTATTTGTTTGTTGTCGTTGTAGCTGCATTTGTACTTAACTAGCCCACCCGTACCTTCAAAGATTGTCTTCGAGATTGAGGAAAGTAAACAGGCATTTTCAACATACTTAAAACACAGTGAGGTTCATGCAAGATGAGCCTTAATCAGGTTATGATTATTCTTGAATGTTCTTGTTCTAACTTTACTCCGAACTTACATGGAACGAAAATTGTAATATCGCAAAAGTAGAAGAAGAGTCTCAGAAGTACAATTACTGGTGCGAAATAAGTTCCGGTGGCTGTGCAAAATAGTTTCCGTTCACTGCACTGTGCACTGTATCCATAAGAATTCATTAAAAATCGTTCAAGTATTATGAGTTTACAGAAGAGATGAACATGCCTTTGTTAAAGTAGTTGTGTGCAACCAAGTGTAAATCCCGTATCATTTAACACCACCCATGAAAATAAAGGAAAGATTTAAAAAATATGGAACAAAATATGTGCTTCAGCCATAAAAAAAAAGCTCCTCAGATATCACTTCAGCAATACAGAATTGATATAAAACTTCTATTTTCTTGTACGAGGTGTGTTCAAAAAGTATCGCGAATTTTGTGTTTTTTTCAAAAATTATTTATTTATTCATGAATATCTATTTTGTCCCCTTCAAAGTAATCTCCATGAGATATTATACACTTGTGCCAACGGTTTTTTTGTATCTTGTTCAGCTCCTCCTTCGATGCCGTCTTTATCTCGTCAAGAGAAGCGTAACGTCGTCCTTTCATGGGCCTCTTCAGTTTAGGGAACAAGAAAACGTCACAGGGGGCCAGATCTGGGGAATACGGTGGCTGCGACATCATTAGTGTGTTGTTTTTGGCCAAAAAGTCGCGCACGGTGCAAAAGCCAATTTTTGTTCTTCTTTGCACATCTTCTCGGCCTTCTGAGAACATTTTGTACCACCGATAAACGTTGCTTCGGTCCAAGGTAGCTTCTCCGTATGCCACAGTCAACATTCGGAATGCATCCGCGCACTTAATTTCGTTTTTCACACAAAATTTGATACAGGTTCTTTATCCATTTTTTTGAATAGGTAAAAATCGAAGACGATCCAAAACACGTGCAAGCAAAGCAGCTGTCAACAATTAACTGAACATTCAAAATGGCCGAGCTTGTCGGCATAAGTGAGAGACATGAGTACCAACATAACGCCACAAAAAATTCGAAATTCGAATATACGTAACCAGCGAAAATTCAAAATTCGCGATACTTTTTGAACACACCTCGTATTTGTTGAAAAATATTAAGAGTAGCACACTACAAATTGGAAGAGAAGCTTGGTCTTAATCTCCACGATGGTTTGACGCCTCAAATTATTACTATCAAGCCGTCATAAATATTCGACGCTCATCACCTGCTTTCACACATTTTACTTTTAGGTAATTCTCCAACTGACAATTTATAAGGAAACTGTTTGTTATCTGTTATTTTATACTCTCCTCGACAGAATACATTGATGTCACCTGGAGAACCGGACCTAACTGCATAAACAAACCGAGATAGACATAACCCATATAGTGCATTCAGAACTATATTAAAACAGGTCACTACCGAGCGTGAACTATTTTTCAAAGTGCTAATCTCCCATTGAAATTGAAAATAATGAATAAATAGGGCATTTTTAAAAGAAATTCTGATTATATAATGATTTTTAAAAATAAAAATATTATAAGTGATTGTGACAGCGCTCTTTTAATCGAGACTATTGAAATGCTTCTGTAAAAATATCTGAATATCTCGATGAGTTATTGTAACCAAATTTTACATATTGTAACTGTTTCGATGAGTCTTCGATTATTTCTTCCTGGGTTCGATCACTATAATGTATATATAAGTTAAGAAACAAACTTGCAAAAATTAAAAAGTTTTTACCGTCTGGAGATTTACAGTTTCTGAACTTGAATTAAATATTCTCTAAAAATATATACTAAGAAATAGTTTTAGAATTTTTGCTCGAATTTTAAAATTCTTACCCCAATTTTTGAAATATCGAAGAATTTTTGGAATTTTTAAATAAGCTTGAAAAACTTCAAAAGATTTCTAAGGAGAAATTATGTATATTTTTATAATAGAATAAGGCGAAGAAGTAACAAAGTAAATAACTTAGAAGAGGCAACTGGTTCATTTCCATGTGAGCCAGTATAAACATGGCTTATACCAAAAACTGATAACTCCAACTTTGTTGCTTGAGTGCACAGCTGAGTATATAATGTTCTCACACCAATACTCAGACGACCTTACTTGATATTATTAATTACTTTCATCTCCTTCACATTTTTAGTTTCTTCTGAAAGTAGTTATTATTCCTTAATTAATAAGCGTACGACAATATAAGTCAGATGTTTAAGGCCGCTGTTATGCAGTATTGCACTGCTTAAAACCAATCTTACATGAACCATATTAGGGCGGAAAATCAAATCAGTTTTACTATTACTAGTATGAGTCTAAGTTTATTTTAGTCTTATTTTTATTTAATTGTATTATTATCCAAAACTGCTGCCCTCACGGTACAGTGGTTGGTATGCCTCTCCTTCCTATTACTCATTTCCAACCCAGACTCCTGATTAAACTTTCCTGTAAGTGTTATGCAAAAGCGCTCCACAGACGGGTAAGTCTTTCCACAAAGTCCAAAACAAGACCTTAAATCGAAATGAAAGTAATCCTAAATTCTTTCCAGGATAGCACTGAAATATCAAGGATTTTGCATAAAAAATAAATAAAGAAGATACCAGTAGAAAGTTTGGCGACGGAAGTGGAATACTTGAAGTTTGGAATATGTTTGTTTAAATTTATATGAAGGTTTTGCATTCATAAGCTTGTAGCCAAGGTGTAATTTCGATTATGTAACGCTTAATTCAAACATTTTGTAAGCAAAAAATCAACATAATGTAAACAAAATGTTTTCTGCAGTAAATTTTTTTAAATTTCTTCAGAGTTTATTTTGCATGTTAGGCCATGTTCACGCTCGCAATTACTTCAGGTAAATAGAAAGAGCAATTCCTGAGAGGCATACACATTAGTTAGGCATTCCAAACAGCCAACGAAGATAAAGCTAAGAAGATGGAAAAGTTGAGGATATATTTCCAAAAACCACCTACACGCACTTATCAGGCACCTAACTACTACTGTAGTAGCACTTATGGAAACTTTCACGTACAATGTCAACAAGGTGGTGTATGTGGTGGACTTCTTCTCTATTTAGATATGAGAGTATGTTCATTCATGCAAATAACGATGAGTTATGTTCGAGTTCAAGCACAAGAAATGAGTTGGCAAAAAACAAAAGAAACGCACTCGAGAACAATAAAAGCAAATAAGGGAAAACCGCCTTGAAAGTACGCATCGATAATATTTCTTAAGGGATAATAATGATTTCGCCCGATTAGATTGTAAGGGAATTGAGGCCTGGTTTCAACACCTATTTGTGGTGTGCTTCTTCTACGCAGATATACACTCGGCATCAATTTCTATGATTTACCCGTACCGTAAACTCTATACCTTGGCGCCCACGCGGAAGAACGCAGTGACTAGCTTATTTATGATCATAAATGTATACATACTCGTATATGTACCTTTACGCTTTGAATGAAAACGTACCAACAATATGAAATGACACACCTTTTACTATTATAGCCGAGTGTTTGCCAACAAAAGAAACAGCATTCCGAATCGTTCACATAAACGGCATGACAATGATAATTCAAATATTCATTTGTTTTCATGAGAATCCTTGACATGAGTCATATTTTTTGTAACTCCTCACGTGCAACACGTTCTTGCACATATTTGGCCAATTTTATTTTCTCCAAGCCATGGAATTGGAGTGAAGTACTCGCATGAGAGTTATTTCTACATATCTCAGTTTATGAAATATTCCATGCAGTTAAAACCGAAAGTTGTCAGCAGATATTGTAGTACAACGTCCACATTTGCTTACCATATTCATATTAGTTCGTTGGCGCGTTGAGTTAAATCAGTTGTATATAACCTTCTTGCTTCTTAATATTCTTGCAATGGAGTTTTTGCCTTCCAGTCAAATCTACAGGTTGTATACAAGTCAAAAACTAGTTTGCCAACAAGCTCAGCTGGACGAGAAAGACGAAGAGGAAGAAGAAGAGGGAGATATATTGAGAACTATCATGAGAAAGAGAGGGTGAGGAAGGTGAAAGAGAAACTGAGAAAGCAAGTAAGTGCAAGGGCGACTGAGCGGGCGAGGAAGTAAGAGTAAGAGGGATCGCTAGAAAAAAAAAAGGGAATTTTGGGGGGGGGGGGGGGGCATTATTTCGCTGGTCGGTTCGATAATTTTACGGAATTCTCATTGCACTGGTACGGAATTCTCGTTGCACTGGTAGCCCATCTGACAAAGTGTGTAGGCAATCGAAGGAGAGGAAAGGCAATTGATTTTTTGTTGTGTGTTTCTTAGGGCTAACAAGCGCTTAGGTGCTCTTCCGATTTAGTTCGCGAGTGTTGGTCGACCAAACGATTTTCCTGGAAAGGCCCTTATCTCTGGTTTTCCTGGGGTAAATATCACACTTTATCATAGATATTGGGATGAAATGATTGATGTCATGCGATCATTCTCTGCTTTCAGACCATTGAGCTGTTATATTCCGGCTGCAGTTAGGGCAATGTAGAGTTTAACCTGCTGTTCTAGCGTTTTTCGAAGATGAAAGCACTCCTCTCGAATACAAGTGGCGGCTCAAACATATACGATTTTATTCACAAAATGTATAGTCAATGAACTAAAATATTTGTTGAGTAGTTGGGCTTTTGTATGTAGGGTACAAACACTAGACTAAAGTTATTAGCTTCAAAATATTTGGTAATCGGGTGATCTTGCTCTCAATAGCCAATATCTAACTTGGAAAGTGAACTGCATAGAGATTGGCCTTATATAATATATAGAGTGAGTTCATATAACCGATTGTTCCGATAAACGGCAGTTTTCTAAAATACCTTCTATTAAAGAGCTTTTCCCACTGGTAGTTAATATTCATTTTGAGAGGCACACATACGTACATCGAGTTTATATTTGATGACTGAACTTTCAAAAAAAGGTTCATTGAACGAACTAAGCGATTCGCTTGTCTACTTGAACCCGAATTAGACAAATTTACTATGAAATAGCGCATTAGCTGTTAGAAGACTTATCAGGTCAAGGCTATTCTGATAGACTGCAGTAAAGTTGTTCTTGTCCTCATGACATTAGAGATACTGGGTGTACAACAGTCGAGCCTAGCACCCTTAAGTTTCGGATTTATGCAATCGGCCGACTATATTCTGCATACAATTTTATATATGTACTTTTTTTTTGTTTATATATTGGAAAAGTAGTGATGATTCACTGTACTTTATTAGCTTCTCTGTTTCAAATATCTATCCTATAGGATATCTCCATACAAAGCTGTACTGGGAATGAAAACATACCAACATTGTTTTTGGACTTACCGTTCTCCTATATGGCGTGGTTTATTATTTCTACACAAGCACGCATATTTTCCAATTATATTAAACTATTTTCCCTACCTGCCCATTTTAGGTGATTTTTATTCAAAACACGCCGAAAATTGCCAGCACGTTTCAAACAATGGTGCAACGGTTATTCTTACTCTTCCCTTCGTGAATGAGAATGTAATCTGAGTGTAGCTTTGGGCAACGGTCAAATATGTAAGGAAGAAGGCAATAAAAAGCCGAATAAATAAAATATCATATGCTGAATATGTTGGAAGAGGAGATAAATAGAATGGGATACGTAAATATGACCACAAAATTTTGCATTAGCTTTCTTACAATGGGAGCATGTGTAATCACGTATGTAAGTAGGCAGCAATTGTTGGCTATTTGCAAACAAATATTTATGAATTCTGGCCAGGAGCAGCACTATGGACTGGTCCCAAAAGAAAAGTGTAGCGTAAACTTCAGTTCCAACCATATTTGATTTATTTTCTTGTGACCATATTTGTCTGCTTGCTTTTTAACAACTCGTTAGCTACTTTTTTTAACAAAAAGGCTGGTAGTCTGGCTTGGGGAAGGGGTTCGGCGTCAGTATCGCAATTTAGCTATGAGAAGCAGGGCTCCCTCCGTAATCCAAGTATTCTCTGTACCATTTTGGCAATACTGTCTCTTCACTAGTTCGCCACGACTTGAAGCATTTAGTCTTCCATGCAAGTTTTTGTTAGAATCCTCGGTCGACATGTAAGCCAGCATCTCAAACTGCTCGCATTCACGCCTTTGAACCTCGTTCTTATTAATAATATTTGTCTCTTTCCTATTTTCGCATCACGATAGCACTCCCGAATACAATGGCTGGCGTCCCTGTAGGCAAGAACCATCTTACCATCTGCTCTTTCACGAGCACTTTAATGCTGTCATCAGTAATTCGTTGTGAGTAAAAAAAATCCTCCCACTGCTCCGTTACATCGGAAATTCAAAGAAACTTACTCTCTGTGGGAGAAGTGTGACTTCTTCAACTAGGAGTATTAAGGTTTGCTGGATGAGCCATAAATGTCAAAGTACCGGCAGTACGATTCGGACCATGCAATAAGCAACTATTTGAAATCTCTTAAAATCATTTAAAAGACACCGTGAGCTCAGTTTACTACAGACCAACCTTCATACAAAAAGCCAGCCAGCAAAAAAGGAAAGATGTTACATACAAATATTTCCGAAAACAATAATTTGCAATTAGCAAAATTGGTTAATTCTTTTAAATGCTTAAGTTAGCATTTACTTGCATGAATTCACGTCAAACGCTCGCATCAATTAACTTAATTGTCTGTATTCAGATTTGCTCGAACGCCGGAATCTGTAAAGAAACCCTAAAAAACGTTAGTCAATTACCATTAAAACAAGAAATAAAACAGAAAAGTAATTCCATATCAAAAGTGGCATGAGAGTTTTTGGAGCTTTGTGGCGGAAGCACGCCAAAAGCTATTAAAACAATCAACTTTAGCAAAAAGATAAAACCAAAATTACTACAAAAATACCAAAGGCAATGAAGCACTACGAAATTAAGGCGAAAGTCAGTGACGGATACTCTGCGGAATAAAATTGTATTAAGCTAAGTTATGAATTCAAAGAAGAGTGCAGCTAATGAAGCTTAAATTGTAAAGCTATGGTATATGAAAGTGCAGTGAACTGCTGCTTGCTTCCAGTAGACTCTTCACTAACACAATAGATTTTGATGAAAGTTTCCATTTGGATGTAAAGTGGTCCAACTTGAGTGATAGTATAGGTTTGATATCGATGAAAGAATAGGATTTGCCAGTCAATGAAAAGCTCCATTTGGCCATAACTCCAAATTTATTCAGATTAATTATATTTGGATAAATAAGCTATTTTTACTACATTCGAAAAGTAGGCATCACCACGCCCACATGCTTTGTACTCCTTTTCCTTTCCCTTTCTGACCTGTGGGCACAATACAAGGTATGACGTAAAGTGGACGGTGCCTAGCCCCCAAAGCTTCAGGTATCTGCTGTGATCCTTAGAGCTTAAGGTAGAAGCAAAGCTTCGTAATAGTAATTGTATTGTAGGTAACGTCTCCTCCTCGTTTACGCCAAACTTTGACCCATTATCACAACCCGTAAACCAGCTAAACAATCCACTATACTACTTGCGCTCCCTGCTATCTTCTTCCTTGATGGAATCCACTTGACAAAACCTCGCGATTGTCGTAATCTGGTTTGTTAGTGAACAATAAAAAGTGGTATGAATGATTTACCAAAAGTCATTGTTGCCAATTGCCCGCTTAGTCGGACCAATACCGGTAACCAAAGTATCCGCTAGACCATCGTTTTTGGCAGTTAAGTGATTAACGCAAGACGCTTTGGAATGCAATATACATTCTCCAATCTAAGTATTCATTATTCCAGTTGAATGAATACCGAAATTTAATTGATAGATAGATAGGAAGATAGATAGAAGGTCTATTGTGCCCTCATATCTTCAAAACACCTCATCCAATCCAACCTTCCTAAGGAAGTTGATTTTTCAGTTGATTTGGGGGTTTGTATGTGCGTATGCTATGGCTAATTTTATCTCACATGATGAGATCGCCTCGAGTGTGGGTTGACTGTGGCTAAGTATAGCGATGTGCTCATTTCTATATCCACGCTTAGTTCGGCACAATGGTATGTGCTTACTCTTGAAATATGCTCAGGTATTTACCCAGCTCTTGGGCCGTATATTCCTTCTGGGGTGTATGGTGCCTATTCTGAACTATTTCCAGGTAGGATATACTTCTGATCAGAGGCGACTAAGATCAACGTGCCGAATTTTCGATGTGTCTTAAAATTTGTCCCGGTGTCAGAAGCTGCTAGAAAGGTAGCGCACGGATATTTTCTGGTAAAGAACTTCCCACATCCGTAGCACTTTCAAATCCTTCAGGAATTGTTCCACACTAACAACAACAATTTAATTTATTAATAACATATAGAATAAATCATTTGAATCTATACTACAGGGTGGCTGATGAATTTTGCTACATTAAGAAACTCAAATAATTTTTTGTTCAGTGTATGGAATTCATTTTTCTTATATTCATGTTAAGGCTCATTAAATTTTATTAAATATAGCTTAATTAGTTTTAAAAATAATGGAATTTAAATGCCCCCCCTGCTCGTCGATGCATGTGCGGCATCTTACCAAAAAGTTGTTTATTACTGCTTGGAGAGTTGAGACAGGAATAGCCGTAATTGTTTCTCGAATGGATTGCCTTAGTTCATTCAAATTTATTGGTTTTGCTTTGAAGACTTCCTGTTTGCAATAACCCCACAAGAAAAAGTCAGGGTGGCCAACGGAATGTGGAGTTTCTGGATATCAGCTTATTGGGAAATTTTCGTCGCAATTCTGTCATAACAGGTTGGGCTATATGAAAAGCTGCACCATCTTGCTGAAACCACACAGAGTTGAAAGAAATTCTCATTCGGCGTGATTCTGGATAGAAGAACTCTCTCAACATGCTCAAGTAACGGTCTCCAGTAACCGTAACGGTGTGACCGTTTTCTTCGAAGAAGTAGGGCCCGACAATGCAGCGTGATGAAACTGCACACCACACTGTGACACGAAGTGGATGCAATTCCGTCTCATGGAGTATCTGTGGGTTGGAAGCACTCCATACTCGACAATTTTGTTTGTTTATGTTGCCGGTTAAATCGAAATGGGCCTCGTCAGACATGAAAAGACAGTTCAACATGTTTTCATCCTCTTCCACCATTTGAAGCATCTTCTGGCAAAATTCCAAGCGAATCGGCAAGTCTGCAGCGTTCAGTTTGTTGGCCATTTGAATTTTATATGGGAATAAGTCCAAATCTTTGTGCATAATTGACTGTAATGACTGTCTGCTTACACCCATTTGAGCAGATAAGCTTCTTGTCGAAACACGTGGATTGTTTTGTATGGCAGCAGCTACAGCAGCGATTGTTTCCTCCGTTCGAACTGAAGGGTTTCGATAGTAAGGTCTTCTGTTGACTGTCCCATGCTCGGCAAAATTGTTTACAAGTCTTACTATGGTCCATCTGCTCGGAGGATTGCCGCCAAACGTGCGCCTATACTCTCTTTGAACCGAAACTACGGACTCCAGTGCGTGATAGCGGCGGACAATCCAAATTCTTGTTTCAGTGTCCCAGTTATCCATTTTTGTTAAATGTAAAAGTCAATCTGCAAAATAAAAAAAAAATTAACCAGATTCATTAAATAGAAAAAAAGTTATTTAATTTTTTTTGGTAGCGGCTTTCATTAGCCACCCTGTATAATAAAACTATAGAAAAGTCGTGTCTGTACATTGAATATTTCTTTGAAAAAATTAATAAATATTGAAGAGCTCATTTGAACCGTTTTCAGAATTTTTGTCTGTCTGTTTGTCTGTTTTGAACTCAAGGAACTCGAAAAATAGGAAATAAATTTTTATGAGACTTTCACTGCTGTGCAGCCTGTAACTTACGACGTTTGCAAAACTATTCTTTATCAAAATCGCATGATAAGCAAAACAGATATACATACTTCCTTAATCACTTTACTTATAGGAAAAATTTGTTTTCAAATAAATTTATATGAAGTAGAATGCACTTAGTTTCTCAAAAAACTATCGAAGCGTGCCTCTTTAATATTTTTTTCTTTTTGTCAACTTCAGCTAAATTGAAAATCAATTTCTAGCAAAGATACATTGGCGAACAAAAAAAAATTACGAATTTAATTGTTTTTATCTATCCATCCGCATAGCTTTAATAAGATTCCATAAAAGTTGTGCCTGCACACGACGCCGGGTAGCCTGTTAGTTATTAATAAAGTTTTTAGATGATAACTAAATTTCAGGCTTCATGATTGTCGGTAAATGTTTAGTACAAATAACAGCCATGGCGTATACGCAACTTTCATGTGTAAGCCAATTTACGCTGACATCAACGATTACAAAATGCTTTTTCATTCAATACGTGCATATAAAAGCAGCTCATATGGCCAACAACATTATTTAAGTGCATAAGTGCATATTTTACAACAAAACTGTGTATGCTCTGTTTAACTTAGTGTGCTTGTGGTAGCTGAGCGCAGTGATAATGGCTGCAGTCAACGACAACAAGTGAAACCTTCTGACGTACTTGGGTAAGTTTACGTTTATTGAGGTATTTTCTATTTAAGTATTTTGTCTAAATTATATGTTCAGTAAACGTAGGCTTGATACTTTTCAGAGAATAAAATTCAAGATCAGCTTTTGGGATTCTCCCTATACCAAAGTTTTCAATAAAATAATCTTGGATACTTCAGATCTGATTTGGTTTCACTCATCTAGAATAGCTAATCCAAGTTATGAAGAAACAAACAACCTAATAAGCCTTGTCATAGAAAATTACCACAACTTGGACTTTGATACAAATTTTTGTGTATAAAAATTTAATAATTGGTTAAATTCTTAGCTTAGAATTTTTTCTTAAAGTATTCTAAGTGCTAATCGAATAAGTGGGTTCATTTATGTAATAAAGAAAATCTCAATTCGAAACAAGATATTGTACTAGTTAAAAGGCATGCTTGTTGTCCTAAAAGTGAATTAAAAGAATATTATGAGAAATAATTTATAACATATCCTTTGCAGTTAATAAAAGGTAATCAAAATTTTTCAAGTTGACTTGTTTCAATTGCTAAAAAAAAAACTTTAATAGACATAGAACTTTAGTAGAAAAGTGAGGAATATCAAGTTTACATCAATAAGTTGGTAAGTACTGGAACAGCAATCGATATCCTTATATTCATCTCCAGGACTGGGAAAATTTTATGTATTTCAACCAGAGACATAACAATTATAAGTTTTATCGAATAGACGTTGCTTCATAATAATTATTCGATGCAGAAAAAAATGTATTTTTCAAATAAAAGTTATTTGTCAACGTTTATTGTTTACGTTGCTTGATAACTGTTATGGATGAGAAATACTTTTTTTCGTTGCCAAAAAAAGTTTGAATTTGAAATAAATGTTTGTATTTGTTTCATATTCAATAGTTTTTAAGTGATATAGTATAGTATATATTTTTTTCTCAGCAATTATTATATCCCAACGTTTATGTTTTCGTTATCTAATAGCCGTTGGTAATTCATACTTTACTTTAAATGGTCAGTTAACCGCCAAGCTGATTTTCACGGTCCAACACAAGTAGCTCTCCAGTCTTTTTTCATTGCAAATTGGTGACAAGTGGAGACACCACGGGATGGGAAATCGGTCTCCACTTGGTCCTTCGATCGAAAAGAATACCTTCGGTTCGTACATACGCACAACATGGCCTAGCCAGCGAAGAAGAAGTGATCCCTCCATAGTTTAAGCACTGTTTGCCACTACGTCGCGCTTCTCAATTTTCAACAGTTCGCTCCCGTTTTAAATTCATCAGTAATTTGGTCAGAAAACCCGCCTCGCTACTTTGTTGTAGTTGCTGTAGTGTTCCCACATACAACTCGTTGCATTCGCTCTTACCGTGGCCTTGTATGCAGCATCCCTTCTTCGCGTTGCAAAACTTTTCTGGGTGTCTTTGCAGCACCCAGACTGCCGGAACCCTAGTGCAGTTTGTACCGGTATAAAGAGTATGTGCAAGACTTTTGGAGGAAAGTCAAAGCGTTATGCAAAGCGGTAGTGGCACATGTGCGCAAGGCTTCGGTGGCGTCGACACACGCAAGGTCGCTGGACCTTCCGTAGGCAGCCCTCTGTTCCCAGCATACAAGTTATCACGGGAAGGGCAGTCAGGTTTATATTTACCTGAAAATACGTTGCACATGGCCTGAGTCAGCCCTTTCCACGACTGCTGTGACAACACCACAACTGCTTCCGCCAATAGAGAGCTTAGGGGTAATATAAGTATAGGAATTATTGTTTTCAGCTTTAGTATTAATTGTAGGTACTCATCGGTTGGACACAAGTTCCGCCGGAATAATAAATTAACAGATATCTAAGGATAAGTCCTTTTTATTCATATTTTACATATCATAGGCAGCTTGTCATACGCAGGAATAAACGCTCGTCCAAAAAAATGAGGAACATCGTTTTTTCTTAAAAGGCTTTTTGAATTTGTAAGTGTTTTCAAAAAAACTTCCTTGAAACGTTTCCTATTCAAATAGGTAATAAAAACATCATTTCTGATTTAGAGATTGCCGAATGGACATCATCGCATTTTCAAGGTTCTACAACAACTTGTAAGCCCATTTTTCGCTAAACAAAAAAAAAATTAAGACCAAATAAATAAATTTCCTTCCATCAAGTGCTGCTACACCTTTTGTAGTGCCCTCGGCTACCGTATACTCACCAGATATTCGTTTGTTTGTCTCTTTGTGGCATTCATATGATTTTATCACATTTCTTTGTATATTGGTGGTGTGCAATCACCGGAAGTACACCAAATATGAGAAGTTGCATGGCTCAACAAACTTGTGCTTCAACTTTTCTTTGTTTTCGTTTGCTTAGGTTTTTTGTTGCCTCACCATTTCATTTGCTTTGTTACGTGAATTGCTTTTTTTGTTTTTGTTCGCTTCCAGCCCGGCGCCATTGTTGCACACTTGCCTTTTCCAGCAGCAGGTTACTCGTTTCGTTTGCTTTCTATTGCTGTAAATTGTTGTTTTCTAACTTGGCCCAGCAACACCAAAAATGCATATTTACGCTCATTCTAGTGTATTCCCAAGTTACAAACTCATGTTGAGTCAGGTATGCACATGTCTTTATACGCCCATGTGTAGACACTTTTGTTATTCTTTTCATATTTTATTTGCTTTCGCTTTCTTGTTGTTTTTTCTAGGCGACTGCTTTGTTATCTTAAGTGTTGCTTCGCCTAAAGGCATGTCATTGTACTTCCTTGCATTCATTTTTTTTTTTTCACTTCAAAACAGTTATTGTTGATACAACCCATATGTGCGTATCCAAAAAAAAGCATCCCTATAGGGAAAATACATAGTTCTTAACTGGTGCGCTTCGATTGTATACGACGCCACCACTACCACGTGCTCAATCTCTATAAGATGCAATCAACTGGCGAAATAAATATTTTTTATAGTTTCGAGCTAGTTAAATATTCTAAAGTTAAGACCTGGTACCTTGATATTTACTATTTAGTTGGTTCCGAGTCAGTCCAAAATTTTAGATAGTGAATCTATAAAGAGTTCGCCACGTATTACGATAGTTCTGGATCACTCCTTGAATATATAGATTTGAACCAGTGCTTTTGGACTCCCTTGTTCTATAGTTTCGAAATCGCAGCAGTACTAGCTTTTAAAAAATTCAGAGTGAAATTCCGTCACTTCATATATAGAATTTACCACGCCCTTCTTTTTTTTATACCCCACATTTTCCGAAGGTGCTAAAAACTATCCTCATGCAACTGCTTTCCCCACTTGGGTTCACTTCGTCACACGGCCCCACACTCTAGCGACTAATCTCATTTGATTCTTCACAGAAATTCAACTTTTTAGCATGAATACTTGCGTAAATATTTACATTGAAAAATCTAATTCATATGGGAGGCTCCACGCCCTATTTTCCTATACTTCATGTGTTCTTTAAGGTGATAGAGATTAACCGCATACAATTCCCTTCCGAGGATTATTGTTTCAACGTAAATGCCTTAATAGTTATTAACATTTAAAAATAACATTTCTGGGGGAGGTGCTTCCCTTTTCCCTCGCCGCCCATTTCTCGCTTCTACATCCTCTAAAAAACACAATCTTTAAAGTCGATAGCAAATTTCATGGAAATCGGTTCAGTAGTTTCAAGTTCAATTAGCATTTCATTTCATAAATTCCAAAAAAAAATTTTTTAATAATACAATTCAAAATGTGTTGTACTGGTTTTGAGTCAGTGCAAGCTTGATTACTGTCAAAATTGTACTTACATGGCACCCGAGATCTAGTTCTGAACCAGAAATTGTTTTTACTAGCTACTGAGTTTCCTGCAGGGATATTAGCATATGTGTGTTTGCAAAAGTTGTCTGCCTCGAGGTGCAGCTATGAAAACGTGAATGTGAATGTCATGAGTATGTCTTTAATAAAGCAAAAATTAGCATTTGTTTCCAAAACAAAACTTTCGAAAATATTAACTGTGCTAACTAAAGATTATACTTTCTTTCTTAATTTCTCCTGAGAATAACGCCTTTGTTTTATTCGCTAAATCATCTCCGCCAAAAGTGTAAGCGAAAAACTTTTCTGGTTTTGTAAGAATTAGGTTTTTTGTATGGGTTGGGAATAGTCAGCATCCTTTCCTAAGCCGCCTAGGAGATTTTTTCCGTTGCGTTTCAAAGCATGATGGTAATAACTTTTTGTCCATAACAGACAAAATTGGAAATACAAAAGTTAGTGAAGTCATCCTTCACCCATTTTTCCATCTAAATCAAATTCGGGTGTGTTCTAAGGCGAAGCTTTCTTGAAAATTCCCTCTACAGCTCCTCGTTAAACTTTCGTTCCATAGTCGCCGTTGGCATTACGGGGAGAACCATGCATCTTCTGGACAATTTTTCTTCTTTCGACACTGTCAATGATTCCGAGCCACACGCTAGATCAGGTATGATGAGCTGAAAAGGGAGAAGGTATATTGATAAAGTCACTCGAATGATCAGAACAGTATCCGCGTTATCCGGCGAGAATCAGAGTTGGTTGCTAGCAGCTTTCTTATGCAAGGCCTTGGTCCGCATATGTTCCCCATTATGCCACTTAGACTTGCTATAGTGGGATCAGCCTTCTGAATTTGCTGTCTAGCCCCCCCCTCAGCGTTTCTATTTGTTGATCCCCAACAGTCATGTTGATGATCGTGGGAATCCGTCTCATGATCTCCGTCTTTGCTGTAGCCAGCTGGAGGCCGTGGTCGGGTATACATCTGTCTACGCTGCACTTCACTTGATTTAGCTTGAGCTGACCTTGCACCTTATATGAAATTCGAAATATTGCTTTACATTTGTAACACTTACTGTTGATGTTTGAAAGTGTCTACAAATTAATAACTAAGTAAATAAATAAATATATAGTATATTAACCCAAACATATATATTTGCATTTAAGTTCCGGGCTAAACTTTGTGTTTGCAGATGGTATTTTGGGTTTTTGTAGTACGTATTTAATTTTCTACTTTTTAACTTTATATAACAGGTACTTTCTGCTTATGAAAAGTGAATTATAATTATTTGTACAAGGGCGTTAATTAATATATAAATATGTAAATAAATGCGTGTAACATGTACATATTTACCTGTTTACCACATGTTATGTACATATGTGCTTTATGTATTATCATTGGGTTTTTCACTTAGCTTGGAAACCATTTTTTTTCAAACATTTCGCAATGAAAATGGAATAAATTTTCATTGCGCAGTGTGGGTATAATTGCATTGAACGACTGCACCAACAAAATTATACAACTTCGGGAGCAATACAAGTTCGAAACTAATTAAAAATAAAATTAAAGTAAAGCTAAAGAAGTTATACACAGTGGTTCACAATATTATTTTACACTCGAAGATGATTCAGAAAAATTTTATAATTTATTCTCTTATCTAAAGACTACGATGAACTTAAAGAAGTAGCTATGATTTTACGAAAAGAAGTTTGGCTTTATTCGTCTTGATGTAAGTTTTCGGACTCGCCTCGACTTCGAGGTTCTATTCCAATGTTCTTTCGAATAGCACTGTAGAGAATATAAGTTTTCGATCCCTTGGCTTTATTTCAAGAATGTCAGTCCTGACTCTGAGTTGGAGTTTCACGTGTCTGTCGATTCCAGCGAGAACGCATTTGCAGTAGTTAATTGGGTCGTCCAATGTACATTAACAGGAAGTAAAACAAAAGTAGTGCCTTTAAAAATGCCGTGGATTTCACGACTCGAACTGCAAGTCACTGTTATTAGAGTAAGGCTGTCCGCTGGTGTGGTCAACGCCCATACTTTAACTATCAAAAGAAGGACTCTTTGGACTTACTCTCGTGCAGAACTTTCCTGGATTTGCTCCGATCACAGGCGATACTCTCATTTTGTGGCGTTTAGTGCTAGTGAAATATTAAAGTTGACTGAAGCATGAAAACTGCCTATAGGTCCCTGATATCTCGAATCAAAGTCGTTGGTTTAATGGACCCGAATTCTTTAAATGCAACTCGAATTACTGGCCGAGTAATGTTCTAAGCGCAGAACCAACTGAAGAAGATGCACCATTGGGGATGCTTGTATGATTTTCAAGATGGACCCGCCTGGTACGTACTACCGCTACCGTATTATTAGTTACCCCATATGGAAATCGTACCGACGAGGTGGCCCAGGTCTGCACAGTTTATTGGGGCAGGACTATTTCAGGCACCAAAGCCCTGCTTCGGAAGGAGGGCCAACTAGACGTATATCTCTCTTGGCGACTGAAAGGAAGGGCAATAGTAAAAGGGCGGCAAGCTCTAATTATCCTAACGAGAAATCATAATACCACTAGATGAATAGTATTCGATTAACTCTGAGACGATTGTTAATGAGATACTCCAGGTATTTTGGATTCCTAGACTCGGCGTTATACCTCTTCTAACGGAATTCCAAGGAAACGAGCAGTTTCAACTGGGTTGGACCAGAATGATATTGCTATTAGAACAGTTCGTTCAATTGAACAAGTACAAAGATTTTTGGTATAACCACATGGAGGGAAAGTATTTGGTATGATGGGAATGACACCATATACGCTGTCTATAAGAACACTTCCTTTCAAACAAGGAAGCGTCAGCAATATCTTCAGCGTGCTTACGCCGGCCACCGAGGAGCCTAAAACAATTTGTGTAGTAGGAGCGAAATGTTTCCGTCTTCGGGCTACCGATTAATAAAACTGAGGATAATTGTATACGAACTTAACAAGAAGTGAAATAAATTAAATGCATGCTCTTTTATGCCACGCTTCTTTCCCCATTGTTCCAATAAATAGCCCTCAGTCCTGAGGAGGATATTTTTTTTTTTGATTATAGCAATTTTATGCGGAAAAAGGTAGACCGAGAGGTAAATTCTCGCAACCAAATGAACGAACTAAAATGTTGCTGTTAACTGTAGCATCCCAGATAAACATCATTAAAATAATTGTAGGCATTAAAAATGTATTGCTTAAAAGTGCGTGAGTGGTAAATTGTAAATATTTGGACAGAGGTGTGATTGTTTTGTTGTCGTAAACCAGAGCGAGGGCAGACTCAAAATGAAACCACATTCCTACATTTATTCACGCACTCAATCAAGCAGCATGAATTACGACGATTGCTTAAACCACATATTCTCGTTGTTAAAATGCAATAAATTGAGATCAAATGAAATTGAAAAATTAAATCATTGCCCTCATAAGAGATAAGAGCGTAAGTGAGATAAAAAGCCAAGGTAATTGATTTATACAACTGTTGGTATGATGAATGCTTTGGTGTAGGTAAGTGTATGCAGTTAAACAAATAAAGCTTTGCATAGTTTTGTGTGAGAATCCTTTAACCCTGCAGCGAATTTGGATAGGCTTGTCTCTTTTGTACTAGCCACTGTACTAGTTCCGAATGTTGTGTATGCTCAAGGTAGAGGCAAATAGATAAAGCGTAGAATAACCAATAATAGGGGTCATATGCGTTGAGAATGTTAACTCAAATTTTTATAGAGATTTAAGCAGTAGAAGCAAAGTTATAGCGTTTTGCATCCCTTACGAAATCGGGGCGTGTACTTTAAACTTTACGCGTGTACTTTGAAACGCGATTATCTCGAAATCATGTTTTTCCGAAAACGTCGTTGCGGTGACATGGATTGCCGAAAGAGTTTTCAACCGATTTCAATTTTTTTTTTTGTGTCAAATTGTTCGTAATTTATTTGCCGGGTCCTTGAACGATTTTATTTTATCGTTTAAGTTTCCATATCAATGTTATGAATTTTTCAATACATTTCATCAGGAAAATTTTTTTTTGCAGGAAATTTTTTTTTTTCATTTCAACTAATCGTTCAAGGACACTACAAGTCCCCATACTAGCGAAATTTGTTGAGCTGATGGACTGGAATCTTAGTCACGGCAAGCCTCTTTGAAAAAAACGCGTTTTGCGTAAAATGTAATATCTTTGACAATTATTAGTATTTTTTTATGTTCTTGAGCGGATTTTGCAAATAAGGTATTGTACTACGCAATACGTGTAACAAGTATTCAATAAAAATATGGATACATACCTGTACAGAAAATCCAAATTTTCCCCATTTTCCCACACCTCAACATATATAACCCCTTAAAATATTGCTCAACTATTTATTGCAATATATTAGGGGGGCGCGGTAACGCTAAGCCGATAAATTGTTTGATACTGCAAACCATTGGAAGAATTTATGCTGGAAAATTTGAAATTCGCTGAGAAAGTAAACAAAATTTATCGCTAACACATCCCAAAAGGATTTATATAAGGTTTATCTCTAACACCTTACGGAAAATCTGGAGTATGGGAAAGGGGGCGTGGCACGACCCATACAAATGGGAATTTTTAATGTGAATAACTATGGAAGCATATATGATAGAACAATAAAACTGCGTTAAGGTTTAACATAAAATGAATAAATTGTTAGGTCAAAAGGAGTGTGATGTTTTTTATACAATTTCATCATCTTGGCAGAAGATTTTTTCCAGTCTCAAATGGTATTTGTATGGATATTGTTAGACTTTTTGTTTTATTCATGTTTTTTTGATTGTATCAAAATAATGATTAAACTCGTCCTCACCTATTAAAAGTTCTGAGAAGCAGCGAAGCATGGACGGTACTTAGTATAAATTTAATAACTAAAACTATTCAATCATTATCACCACCACCAACTATTATTATTAGAGCCTCTATCACTCTCCCTCAAGAGCTTTATATGATTTGCCCTCCCTGCACTTAATACATCTTCTTCTACCTCCTTTCTCCCTCTTTATAACAACTTTGTTTTTGTGTCACCCTCACAGACATTTCTCTAAATCTCCCTTTCATCCTAGTTCTGTTCCAGTGAAATATTAAACTTAATTAAATTTCAATAAATAAGTATGTACTTATGTTGAGGACTTCTTTATGTCTATACCTCACTTCACCTGCCAACAGATATTTAACTTAGGAATTGTTCAAGATACTCAGTTTTCACTTTCCTAATTACATTTCAATCTTACCTCCTATCAAATTGAGGTTTTAGAATTCAATTTTGTGTACCATGCATTGAGACTTTCCACAGGCATAAATAGAAGGATGGGTTAGTATGTACCTGTCCGCTTTCTTAATTAAATAAACGAAAACCCTAAAACACAACCGACAAGTGGAATCGCAAACGGACAACAGCTGTGACAGCTCTACTTAAAAGGCCAAGTGCACCCAACAGTCAAAAATTGATTCTTAGCATGGAGTGTAAAATACGAGCTATTTATTAAAAAAAGGCTAAAAATCGATTAAAAACAATGAGGACGGTATGCTTGAAGACTGGTGAAAACAAATTTTATATGAATTAGAGGTAGGTTGAAAGAGGTTAATAGATTTACAGTTGTTTGGCTATGGTCAGCAACCCTATTTGTGTCAATCCTTATCTCGCCTGGTTAGTCAATACATAAATGTAACTTGACGAGGGTTACCAATCATTTTAATCTATAAATCTTTGTTAAAAATTGAAATACAAAATGAAAAAAGACTTGTTTAAATCTAATCGAATAATAAATGTATCGCGAGCCCAACTTGGTACACTAATTTTGATGCGATGGATAGAAATACGAGAAGAACAAGAAATAGACCTAAAAAATAATTGAGGGCAATCAGTCCTGTCGGTCTTTTGTCTGTTCGGACGTACATCAAGCCCCGTGTATTGAGATATCTGCGGGAAAATTGGGATATGTGTTATCACAAGAAGAGCAAATCAACCCATCGTAGCAAAGAGCTCTCAAACAGCTATTATAAGAAAAGGTTCAATATTCGCAATCTTGATATCGGACACCTTTTAGCACCTTTATATCCGATTATTCAGTATATGAATTTTGAAGGTACAAGTATAGGGTGCATACTGGAACGATTTTCCGAAGCTAGATTCTGTATGGTGGAGGGTTTCCGTGTTTTTTTTTTTTGTTCTTGTCCCTGAAGTGTTCTCGAAATCTGATATTTATTATCCGTCTTATTTTTCTTACGAATACGTAGGTAACTTTATATATTCCGTGTCTGTTAAACGGGTCCTCATAGTTAGTATCTACTCTTAGTTTTTGCCCTATGGTGTTGGTTGTTTTGAATGATGTGCTGATGTTATGCTTCTTGCCGAGCTATTTCAATTTATACGTCTTTTCCCAGTGTATATCATGGTCGACCAAATCTGGCAGAGTTAGGGGAGAGCCGGATTGAAAGTACCCTGCAAAAAACTGGCGACTGATCTATAAAGAGAGTAAGCCGCGATCAGTACTTTTCAACGGTATTCCGCTACAACTGATAGCAACTATTTCGTTAGTTGGGATAGGTCGATTTAAATTTATGTAGCCTTCTTATAGGTGTTGAAAGTAACCTTATGTGACCGCACTTGTTTCTTCATAAAACAGCGCAATCAGCCTCTTCATACGACATGCTCAAACAAAAGGGCTCAGTTCAACCCATACAAAACTCACACTGACCCTTTGCGACTCATCCTGGATTCCACTTAAACTAATCAGGGTAGTCAGTCCTCGAAGGTGCAAGGTGCAAGGTGCACTGTGCTGTAATTTTAGTTATTCTCTATATATCTGAAATGCGTCGATATAGATCTAAGAAACTAACTTATACCCGTGGGTTTCACCCCGCGCTTCTATAAAAATAATTCCAGTGGTATGGGAGATGCCACGCCTCCTTTTTCGGTATCCCCAGTTTTTTTGGAGGTGGTAGGTATTCATCTCATATAACCCCTTCCCAAATTTCATTGGTCTAGCCTAAATACTTCCAGAGATATGGACAATAAAAAATTCCAGTTGTATGGGAGGTGCCACGCCCCCTTTTTCGTTGTCCGCAGTTTTTCTGGATGTGGTAAGGATTAATGTCATATAACCCCTCACCAAATTTCAGTAGTCTAACGAAAATACTTCCAGAAATACGGACTGTCAAAAATTCTATTTGTATGAAAGGTGCCACGCCCCCTATATATATCAAAATATTTTTTAGCCTATGACCATCCCGGTAAGGTAGCCAGTTCTTGTTTCAAATTTGGTTGCGATCGGCTTATACGTTTAGGACGCAAGTCGATCTATAGATACATATATATATATAACTATATACATACATAATTTGAATTTTATATAAATAGATTGGCATACCTGCCTCAGAAATATGTTAACCCTATACCACGCAGGGATATAGATGATCTTGCTCTTACACTACTTCGTGACCGGTCCCGAAGAATCTAGCCAGTCATTCATGTTTTGCAATAACTGACTACAGCTACAAAATACGAATTGAGAAAAACCCGCATACTTTGCTTCTGTAACGTGTTGAGGACCTTTGCTTTGTTCCACTAAACTATGTCTACGTCTGCTAATCACTGAATCAACTTGTTTACTAACCGACGCCCTCTTTTAGCAATCATCACGAATAATATTGTTCCCGAATACTGCGGGAGACGATGGTGTCATCATCCATGTTTATTTTTTTACATTTCTTTGTTTACATTTCTACGCAATCCAAAGTAGCATTTGTTGAAACGATTTTCCTCTGAATTCATCATTTGCAGCATTAGCGCGCTAACAAAAACTTCGATGACAGCAAGTAATTCGTCCAATCTAAAGCACTGATTTATTTTAGCTTTGTTCACTAATTGAAAAAAGGGGGAAATGCACACAAGGATATCAAGGCCGTGCTTTTCTTCGAACTCGTGGCATGCTGGTTTTAATTTAATCAACAAATTGGTCGAACTCACATGTTTTTAGCTCAAGGCAGTTGAGTTTTTGCTGAAAAGTTTTTCTATGGAAGAAAAAGACTCTGAGTTTTGATGACCACTGCCAAAGGGGCGGAACCGTTTCTTGTTGTATCCTGTGCCGGTACTTGAATCTCTGACCTTCGTTATCGCACACTACCACTACACCAAGACGGCCCCCTCAACTGCCCTAAAGCTTTTAAAATATTTCAACAGATACTTCCCAACATTATTTCTCAGTTGCCAGCAGAAATAGCAAAACAAAATAACACTCACTTGCACAAAACAAGTACCACAGAACGACACAAAAAAAGAAAAAAATTTGCAGCACCATTTAATGATTTACACTAATGCATTTTTAAGCGCAGCACACTTGACTTGCAAATTATCTTAAGCCAAGCCAAACGCCAGTAGTATTAAGAAGGCACCGCTTGCCATTAAAATAAAGGAAATAGAGAAAACAACAAAAAAAAGTGCCAAACCACCACCTTAGAAAATCTAGCATTCTGTAAGGGACAAAAATGCTTGTGTTGGCAACACTGAGTGAATAATGCGCAAATGGCAAGTAGAGGAAGCCTGTAGCTTACAGCGTGCTAAGTGGACATAAATCAAAGCTAACGGATAGTTAGAATAGAGTGCAGCATGGATTATGCAATATTTTGCTGTTACTGATACTTTACTGTTATTCATTCATCTTAAACATAATTCATGAACATACATGCACACATTCTCAATCTTATCGCAAACTGCATTTACATCAGATCTAGCAAAGGTGACCCTTCGGTGCATAATAAGACCTCCTTGCATAAAAAATATGCTTCCACATTCCCTTACTATGTTTGTTTATACATATGTTTGTAAGTAGGTGTTAAGCTTTATACCAAGCTGCGCCAAGCGTGTACTTTGCTTGCCCAACAGACAATTTAAATTGCTCAGAGAGTTGCGTTATTAATCTCAACTGAGGTATACCTCTATTTGTTGCTATTTTTTTTTAAAAGCTGTCTGTCAACTGATCAAAAACTCTACAACAGATTTATCATGCCATTGTCGTCGGCACGATATCGCTATATTGAAGTGAGCACCCATAGTTAAGCAATTAAAGCCTGACGTCGCGAAGTAGCTCCCGAAAATGCTCTCTGACAACAATCTTTCACCTAACTATGTAAACGAGATGTGGGAAAAACTGATGATGAGTCATATTGCAAATGAGTGAGCGTTATCGTCACGCCATGAAACACAAGAAGGGCGTCCATTGAGGAAATATGAACGTAATTTCGAAAGACGTGAGTGTTACGTGCATATCTGAGCTGGGATACCAAAGATCCCTTGGATGATGGCAAGCTTCAATACCAGGCGATTTCTTGCAGGGATCCTTGGTAACTGACATACAGACTATACATAACGTATGACGGAAACACTTGGCCCATATCTGAATTGTAATGAATATTATGAATCCGATACCCTTCTCACTGTCTATGGAAAAAGCCCAAAATCACCCGGCTATGACGAACTAATCATGGCAGCATCCCGTCTCAAAACTAATAAAGTGAAGAAAAAGGAGAACTGGACTAATGGGAGCACCGTTAAACGAAAATGCGAAGACTTGTCGAGATCATGCATCAACTCTATGCAAAGTATGGTAGGACGAGCGAGTGCTTCCAGATTGGCATTTAAGTGCGTTCTGCTCTATCCACGAGAATTTCGACTATGCAAACCGCCCTTACTACAGCGAATTCAGTCTCCTTAGGACTTTTATTATACATGTCCTGATGATACATATCTCATCATTCATAGCATGATGAATGGCAGCATGTATGGTTTGAACGTGTGCCTTAAACTTCGGTGGTTTTAAAGTAGTCACCTTAAATATAGAAAATATCGAATATTAAAACATCATCAGAAAAAAAGTTTCGGGTTCCGTAAAGTAAGATTTTCCGAATACTCCTGAGAATTGAAGTGTATGTGTGAGTTATGCTTCCACAATTTGTTAATTATGATCAAAATTTTTGTTTTGAAAATTTTCGAAATGACCGTGGCAGTACATTTTTTTAATATTCCTATAATTATTGGTATGCAAATATCTCTTGGCTTGGTATGAACCGTCCAGCGAACTTACGCTTGACAAAATGTAAAGTGTATATGAGTAAGTGGTTGTTGTTGTTTTTGATGTTGGTTTTATGTATATCTCTGTTATAAGTGAGATATGGCACGCATACTAAGTGTAGAGAAATCCTTGGTTGACTGCTTGCTGATATGCGACGGTCTTCTTTATTTGGCCTGGTGTTTGTTTGCATTTTATTATTCAGCAGTTGTGCGTAAACACGATCCGCAAACAGCGGAGCAGCATGCGTTAATGACAAACAAGCTCGGGTATTTCATACATTCCTGTTCAGGCTATACATCTCCCTCACCCCCCTTTCATGGATCTCAAACTCCATCAGAATAGTCTCGTTGTTGTTGTTGTTGTGGTAATGACAAAAAGACTCCCTGAAAGTTTTGAGGAGTGTTGTCGAATTAATGTTCCTTGGCCGGATTTGAGCCCGGTATGCTCCGTTACTCTCTGCCCGACTGTCGTGGTAGCGATTTATGACCTGTGAAACCTTCTAGGTCATGTCACCCCTCCTTCCGTAAGGAAGCATAAGATGGGTAATGTGAGGTGAAGGGCATCATATCCGTAGATCAACCATCGAGTTGCACGTCATTACCTTTGTGCATATTAGTCGCCTCTTACGACCGGTATGCCTACCTCGGGCATATTCTAAGCCCCTAACCCGCAGGGGGAACAATAGTGTCCGTTTACGCTTCTTCTTCCCCTTTATTCGTGGCCAACTTATTAAGCAGTTATGTTATTAAAAATAGCCACGTACCAAATCTAATTTCCAATTTTCTTAAATCGACTTAAGCGGTTTTTGCACTCTTCAATCATAAGCGTACCCGTTTATGTCGCTTTCCCCATCTAAATGCTCTTTTTTCATAATCATCTTCATCATCCTCTTCTTCTTAGCCTCCGTTTTTTTGTTTTATACCTTTCTATCACATAGGTTTAGTTTTAGTCTCCATCTTTATCAATATTTCCACTACAGTTTTTCCCAAATACTTCCTTGGCCTTCCATCTCTTTAGCCTCGATTACCCATTTGCCTCCCAATCTTCAAATCGATCTTCATTCCTGCCTTGATATCCTTCCCTATAGATAAAAACAAGATAAAATATCTAACAGTATTTCAAATATACTCTATAACATCAATTACATACCCTCTGCCAGAGTTTGAAGAAATTTTCAATGTGCTGACAAAACTTTTCTAAAGTTTTATTATAGTATAGATATGGGGATGGATAGACAGATTCAAAAAATCTAATTCGTAAACTTTTTGGTACGCCAATGTGTCTATGAACGGAATTGTTTTTTATTCAGCTGATATTTTCTGAGAAACGAAGTACGTTTTGCTACATATAAATCTACTTCAAGAGAAGTCCTTTCTACAGGTACGTAAATTGAAATAGGCATATCTTTTTTTTTTAAATTCG
The DNA here is from genome assembly GCA_949987695.1 of Merzomyia westermanni. NCBI lineage: Eukaryota > Metazoa > Arthropoda > Insecta > Diptera > Tephritidae > Merzomyia > Merzomyia westermanni. Next base: position 4,324,575 of record OX465290.1, on the reverse strand, counting down.
ATTTTGATAAAACAAAGTTTTTGAAACATCCAAGGTTACAGGCTATTCAGCAAAGAAAGCCCCATAAAAATTCTTTGTTTACTTTCCGAGATTTTTGAATTCAAGTAGACAGACAAAAATTCTAAAAGTGGTTTAGAGTAACTCTACAACATTTCCTACTACACCGTCAGTAATTTTTTCAAAGATATACTCAATGTGCCAACACGACTTTTCTAAAGTTTTATTAGAGTATAGATATACACAGTATTTACAAAATAAAAACTCGCGATTATGCATGTTAATATTGTGGTTAGTGTAAGATAAAAATTAAATAAAATAAAAGAAAAGAAAAGAAAAGAAAAGAAAAGAAAAGAAAAGAAAGGAAAAGAAAAGAAAAGAAAAGAAAAGAAAAGAAAAGAAAAGAAAAGAAAAGAAAAGAAAAGAAAAGAAAAGAAAAGAAAAGAAAAGAAAAGAAAAGAAAAGAAAAGAAAAGAAAAGAAAAGAAAAGAAAAGAAAAGAAAAGAATAGAAAAGAAAAGAAAAGAAAAGAAACGAAAAGAAAAGAAAAGAAAAGAAAAGAAAAGAAAAGAAAAGAAAAGAAAAGAAAAGAAAAGAAAAGAAAAGAAAAGGAAATAAAATAAAATAAAATAAAATAAAATAAAATAAAATAAAATAAAATTAAAAAAAATAAAATAAAATAAAATAAAATTCAAGTTTATGTCCAGGATACATATTTTTGCACATCAAACTTCCCGACTACTTGGTACTCACTGCGTTTTTTAACTTCACAACTAGTTATACAGGGTGGCTGATGAAAGCCGCTACCAAAAAAAAATTAAATAACTTTTTTTCTATTTAATGAATCTGGTTAATTTTTTTTTTATTTTGCAGACTGCATTAAATCTTTTTAAGACGTCTTTGAAGCGTTCGTGTTCTTTACCCTTTTGCCTGCCCCTTCCAACATTCCGTGCGCTTTACTTGCTATCAACGACTTTACATAAGTATGTATGTGTGTGTAGATGTTGCAAAAAATTATTTTCGTAAATTTACTGCATTCTCTCACGTTTCGTTTCTCGAGCATGTTTGTTTTTTTCTCCTTACTTTTATCCAGAAATTTCGCCATAATTCATTTGTGCTTTCAGACGGGCATTGGCTCTACCATTTACAAGTATGCTGGGCTGTGTACCTACCTTGCGGCTACTCAGCTCTTGTACAAACACAAATACAAGGCTATCTTTTATGTTTTAAATATGTTAAAAAATTTAAGCAGTCTAATATCCGCTTGGGTCAGTTGCGTTCCCAAAGTCGTTCAACAATGTTGCGCATGCCCTGTCTTCCACTTCTACGTATTTACCTTGTAAATTATGTGCTTTTTTGGCAAATACCTGTAAATATTATGTATACAGAAGTACGTGCCTACTGCAAAAGGAGCATAAAGCACTTTCGAGTAGATATAAATGGTCATTAACACATGCCATAGAACAATATTTTATTTTAAATTGCTTACACTGCTATATGAATATTTTATAAAAATTGTGTCTTAAAACTTCGAAGGAGCTACTCGGGTTAATTTTTAAATGTCAGACCTGTTAAATAATGATAACTAATTGTAAAATTTACAGGTTTGATTAATTATTTTTTTAAAAATCCATTTAATGATTGATTACAATTACTTTAACTTTTTAATGATTATTTTCCCATTAATTAAAAAAATCAGATTTTTCACGATTATTAAAGAAAATCAAAAATAATTTTAAAAAAATTTGTTTTGATTATTTTTGATTTTTTTTTTTGATTATTTTTTGAGTTCAAAATTTAAAATAATCAAAAAAAAAATCAAAACTAACCAAAACCCATCAAAACTTTTTTGATTACTTTTGATTTTGTTTTGATAATTTTAGATTTTTTTTTTTTTTTGGATTTTTCTGATCGTAATCAATTAATAATTACCTTTTATTGAAAAACAAATGAAATAAATAATTAACCGGTCTGGTATACTCCCTGTCAAAAATACTATTGGTTTAGGATGAATCCGTGATAATCTCTTTATATGGGTTGAAGTGATCCATTTCGTTTGAGCATGTCATATGCAGATATAAATTGTACACTTTTCTGCCTGAACGGGACTGATACCTTTGTTTCCCAAGGGGTGTAGTCTACTTTTAACACCCATAAGTAGGCATAGTTGGGATCAATTATAGCCTCCTATAAACGAAAGGTATTGATAGCGGATCACTCTCGGTGAAGATCAGCCGCACGATGCTTTGCAGGATTTATATATCTACTTCTCACCCAAAAACGTCTTACACGATTTGAATGAAATTTGAAATATGGATAGTGCGCTATATTCCATAAATTCGTCCTTAGGTTTATTCAATGGGGATGATTTCACAATGTGGCCATCTATTTTGAACTTTTCAAAAATTAGCTGATATTTCTAGGTAGGGTCATAATGAAATGCCATCCAGATCCTGTAGGCCTCCTGCCATTACCCCAAGTAACAAAAAAGCCGATTATGGCACTGGAGGTGGACACCTTTGAGATTTAAAAACCGGAGAAAGTTTAACAGATTCTTACCCCATTCAAATCCCGCAGGACGGGTATTGAAATCCCAATTAAAAAAACTGGGATTATGGCACGCCTGGGGAAATGTTATAATCACAATTGTTTTACTTGGCATTATGTCATTTCACATATTCTAGTTACATAAAAAACGGTTTCAGATAAACGGTATCTTAAAACCACAAAATCATAAAACACCTTCATATAAAAATTTTTCACCATGTACCTTTCACCTGCCAGCCGTTAATCTTTGTTCGCTGTATAAAACCAGCAAAGATTGTGATAATAGCTTAGAGTAGTATGCAACATTCCCTGATTTTGCTAGTACATTGCGCCAATAGAAAGTCTTTGAAAGTTGTTTCGAATGAGTGAAATTTGGGTTGCTGCTTTTATCTTGCTCCTAAATGAATTTCTTTCTTCTTGTTGTTAATATTTTTGAAATATTGTTCCCTCATTTCAGCCCAGTTTTTGTGTGCTTGCGCTCTTATTTCTTTTATTTGCTGTGCACCAACAATCCCGTTTGCATTGCCAATGGCTATCTGAGCTCACCCAAAAGGCAAAGCAGCAGGGCTTAAATGGCCATTTACAAACTCCCTTTCATCATACTCTATACACTTCTAGCCACCTGTAGCGATTGCATGCCCCGCAAGACTTATTCAATTGAATTAAATGGTGAAATTTCTGGAATTTTCTTTCTTTGTTATTCACGGGCCTTAAATTGAAGTTTTATGAACAATGAATACTCCACAGTTTTTTAATAATTTCCATAAGTTCTGCTAGAAAACTGGCAAGGGAAAAAAATTATTTCTTGCTTTAATGAGTCGTTTTTTTCCACTTCGTTCCGTTGGGCATTTTGATTGGAAAAGTAATGAACTATTTACAATGCATTATTTGCAATCGAATTTGTACTAGATTTCCGTAGACCTAGGGGCTTTATACTTAACACACAGCGCACTGCGGTCTCAACTTGGTTCTTTCATAGAAGATTTAGACCTCAATCATGCATTCATCCGGCCATATTCTGCCTAGAAGCTATGTATGCGCTTTACAAGTTACTCGCCGCCATGCTATTGCTATTTGCACCTCGTCATAGTCGGGTTGGGGAGCTTCAATTCCATCTTCTTCTTTTCTGAGGTCTTCGTTGAGTTTATTTGCTTTTCGACCCGCGAAAGTTTTTTTTAATATGTTTGTAATTGAAGCTGTTGCCACATTTTTGAGATAAATGCAACCGATTCAAAACAAAGTTCCGGTTACGGTTTTATCAACTGCTGCAGTTCCAGGCTTGTTTCGGTGTCTGAAATTTATTTCCGGTTTTCAATAAAGAGAAGAAATTTAAGAAAAAAAATATTTATTGGAAACGACTTGATACTATATTGTAAGCAGCGAAAAGAAGCCGATTATGAAATCAAAATCGGAAACCAAACCGAAAATAATAAGCTATAATTACCCTGAACCTAAACCGGAAATGCTTGTGCAAGCGCACCCGAACCGAAGCAAAAACTTACGCCGAAAGCAAAGCCGAACCTGGAACCGTAAGCACGCGGAACCCAAAAGGAAATTCAGACCAAAAACGAAATTCGAGCATGAAGGAAATATTAATCGGTGTGGCTAGTGTGCCACAGCTGAAATAATGGTCATATAAAATTTTTCTTTAATCTTGTTAAATCGTATTCAAATGTCCTTTTTGTATTATTTATATTGCAACTTAAATACACCAGAGAGCACCTGCCTATCACTTTGGGCATTATGTTATAATGCAATATTTAATAAGAAGCTATTCAGTGATGGGCATATTCTCGGAATAATAAACTAGTTTTCAATCAATTTGTGTCTAAGCCTCTTTACTGGAAAACAAGAATTCGACGCTTATACCATATATATTTTTCCAACGACACAAGATTCTTTATATTTTAAATATCCATTAGCATATTTAATTCTTAGACATGCAATCATCCAATTGGATACTCACATTGGGGAATTAAAGTGCAACTGCTCAAGCAAAAGAAAGTCAAAGGCAGGTGAGAAATAACATTTGTGCATATTTGTTTTATTATTAAAATACGTATGCTTATACAAACATAATACTGCACCTGCATATAATTATGTAAATACTTGTTTAAGTTGTTGTTGCCGCTGCTTGCAGTTTTTGTTATTTTTACACACCGGCGAACTGTAAATCTGTGCCAATGCACAAGTCTTCACGCACAAAATGTTTTTGTCAAAGAAAGGGTTTTCTGTACTCTCATATATTATTACATATGTACATACTCGTACACTGGCTTACAAAAGTATTTTTTATTCAAAGGAGAGTAGAAAAGCTTTGATTATTTCAGCTTTTTGCCAATTTATTCTATTACAAGTTTTAATATATAAAGGCTAATATAGTTAAAATTAATCATTGATTTTTTACATACAAAATTATTTTGGTTTTGATTATATTTTTGTATAAAGTAAATTAAAAAAAATACGGCGAATGACTGAGGGGCCTAAGCCCGGGATGAGCCCCTGTTAGAATGAAACGGGAGACCTGGTGACCGATGGAATTGATGTTGCCCAACCCGGCTAGAACGAGGTGCGAATAGCAATACCCCTATTGAAAAACTATGAACAGCTGGGGCAGATGGATCACCTGCTGAGCTATTCGAGCGCGGCGGCGAGAAGCTGGTAAGCGCATGAGTCAGCCTCTATGGCGAATACCGTCGGATGAATGCATACCTGAAGAATGGAGTCTAAGTTTTCTGTGGTCCATGTCCATATCAGCCTTTTGCTGATGGCATATAAGGAATTCAAGCGTATTGTGTGAGCAACTAAAGCCTGAAGTGACCGTAAAGATTGGGCCTAATGAGTGTGGCTTCAGACCTGGTAAATCTTAAAAGCTGGAAGATATCGTGCAAAATACTTTTGTTCGCCCCTGTACATACATATGTGCGCTTGTGCGTGAATGTGCAGCAATGCAGGAACCGTAAAAGAGTAAACAAAAGTGCAACGACGGAGCTAAATGGTACAGTGGCATGCATGTAGACGTCAGCATACTAACTTTTTAAAAACAAGTAAGTGAGCTCAAGCTCGGATAAAACGGAATATTATATACTCATGAAGTGTTCCGACATCAATCACTAAATTGGTACGATATCAATTAGAAAAGATTTTTCTCAATGGAATCTCATCTTGGCTTAGTACAGCGTTACTCAAATTTTCGTACGCCTTCCAAATCATATAATTTTCCAAAGGTTTCGAATTTCGCATTTGTTTCACTGATGAACTCTTCATTGACTCTTTTTCTTCGCCCTTTCCATTTTACTCGCCTACGTATATGAGTTATTGCAGTTTTTGTCCGCTCTCAGTACTTTAATTTAGCTATATCTGTTTAGCGAACACCTTTGAAAAGTATCTTAAATTTGAAACCTTATTAAAATAGTTACCCGGCCCACCTGCAACTGTTTCTAGCGCCGATCAGAACAGGAGACGGCCCAAAAGAACAAATTATTAAATCTAAATGCGATGCATAAACTCAGATTATCGAAAAGCTAGACAAACATGGATTAATATTTTGTGTTTCGTAACTCACTGTTTTCATCAGCCATTTTTAGATAGTTAAAACCAAATTACCAAAGCTTCAGTTAAAGGGTAGGAAATTCATAAAGTATTTGGCTATTTCGGATAGGGCCTAAAAAGATTTGGAGCAATGGCTTATTAAATATTTGCAAATAGAAAGGAAAACTTTGTCCAGCAATTGTGTATGAGTATCCAACTTCTCCCATTTTTGCATGATAACTCGTATTGCAATGTATCGGTATATTTGCAAATAACGATACTACGTTGATGTTCTGGACTTTTTCTCTCAGTAGGGATGAATTTCTAATATTGTGTTCTTCGGATAAAATGTTTTTTAAAATACTCCCAAGAAACTTTGATAGTTGTAGCATGATACATTTGTGAAGGAGCATATCGGTCTCAGTGGGGTGTTTGTATTTGCATTGTATTTTAGGCAGACCGTGTATTTGCAGCCGAGGATGCCAATTGATGTTCTTGTTTAGTTTCTAGTATATTTTGTTTATAAAGATCGTTTATAATGGTGTTGCTCCTCCTCAGTAATTTCTGTGTGGGATCGTTCCTTATAGTTGAAAATGTCTTTTTTGAAGGTAAAGCAAATTTGTTTCCGAGCGATAGTAACTAACGGGACTTTTAAGGAGCTTCAATGCTCGTCTTATTAATGAAATATTCTTCATTTAACCTCATGCCAAACTTGGTGATGTACAAGGTGGCGCAAAAGTAAGCTTCCGATGCTCAGCATATCAGTTGTGGCACGTGCAGTGTGTGCTGTTGCACCGTCTTGTTGGAACCACATGTTTTCCAATCCCAATTCATCAAGTTGCGGCAAAAAGAACTCGTTGATCATTGCTCTGTAGCGCTCACCATTCACAGTAACCGTTTGGCCCCGACCGATTATTGGTCAAATAAATAGTCAGCAATATTCCGCGTTCTGGATCAGTGCAGCGTAACATTGTTTATTAACGTGTGTTTCGCATGTGTTTACTACACAAATGTCAAAACAGAACTGACTTTAGGGGCCAATCGCAAAATTTATAGCATTTTCTGATAGGAGGATTACTTTTGCGCCACCCTGTACGTATCCGTGTTTGCTGCGATTTGCAAAAGTTCCTGTGGTTCCCTGAAATTTTCTCGTTATCTGCTTGTTGAAGTCTGTTTCGCAACGTATCCTCAATATGTTTGACGGGCGTTGTAATAATTTTAATTTTGATGTCAGATTTCTTGATTTCCAAGTTTAGTACTTTCAGAAGAAAGGTTTTTTCTGGCTTTACTAAGTCTCATCTGGTGGTATATAGTTTAAAGCAATGTAGTATAATTTTTGTCTTTCCCTGTGAATGTATTGGTGTGATGCCGTAATCCTTGCACCGAAATAGAAATTTGAGTCCTTCCCTTTGTTCTGTCAGTTTCTTTAAGTTCTTGTTGTGTTGTTTGATTAAGTTACATGTTTCATCGACGTATTTGTATTTAATGTGTTGATAAAATTTATTCATGTTTGTTGTTCGGAATATTACTAGTTTATATTCAATTTTGTTTGAGCAGTTTTTGAGTGATGCGCTCCCAAACATACAGACTGAAAAACAGTCAAAAAATCTAAAAAAAAAAATCTATTGGCTCAATAATGATCCCTCCCATAAATTGCAATGTACAGATCGATCTGCTAAAATTTTATTCTATATAGAGATTTAACGCTGCTAGCTCTGATATATAGAAGAAACTCTGTCTCTATTTTACTGCGATCGTGCCTTTATACCCAGTTTTATGCGAACAAATTTATATCGTCTTCAGTGAAAACCGCAAGTAGGTATAAACATATAAAAAAGTTGAGTTTTCTAACAAAAAAAGTCTGCACATGGAAGCAATCGTGACTGAAGTAAAAACACCTGGGGAATATTTACAACGTCGGTTCAAAGTGCGGGCAGCTGCCTGCTACAGGACACATAGTTGTGAAATTGTTGTTATGTATGTGAACATTTTTGTTGTATGTATTTTTTTATGCTTGTATGTATGCACATATTGCCTTCGCAGTAAGCTAGCTAGTGTTTTAACGAGTTTGTACTCAAAAAAAAACGAGAATGCCATCAGGTTGATGTTGTTTGTGGGATGAGCCATCAAATGCAAGTTTACACACGCATTTGGTTGCCATAACTTATTTCCTTACGTAACGAACTGATTAACGTAGCTATGTATGTTTATGTGCATACGAAAAGTCATTAGAATCAAAAAACTCAGTTGACCTCTGAAAATGCAGAAATAAAAGGGTAAGGGTGACTGGCATTTGGTTCTCTTTGCTATGCTTCTAACAAAAGAGTTTATAAGACGCAGGGCCCCCCGTGGCAGATGCAAATTCGAAAAAGTTTACTATTCATCTTTTCTGAGGACCAGACTGGTTCAACAAACTTCAACAACGTAAACTGCATAGCACCACAACCAGGCTAAAGGCCATATCAGATAAATGGTGGTATCAACCAAAAAATGCCGAATGTCAGAACTGTATGGGTTACGCTTGACATGTCAAAAGCCTCAAAGGTCAACCATACGCAACTCATTAACCACCTGGAAGATTTAACTCCTCCCCCTGTTTAAAGCGTTAGACCGCCAATTACCTGAGTGGTCGGCAAGCATCAGTGGAGCTTAGATTCGACAGATCAAAACCTCGTATAATTATCCAGGGGGTGCCACAAGGTGGTGTTCCTTCCTCGCTCTTGTTTAAGGTCTTTGTTAAGAAACAACTTAGGTTAACTATAGCATTACACAAATAATCTCTGGACACTGGTATTTAAAAAAAAAACATTTAGAATGGAAAGTTTCGAAAATCCGAGCTGGAAATTAACGACCAACAGCTTCGCTGAATAGATCCTGTTATCGACTCTCAGGCTCGAAAGCTGTAGCTGTCAATACTCGATTATGGCATCAGGGAAACGTTAAAGCCCCACTCAGTTGAGGTCCTTGGTGTTTCCAATTCTCTTGAATTGAGTTCCAGCGAATGATGATGATGAACTTACTCATTCACCAATGGCTTCCCATGATTTTCACAAATCTGTCACCCTATCATATTTGACGAAGTTGCATGCACCGCTCCTCTTTTTTTTTTATTTGTTTTGGTTTTTGTTTTGCTTACAACGCAACCGGGGTATTGCAACATTAATGACTTTATTTTGTTCGCGTGTTGCTGCTCGTTCATGGCTCTGCAGAAGCAAATTGTTTGTGTGGCATTGGCATGCGCGGCCACACGGTCACATTGCCACATTTGCAAATTTTAAATGTTTAAATTGTTAGCGAATATTGGCACGTGGGCCACACATAAACACAAACATATGTACATTAGTACATACCCAGCAGTTCAAGCAAATAGTTGTAACCTCCTTTAAAACTAATATGAACATTAAGCCAAAGCGCACCTTTTCAAGTTAATAATGATAAAATACGATTTTATAATGAGAAAGTCGAACTTAATAATGAGAACATGAACAAACTACTTATATAAAATAATTGTGTCACAAGTAGATTAAATGTTATATATCTAATTATCAACTTATTTTTCCTTAATATAAATTTGAAAAGGTGAAGTAAACAAACTGTCTTTTGTCCGCGTTACCATCCGGATAAATGTTAGTGGAAACTTTCCTTTTATTATAAAAAGAGCTTCTGCCACAAAAATTATACAATGATACCCTGTAGTGAAAGTAAATTTTTCCAATGTTTCGGAAACAAATGTATTAAAAAAATGGCACTTTCAAAAGGGTTATTTAGAGGTACACAAAAATATTTTGAAAAATGTTGAAATTTATAATTTTAAAAAAATTTTAATTTTTCAAAATCGTAAAAATTAAAGTTCGCCATTAAATTTTTGGCTCAAATTTTTTTTTTATTTTACCTCTGGAATATCTAAAGACATGCTAAAAAATGCTTTTTTGCTTTTTTATATATATGATTTTTTAAGTATTCATGAAACGAGCTGAAGGCCAAGAATAATACTTTTTCTCTTTTTAAATTTTGTTTTTTTAACTTTCTAATCGAGTTCAAATAGAAAATTTTTTTTTTTCGTGCTAGTGGAATGAATGTTGAAATTTTTTAAGTAAATTTTTGTTTCATTAATTGGATTCTACTTGATACATAAAAAATAATATAAAAAATTTCCCAAAATTCAGAGAAACATATTTTTTAAAATATAATAAACAACCTCCTGAAAATTTCAATACAACTTTACATATATCACCTTTTTTTATACAAAAGTTATAAATTTAATGGTAAACGTTAATTTTTACGATTTTTTAAACAGAGAAATATTAAAATTTGTTCCTTTTTATTATTGCTGCTTCCGACAGGGTACAAATATGAACTTTTCTGGAACGATTTTTCGTCATCCTTTATCAATTTTGGTTTGGCGAAAACCCGGTTTCGGCGTTGTGCCATCTTCAGTGTCTTTCTGAGTTCTTTCCCCCTTTGAAAGTGCCAAAGCTTTGTTTTTAATACGCTGGTTTCCAAAATATTGAACAACTAAACTCACAAAGCAAGAAACGAAGTTCTGGCAAAGAAAAAAATTTTAATTTTTTGGGATTAATTTTTTAACCTTAATAAAAAAAAATTTATTAAAAATTAATTTGCATAAATTCAAAAATTTTTCCTTTGGCAGAACTTCGTTTTATGATAAAATAAAACTCTACCAAATTCATTCAAATCGGAGGAGGGTCGATTTCCCCTATCTCACGATTTAATATCGAAAGACCCAACTGGTATTTTTAATATACGATGTCCTACGAAATTTCAGTTTCAGAAATATACCAGGCTCAAACTAGTTCAAAATAGACCCAAAAAAGCATATATTTGTTTGAGCTTTAATTGTAAAGGAAAACCAATTCAAATGCATCAGGTATGGTGGAACTTGGTACATACATATAAGAAAGATCACAGGTCACGTAAAATTTTAATAATAAGTGTTACTGTGATTTCCAACTCTGGGTACTCCGACTAGGTATTTTGAATGGAACTAGGAATTGTAATTATAAACTAATTTTTAGTCGACTAGTTTGGTTTTGCACCGCCAGCTTATTGCATCCAAGTGTATGTAAGTGGCATTTTTGTAATGTGGGCGTTGTGCGCCAAATGTTGCATGGTATTTGCTTTTTGCACCGAACAAAAACAAAAACAAAAACAAATCATATCAAATAGTATGCGTTGTGTTTCTCTGAGGTTTTTGCATGCACGGGGTATGAAGATTGCTCTGGTGCCTGTCGCATATGTTTTTTGTTGCTCTTTTGTCCTTTGCCAAGCAGCTCTTCTTGTTTTTGGTGTTGTAGCTACTGCTGTTTAATTAATTCACTTTGCGCAATTAGTTTTGATGTGTTGCACATTTAAATTAATTGCACCGCTTGGGTAATTGCCTGCCATTCAACACCGAAAGCACATACAAAACTGCCACTTTGCAATGCCCCGCAGCCCATAGACGAGCAACCATTTTGTTCCTCATATTTACTATGCTAAACTAGCAGTATTTGTTTTTCGTTTCTTATTGCAATTATTAAACGCACCCCACACGCTTCATTCACAGCAATCGCTGCCTTGAAGGAAGCAATTGGTAAATTCTGCTACATAATTTGTTGTTCTTTCCATTCCACATAAACATGTACAAACAGGTTTATTTACTTGGGATGCCAATATTACTGGACAAATTTCGTGACGCATTTCGGGATATTTCAAATTAAACACTTGCTCGAATCTATATTAAAGCTCACTTGGACATTCCATCTAGTATGGAAATGGTGGTGGTTAAAAGCGACGGAAGTACTTAATACCGCTTCAGAACTGTTAAGTCTTCTATCAACCATTGCTTCGCGCGACGCAATATTCTGCAGAAGATCGAAGATAGGAGAATTGGCACTATTCATCTCGTTGGCGCCTACAAATCAGCACTGGCCTTGACGTCACGTAACTGTACAAAATACAATATAAAACTGTGTCTATTTGGGAAAAAGTATTAAAACATAAAGAGGTCGTCGACTTTGGCAATGAATCTTTTGAGAAAATTAATACCAGATTCAGATGAAAGTGGAAGTGGAGGTCAAGCCCCAATCGATCTAATATCAGTTATGACTACTTTGCATGTCATCAGTCCAAAAGCGAAAGCTAAAATTTTGTTTTAGTTGACAATTTCTAGACTTGAGACGAAGCAATTTTATTGCACATGAAGAAATTAATGCTGTTCATGTTGTTGTTGTTGTTAACTGTACTTCCACATGCAGACCCAGTATTTATATAAGTTTGAGTTTAGCCTATCACAATATCTAGATGGGAGCTGTGGTGGTATGACTATAGTCTCTCTCGGAAGGGAACACTCCAGCCATATGGATGGATGTCAATTATTGGGTTTACAGGCCGAGGCCACCCGGTGTGGAGGTTATTTAGAGCCCGCCTGTGGCTATGCAGATCAAACGGCAAGGTAATTTGGTGCCGGATCTCTGCGTAGTACTTAAGGAGATGCTTCCTCATGTCCCTAGGTGGCGGATCTTCATCTACTAGGTTCGGTTTGGATGACAAGGTTCAGTAAATCCTCTATGCTTAACAGCTCCGCATGCGCTCCAACATTTTATCTCCTGATGAAAGTGAAACTCAGATGACATAAAAAGACATCCCGTGGCAGTTCTGATGGCACTATTTTGGCAGACTTGTAGACTCCAGATGTATCAGCAAGACTGCGCAACCACACCAAAGCAGCGTAATCAATAACCAGTCGGCCGATAGCCTTATATGTAGCACGCAAAGTTTCTTTATCTTCACCCAATTTCTGAAATCAAGTGACTTGAGGATCTTATTGCCGCTCTGTACCATTGAGGTTATTGCGGTGGCATGATTAGCGAAGGTGCGCCCGTTGTCAAACTTCACACCAATGATTTGCAGGTGGTTGACAGTAGGTGGAGTTACTCCAACTCTTGCCTCATCTGCGCATTCCACGTCGTGAAGAGAGACGCCGTCAGTTTAGTCGGAGACATGACCAAATTTCTCTCGATTAAGTAGCAAGAAAGGTCGTGAAAATAACTATTGATCCTTTTACAGAGTTCTTCAACCCTTTCCCGAAGCCATAACCTCACAGTCATCAGAACTAAAGAGACTCCCTTCGATAGAGGGGGACGTAAGTACCGTTGTGCATGGGTATAACCGATAAAAACTTTTGTAAAAAATTATTTCGCAACTTTTCTGTAAGAAAATAGCTGGCAATTGAACTTCTGTCTCTCACATTTTTTTGCCATCCCTAAACCGGGCTTGAACACTTCATAGGATTTACATATCTAACATGTGCTCTATAGCTACATCCGTGTGAGTGTGTTTGTGAACATTTCAAGCATTGCACTTGATTTAGCATTCATGGCAGCGGTGTAAATTATTTTGGGGGCAGACACGCACTGGCATCGGGAACTGCAACACTTCCAATGAGGCGAAAGCGCAGCAAGACAACATCAAACGAAGTACATCCCAGCGCAAATAGAAACGAAGGAGGCGAGGTGCATGACAAATAGCAACAGCTTAAGCTTCACCACTTGGAAATGCATGCATTCGCAACTCACTCCTTCAATTACCGAAAGCGTTGCTCTCGCCTGCCAACAAAAAACAAAAAAACAACAATCAACATTGCTTGCGTAAATTGTTTTGCTGTTTCTGGAATTCCCATGAGAGAGTTTCTTTACTCTTTCGCCTGAGCTTGCTGTCAGTTGGCTGTGCAAAAAAAACACGCGAAATCCAACAAAAAAGGCGAGTGGCGATAGGAGAATTGAAATCCTTTTGGGAAATTTCGCATTGATTTAATTTGAAGCGCGCATTCAACACTTTCATTAACAAAGAAGACGCGAAGCACTTTTCGACCTTATTTACGGTACAATTCAATGCGATGTGCAATGCATTGCACACTGGGGCTCGAATTTTCAAAAATACCTAGAGGACATTAAACTAGACGTTTGCGGGTTTTTAAAGTATTTGTACTGCAGTTACGGTTCGTGTAAATACTGTGATAAGTAGCATGCTCCCCAAAATATTTTATATCTATTTTTTTTAAAGAATTTTTAAAAAAATGTCCATCACGAAAATTTAATTTTTTATCAAAAATATACTTTCACATGCTATGAAATACTTGATTTTACTTTACAGGTCTGGCATATAGACAGGTTGATCCCAGTCCTGTTCTGTAATGATTACTCATCGTTGTTGTTGTTGTGGTAACCACAAAAACACTCCCCGAAGGTTTTAGGGAGTCTTGTCGAATTAACAGTCCTTGGCCGGATTTGAACCCGGTACGCTCCGGTACTCCCTTGCGGTACTGCCCGTAATGGCAACCGGTTTGTTTGATTATTTTTTGGAAACACTTTATTATTTTAAAAAACAATTAAAAAAAATGAATAAAATAAAAAATAATCAAAAGTGATCCAAAAATTTTCTTATTGATTGTTTTTGAATATTTTTGGTTATTGTTGCAAAACAAAAAAATTTTTGGTTACTTATGTTTTTTTTTTTATTTGTTTGGTTTGGTAGTCAATTAGTTAATGCGGGGTTTTGAAAACAACTATAAGAATTATTATTGATTGAAGCAGCCATCCAAACGATTGATTACTCAATTTTGATGGAAATTGAACAGATCTGGTTGGTTCAAAACTTAAACTAGGAACAAAGTTAGAAAATTCTGAATATGAAGCGTCCTCAAATTCTTTTAATTTGTTACACAGTGTAATTTGATTATACCAATAATTCACAAAAATTCTAATTAGCCAAATAACTGTAAAATTTGAGTGTTTTTGAACCAAACTAGCCTTTCGGCCCCGGTGTTCGTTGGTACATCAACTACAAAAAAAAATTGTCCCCATTTTTCACCATTAATTGTGGAAGTGGGAGGCATTTTTCAAAAGAATTGAAATGTTTTATTTGTAAGGCAGTTAAGATTATTATTTGCGAAGTTATAAGACAGTGAATTGGTGTCAAAGATAGCAGATACTATCGAAATATGTTGCCGCTCTATCAAATACTTGAATTCTACGGATCCTAAAGCAAATAGATGTCGACGTGGATTCGCCTTGGAAGGCACAGCAACTTTACGGCTATCTCCAATTATTCCCTGCTAGCCTTATATATATGGAAACAAGGAAGGATGGTAACTTTACTTATGATTGAAAAACCAACTAGCCGTGGTTGGTGTCTTGCCATATCCCAGGCAAAAAACACCGTTATTCTAACTAGCTACATCGGTAACTTGTCGGCCCTCAATGTCGCTTCCTAAAATATTGCCCTAACACAGCGCTTAGAAAGCAGCAGCTCTAACTTGAAAAGATTTCACCGAGGGACTGTTGTGGTGGCTTTGGACCTATGTAAACCTTCGGGACCCTTTCAGCAACTACGCCACACTCTTAAACGATACTGCGATTCCTCTCTCTTCTCTTTCCCTATGCTTTGTATGACTAAAATTCTCGTCAATACCAGAAGGACTTTCCAACTTTATTGTGGCATCTCTGATTGCAGTAGAGGTTGAACTTCCCAGGATATTGTAGAAGGTTAAGCTCTAAATTCTCCAAATTCAACCCTGACATTCCAAGTTCATTTTGTTTCCTTCTAAGTTACTAAAAGCAACTTGAAGAAGGAATTTCCTATTGCTCCATTAACCTTTCCAGCGACTTAAATCTCAAATTGTCAAAGCTAAGTTGTTGTGTTATTCCGAGACGCAGACAACTCGCAGGGGCGAAGTGTTGGTAAATCCTGCAACTCACTTTCATTTAGAACTATTTCTCGTTGAAATAAAAAAGGGAAAAAGCAAAATCCTAATTTGTCTGGCATTCCATTCATTTGGTGTCACAGCAGCTGATTGACGCTAACGCAGAAAAAACGTGGACGTAGCCCAGAACGTGTCAAGCGTCACAAAATCAAAAGCAAGTGTCCGATAATCGCGTTTTTCAAAGCGCTAAAAATTACATCAAAACAATTTTTTTTGCTGCTCACAAGCACCGTAAACTCTAGTCATTGCGTTGCTGTAAGACCGTTGTGCATGTAAAAGTAAAAGGCCTCGCACACGGCTTAGCCACAGAACAACTAGCAATTTGCAAGAGCAAAAAACAAGACTGCAAGCAAACACTGTCTTTAATCTGGGCTTTTGTTCAATTTTTTGTATTCGCGGCTCTTCAATTAACCATTTGGCGCGAAAGCAACCAACAATATTTCGCAGAAGCCAGTTTTGTTGCGTTTATTGTTGTTCTACACTTCGTTGAGCAGCGTACTAAGAAGCGACAGGTGTTTTTGGAGGATTTTACCGATGCCAACTAGATGCAGCGAACTGATTTTTAAAGCCAGATTTTGGCGCAAATTCCAAGAATTAAAACATATCTTTAATGAATTTAAGTGGGCGGGAAACAAAAAAAAAGCTATTCATTTCATTGCTCAAGGCCAGATTACTTTGAGTAGTCATTGCGAGCAGATCAGAGATTTTTGACATCAGGTCACGTAGACATTCTTTGTAGTAATTCTGCTATAATATCTAAAAAAGGTATACAAATTTCAATCAATCCAAATTAGCTTACGATGTATTGAATAATTACTTCTTTTTTTGTCTTTTTTCCAAGATATTTGTTGCTTGAAGAGTGGGCGTGGATGTGATCGTATTTCACTCCTTTTACATAGCAATCGGAGATGGGTATCAAGAAAACTGTGTTCAAAATTTCACTAAGATATCTCAATAGTTGCTCAAGCTATGCTGGGTATAAAAAGGAATTTAAAAAGTTCAGTAGATATGCTGTAAATGATTGATAACGAACATAAATATACGGTTGGAGGCGGCATGAAAAAGCCATTCAGACGTATAAATTATGTGAGAATTCAATTTATGCAAAATAGGAAATTTATTTATTTGACATCCAGAAACTCCCCTGCAATGAAATATCAAACTATATATACAACTATAAATTTCAATCCATACTAGTATACGACTACAATTTTCATAGTATCTGTTTAAGCGACATAAGCTGTCACTATTTCTTTCGTTTATTTCATTTGCATTGCACGATATTGTGTTTCGCAACTGGCTTATGAAATACTCTAAGGATATAGTTTATGTTTTGCAGTACGAAATCGGGGATTTTCACAACGAAAATTATGAAAAATTAAAATGATGTATTGATGAGTCCATTTTCTTATTTTAATCCCTGCTAGAGGTTTTGTTCCACATTTGGATTAGTATTCTTTTATCTTTTACGACCAGTATGATACTAGTATATTTCCACTATGTACAAACTAGTATTTCATGAGTAGTAGATGACTGGTATGTTCTGGTCCAAATCTGACAGTTGACATTTCGTAGAACATCGCCGTTTTAAAAATACCAGTTGCTTATATGGTGATGTGACTGTTGGTTGACTAGTTTGGCTTGGTGCATATACTAGTTGTAAAGTAGTTTGCAACTAGTTCGCTTGACTGCAGGGTAGTTATATTTACATTCACATATACTACATACATATGTGGTAATCTATGTAAAATTGACATTTCTCGTGAAACTATTCAAAAATGTTGCTTTGTCATATAGCTGATACTACCCAGTAAGCAATACGAATTAGCTTAAAGCACAGAGTTGTAATAAAACTTTATGAAAACTTAAAAAAAAATATTTTTCAAGCCTGTATTTACATATATCTCATTTCCAAGTTTCCTAATTTGAAACCGACCTTCGAGGTGCAACTATTTTTGGAGAAATTCCCTTTGAAACTGACAGTCGGCATTTTAATCTTTCACAAGATTTCATCTTTCTGGAGATGCACTGCAAGACTCCACCAAGTTCGCTAACCCAAAACTAAATTTCGTTCTATACTTTTCTTCCCTCACTTACTAATGGTATCGCTGGCATATTGCTCATATAGAGAGCAGAATAATAATAGAATGTATCAGCTTTCTAGGATCTGAAATCCTGTGTGATCTTTTTTTCCGCTGTTCACCTTAATTTCGGTACCTCGCAAAGCACTCACATCCTGCATGATGGAGCTATTTTAAGTGTAGCTTGTGATGCACTTTTTTAAAGAAAGCGGCCAGTTTTGAAGTCACTCAGCCTCTTCTTATTGGTAGACTTTGCATCCTGGATATTGCATTTCCATTCAGTTAATGGGGTCATGTACAGTCTTATTGACATGATATGACATGACGAAAAGTACGACTACTCTCTTCTCTCTACATCGCAGCAGCGTTTCCTTACCATACCTGGACAAAGAGTAACAAAACCATAAAGTTCTTATACCTTGTCCCATCCCTTCTCGTTCTGAGTTGGCTGTCATGCCAGAAATTCCAGTCACTGGTACCATATATGTTAAATTATAAGTCACCAACTGCATCAAATTGCCACTTTTCACTCAGAACTCTCCCCGAAGTTAGAACCTTCAAGATCAGTTTGCCCCTACTTAGCATATTGGAGAAGCTATGGCGATATAAAAAAGTTCATTGCGCTCAACAACCTCTCAAATAGTTTCAAACCTACTAAATAGTTCACAGCCTCTCGTTACACATAATACTTTCTAGGTAAGCGTTACTTTTACTCAAATAGTGAAGTGGGCGCTTGAAATTTCTTTCCCTTCCCATTGCTCGCTGTTCTACGTGCTATGCTACACTTATATATTTAAAGAAATTGCCAAATTTCACCATTTGCGCTCAATTTCGCTATTCCAAATTGCTCGCAGATATCTACAAATGAAAATTTGTATTTTATATTATGCGCACAAGATTTGGAACCTCCTTCGTCACAGCCACCATTGATGTATATCCTCCATCATCACAATCCTACATATAATGCCTCGCATAATGTTGCTCGTTCTGCGCGATTCGGTTTTCTTTGGCAAACACAAAACTGCTTTATCGATTTTCGTTGTATTTCGCGTGCTTGCACTAGAAAAATATTAAAATAGAAAAGAGAATATGAGATTGAAATTCAAATAAAGTTGAGCAGCGAGGCGAGTAAAGAAAATTCGTTAAAGCGTCCATGACGCGAAAAGTCCCATATTCATTTCATGCCACAGCGCGCTTTAAGACGCATGCATTTTGGGAGTGAATCGCTTGTATGTGGCTCTTTAATTTATTATTTCACATTCAGCTTGCATTCCACAATTTTATGATTTTTGGAATTCAATACGTTATGTTCCGTTTATGATGCTTTTGATTTCTAACTACTCGCATATACATATATAAGTACCTCCATATGTATATATTCCAAATGCATTCACAGAAAATATTTCGGTAATTGTTTCCTTTAGGAGACAACTGCTAAAACACGTCCAAAAATGTCGGGAGAGGTATCAAACAACGCGTTTTGACTTCGGTATCAACAATCCGAAAGCGGATTTTCAATTTTTTGCTTCAGCGAAAAGTTATTCGCAAAAAACCCAAAAATGACCCGGGTCCGATCCCAAATAGGGGGTTTGATATAAGGTATCTATGTGCAGAAATGAGAAATTAACCCTTGGCCGGTCCTACACCGCCTACGCGGTCCACAGCATTTCTGCGCAGAACACACTTTTTGCACTTTTCGATCCACCCTAATCTGTGATTACAACAACCACATGAAAATGACAGAAAATTTGCAACTTTGATGGCAAATATCTCTTCACTGAAACAAAAACTCGAAAATTCGCTTCCGGATTATTGTTACCGAGGTCAAAACGCGTCTTTTGATACCTTTCCCGATAATTTCCGACGTGTTTTAGCAGTTGTCTCCTAAAGGAAACAATTACCAATATTTCAATAGAAAGATAGTGCAATACCTGACTAGCAATGGTTGTGTGTCTCAGTCAAGAAATGAAACCGAAACAAACCCCGTTGCCACTATTATCTCACATCGTTAAGAAAATAATTGAGTCGGTTTCGGTTTTGTGATAAGGATCGAAGCCGGCTTGACGTATTGTTTTGTATGGCACCTGAAGAAGTATTTTATATGGTACCTCAATTTCTAACTGTACTAACATTTTCTATCAGCCAGCGAATATTTCCTATAGTGCAATACACTTCCGTATTATGTTGAATTCTATTCTGGATAAGTTATTCCAAGATTCAACGACAACAAAGTTCAACCCCGCTTCGCACCAAGTGGCGCTACGACTTCGATCCAATCCGAAAGTAGTAGTCTTCCCCTCTACCTAAATCTCTTATTTTTACTCTTTTTAACCTCTCTTCTGCCTATTTTTCTCTTCCTACTAGACTGACGCTTTTCTCTTCTTTTCTGCCTGTTGTATTTCTTCTTCCTCCCATGTATGTTTTCGCTCCTCCTATTCTATTGTCATATCTTTTTCTATCCCATTCTGATTACTTTTTTCATACTTTCTAAAATTCTTTTCCACTCGTATTTCCCCTGATATTCTTATTCCGATTTCTATTCATATGTATATTCCATTTTTAATTATATTCTCATTTATATTCTTGTTCTTATTCCCATTCCGGTCTCTTTTCTCATTCCTAATAATATACCTGTTCCTGTTCCCAATTAATTCTTATTCCTCTCCTATTCCTATACTTAGGTCTATTCCATTGCTGTTCATATTCATCTCAAGCAGAAGCTCATTCTCAACTCCTATTTTCATGTATTTTTCTTCATATTCCTATTCCCCTTTTATTTTCTATATTTGTGACGTTTATACCACATGTAGATAGCTGGTAAAAAAGGTGTTAATAAATGGGCTACTACGAGAAGGCTTGGAACCACTTAAAGATCCTGTATTTATTCGGGGGAAAGGGGAGTTTCGTTTAATATTGCAATCAAAATCTACGAAATAAATTTGTACAAATGAACTAAATGAAGTGTCCATTCTCTGTCACACGAATCTCTGATTTCCAAAATACTTATATTAAGCTCTATCAAACTAATATCCAATGTTTGCCTCCTTTAAGCTAAATTCATAAATTGTGCATTTGAAAATCTGTTTTTTTAGATAGCTTCCAAAAGCATGATAATTTAATTTTAAATTGATTAATATACCAACAAACGCAGGCATGTGAGTAGGCATATACTGTTCCATGTAGCACTCAGCAACATACATTAATTATTTATTATTATATATTTTTTGTTCATAGGTTAATATAATCGTATATATAAACACGCGAAATGAAGAAGTTTCGTCCCAAACTGTACATCTCAGTTATGGGAAATTATATATGCTCGATAGGTCTGCTCAAGCTGGGTTGGCATCTATGACTATAAACGAGCTCAAGGCCAAGAATACAAATTTCTAGAAAAACTATTGTTGTCCTTATTTTTTAATAATTTTAATTAATTATTAAAAGTTGTCGGTAAGTGTGTGTTGTTGTCGATAATAAAGGCACATAAACAATCCATCTTGACCAGCTACTAACTGCCAGATATCGGAGGGTTGTGCGTAGATATATAGATATGGTAAAGCGCATAGAAATAGGAGTTTAGCTGACAGAAAACCAGCTCTCCCTAATGGTTAGCAGAGCATGCAAAAATTTCTCTGATAAGAAAGCCTAGCAACTTCTGAAATGGATCCATAAGAACAGCTATGGCGGTTGTCTCTAACATTTTCTTTTTCTATTCTATCAAAAACTTTAGTAATTAATTAAAATTATTTAAAAAATAAAACCAATAACAATTTTCATAAAAATTATTATAATTGGCCTTCAGCTCGTTTATAATCATGTATGCTTGAAAAATGGAAGGGCCGTAAAAGCAACAATTTAATCGAATTGTTGGTACATAAAAAAATAAAATTTTTTAACTAATGAACTAAAAGCATTATTTTTTTTTTTAAATATGTATGTAAATGAAACTGTACAACCAATTAAAAATTAGTAAGAGACAGATATGAATCTAAAAAGCCTCCAATTAACTCCGAAAAGAATACAAAACGGATGTATATTGGAACAAGTTTCCGTCATCCCTCGTCAATTTTGGTTTGGAGACCAACCGATTTCGGCGATGTACCATTTTCAATGTCATCTGTCGAACGAAATTTGACAAGGGATAATAAAAAATGGATCCAATATACATCAGCTTTCCAACCTATCAGAAAATCAACAAAACAAAATGAATGAATACAAAACCATTACAATGGAGGAAAGTTGTTGAAAAAGCGTGAAAAAATCTCCAAAACAAGTTTAGAAAAACATTAATAAAAGGCTCCAATATAAGTACAGAAAGACTTCAAGGTTCACTCGAGGAATTCGCAGTCATTTTAGATTATTTTTAATGACTCCTTTAAGTGTGCCGGCGTAAAACGATATTTTGGTTTTTGAAAAAAGTTCATTTTGAGGAAAGTGCTCTGAGAAATCACGACTGATAGCTTCAGTTGATGTTATTGCATTAATTGTTTGTGGGTATCATTGAGGGACTCGCAATCTTGATACTACACACAGGGTTTTTAAAACTAAAACAAGTTATTGTTCACGTTGAGTTTATAAAGCGAAATTAAGGAGTAAGTAGGAGAGGAACAAAAGAATGGAGAAAAGAATAATATTTGAAATTTTAGAGACAACCTCACACTGTTTCATGCTGAAGAAATAAGAGAGAATATTTCTTTCGGTTTTACTTTTTTAACTGCATATAGAGTTTTACAACGAAATTTCTTTTAATTTCCATTGACATAACTCCAACAATGATTTTTAGCAAATAAAAGGGCCAAAATTTGATGATTTTTTTTTTTTTTTTTTTTTTTTTTTGTAAAACCCTATCAACTTAAACGAAAGCTTAAAGCTACATACAAAACTGCGCAAACGCATGTAGGTGTAAATCACAGAAGATATAAATGAAGTATTCAGTAGCTGTAATCGATCAATGCACAACGTGCACGATAACGCAAATTGCGTACTTGTTTCATCAAATCATCAGCATTTTCGTAGAAACGTTTAAAGGCTTTACAAATCACGAAATCTCCATCATTGTATCTTCTCAGTAGCCGCTCCATTTCGATTTCATGCTTAATCTTCTTAGCTGCCTCATTCAAGTAACCTCTTCTAATTTTAGAAAGTTTGGATTTATTCCTAAAACACATTTTAAAATTGATGTTATGTCGATTGCTGTTTAATTTTCGTGGCCTCTTTTGCTTGCGCTGAATTTTTATGCCACCAAGCCGTAGGCGTCGCTGTTTCTCCAAAGTTCGAGTCTCTGACTTTTGCAATACCCCATCAAGAGATTTTAGCAGCTTGGCTCTGTTTTCCTCATTTTCGTGCATCATGACTGGCTCTGGATTTGCTTTTCCTTTCAGCATGTAGATATTGGCAATGGTTTCGCTTAGATAGGAGCGCTGTGGCGAACTTTCTTTGTAGCTTGTCGTTGGTTTGTTAGATTCAATATGGTCAGCCATTCTTGTAGCAGGATTTGGTTTAGCCTTTTGTATTGATCAAGTTATGTTTACGCACGGTTGCTGGAAATGATTGAAGTGTGTCGAGTTGTTATGCAGCTTTATATAGCCAAATCTTGCAAGCAGGTAGATCTATAGACGTCTCTCAGTGGCAGGTAGGCATGCGTCGTACTAAACAGAGCGCGAAAACAACAGGCGCCTAAACAGTTCATATTTGCACATATATTCATACAAATGTGTAGCATACACAAAAATAATGAAAAAAAACTACAAACTCGTTAAGGAATCGTCGTGCACTTTCTGGGAAAATCAAAATATCCTTTCACAATTTTTAGTAGTCATGCAGAAAGTAAAAAATATTTGCAATACATTTACAGTGGAATGAAATGATGATATTTTATAAAACTACAGCTGCGACCTGAAAGTATATTAAATTGCTTTATAATAGGTATGTTTTTTATACGCATATACATCTAACTTTGCGATTAAAAAACGGCCATCGTACAGACAATAAATGTAAGGAAATATGTAGTATTTTAGGTTTACACAGTAAAAATGAATAGGTTTAGAAAATATAGAGAAAAATATTTTTTTTCCCAAAGTTTGGTTTGAAATTATAATCTATTATTTTAACTTATACCAGTATTATTCCATTACACCAATTTTTTGTTTTTAGTATTCGTGAAACGAGCTCCAGGCCAAGACTAATAATTTTTAACTTTTTAATTTTTATGGAAATTATTATTGTTTTTTTTTATTTTTTTAATAATCATTTTAATTAATTATTAAAAGTTGTTTTAATTGAATAGAGTAAGAAAAAATTTTTTTAGAGACAACCGCCAAAGCTTTTCTTATAGATCCATTTTCGAAGCTGCTAAGCTTCTTCATCAGAGGAATTTTGGCACGCATTGCCAACCATTAAGTTAACAATACGCTGGTAGTGATGTCATCTATACTCCTAATTCTATTCTTCTTCGGAGAATTAAATCACGGTAGTACTCAATTTCGACTTAATTCGACTTTGGCTTTTCCTGCTTGTTGACACAAATAGATAAAATTAAAAACCCAACTTTTGTAAGAGAAAAACAGTCAATTTACTGGGCCGATTTCTTTAATTCAAATAACCTAGCTGGGCATACTAAGGTGAAAATTAGTCAAAGAAAATATGTGTCCATAAAATGAGGTAAAAAATTTAAAAAGGCAAACCCGTTTGGAACAGGTTATGGACCCGGTTTCGGTTCAGTCCTTGATTTTAAACAATCCATTAAGCTCGTACTATAAGACGAATAATATTGCAACTTCATAGGAATGCATACATGGCCAGAGTCTCTTCAGGGTTAATGGTTCTTACTAATGGTAAATTAAGATCTATCTTGCAGAGGATATGAACTGAGTATTGAGTAAAGTGCCAAATTATCTTCCTTCAAAAATAGCATCCTCTTGATCATTTAATTGACTGATCTTGGCAAAGCGTTTTAGGTGGAAATATAGACAATTTCACTTTACATAATTATGCAACCAGGTTATATTAATTTATTTATGTAATAATATATAAGTATATTATTTTTAGTCATGTAGGTAAACAATTTGCAACTTGAATTCAAACAACATCATTTCAATGAAAAATTCCATTAAGTCCTTGACGAGTTTGAAGTGACATTTAATTGTTTCAAGGCAAACATCAGTTTTTTGGTTGTCTACTGCTTTTACGGGCTGCATGGGACGAAGCATGCTTACCTGCGGCTGCAAAGCGCCGATCAATCTACCTGCATCCAAGTTCTGGCTATATAACGCGGTGCATGTCCGTAAAAAACTTCAGTTATTACCAGCAATTGGGCATAAACACAACTAAATCAATCTACAACTATAGGGCTTACACTGCTTGAAGAATGGTTGAAAACACTGACTATAACAAATACGAGCAAAGCTCTAAAGGTAATCAAGCTACAGATGCACCATACCTAAACGAGAGCTCTCTACAGCGCTCCTATCTAAATGAAACCATTGCACATATATACATGCTGAAAGGAAAACCCAATCCAGTACCCATGGCAGAAAATGAGCTAAGCAGAATCAAGCTAAGGAACTTTCTTGATGCGGCATTGGACATACGTATGCCAGATAAGCCACCTTTGGAACGAGCGCGCCGCCAGCTTTTTCGTGGTGTACGAGATCATCGCAAGCAAAAGGGACCACGGAAGTCATACAACAATGGATATAACATCAATTTCAAAATACCTAAAAGAAATAAATCCATATTTTCTAGAATGCATCGAGGTTATTTAAATGAGGCAAGAACGAAAGTTCAGCATGAAATCGAAATGGAGCGGCTACTGCGAAGATACAATGATGGAGAGTTTGCGATATGCAAATCGTTTAAACGTTTCTATGAAAATGCCGATGATTTGATGAACGATGTACACTCTCTGCTATATCGGGCACGTTCTGCATTGGCGGATCATGATTATACATGATGTTCAATGTTTGATTTTTATATATCTTGATTTCCAGTCTTGACGAAGATTAATTTAGTTAAGAACTAAACTTGTATATATACATATGTATTTACTTTGTAGTTATAGAATATATTTTTATTTTTCTTGACTTTTTGCACTAAACAAAATTAATAAATAGAAATAACAACAATAAAAATGTGTACAGTTACTAAAGATTATCTATAGAAAAACATTTTGAGGTCTATTGAAAATATATATATCACTATGTTTTCTAAATTCAGAGACGGATTCTTAGCACCAAGATCCCAGTTGTACTCTTACCTGATTGACAAATCATTTGCGTAGTCGATCAGAGGAGTTACATCTTATGCTGGAAAGACCTTCGCTTGTGTAGAATTTTATTTTGAAGATCGCATGAGAATCAAGATTAGACTAGTTAAATTCCTATTAATATTGATTAATATCTTTGGCTTTTTAAATTTGTTGATTAGTTATTTTTGTCAGCCTTACCCAAAAATTGTTAATTAATTAATTGAAATATAATCATGATTAATGGCCATTAAAAATAATCAAAAATAGTTAAAAAAATACAAATAATTTTTAATTAAAAATTTAATTGTTTGATTGTTTTCAATTATTAGCATCAAGATAATATGTAAAGGGTGTTTTTTTAGGGGTATAGAACTTCGAATGGAAATAAAACACAAGAAAATCGTTTTAAGGTCCATCAATTTGGCTTTATTGGAAGGATAATTTTATGCCATTAATGTTTAAATATGATTTCGGGCATGTGGCCGCCGCGGCTGGCTCGAATAAAGCCAATTCTACAGGTCCAATTTTCAACCACTTTTTCGAGCATATGGGGCCGTATGTCGGCAATAACGCCACGAATGTTGGCTTCCAATTCCCCTAACGTTTCTGGTTTGTTGGTGTAGACGAGCGACTTCACATATCCCCAAAGAAAATAATCCAATGGTGTCAAATCACACGACCTTGGTGGCCAATTGACAGGTCCATTCCGCGAAATTATGCGCTCATCGAATGTTTCCTTCAATAAATCGATTGTGACGTGCGCTGTGTGGCATGTAGCGCCGTCTTGTTGGAACCACAACTCATCCACATTCATGCCATCCAATTCGGGAACAAAATAGTCGGTTATCATGGCTCTATACCGGTCTCCATTAACGGTAGCTGCCTCTCCAGCATTATTGCGGAAGAAGTATGGCCCAATGACTCCACCAGCCCATAGAGCACACCAAACAGTCAGTTTTTGTGGATGTAATGGCGTTTCAAGGGTCTCATGTGGATTCTCTTCACTCCAAATGCGGCAATTTTGCTTGTTGACGTAGCCATTCAACCAAAAATGAGCCTCATCACTGAACAAAATTTTGCGATGAAAATCAGCATCGAAATCAATCTCATTTTCGGCCCATACACCAAAATCACGACGCATTGCATGGTCTCGCGGCTTTAATTCTTGCACAAGCTGGATCTTGTAAGGTCGCAAGCCAAGATCTTTGCGCAAAATCTTCCATAAAGTTGATGGACAAAGCTCCAATTGCTGTGCACGGTGGCGAATCGATTCATTCGGGTCCTCTTCAACACTTTGCTCTACAGCGGCAATTGTTTCTTCGGTGCGCACTGTTCGACGTCTCTGCGGATGCGTATTATCACATAGAGTAAACGTAGTGCGAAAACGATCCATGGTTAACCGAATTAATTGCTCTGATGGACGATTATGTCGACCATAAAATGGACGGAGCTCACGGTAAACTTCGCGAACTGAACCATTATTTTCGAAATAAATTTGCACGATTTGCAAGCGTTGTTCTTTTGTCAACCTGTTCATGATGAAATGGCAAACCAAACTGAACATAAATGACATTAGAGTTGCCAGATTTGACCACAAAATGCCAGTTTTATCTCTATTCAAAAAACAAACCTGTAAAAAAAACACCCTGTATATTATTATCGTTTGACGAAATAGGAAGAAGCTGTGATTTTAATAATTTTCATTTAAAATAAAGCAAATTCTATAACATAACCACTTAAAAAGAAATTTCAAAGTTAACACAAAGTTCAGGAAAGTTAATTAAACCAACCGGAATTCCTAGAAAATTTTTGACTACATAGTTTCGTAGACCAATCAATTTGTGCAATTTAGATCACGCTCACAAACTATCCTGAATTTTCAGAACTTATTTCGTTAAGGGCGTTAAGTGATTTCTTCCATACAACATGAAGAAAATTTATTTTTGTATTGAAAACAAATACCCAAAATCCTTGACAAACAAATTCTTAAAATTCAGGGAAAAATTTGAAGTACTTTTAACTTGCACAATATTATGTGGAAATGGAATGAGCTATAAAACTGGGTACTCAAAACTTTCAAAAAACTCTGTCCAAAAATATTGAAATTTTGATACAATATTTTTAAAAGTTGAATTAACTTTCCTAAACTTAGTGTAAACTTTGAAATTTCTTTTTATATGTTTCCTGCTATGTAATTCCCTATATTTTAAATGGAAATTATGGCGGCCGCCGTGGTGTGAAGGTAGTGTTGCCGGCCTACCACACCGAAGGTCCATGGTTCGAGCCCTGGTACAGGTAACATCAAAAGTGATTTGAAAAAAGTTTTTCAAAACGGGGTCGCCCCTCGGCAGTGGTTTGGCAAACTCTCCGAGTGTATTTCTGCCATGACAGGCTTCTCAGCAAAAATTCGTCTCCTTTGTAGATGCCGTTCGGAGTCGGCAAAAAACTGTAGGTCCCACCAATTTGTAGGGAAAATTCAAATCGGCACACCACAAATTGGAAGAGAAGCTCGGCGCAAAAATCTCTTAGGAGGTTTATGATGATATACCTGTTGTATATCGCGCCATAGATAGATAGATTAAAAACAAAGCTTCTTTTTATTTCGTCAAACGATATCCAGTTTCATTTCACTACTATTATATTGAACACAATTGTAAGTCAGAATAGAATTTTTACAGAAATATCTTTATTTGTTTTGAGTTTATTTACGCTTTTATTATGTATGTATGTACAGTCCGGTTCACTTGATTAAAGGCAGCTATTTTTACGGAAAAAAATCCTGATAAAAGCAAGTGCAGTTGATCTAGTAACCAGGAGTTTTCTGCTAATACTACAAGACAAAAATGTGCTTTGTACAAAAACATGCAACAATGGAAATATTATTCCAGGTAACGGTATTTCTTAGCAGAAAAACTTCGGCAGCTGTGATATTGTGCTTAATTTATTGGTTCATTAGATTAAAGGCACTTAGTTTGCTTACAATATTTACGCAATAAAGGTGTGGAAATAAATTATTTTTTTAAGTATTCATTGTGTTTAGTGGAAAAATTGTTTTTTGTAGTATAATGGGTAAGCAGAAAAGATTGACAGATCGCGAAAAGGGAAAAATCGATATCATGATCGCAGAAGGGATTTCCCACCGCCAAATAGCTAGAAAGATTGGTCGAAGTCCAGGCGTGGTTGACTGTTACGTAAAACTAGGTGACTCTTATGGAAAAAATTATAAAGGCAAGACCGCGATGGCGTTGACACCGCAGGAAACCCGCAAAATCCATAGAATAGCATCCAATTCTGCTCTTTCTACTTTAAAAATTAAAGAAATGGCCAATGTTACAGCTAGCAAATCCACTGTTAGAAGAGCCATTTTAAAGGCTCCACATCTGAAACTTAAGAAACTCCACAAAAAACCACCTTTGAATGCATTAAGAAAGCAGCGTCGCCTGTTCTGCCATAAATAACGATCCCGGTGAATGGAAAAAAGTGGTATTTAGTGATGAAAAGAAATTTAATTTAGATGGGCCGGACGGATACAACTTCTATTTTCATGATTTAAGAAAGGAGGAAAGGTACTTGACCCGACATCACAGCCGTGAAGGTGGTGTTATGGTACGGGGAGCAATATCGTACTATGGCGCGTTCGAATTAAAAATTGTAGACTCCAGAATGACGGCAATGACCTACAAAGCAATGTTGGAAACAGCTTTTTTGGAGATTCGTGAAACTTTTGGACCTATTCAATGGATTTTCCAACAAGATAATGCGCCTGTTCACACTTCAAGAGTGGTAAAAGCCTGGATGGCGTCGCAAAACGTGGAAGTTTTATCATGGCCACCGTATTCTCCAGATCTTAACATTATTGAAAATGTATGGGGATGGCTTACTCGCAAGATTTATCATAATGGACAACAATTTGAAGACAGAAATACCTTAATACAAAGCATTAAAGCAGCCTGGGCTGAAATTCGATTAGATTATTTAGAAAGTTTGTATAAATCTATTCATGAACGCATTTATGAAGTAATTTATAAACAGGGTGGCAGCACAAAGTACTAATCTATAGATAATAAATGTAAAAATATAGAACATTTTTCGCTGTATTTATTTTTTTCCATTATCTGGCTAGTGCCTTTAATCTAATGAACCAATAAATCAAGCACAATATCACAGCTGCCGAAGTTTTGCTGCTAGGAAATACCGTTACCTGGAATAATATTTCCGTTGCTGCGTGTTTTTGTACAAAGCACATTTTTGTCTTGTATTAGCAGAAAATTCCTGGTTAATAGATCAGGATTTTTTTCCGTAAAAATAGCTGCCTTTAATCAAGTGAACCGGACTGTATATCTATATGTATTTCCTCAATGGTACTAAATTGATCGTGTTCACATTTTCCTGTTAAATGTTTTAATAAATACAAAAAAAAACAGAAAATAAGTAAAATTAATAAAAAAAATAATTACTTAATTACATTAATCATGACATAATTAAAAATAATAAATTGAATGTCATAAATCAAATAATCACATCAAAATGCAATTAAACGGCATTAAATTCAATCAGAAATTTGTATACTAATCATGCAATTAAAACTAATTATTTAATTAATTAATACATTTTTCTTCATTAACTAAATATTAATCATTAAAATAGTGCACCTACTGGCAATTTATCACTCACCAATTTTCTAAGGACGACGCAATATAAACAATAATCATTATTTAACAGGTCTGGGCCTATCTCTCCAACAACAAATTAAAAAAGTACCAATACCATGGTTTTGAAGAAAGGTTCCTTTGCTTAACAGCGTCATTTTGAACGTGCTGGAAGAATCCAAAATTTTCTTTACATTAAACAGCTTTCCAAAAGTGCTGCTACTAACAAATATTCCCCTCTATCTAACCCATAATTCTAAACCCAGAGCATCATAGCTTTTGCAGCTGGACGAAAATTTGTCATGCAGTAAAGCCAAATTGCTAACAAAAGCTAAGCAATCACTATCAAAGATAGACTATCATTAGTATGTGGATAAACGTGCCTTTATACAAAAGCAAAATGGCGCTCACATAGGTGTATGCTCTGAAAATGAACACCGGAAAGCCAGCCATGAACATAAATGGGTGACAATGAGGATAATTGGAAGCAATAATGAGCACATAAACACATACACACAAGCTTATGTATGTGTGTTTGTGTATGTTTACCGCACACTGTGAATTTTCAAAGTGTTGAAAGCCTTGAAATCCTTAATGAAAGGCACAAATTGATGACCCGGTCTCATACACACCAAAGAAGGTACGCACACGCACGCACTTCACACACACAAACACAAGCTTAAAAGACATGCAGTGCATTGTAGGGAGAGGCAAGCACATTTTCATTTATGTTAGCAATTCGGCGCAATTGGGTGCGGTATGAAAAACCACATCAATGTACCGGTTTAACGGCCACCAAAAGCGTGTGGCATGCTGTACGAGTCGAACTAACCGCAGCATCAGCAATAACCAGCCAGAGCTTCAAAAATCAGCAAGCAGTTAGCATAGCAACAAGCGCTGGGCCGCTGTTCTGGACTAGCATACCAATCAAAACCGTTAAAATGTTGCTCGCCTATCCACACACACGCACATATCGAATTCTTTGTGGACCCAATAGGAAAAGATTTGCATTAAAAGCGCTACTGTCACTAGATGTACATCTCTACCAGGGACTTGTAATGCATTTCCGTTTCGCTATTGCTCTATAGGTAAGTAACGAAACAGAATTGCATTGGTACAAGGTGGCGCAAACGTAATCCTCCTATCAGAAAATGCTATAAATTTTGCGATTGGCCCCTAAAGTCAGTTCTGTTTTGACATTTGTGTAGTAAACACATGCGAAACACACGTTAATAAACAATGTTACGCTACACTGATCCAGAACGCGGAATATTGCTGACTATTTATTTGACCAATAATCGGTCGGGGCCAAACGGTTACTGTGAATGGTGAGCGCTACAGAGCAATGATCAACGAGTTCTTTTTGCCGCAACTTGATGAATTGGGATTGGAAAACATGTGGTTCCAACAAGACGGTGCAACAGCACACACTGCACGTGCCACAACCGATATGCTGAACATCGGAAGCTTACTTTTGCGCCACCTTGTATATGCTATACCGAATGGGGTAACAAGACTGTGAGCAACGAGAATATATTGTACCAGAACAAGTAACAATTTCCTGGAAACGGTTTCAGTGGAAACAAAACCTCTACGGAAATTAGTAACTCACCCTGAGTAACGAAACGTTCAGGTGTGGAAACATAGTTTAAACAAGAGATTTTTTCTACAGGGTTAAATCACATACATACCTTTATATATACGTATATATGTATATTCGACTATCTATTGACGTCCCTTAAACTCTCATTGTCGTTTTTGATAGTATGTCACGCTGAGTGCGCAATTAATGGAATTGTTTGCTTTTAATATTGAAACATGTGATGATATGCGGTGGCAAACTCAATGTCAGAAAACGTTTAGCAAATGTATATACACACATACTCAAGGCTTAAGCCATATTGAACATATCCATTAGATATATTTTTGTTGGCAATTTGCACCTAGATTGACCGGTGAATTTGAATAGATTATAAAATCGAAATCACTCAACATTTCTCTTTGTCATCAACACAACTCGCTATCCTCTTTGTACTTTTATCAAACCCTAAGAAGTAAGACTTTAGCCCTTTAATTGACATAAATCTACATCTTTATTTACGAGTACCCTTATCTAGGGCTGGAAAGACAGGGATGTTCACGCATCTTTTCTTCCAGCAAACTTTTGAAGCTTATTCTGATTCCATAACCTTAGAAGTGCAATAAATCTGTCTTTATAAAGTCACAACCATATGTAATAAATTAGTTAAATTTAGACTTTGATTTAAAAGATAGCCGCATTATGATGTGTATGAACACAACATTTTTAATAGTTTTTATATTCTCGAGTTATCGTCTGTCGTGTTAGCTAAAAGAAAACATTTCGATGATTAAAACGAAAGCAAAACCATCGATGTATCGATATTTTATCGACTTTTCTTACAACACTAGCTCTCTCTATCTGCCGTGATAAATCTTACATGTCGCCGGGTCCCGGAAAAAGTTGCTAACTCCACATTTCACTCAAAACGTCTTTTTTGTACTGTTGGAGAGGTGTGAGATTCGTTGTGCTTTCCATTCAGGCTGACATTACTATCGCTAAAAACACAGTTTATTATAGTAACTTTAATTATAGTATAATTATTATTATAGTAGTTACTGTGCATCTTCCAACATCGCAAAGGTATATTGTACGAGTATACCAGCCAATAACAGGCTACTATGTTTATAACGGCATTAAAAATCAGCTTATGTCACTTAACCCAACATTTTTCTATTCAAACAGCTAAATAGAGAATTTGGGGACAGTTACAAAAGACGGCCGAGCAGCGAGTTGTAAATTGACAATATCTTTTATGTTAATGCCCGTATGCCACTACGTATTTTTCTTGTATTTTTCCTGTATTTATTGGTTGAAATACTGACGAAAACCTATCGAAAATAAAATTACAAAAACAACTTTGCATTTGTTAAAGGGAGACAAACACTACCTGCAATGTCAATTTGGTTGAAGTTCATTTGAAAGCTGAAAGTAAATAAAAATTTAAAATAAACAAATATAAAATTAAACAATTTAAAAATATTTGGCACGGGTGGTCCTGAGCACATAGTAACCGGAGCGCTACTTTTGAGTCGCATATATTACGATATGGACCCGATGTTGTGCACGGTCATTATAAAAATTGTCATCAAACTCTTCTGAATATATGCGTGGTATCGTGAGGGGGAAAGCCACATGCAGGTCATGTGGTATGGTAGGATATCACGTGCAGAACCTCTGTGGTACATAACATAATCGGTCCTATTATCGCACCACATGCAGTTCGCTGAACTTTTCCTAGCATTGTCATATAGTTGATATTGGTCGCATAAATGATTGTACATCCATGCTGTGTTCTGGCCTAACACCACACTGTTTACCAAGCATTCCTTTGCAGGCGTAAAGTGCTCCATATGCCCTCTTGAATCTATTCTTTGTATTCAAATTCAACTAAGGTGTCGAAAGAATGCCTAGGTATTGCGCAATATCAGAAAGATATAATTAATTTGTAATGAATTTGGTCATCTTCGCGATCTTTCCAGTTAGTCCATTACAATTAAGATGTAAACATTTCAAGTGCGTCGGGTAGCTGTCGATGTCATTATAAGCGTCAGGGACGGGTTAGTTCACTTTCATGGTGGTAGGCTAAGTCCCAAGCTGTGGCGCAGTGCAGAATGCTGTGGACCTGACATGACCAGCTGATCGCATCCGTCTATCCAAAGGTTTCTTTCACGGTAACAAGAAGACGTTTGGGGAAGAGAAAGGGGAGTAGGCTGACGCTTGTCATTGCTCCTGCTTCCTTAAAGAAGAAGAGTTGCACTGGTCATACCATATCGCTCGAGCATCAGTCGGGCATGTATCTCAAGGGAACACCGGAGTGTACGGGTTCATGTTTGGCAAAGGTCATGCATTCGTTCGTTTTTGTACATAGCTTTCCCGTTTTCACGAATTCGAAAACTGTATGTGACTATCTCTTTTGCGTAAAAAACAGCTAAAATACAAGAAATATACGTAGTGTCATACGGGCATAAGCGTTATCATTTTTATAACTCTCATGGACATGAAATGGTATTATAACTTTGGTCCGATGTTTGTGAGTATAAGTATACCGAAATTATAAGGGCGATGAGCTGAGTCGATATAGCCATGTCCGCCATCTGTCCGCTTTCTTATACATCTGTCTGTTTGTTTAAACGCAAAATAAAGATATCTCGCTGAAATTTGGTATGGATCATCCACTTTGTAATATATGAATCGTTTGTCGGAACCCTCACGATCGGACCAATACAACGCATAGCTCCCATACAATCGATTGTTCCGATAAATGCAGTTTGGTCTATAATGCTTGCAATTGAAAAGCTAGGAAAGTAAAATTTTGCAGGTTTGGTATATATTATATATAGTCACATAGTGACCTCACTCACAATACCTTCTCCTAATACATTCTCTTGATAACCTTATCTTAACTATTATTATTTGACTTTTAACTATCTATTGCTCTTATTTGATTTAACTACTTTCTCCCGCTTTTAAGTTTACCGTTAAGCCATTCTCATGTAAGTTTTAGTTTTAAGCTCCTGCGAATGTAAATTTAGAAATAAGCCTTAGTTTTGTAAGAGATTCGTCCACGACATCATTACTGGCGTAGTCTAAATCGAACCTGACTTGCACTTTGTAGGTTCGTGAGATGAGGATTCTGAATTACCTCTGCAGTAAATATGTCCCTAAATTGAATCCAATCTTTATGTTCACCGCGAAATAAAGGAAGCCGGTCTGCCAAAGGCAGTTCGGCAAATTGTAATTGTAGCGAACGACTATTGGCATAACTAACTGCCGCTGCAGAGCAAGCTGGTTCTAATGCCTTGATCCTCTGACACAGCTCGGCGCGAGTTGCAATATAAACATCTTCCACCTTTTCTTGTCTTGCAACATCCTCCCTTCGCTGCAGCTCACTTCGAGCTCCCTGTTGCAACTCTCTAGCTTTGGATTCAAATTTCCCCCAGGCTGTGGCCAGAATGTCAAGGCGAGCCCTCATCACTTCTACGCTTATGACATCCGAAGTGGCTGAAGCCAGCCAGTCTGACTGGCGCTGAATTTGGGATACCGTAAAATCTATGTCCGCCTGAATACTAAAGGCTCTTTCGACAAGTTCAGCTGCTGCACTGTCCACCGTGGATATGCTTGCTACAGGATTCACTGAACTTATTTCCTGCATCTCGTTTTGCGCTATCGACGTTTGCCCAACACCTGAAAAACGCCAAAGGAAATGCAGTTCAATCAAACCGAAGAAGCAACGTTCTACCACATAATTCTAATAATTTCAATTCAAGTCGCTGATATATGTAAGTTTTCTGCAGATTACGACAAGCTACAAGCTATGAAACGTTTCCCCAGAGTCGCATTAATACCAATTGCAGCTCATACGCAGACTTTCTTTATGGCGCAGACATTTCCCTAATCTCCGTGTCGAAACGTTTCCCTAGAGTCGCATTAACACCAATTGCAGCTCATACGCAGACTTTCTTTATGGCGCAGACATTTCCCTAACCTCAGCACAAAGGGCATTCGTTAATACATTCCCACATCTTATAATAAAACAAACAATTTACAATACAATTTACTTTTTTTTTTAAATATAGTTATGTTTGCGTTGAACCAAGACATCAAAATTTCCAAATTCTATTCCAGTTCACCACAAGTCGCTGTTTCGCAGAACCTTTTTTTTTTTGGATACTTGAAGTCGCAGATATCCTTAAGTATCCCTACATATATATGTATGAAAAGATAATAAAAAAATAACACCCATGGTCGCCGCATTAAACTACGCCATTGCGCCACTTAATTCAATCCACGCACCATTGGTAGTTTTGGGTGAATTTTCCACAGAACGCTTCTTTCTTCCTCGCTTTGCTGGCGAAGATGCGGCCCTCTTTGCTGCCTTCGATCTAGGTGCCTTATTTCCAGCTTTCTTCATATTCGGCATTCTTTCCAGTGCTAAAGTTAAAATATAATAAATATTTCTTTGATATTCATACATATAGTGTATTTCAAACTAAACCAACCAAACTCAAAGAATAAATCAAGGTTTATTAGAAATCCGATTAAGAAAATTATTTTGTGCAATAAAATAGAATTTTCCAGAACTTTCTGCTCGCAGAAGACACAGAATTTGCATGTACGCACTCTAAATTTACTCGCTCTACTGCTCGTTCGTATGCTGTACGCTTTGAAAACGAAATGCCTAGTGCCTTTTGAGCTTCACGTTCTGCTCCTATGAGCAGAGGCAAAAAAATGAGTAGAATGTATGGAAGTGTGTTCTTTACTTTGCTTCGAAAATCCCAGCCGATGGGAACATTGTAAGTGCCGAAACATTCGCTACTGCTGTTTCACACAAAAGAAAACCCAAACCAGTCAAAGTCATGCAGACCTCGCCGGATCAACCATTCTCAGAGTTGATGAACGCAGCCAAAGCAAGGTAAATAACACAGACGCTGACGTCGCTTGAGCAATACACGCACCAAACAGAAACACAAAACAAACCAAGTCAAAGTCGCCGCGCAATCTCTTTGTTGCCGACAGCGCAGTGCCACCGCGCAGACAACTACGCCAACGCAAAGGCAAAAGAAAACAACCACAAGTCTCAACTACGCTGAATCGGCGAGCAGAATTTTCGCTGATTTCGCCATAATATGTGCTGTCGAAGTAAACACTCCAAACCAAATATGTATATCATAAAGGCACCACTACACTAAAGACGACTGAGTAGATTTTTCGCTAATTTTGATTTTTGCAGTGACGGGCGCAGGCGAAACTAATACAAAGAATCAAGCCGTAACTACGCCGACGTGGGCAGAGTCGCATGTTTGCCAAAGTTATCGCATGATGAGAGCGGCAAAGACAGAGTGCCGTTTTCTCTGCCGACCGCTCACTAGATTTCCTCTGCTGGCAACCAAAACGAGTATATTTGTGTGACACGCAGCGGTACTCGTTGAATTTTGCAACTTCACTATTTAATTATATTATTTTATTTTTCACTAAATTGCACATTGCTAGCCGTAAGTGGACTGTATGTACGCTTCATCCTTCGGCTCGTAGGACCAAATTATGTTTTCCGTTTTAAATAATTAAATATGCGCTCAGGATTTTTAAGAGGTCTTTATTAACACAAGAATTGCAATTACACAACCATTCGCTGTCAGCGCTGAATCGATACTACTCTACTACTCGCTTGAACACACTTCTAGAAAAAAAAAGAAACTTAAGTAGAAAAGAAGTAGAACAAAATTTTAATTCACTAAGTAAATACCGAAGTGCAAATAATGATTTCATATTTCTTTAAAATAAAATAACATAAAAATGAGAACAGAAAAATGGAAGAAAGTTTCAAGTTAAAAACCAAAAATGTGTGAAAAAAAACCGTTCAAAATACGGTACGTATGTACATATACGAGTATGTACACTAAATATTTAATGTACAACAACATAACGAGGCATATTTTTTATGAGCTTTCTTATACCAAATAAAGCCAAGCAGTCGTTACTTCACTACGCAAGGGCAAGTGCTTTGCTTCGTACAACTATAATTTTTTTGTACACAGTACCACAAACAACAAAGAAAAACAAATTTGAATGAGTGCATTAGAGCAATGCTAATCACCGAAATTGCAGCAACAAATTCAATGAGGGAGCAGCAAGCATTATATTGCCAAGGGAAAAAGCACATTGGAAGAAACACATTACATGAAAAGTAAAATTTCGACAATTCAGTATCAAATTGGGTAAGCTCGGCGATACAACCAATAACGTGGAAAAATGGATAGCTTAGATGTTACAGCTAAATTTAAACTTATTACTAGCAATATTAATAACATTCCTAGTTATGATGGAGATAGGGACGCACTGCTTAATTTTGTGGAGCGAATTGATTTAATGGTTCCTATTTTGGATAGTTTTTCATGGGAGTATAAAATGTTGTTAATAGGTAACATTAAGGACAAAATCATAGGCAATGCCAGAAGATCTCTATTGATCAATGGCAATCCCAGTGATTGGCCATCTATAAAAACAATTCTAATAGACAACCATGGTGAACGATTTTCGGTTGATGAGTTGATCGACAACGTAAGAGCTTGTCGATGTAATTCCACCATTGAAAACTTTTACAATCAATTAAATTCTTTGCTTTGTCGTTTAAATAACGCATTATATTTCAGTGCACAGAGATTTTCAAAAATAAATAGTGAAAGCAACGCTAGAATTGCCTTAAATTCTTTTAAGCATGGCCTGCCTGAGCCAGTAAAAAGCATAATTATTAGTAGAGACCCGAGAAATTTAAAAGAAGCCTATGATATTATTAAAACGAATGGCTACTTAAAATATAATAAAAATCAAAATAGTTTTTTCACTAATCCACATACTAGAAGTAATAATACACTGCAACATACATATTGCACTAATACTCGTATTCAGGTACAGGAACAAAGCAATGTCTATCGACCAAACTTCACTTCGCAGTCTAGGCAAATTCGAAGTTTTCTCAAATTCCCAATAACCAATATAGCCATCCACATTTTGATCATACTTCTAGCTATCAAAGTGGAAATAATAATTCTAG
This sequence comes from Merzomyia westermanni, assembly GCA_949987695.1. Classification (NCBI taxonomy): domain Eukaryota; kingdom Metazoa; phylum Arthropoda; class Insecta; order Diptera; family Tephritidae; genus Merzomyia; species Merzomyia westermanni. The sequence continues at coordinate 4,285,130 of OX465290.1, read as the reverse complement.
TGACAATTTTCTTAATAATAACGATTCCTATAGCAATCAGTCACGAAATATACCAATGGCTGTAGGTACTTATGAAAATTATGAAAAGTTTCAATTTGGCGCACACTAAAACTACCCTATATAGATATAGACACAAATATAAAAGAACTCAGATTTATTGTAGATACTGGAACTGAATATAGTATCATAAATCCAAATATTTGCAACCCAAAATGGAGAGTAAATTTTTCTGTTCCTGCCTTAAAAGTTTTAAATAATAATATACGAATAAGCACTGAACATAGCGTGCCACTGCTTAAAGAATTTAAACGTCACAACTTGTTTGTAAATTTTCTTGAATTTCCATTCCATAAATATTTCGATGGCATTATACGCAACAAGATATTGCTGCAATTACAAGCAGTAGTTGATTATAAAAATAGAAAGTTAGAAACAAATGATTCAACATTTTTTTTAGTGAGCCAGAAGAGATTAGTATAGACGAATATTTAAGAAATGAGAATTTGCAGATATTTATTTCAGAGAATACATCTGATAATGATCGTTTACATACGCTTTTTGCTAATCATTTGAATGAGCGAGACGAAAAAGTTTTAAGGGCTACTTTAAACAGTTTTCAGGATCTCTTTTATAAAGATGGAGAACATCTACCCTTTACAAAAGAAATACAACATAGGATAATTACTAAAATTACTAAAACAAATGCCCCAATATACAGTAAATTATATAGATACCCCGTAATACATCGCTCAGAAGTAGAAAAAAAATACAAGAAATGTTGGCTAATAATATTATAGTACCAAGCAGTAGTCCTTATAATTCGCCCTTATGGGTTGTACCAAAAAAAGCTGATAATAGTGGAGTACCTAAATAGCGAATTGTAATTGACTACCGGAAATTAAACGAGCAACCTGTGGACGACAAACTCCCAATTCCAAATATGGAAGACATATTTGATAAATTGGGAAGATGTTCATATTTTAGCACAATCGATTTAGCGAGGGGCTTTTACCAAATAGAGGTTCATCCCGACGATAGATCCAAAACAGCATTTTCCACAGCTGGGGGTCATTACGAATTCAACCGTATGCCCTTTGACATTTTAATATTTTCGACCAGGTTTGACGAACATATCGAGTCCATCAAAAAAATGTTTAACACACTTCGGGCATCAGACCTGAAAATTCAATTTGACAAGTGTCACTTTGCCGCTTTAACAACTAAACTTTTAGGACATGTTGTGTCAGGAGATGGAATAAAACCTGACCCATCTAAAATAGAAGCAATAAGCTTAATGCGCGCACCCTCTAATCAAAAAGAAATAAAGCAGTTTGTAATGATAAGGGAGGCTGATCACATAGTTCCCACAGGGCATTATGTGATCAGCCAAAATACTTCCCTGCATAACAAAAAGTTGTCACTTCGCTGGACAGGGGCGACACTATATGGCGCGTAAGTGTTATACGCTATGTTGGCACCTGTCCAGAGAAGAGACAACCGATGACCGACAGGAACGGCATGACCGTGAAACGTTCGGGTTCCACGGACATGTCGTTGCTGGTGGCCATCAATTAATCACTGGCCATCAAAAAGAAAACACTGTTTCTAAAACTGAGTGGATAAATAAAAAAAAGTTTTAAAAGAAAACTAAAAGTATAAAGTTGTTGTATTCTTTATTCAATTAACAAGTTCTTAGGTATAACCGGGTACTATCGAAAATTTATTCGCGATTATACGAAGGTAGCTTACCCAAGGGTTCGTCTTTTGAAAAAAGGAGCAGTATTAGATTTCGAAAACAAAGAATTCTTGAATTCTTTTGAAACTTTAAAAAAATTAATAACAAGTGAACCGGTCTTGGTTTTACCTGATTTTACTAAAAACTTTGTGCTTACTATAGATGCATCTCATTATGCTATCGGTTCCGTATTGAGCCACAGCGGCCATCCGATATGTTATGCATCCCGTACTTTATGCGAATTGAAAGAAGGTATTCCACAATTGAAAAGGAGGCACTTGCTGTAGTTTGGTCTGTAAAACACTTTCGCACTTATCTATACGGTCGAAAGTTTTCCATACAAACCGACCATAAGCCTGCATAATATCAAAGAGCCAAACATGAAGCTGCAGAGGTGGAAGATTTTATTAAATGAATACAATTTTGACATATGCTACATCATGGGTAAAGACAATGCAGTTGCTGGTACATTGAGTCGATATTTGGAAAAGGAAAATGAAAGTGAAGTAAATGTACTATTTAATAATCCAGAAGGAAACACCAATAATAAAGAAAATATAGAAGACACTGAAATTTCTTGTACGGACGCTACTATTCACAGTGCTCCCCAAGACAATCTTGACTATATATTTATTACAAGTAAACCTATTAACAGTTATAAAAATCAAATTTATTTAAGCTACGGACAACAAGAAAAGCACTTTGTAAAAATTGTTAATAGGAAATGCCAAAATCACACCATAGTAACAGAAAAATCAGACCTTTAAGCCTTTATGGAAAACGTTTTAATAAAAAAAGGTTGTATGTGCATATTTTGTATTTTATTTATTTTATCCTAAATTGTATAAAATGATTACATTAGTAATAAATAATTGCACTATCTGTCAAGTCGCTAAACACGACAGAAATCCGATTAAAACTCCATTTAAAATAACAGAAACACCATCGCATTTCAATGACATTGTTCATATAGATATCTGGTATCCATGCAGAAATAAAATGTATTTGACATCAATTGATAAATTTTCTAAGTACGCTTCATTTCACAAGTTGTCTGATAGAAATTCGATAGCGATTCTCGAAGCTATAAAGTTGCGTATTCAGTACCTAGGGAAAATATAAACTGGTGTTTGATAACGATAGTTGTATATTGCACAACGCAGTAAGTATATTTTTAAAGGAAGAAAATATTGAAGCGCATGCCACTACGCCTTACTTAAAGACGGGTAATTCCGATATTGAACGCCTTCATGGCACTTTAAACGAACACCTTAGGATAGTGGAAACAGACAAAAACACTAAATCCTTAGAGTTAGACGAAAAAATATTCAAAATTTGTAATTTTTATAATAATGTATTGTGACAAAAAAAAACGGCCTATTGATTTCATTATAAAAAATTTTGATAAAGAATATATAGAAACATTAAGCAAAAGAATACCAAGCCAACAAAGTCCAGAAAATTAATAAATTAAACCAAAATAGAAACCATAAACCAATTTACCTAGATAACGTTGTAAAGAACATATGTATATATTACATAACTACTTTAAATTAAATAAATATTTTCGAGGACGCAAATGTCTTAGAAGGGAGGAGTCACATAGTGGCCTCACCCACAATACCTTCTTCTAATACATTATCTTGATAACCTACTCTTAACTATTATTATTTGACTTTTAACTATCTATTGCTTTTATTTGATTGAACTACTTTCTCTCCCTTTTAAGTTTACCGTTAAGCCATTCTCATGTAAGTTTTAGTTTCAAGCTTCTGCGAATGTAAATTTAGAAATAAGCCTTAGTTTTGTAAGAGATTCTGAACAATAAAGGCACCTCGTCCACGACATCATTACTATATGTAATGTGGTAAATTAAAATAAGCCAGATGGGACCGACATGACGTATAGCTCCCATACAATCAATTGCTCCGATAAACGGGGCTTGGGCTATATATCTTTAAATTAACAGGGTAAGGTGGTCAAATTTTCCAGAGTTTTTACCTACTGTAATTAAGGATCGACACCTGCGTATTCGTGAAAGGTATAAAGCCTTCTTCACAGCCGAAGACAGCGCCTTCCTTACTTGTTTAAAGCGTTAAGAGTTTTAATTTATATTTGAGCGACACCAGGTGATCGATACTTTTTGCTTTGAAATGTCAAAACCAATTCAGCCTAAAGGGATAAACAAAATTAATCACTACTATTTGGTTGCTTTGCACAAATGGCACTCTCAATAAACAATTTAAATAAGTCGATAATTATGCTGCCGCACTAACCAGATTAAGTCACGTTAAATATTTACTTTTCTACGTTCAAACAAGATTGTATTCAAAGAAAAGTAAAAACGAAAAAGCGGTGCCTGAAAAGTAAATAAAAACTGCTTCAAGTGCCATTGAACGTAAACTTTAGCTTTGCGCAGGATGCCAAACGCAAGGGATAAGCCGCTGAAGAAAGGCCAAGGTACAAGTGGCAGCCTTTAGCCCATTGTTTACTTCAAACTCGAAATTGAAGGAATTAACAAAAGCAAAAAATTCAACAGCATCACTCCATGAAATGCTTTGTACACAGTGACCTTTGACCCATTATATGTGCTTAGCTTAGCTCACCGCATCCCGTTCCGTTACGTGATGATGAAGATGTTGGCAGCCGGCTGCTAGGAAATCAAAAATTTTGTATGCGTTCAGACATTATGAATGAGGCATCGATAACCTTTTTATACTTAGTTGAGCAAGGATCATCGAGAATATTAATTTTGTTAACCTAACGGTAAGTCGTAATGGCATAAACCAATCGCGATAAAAATAGAGTTTTGTGTATGAAAGTGTTCAGAAGGAAGAAAGGAATTGATTGAGCCATATCCGTTTATCCGTCTATCGGTTCGTTGGTAGATATGATAAAAGTTTCGTATGCAGGTGCCCTGGTACTCATTTCGAAATCGGATGATAGTTACGCTCACCTGTTATGCTTCAAATATTGTGGAAAACGTAGAAGACAAATCCCAACCCGCGGTTGCAATCACGGTAAGGACAATAAATTTTCCGAAAATTTTCTGTTGCATACTCTAAAGGGCCATTTCATCTTCCCTCGACACTGTCCATTCCATTCCATTCCGATACGTAAATGAAAAGAGGGATGATGAGAGACTTATATAGCATGATCTTTTTTCGGCGAGAGGGAACTTTACTTCTCAGGTGTCTACCCAGTTCAAAGTAGCACAATAAGTGACGTGGCCACCAAGGCCCAGGTGCGTCGATTCCTTCTTTGAAGGCAGCAAATACTTCTTCGTGAGGACCACACCCACTTTTTGATAAATTTTAAATTTTTTGAACGGCTAGGATCAACGCGGAAACGAAGACGTATAAATTTCCAAAAGCATTTGATTGGAGAATAATAAACGAAGAAGCAAACACTAAGCTCTGACGAAATTTTTGAATTTTAAAACTGGTTAATAAAAAACTAGGCAATCCCGCATGTACAACGTCTGAACAAATAACAATTTACGACCCCAGCTGGGCTTAGAATATACCAGCGGTAAGCATGTCTGTCGTAAGAGTCACAAAAGGTAATGGCGTGCAACTTTATGGTTGATCTATGCCACAAAAACAACAACAATTAGCACTGAACAAACGGACACCCTAAATAAACTAAAAGATCAAAATCACCGATTTCTACCTGCCTCAAACAAAACAGCGTCAAAAACAACCCTTAATACAGGCAACCGCTTAGCCACATTCATAACGCACTAGTGCATGCACACGCATATTGACATTACCTGCCCCAGTGCACGCCCACAAACCAGATTTGACAAGGGATGACGAATTTTAAGAGCATCCTAGGCAAATATAATGGGCCATATCTGAAACAAAAAAATGTTATATAAATTCTATTTCACTTCCAAAGTGTGGTTGTAAGAAGAAATGCAACAAAAAAATGTTTGAAGATAGGCGTAGCATGTTTCAGTACCCATAACTTGAAGAGGAGCTACGCCAGCGCTCCATTTTTCATGGATGAAATTTAGCCAAGAAAAATAAACTTACAAAAATGTAAGCATTTAAATTTTATTTTGAAATAGGCGTGGGGCTTATGAATATCAAGGAGAAAATAACTACTAGGCAATCCGGAATATTATTGCTTATTTAAATACGCACTTGAAATATTTTTCACACGTACACTGCTACCATATATGTATTTACTAAATTTATTCTATACGTGTTTGGGTTTCTCCTCTGAGCCAAGCACTTTGTAAGAGGATTACAGAGTATTACTGTCAAAAGCTGTAACGTAGAATTGAAGCCACGGACCTATTGAAAGCGGAAACAAATAAGTGCGTGAAGGGCCAGACAAGTAGTAAGTGAATAAGTGAAATTTTAAATGTGTTTACTCGCTTTCCGCTATCCTGCATTTTAAATGAACTGAAATGGATTTAAGTGTTCGAAGAGGCACGGTGAGTTAAATTTAACATCTATTGATTTTAAATTTATTAAGTATTCCTGAAATGAGCTCAAGGCCAAGAATAATAATTTTTACTTTTTAATTTTTATGAAAATTATTATTGTTTTTTATTTTTTAATAATCATTTTTTAATTTATTTAAATTTAACTACAGACTGCACATGTAAGACTATTAGGTATTTAAGAGTAGACCAATAGTTGGATACTTAACATATGAATGCTTAATTAAAGTAGAATGATGTGGATATTTTACAAAAAATATACTTTCATCTCCGCCCTACAATAGATACGATAAAGTAAGACATGGAAATTATAAAGCGCAGCTCTTTATACTACAATGGCCATTAGAATTTAACCCCCACTAGGAGACATGTTTCAATGTTGTTGTTGTAGCGATACTTCGATCTGCCTAGTCGTCACTGCCACACCTAGCATTGACTTTAAAATCTCTTAACGGAAGTCCCAGGGATCTCACGGCTCAATAGGGTTGTCCCAGGATGAGATTGTTTCTAGCAGAGTCTGCTCTGTTAAGCATTTGAACAGATGGTTGGTGACATGAGGAGACACACTGTCAAACATTTTACATGTCAGAGTTCAGTCTGGATAGGTAAGAGTTTATCATTAACCAGTATCCAGAACGATGTTGAGCTAGGGTGACTCTTGTATCCCTTGGCAATTCGCGTTCTTCTTTGGCAACAGGTGGAGCTTGTGCCTGAATGCGTCCGTGTGGATGTTGTTGGGGGCCTGTCGATGCATCTTTGGATCAAACGGCTAGTTTATGTGGTGCCGAATGATCATTAACAGTTCGGGAATAAAGGAACTTCTTCCACGTCGATATTGACTGTAAGCATAGATCCACTTTTCTGAACGCTCCGGCATGGAAAGCGTATGTCTACCAATTTACGGGCAATTCATCGTATATTCTGCATGGGGTTTGCCTAATTTTTCTGATTTTTTTGATTTGAAAATCTAGAAGGGACAGTTTTCATGAAACCTGTATAGTTCTTATAGCTTGCGCCTGCTTAGCTTTTCCAATCCAGGGCCTGCTTAGTTTTTCTCGATTATTGAATTTATGTGACATTTAATTCAAGTTGTTCAGTTTCCAAAAAGATTTCATTGATTGTAATAGCTCAATGAATAGAGAAGAAACTGTGATGTTGAGGTGCCCAGGGCCGATGCCGCCTCAGAGGGAGGTCAAACAATGACTTAGATCAGTTAGGATAAGACGCCCTTGACCTCGCTTTACCAATTGCTTCCTTTTATTCAGGGTTGCGTGACCAAACAACGTTTAGAGGACAGATAAGCAAGGTGTTACTGAAGTAGTTGAACTTGTACCGATTCATTTCTGAAAATGCAAGAAGTCTAACCAAACCATTTTTTGTCGTCAATTAGGAAGGATACAAAACTGTCGAGAACATTGTATACTTGGGAGCTATTCATTGAAAAAGTAGACCACATTCTTGCATTGTTTGGTATTGAGTTAAGCACCTCGATATTACGATTAGCTTTAAAAACGAAGTAGTTAGCAAGCTTTGGAAGTAGGTCTGGTACATATTACCTTAATTTAGATTCTGCGCAAGTACACAATTTGCTCGGAATATAATCGAATTTGGCACTTAAGGTGAGCGCATAAATATACCTTATGAAGCTGCACTTGATTCAAGCAATACAGCCGCAAGAACATTTCTTGAGTAAAGCAGAGATTACGCCATTAAATATGTAATCAATATTGTCATGAAGCACAGTAGGCAAAGAAAGTGATTATTATATATAAATACATGTATGTATATGCGTACACAAACAAACATTATATAACACTTTGGGCTCTTTCATATCAAGATTAAAATTTCATTTTATATGAAAGCTCTACTAAATAAATAACATTTTTCAAGTCATAAAATTCTTATTATTTCGTTATCCATACAGTGTTTTTCAATAAAATTTTGCTCACATTAAATTCTATTGTTCTGTCGCACGTACATGGTTTCATTGAATTTTCTCTTTCATTAGTTAGGCAAACAATGCCTTTACCAACACACGCACACACACACACATATACGCACAAATTAACGTGATATGCATGAGAAAATCAAAGCACAATGAAAATCTTTAGGATATAGCCGAGCTGAAGGTGCACTGTGGGGGATGGGATGTGATATGGATATCCTTGCATTAGCTTCTGATTTTATTAAAGTAAACTTATTATGGCAAAGATTTACGAGATCGCTTATATACATACACACACACATTTAAGTGTGCGTCGTTTCTTTAGCTTCCTCCCCTCTCCTCGTCACTTAGCATAGGAGAGGTTCGAGTGTTTTTTTTTTGTTTTGCTCTTTAAAGTGACTTTTCTACCTTAACACATATGTATACGTATCATAAGCTTTTATATGTATGTGTGTGTGCTAAACCCCAGGCTACGACTTGATATTCACACATCGATTGTCCTTAATTTAAAACCAAAAACTTTGTAAGCACTTTGTGTCATTTGCGGGTCGTGTGTCGGTGACCGAATCTTTATTATGAAATCTCCATTTGGTTGGTATGCTAGTGTGGCGTGCTCCACGACCACTTGCACTAAGCTTGTTAAATTTACTCAGCGTACTTTATGTTGTCTGCGTAAACCCGAAAGCGTCTTTGCATTTGTACAAAAGTTCGCATTTATGGTTTTAGAGCTGACTCTTTTAACTCAGAGGCAATGAAATGGACGTGTGCTAAGTTGACAACACCCAACAGGAACGACAATGATGTCATTGAAACTGAAACGGTGCTTTGTGAACTTGCATGTTCTCGAATGTTATCGAAGCCTAGCAGAAAAAAACTTGGGATCTCAGAGTTTAGCGCCCAACCATCTTGCTGTCCAATTTTCCTATCTTGAAGAGACGTCAACTACAAAAAGGAATTATCTGGTCTATTACGGTGTCTATTATTCGCTTGTAACGTTAAGTAAGGACACTTGTAACAAAATCTTAGACCGCCTGGACCATTAAAGTTGGTGATACTTTTGTCCCCGAAAACGGTTTGTTCTCCTTCTGGACATTGCCGACCAATTGCGAGGGACCACCCTATTTGGTAAGAAATGGACCACGCTTCGGGTCTTCTTCTCGCTTTAAAAAAGTTTGATTACATTTACGACGTCATTTAAAAATATTAAGATACCAGTTTGATTTATTTGGAAACGATTTTGCAAAACCAGAAATATCTACATTGCAAACGACGATGTAATGATGTAGTCTTAAATTCTCCTTGATTAATATATTTATTGTAGATGGCCATTTCGATTTCTGAAGTCATGTCGCTGTTGTTGTTGTATCAGCACTTCGAGCCATTAAATTCCATAAAAACTTGCTATTTTGATTCAAAAAAACTACAAAATCAAAAAATTGGTTGGATCTGCTATTTGATTGTGTCTTGAGTACCTCAAAAGTACTTGTGCGATTTTGTCAATAAAATTTCACTCGTTTGTTTTTCCTGCTGGGCAGCTATTGCTTTCATGGAGAGATGTGCATAGGTAAAAGTTTTAAATTTCCTTTTTTGTGACCTCTTTCAAACTACTCAGATGTTAATTAAATTTAATATTTGTGTCAGTAAAAAGTTATATTTAACTCTCAAAATGAATTTTGGAAGCATATACATACGAGGTGTGTTCAAAACGTATCGCGAATTTTGTGTTTTTTCAAAAATTATTTATTTATTCATGAATATCTATTTTGTCCTCTTCAAAGTAATCCCCATGAGATATTATACACTTGTGGCAACGGTTTTTCCAATCTTCGAAGCACTTCAAAAAATCATTTTTTTGTATCTTGTTCAGCTCCTCCTTCGATGCCGTCTTTATCTCGTCAAGAGAAGCGTAACGTCGTCCTTTCATGGGCCTCTTCAGTTTAGGGAACAAGAAAAAGTCACAGGGGGCCAGACCTGGGGAATACGGTGGCTGCGGCATCATTAGTGTGTTGTTTTTGGCCAAAAAGTCGCGCACAAGCAACGATGCGTGAGCAGGGGCGTTATCGTGGTGCAAAAGCCAAGTTTTGTTCTTCTTTGCACATCTTCTCGGCCTTCTGAGAACATTTTGTACCACCGATAAACGTTGCTTCGGTCCAAGGTAGCTTCTCCGTATGCCACAGTCAACATTCGGAATGCATCCGCGCACTTAATTTCGTTTTTCACACAAAATTTGATACAGGTTCTTTGATCCATTTTTTTGAATAGGTAAAAATCGAAGACGATCCAAAACACGTGCAAGCAAAGCAGCTGTCAACAATTAACTGAACATTCAAAATGGCATAGCTTGTCGGCATAAGTGAGAGACATGAGTACCAACATAACGCCACAAAAAATTCGAAATTCGAATATACGTAACCAGCGAAAATTCAAAATTCGCGATACGTTTTGAACACACCTCGTATATACATCTTAGAAATAAAAATAATTATGTGTGTTTGTGTCTTTGTCTGCGTTTCTTCATAGGCGTCCAAAATACTCAACTCATGAAATTTTTACAGTATATTATTGGGTTCACTGGCCATATATAGTTTGAAAAAGTGGGCGATGCCCCTCCCCTAGGTCATATACAATTTCAATTCGTCATAAATCTGAACTTATTAGGTCTAAATTGCTGATATTTTGGGATAAATGTGCCACCTGGTCAATATTTACATAATTTTGGAAAAGTGGGCGGTGCCACGACCACATATTTCGTATTTTCTTTGTTCCTCATTAATGTCCACAGTTTATTGTCGATGTCTCTGAAACTCTCACGGTAGATTCAGGAGCTCACTGTGTACGACACAGGCTGTATACAGTTTTTGGAAAATCCCTCAGGTTATATCAAGGCGAGTTCAACATAAGGTGGAAGCGAGGCGAATTACAAATATACACACACACATTTTCCATGCATTTTGCTATTGTAATTCATAGGACTTTGACATAAAGTCGTACTGCGGTGAAATTTGTAGTGTCAAAATTCGAGAAAAAGTAGCTATCAGCTGATTGGATAATGCCACCTTGTACTGAATTCGCCTTGGGTTATATAAAGCAGCAATTTGGTAGTAGAAAGAAAAATGAAGTTAAAGGAATAAATTACGAGGAAGTGCTAGGTGGTGGGAAAAGTGACTACAATTTGTGAAATATAGGCAACTCCAAATTCAAGTAGGAAAACGTCTGCCAGGTCTGACAGTAGTAAAGACATGCATACTGAGTTATTTGTTAAGAAAAGTACTAGAAATTAACGGACGAGGTTACTCAGATTTCAATACATTTAATTTATCTTTTGAGTACATAGCAATTACTCATGATCTAGTTAATTCAAATCTGACAATCAACAGCTTTTATTGATCACAAAAAACTAACGACATTAAAAATGTTTAATCCTTTTATTGCATAAGCTTAAAGGAAATACCTTTCATCAAGAATTTGGAATTGAAAATCACTAAAGTTCTTAACCAGGGGCGTAAATAATTAGTTAAAACCTACTTCAGACTTATCCCGTGCGCTCCTGCCTGGACACGGGTGTCCATATGACCCTGAAAACTTACAATCTCTATTTTATATTCTTTTAAAAAGTCTCAGTCAGTAGCTTTAAATAATGTTTGCAATTCATCATTATCCAATTTCTGGAAGATCTCTGAAAACGTGCAAATCAACTCGAAATGTAAGCTATCATCTGCCCATAGAGGAATCTAAGAGAAGTCGATACGTAACATGCTCCAATCGAAATGTCGAGAAAATAATAAATAAAATTTAGCATTTTGTTTAAATTGTTTTTCCTCAGCTCATTCGTACGAAAAATTAAGTGATAAAGTATGTGTTAACAAAACAAGATTTTGTTATTTTTTGTGTGTTTTGTACCCTTTCCAGACTGCTGCTGGGAGAGATATATCGCACCTAAAATGTGTGTTAGTTACAAAGATTCAAGCATCTAAAGTCTACAAAAAGTTACAAATTAAGTTTAGACAAAATCCCTCAAAATATTTACCGGAAGGATTAAAGAATAGTAAAACAGAACCGATCAGACGAAATTGAATTGGTCAGCTAGTTGACGGTCCATCGAATAATGGCATTCGGTTTTCTGAAGCAACACTTGCTTTGTAACCAGCTGATTGATCGGGTAATTGACTATCAGGAGCCCTACCCTTTTTATGAGACAAGTTGCGAAACTTCAATATCAATAACAAAAGGTTTAACAGATTTACACTACCAAACATTCGAAATTTGTATCATTTTGACACACTTATTGCTGGGTCTGTTTTGTGATTTGCTTTTGGGCTGCCAAACAGTGCGCCAAACTAAATATACCATTTCATCTTCATAAACGGTATAAAAATCAATTTAAAGGTTTGAAGTTCACCATAAAAAAATGTGTTCGTCTTGTTTAATTGTTTTTGAATGAAATTTAATATGTTGAAATTTCACGTGCATGGGCCATAAAACCACATTGCTTTAAGGGCTGAATGCAGTTCGCAAGAAACGCTCAAGAAATTTTTTTATTTTTTACCTGGAAGCCAAATTTGAAGTTATTTTTATTTGAAAGTTTGAAAATGGCCTTCTTTATAGATTTTCTTTATAAAATGTCTTTCAATGTGTATCTCGCATGATCAGATTCGAGTCAGCAAAGTTCTCTTGAGCATTTCTTGGCCTCTTCAAGAAATGATCAAGGTATGCTCAAGAAAACCTTCCTGGCTCGAATGTGATCATACGGGATGCTTCAAATTTGGGTTCCAGGTCAAAAATAAAATTATTTCTTGAGCGATTTTTTGCGGCTAATTCTTTTTTATGTAATTTTTGTAATATAAATATGCACGCAAAAAAATGTGTGGTCAAAAAAAAATTTATTTCGAGGTGCATACTTATTTTTGTCTGTGGAAAAAGTGAAAGTACCTGTTTTGTTAGTAGAATAGATGACTAACATTTGCATTTTATTGCTAAAGAAAATGTTTTTACCTGCCCAGAAAAAGGCCGGCATAATACCTTTCGATTTCCGCATTTTGTTTGCAAAAAATTTAAACTGCCACATTTTCAAGGCACTCAAATGACAATTATTTAGTAGCTAGCAGCAGTCAGTCAAGCTCAGTACGGGTAGCGGAGATTGATCGCAGTCATCACAATGTGTGAGAATAAATGTCAAGCACACACCAGTTCAAATGAAAGTTCCAGTCTCGACTTGGAACAAGCTACACAGCCAGCTGCACTTAACCTGAGCGAGAGTGATATACGACGACTACGACTAAATGAGTGCATTAAATATATTTATATAAACAGAGGAAAAGTCAGAGAAGTATCAACAAAACTTGAAGTGAATGAAAATGTTACCGAACACTTAACGAAATCAATTGAAGCTGTGCTGAAACAAAAATTTCCCACGATTGTAAAATCGCCCCTAGAACGTGCCAGACGTCGACTATTTCGCATTTCAAGAAAAAATCGAAAATCTCAACGGCCACAAAAGTCAACCGATGAAGGACACTTGCTCAATTTTAAAATGTATTCCACGAGTTGTAAAACTTTGCATGAAGTGCGACGTGGCTATTTAAATGAGGCGCGCAAAATTGTTGAACGTGAATTACGTTCCCGGCATGAGACAACGCAATACAGGGAAAATGTTGATTGTTTCGAGCAATTGTCGCAACGGTTCTATCAGGAAGCCAGCGAATTGATGACGGATATGTTAAAATCTCGATATCGTGTGCGATACGCTTTGTATGAATATTATAAAACTACAGCATTGCGACGACGTTTTTATCTGAATTTGATCCAGGAATATGTGGGAGAGGAAGATTGGAATAACTCAGATTGAGTGTAATGATATAAAAAAGAGATAAACTGAAAGTGAATTTGTCAAATTTGTTAAACAAATAAATATTTTTGAATATAATATACTGTAAGTATATGAGTTTATCCAGATGTTTACGATTGTGAAAGGCTACACTTCTAACAACTCAACGGTAAAATCTGTATGTGTTCTGTAGCTTTTGGTTATAGCACATACAAACACACAGCCAGTAACTACAAAAATTAGTCGATTTTACAAGACGTTTAACCTAAAATATAAATTATACTATATATTACGCTAGCGGTTGCGGAGTTATTGACCAATATTTGGATTCGGGTAACCCTAAATATGCTAGCACAATATGGGTATCAAACGAAAGTTGCTACTGCAACAAGCGATGTAATTAATTTTCCTACCTCAACTGGTTTCGGATATATAATTCTGAAATTCGAAGCGTGGCCGAGCTTTCTAGTATGTAACAAAGTAACAAAAGCCAATTGTTTTTAAAAATTTTTTATTTATTTTTCTTGAAGTTGATTTTTTATACCAACAATTTTGTTGATTTACGGCCTTACATTTTCAAGTATTCATGAAACGAGCTCAAGGCCAAGAATAATAATTTTTCACTTTTGGAATTTTTATGAAAATTATTATTGTTTTTACTTATTAATAATCATTTTTAATTAATTATTAAAAGTTTTTTGATTGAATAGAGTAGGAAAAATGTTTAGAGACAACTGCCATAGCTTTTCTTATAGATGCATTTCGGAAGCTGCTAGACTTCACTCATCAAAAATCCATCATGATCACACTACTAACTGTCAAATGCGCGGTATGTAGTAACTAACTGCGGAAGTGGTTCATGCATATGGTAAAAAGAAGAATAGAACTAGGAGTTTAGATGACATCAAAACCAGCGTATTGTTAGCTTAATGGTCAGCAATGCGTGCCAAAATTTCTCTGATGAAGAAGCTTAGCAGCTTCCGAAATGGATCTATAAGAAAACCTATGGCAGTTGTCTCTAAACATTTTTCCTACTCTATTCAATCAAAAAACAAGTAAGTAAAAACAATAATAATTTTCATAAAAATTCAAAAAGTGAAAAATTATTATTCTTGGCCTTGAGCTCGTTTCATGAATACTTGAATATTTTTCTTGAAGATAAAATGTAAACTACTCGATTGCGAGAAAGCAACTGAAGTGGATAGCGCTTATAACGGTTTCTCCAGGCACTTAGATATGTATTTCTTAGAAAATGTGTTCGCTTTCGAGTGTTTCGTACTCTGTTTGAAGTTTTCGAGTAAGCCCATTCATTGTTCGGGTTCCATTCTGTTCCTTTCGGATTTATTTTATCCTCCTTTCGATTGTAGGAAATTTGGTACTCCCTATTTCGAAAACATATGCCAAAATTGTCAAAAGTTAGAAAACTCTATTCGACAACAATTTAGAAAACGGAAATCCACAAAACTTTAATTTCTTATGATTATGATAAGGTAAAAAAATTAAAAAATTACACGCAAACTGATTTTATTTAATAAAAATAAATTTAAAAAATATAAATTAATTTTCCCAGGACCTGCGTTTACACCTGCGACAGCACTCATGTTAGTCGAGATGCTTATCACCTGCGCTACTTCGACATGTACAGCAGAGCCTTGCGTTAGAATTCTTCGAATATCTTCTAAAGTAAGTTCGAACGAACTACAGATGCCGATGTATATTAGAATCGATTTTTGCCTTTCCAATAGAACTACAGAGTAAGGGCCCTGGTTTATTTTTGGTTGCTTTCAAATTCAAAAATGTGCTAAGACGAGCAGAAAAAAAGCATTTCTCTTTTTTTTTTGATTGTTCACTGATGTGAATTTTTTTGGAAGACTCTCTGCTTCTATACAAAAATTAAAAATTTATTCAAAATAAAACTTAAAAAAGATGATATGATGTAGGTATTTCAAGGTCAACTTAGTGCGAACAATGCCAGGTACTGCATTCACGCGCATTGGTTTGCCCAGCAATAATTTCTTTAATCAGCAAATTTTAACGGACACACTTAAAAAGCAACAAATACATGTGAATGAAGCGTTAATGAAATGTTTAGAATTAAACACCAACTTTTTTCTCGGAACTACACAATAGCAAGTGTAACAAACAGCACTCAAACTACATACCGCGCAGTGTGCTGTTTTCATGTTGCTTCAAATGTGTAAGGCCGCTGCAGTGTGGTGTGCCCTTTGCTTTCCTAAACGCTTAGGACGTCAGATGCAAGCCACGGGGAAATACTATATACCATTATCGGCAAACCCTCGAATTAATATCTGCAATGAAAAGGTTCTGAGAAAAATGTAGCTTCCCTAGCAGATGCAGGAAACCTTACAAGTTGGACGCCACAAATTGTAGGAGTTCAATAAATAAAATTGCTAGGCTGTCTTTAGTCATAAATTCGATATCTAGAATAAATTTGTTCTGCTCACCTGAAAAAACTTCTTCCATCAAAAGCAACAACAAATTAGCAAACAGCAAAAATAGGTGACGTAGCGTAGTGTCAATAAAATTAATGTCACTGACGTTAATGCACATGCCAAAAGAGAATTAAAGCCAATTGTCATTAAGTCGTTTTCGAAGTTATTAACGTACAAACTCAGAAAATAGTTATTTGCATACCAACTTCAAGGCCGTGTTATTCTTTTTTCCGCCCAAGGTCGCCCACAAGAACTTGTTTTCATAAAATTATAATTTATTACAAAAGCACAACAGTTTTTATTAAGAATTTTCTATTTTATACTATTATATAAAATCAAAACATTGTATTTTATTAAATTGGAATTTATCGAAAAAAATTGGGACTAAAAAATCGACCGACTTTAAATTCCAGATGTTCCTTTGTAATATTATTTTAATGCAAAAAAAATATGTGTGATGGATTTGAGATTTATTCAAAAGTATTTCTAATTTTTCTTTTTTTCATTTTTTATAAATATTTAAGGTATGAGATGGGAATTCGGAATATGAAATCACGGGACTTTTTATTCCAAATTTATTAAGTAAAATTTAATTTAAATTTCAAATACATATGTAAGGTATAATGGCGTCAACTCTCAAAATAGTTCGATATTGATTGGTTTGTATATGAGAATTAACGCCATTGACATTAATTCGCTTTTGACATGCGAAAAGCTCGTACAGCTCGTGAAGCCTTAAAACATAGTTGGGTATTTGCTCATTTCTATGGCACTTAATTCTAATCTATGTGCAATCATCTAACAAGTTATTTTAGTAGCCTTACAAAAAGCAGAACTTAGCTCAATGATTTGTCCCTTAATTCAGACAAAAATTGAATGCTTATTGTTACGCTAATCGTCCCACCAGACGCATTCATTCCACCCTCCAGTTGGCATAATGTCACATAACACCTTTTGTATCCACCTTTCAATATAGCATTTTCAAAGCATCGAGCGTCCTTAAACTTCGCCACATCTTACCCCAGTGCAAGTTTCCGCATTACGACGTTTAGTTTCCCTTCGGTTATATTGGTGTGTTTTACTCAAGCTTTGCTATAAAAATTTAAGCTTAATAGAGATTTACAAGCAAGATGAATCTTACCAAAGGACAACAATAATAACAAAAACAAAAGCAGCAACAGCCACAATCGAAACTGACCTAAAATATTGGTGACAAGAAAGCTGTTGTGACAGATAATAATATGCTTGGCATTCAAGCCACAATTGCTTTGGTGCTTTGGCATTCCAAAACCAATTTTTTTACGACACTTTATTAAGGTACGATGTTCGTATGTACCCTGTAGGGAAAATCTCTAGTTCTGAATTGGTTCGTTTCTAGTGCGTTGCGAACCCCTACTAGTTCGCGTTTAATCTCTTTCAAATGTAATCAAGTGGCGTATTTAAAATGGCAATGTCTTAGGCGGTGGAAATTATCCCCCGCTGCATTACCTTTTCCATACTTCCGAACTAGTTAGAAATTCGACAGTTTGGATATTTATTTCATTTATTGATACTATTGCTCTAGTTCTGAACAAATTATAAATGCTATAATTTGGACCTACAAGGTGGCGCAAAAGTAATCCTCCAATCAGTAAATGCTATAAATTTTGCGATTGGCCCCTAAAGTCAGTTCTGTTTTGACATTTGTGTAGTAAACACATGCGAAATACACGTTAATAAACAATGTTACGCTACACTGCTCCAGAACGCGGAATATTGCTGACTATTTATTTGACCAATAATCGGTCGGTGAAAAACGGTTACTGCGCAAAAGTAATCCTCCTATCAGAAAATGCTATAAATTTTGCGATTGGCCCCTAAAGTCAGTTCTGTTTTGACATTTGTGTAGTAAACACATGCGAAATACACGTTAATAAACAATGTTACGCTACACTCCTCCAGAACGCGGAATATTGCTGACTATTTATTTGACCAATAATCGGTCGGGGCCAAACGGTTACTGTGAATGGTGAGCGCTACAAAGCAATGATCAACGAGTTCTTTTTGCCGCAACTTGATGAATTGGGATTGGAAAACATGTGGTTCCAACAAGACGGTGCAACAGCACACACTGCACGTGCCACAACCGATATGCTGAACATCGGAAGCTTACTTTTGCGCCACCTTGTAGTTAGTTTAAAATAAAAAAATAATAAATATTTGGCTCGATACCTAAGAAGAGATTAACGCCGAGAGCTTATCTACCAATTTGTGGTGTGCTGCCAACCACTGCTGAGGGATTAACCCATTTTTCAAACAACATCCGTATAGAGAAGTACAAATAAATACTTTTCTCTCTTAAGAACAAAACATATTTCCAAATGCGAATCCAAATGCCTTTTAATGATTACTCAACTGCCGGTTTCAAAGTAGTGATAATCTAATTCCTTAACCCTTTATCTCTGGTTCTGAGCCAGAAATTGTTCTCACCAGTTACTGACTTCCCCACAGGGTATGTGGACAACTAATTTCCCGGAGATAAATAAAAATTCCCAAATAAAAATTTTGCGGAGTACCGGATCTTTCAGACTCTGAGCAAGGCCTGTGGTAGATTTCTTAAGTGTAATTGTTTATTGTAATTGAGAATGTTTGTGTGTAATTGAGAATTTCATTCTGCTTAGAGTTCATTCTATTAAGATGAGCAATATCTCTGGACTTATAATAAGAATCTTTAAGACCCAAAGTCACGTCCGTTTCTGCGACACCCATGTGCTACCTATACTATCAGTAGCCAGTATTGTTTTACGCCTTACGCATTCTCGCCGAATGCAGGAGAATTTTTGGAGAGCTGAAGTGTTGCATTTCCTTTAAGAAAACTGGATAATTGGTCATCTTTCGGAATACGTACGAACAATGGTATCAATGTATCTCATAACATAAGTTCACAGAGGACTTCTACTTTCGACAATACTCATAAAAACCTTCGGGGATTGCTTTTGTCGCTTAACAAAAACATCAGCTGGCGTCACATGTTTTAGTCGGGAGACTGTTCTTTCCTGTGTGCCTATTTCTCCAGCAACCAGACACGGTGGAAAGAGACGAGTTGAGAACATTACTTGCATAATATCGCTGCCCTCACTTGAAGCGATGTTGCAAATCTTACTTGAACACATGGAGGTCGCAGCTGTCCGAACGAGGCCTGCAGTCAGGGCTTTTACATCTGAGTTGCCCACTTTCTCAATAGGACTTTAAAGTAATAAAAATATAAGTTTTTTTGTAGTGTGGAATTGGTTGATTATGTGCTGCTAGAATTTATAATAATTGGGAGGCAGCTAACAACTAGTTGGTTGAACTGCAGGGTTGTAATCATGGCACACTATGCCATGGTTGTAATTATATATGCATAGATATACACATTTGTAGAATATTTTGAATATTCTGTTTGCTGTGGTCAATGTTACCAAAAGCCTCATTTAGATTCCAATCAAAAATACTATTAACTTCACTAAGGCCATAAAGGAGGCTTGAGTATATAAGGCTGCCGGATGTGTGAGGTACTTGTGTGGGAAGAGGAAAATGTCTTAAATCAGTACAGCGGACACACAGATATACTTTCTAAGGGCCTACGCAATACAACCACTACACAAACCATTCAAAAGGTCGACTCTTTTGAAACACTTAATTCAGTTCAGACACAGCTAAGTAAGGGTCGAGTGCCTTAAGGGTTAAAGTTAATAAACTAATGCCATAAAGTTCTATAGCAAGTATGCATACATATATTTCGATTCAACTGTTGTCAATTTAAAATAAGGGCATATTATGATATTTATTTAAGACGAAATAGAACTCTCTAGAGAAATCATTTGATACTTGGGGTTTCCGTTGTCAAAAGAATTTAATAGTTTCAACAGCTAACGTAAGTAGTTTTCGCTTAAAGGCCACAAAAGCGATTACGCTTAAATTCCATTAACTTAGCCTTATGCTTGACCGAGTTTGGTCATTTGAAATCGTTTGAAGTGGAAAATATAATTGGAAATGGTACGGCCACATGTCGTGATGATGCGCCAAATTATGCAGATAAGAAACAACAAGAGAATCGATATACACCATCCCTTTGTCGAAAGCAGCTTTCGACGAGGAGAGAAGAAGCAAAATCAATTTCAGAGGAAGCTAAAAATTCAGAAATGCAACGCAGAAATTCTCTTGCCAACAAGTGTTTTTTCAATAAAGTAGGCCACTGAAAAGTAAAAGCCTCAAACGACGAATAAAGAACGAACTCTGCATGTCGCTCATCATACCTTCCCTGATGCGTGGCTTGGAATCATGGATGGTGTCGGTAGAAGATCGACTAGGGCTTGGAGTCCTTGAGAGAAAAGTGCTCAGAAAACATATGGTACTTTCTGTAATGCTTCGATATTATGACAATGGCGAAAGTTAGTCTAGACAATAAAGTGTTCATATAGGTGCTCTATTTCGGCAGCAGAAGTAGCTAAAGGTCAATATTGAGTTACGAACAACAAATGGTGGACGATTTAGCCTCTTTTATTATTTCCAATAGGTGTAAGCGTTTCAGAAAGAAAAACCGTTTAGAACGTTCTGATGTACCTCAAACAATTCTGGCAGCTACCCCACTCAAGTATAAGAAAATCGTTGAAATACGAGTATTTGATTTTGTTTTTTATTAAAACTCCATTTATGTGGTCTAACTGCGTGGGCGCCTCTGATGTTTCTATAAATTGGAAAGCGAATGTCGCTTTAAATTTTGCATCACCAACTCTAATAGTGTGCATGAATTGTTAATATGCTCAGGATGTAACATAATAGCTGCTGAGCACATAGTAAGAGCAAATGAGAATAAAATGCATTTCATATTTTGGCATGCATCATCTTGTACCTACGTGATTGCATATTTTGATGCTACTATTTGACCGGCAGACGTTGCCCTGCCTAAACTTTTAGTTGCTTACATTAAACAAATTGTACTACCGTGAGAGTTTCAGAGACATCAACAACAAACTGTGGACATCAATAAGGCACAAAGAAAACACAAAATATGTGGTCGTGGCATCGCCCACTTTTCCAAAATTATGTAAATCTTGACCATGTGACACATACATCTAAATATCATTAATTTAGACCAAATACGTTCGGATTTATGACGCATTGAAATTTTATATGGCCTGGGAACATGGCACCGCCAACTTTTCCAAAACTATATATAGCATATATGCTGTAGCCAGTGAACCCAAGAATATACTATATATATTTCATGAAGATCGGTTGAGTGTTTTGGACGGCTATATAGAGCACACGAGGACACACACACACACACTCATTTATATTTATAATGTAGCGGGTAACCTGGCGTCGCTTAAGGTGACCGCATATTTTTTTTTTTAATTCAAAAAACTTAATTTTTTTTTTTCCATTTTTTTGTAATATTTTACATTCTTCGTCAACTGGTAAAACGCTTCAAAAATGTCGCGAGGGGTGTTAAAAGACGCTTGCGGTTCCGGGAATCATAATTCGATGGGGAAAGTGATACTATTAGTCGTGCAGAAATTATAAAGGTGTTCTGCGAAGAAATACTGTGTACCGGGAAGCTGGCGTAGGACAGGCTAACGGTTGTTTTTTTGAAACGCTACCATAGGCAGGCAATACAGAAAGATGTTCTGCAAGTTTGTAATGCCAAATATTGTATTATTATATGATTATTTGGTATGTTTGCGCTATTGAATATGTGTGCCTCATTTTCGATTTCACATGTACCACCATTTTTTACTTTGTATTAGTGCTATTAAACGCATATGAACGTCGGGATTATTACAAAATATAAATGGAGTGGTAACACTATTAGTAATTGTTTACTTTTTTTAGCATTTAGTTTCAAGCTTAAGCTCATTTTTTTCATATAAATCTATTTGACAACAAATTTTTACCATACGATTTTGATAAAAAAAACGTTTGCACATGTCATTGAAAATATCATAAAAATTAATTTCTTAGTTTCCGAGATCCTTGAGTTAGTGCAGACAAACAGACAGACAAAAATTTAAAAGTGGTTTAGATGAACTCTACAACATTCCCTACGTCACTTTCATTCATTTTTTCAAGATATATTCAATGTACAGGCACGACTTTTCTAAAGTCTTATTATAGCATAGATTTTCAAATATTTACGAAAAAGGTAAAAAGCTTGCATACCATCTTAAATTATTAAAAACTTGAATTTATTAATTAAATAAAAGCATACTTAAGTCTACATGCTCATACACATTTTTACCTCAAAAACGCTCATGGTTAGTCGGTAGCTTCCTCGAGCATATTAAGTCCATTTCATATATTTCTACTTGACTTTATGGCAAACGAAAAGATAATATATATTATTTGCAACAGAAAACAGTTTAGAAATTGTTAAGCATTTGTAGAATCTATGTACATGACCAAATGTAAAATGCTTGCACAACATACACATATGTACATACACAAAAACACCGATGTACAGTTGTGTTCAATATAATAGTAGTGAAATTAAATTGGCTGTCATTCGGCGAAATAAGAAGAAGCTGTGATTTTAATAATTTGCATTTAAAATGTAGCGAATTCCATAACAGAAACCACATGAAAAGAAATTTCACAGCTTACCCAAAGTCGAGGAAAGTTATTTAAACTTTTAAAAATTTACATAAATATCTTTGGAAAAAATGTTTAGAAAAATTTTGAGTACGCGTTAGTTAGAAGTACCTCAAAATTTCCCTTGAATTTGTAGAATTCACTCAACACCGTTGAAGAGTATTACTTGCCAAATTGATTGGTCTACAAAACTGCACCCTATAAAATTTTCAGGAAATTCTGCCAAAAAAATTTGAAGATTTCGATGGCAATTTTTTTGAAATTTGAAACTTTGAAATTTAGTTGTATGTGGTTTCTGTATTGGAATTCGGTGCATTTTAAATGAAAATTATTAAAATCACAGCTTCTTTGCCAAACGATATCCATTTTAAGTTCACTACTATTATATTGAACACAGCTGTACTTACTTACTTAACAAAAGCTCAAACTAGTTTTAGCATGCGAGGAGTTGTATGGCTACACACTGCTTGACCAAAGGCAAAATGCAAATCTTTTGTTCAACAATCTGTACTTAGTTGTCTACGTCAGAAATGCTTCTCTTGGGTAAATCTAAGTATAAATAAAAATGTAAACACTGACATACATACTCACGCATATCATTACTTTTAGTTGTGTGCGTTCGTACAGGTACAATATATTTTCGGTAATTTTCATGCTTCTTAGTCATATTTCAGTATATTTTACGAGTTACCTTATCATTATGAAAGTACTTCTTATATTTGTATATTTAGTATGATGCGTTTCATTGGTATAGCACTTTCAAAATTAAACCTTCGCATATACATATTGAAACGAATTCATTAAAAAAGTCAACCATTGTCATGATAATGCGACCAGACAGATGACAAAAAACCCATGGTTCGATAGCCTCATGGTTACAGAACGTGCCAAACTTTCTCTTCTGTAGAAGTCTAGTATCTTCTTAAATGGATCTATAAAAAAAGCTGTGGCAGTTGTATCTAAAAATTTCTTTAACCCTAACGAATACGCTATTGAAAATTTTCTGTCTCTTTTTAAGACTGCCTTTCTAAAAGACTTAAAAAAAATATATCTGAATTGTTCCAAAATAACAATAAATGTTTTATTTCGAGGATTAAAAACTGGTGCACATATGCGTACAATAACTCAAACTAAAAATTAAATAACTATATAGAAATAAGTATTTTAAAGAAGGTTCGTGAGCGAAGGTAAGCTTTCTAGGGTTAATATTTAAATAAAACTATTCTCATAATTTATAAAAATATCATTAAAAAAAATATAAGCAATAGTAGTTTTCAAAAAAATAAAAAATTATTATTCTCGGCCTTAAACTCAATTATAGTCGTTAAAACTTAAAATGTATGCAAATAATAGCAGCGTAATAGGTGAGTCCGAGTTTAATCATTATTTTGGTGCAAACAAAGAAGCATACTTATCCATAAATAGAATTAGCCTGACAATATCTCATTTAATTCCTCACCGAATGCCAGCATTGTAGCGTGAATACCTCTAAATATATGCCGTAACAAAAAATGTATCGGCTTAGCGATGCCACGCCTCCTGAATATATTGAAATAAAAAGTATCATATCTTCTAAGTTCAAGAATCTTTTAAGTTGGTACCAAATATAACCGAAATAGGTTCAGTATATAAGAGTCCATTGCGGTCAATAGATTAAGTAGAAAAATGTTAGAAAAATATTTTAATTCAAACGATATTATATAAATGCTATATAGGTATGTAGATTTAGTTACGTTAGAAAGACCTCTTATTCTAGTGCAAGAAAGTATAAATTTTAAATGTTTTAAAAATCGTCATGAATTTTCAAATTTTTTCGCCACATTTTTCTTAATATAAAGCATGAAAATCTCTTATTTTGAAAAGGAAAAACCGGGCGTTAAGTTCAGAAAAAATTTTAAAACTCAACGCAATTTTCGAAAATTATAATATATACCTCATTATATAAGAATTTGATCGGCTATCTATCTAATTTTTAGTTTTCCGTTTTTTTCCGGTTTTAATTATTTCAAAATTTTGAACTTCTTTTATAATGTAGATTCAAGCGACTCTTAAATTAGAAAAATATTGAAATTAAATGATAGTGTATAATTTATTAAAACATGTAAATACCGAGTGTGCTATAGTTATGAAACACACTATATATACCAGTGCATATATGCATAAAATGAATATCAAAGTAAGCAAAAGTACTATTACTATTGTAAGTACATATTTCATGCAATTTAATTCAGTTTATAGATTAAATATTCTACTTTTATTTTTGCCATATATTCCTAAATAAAAATGCAAACAAGCGCTCAGACTTGGCATAGATTGCATTGCAAGCTTCTAAGCAATGTAATTGCACATCGTCAGGTATTTAAATAGTATTTATGATTGTATGAGAAAATTCAAATTACTTGATGGAGCATTGCACATACGGAGACCTTTACTTTTTATTTTATAAAAGCTAACATAATAATAAAAACTAGTAATTCCCGTGGTCGAAATTCGACCACCTTAAATTAGTTTAAGTTATTAAATCCTCTGTTCATATTTTTTTTCAGCACTGCCTAGAGACCGAAATATTTGAGAAATTTTTGTTCTTGAAATTAATTATATATAGTTGAGTAATTTTTTTGACTTTTTTCGACTTTGATTTTTAAGGGTTTTTTCATGACCTACTAAAAAAACTTTCGTTTAGTTTTAAAATTCTAATGGATACCCTGTCCGACCCAAAACTGTCCGTTAAAAACGTTGGCGATAACAGTTTCTTGAAAAAAAAAAATATTTTTTGGGTTTTGGACTTTGTAAAAATTTGCATTTATTATAAACACTTAGGGTTTCAGGATTCAGGAGGCCATGAATACCCTTTAATCTCATTTTAATTATGGAATTTTACAAAAAAAAAGTAGAAGTTTGATTTCGCATAAAAAAAATGTTTTTGAATTATATGGACAGGGGCCAGTATGGGCGTTTTTGAACCTCATTTCTATAACGAAGTAAAAATTTTAGTTTTGAACTATTGTTTGTAATAAAACGTGCGAGATATGTTGAAAACAGATAGGGGAGGGCAACTCTCGCTCAAAATTAAATTGGACAGACGCCCGACGTCGGTGTATACTTTAACTCAATTTGCTTAATGAGTAAGAGAATGAAAATATTTCTACCTTTTGGAGAGCAAATGAAATGGACGCACCGACGCCACTACTTTAACTCAATATGCTCAATGAGTGAGAGAATGAAAATATTTCACCGTTGGAGTGTGTCCACATATACATATTTTGATTGAAAATGAACTTATCGTTTATTTTGAAGTTCCTTAAATTTCTCAATATGAGCATTGGATATACAGACAGTGCTATCAATTTAGCAATTTTCCTTTAGATCTGGTTTTTTTGAAACCCATTTAGCGGGGGAAAACTAAAACTTCAGTATATGGGTTTCTGGTTTTTTTCCTTAACATTTCATATTGACTTTTATAGCATTTCAATAATATTTTGTGATATACATGTATATGACCTGAACTTATTATTTCTTATGGCTGTGCGTATAAGTTTACCTGAAGTCCTATATCAATCAGAAAAAAGTGAATTCTTAAAAAAAAAATTTATAAAATTATGTAACTGTGTAAGTATTTATGTTATATATTTTGTTATGGTAAAGTTTCAATAACTTTCTTGTGGTTTTTTTTTTTTTACAAAAAATTGGTTTTAAGAAACGATTGCTTTAAAAACTTAACAAATTCATGTCAAAGGCAGAAATTCAATTTGATAAAAAAAAAAAAGAAATTATTGTCCGGAACCTGGGTTCGAACCATGGAACGCACCCGTCTAACGCGAGACGCTTATGCCTGCTTCAGAAAATATTTCCACCATTAGGAGTATACATACATATTCATATGGCTTTTGAAAATGAATGAAACGTTGATTTGGGAGTTCCACAAATTTCTCAATACTAGCGTGACGCTGGTTTCCATATTAGCTTTTCTTTTATATACAGGCAGTTTTTTCAATTTTTCCTTTACATCTGGCTTTTTTGAAGGCAATTTAGGGGAAGAAAATTACAATGAAATGATGGTTGTCTGGCTTTTTTCATTAACCACAACTCAGACATATTTAGAACACATTTCATGCTGATTTTTAAGGTAGGTTATCACCTTTACTGGTCAAATTTAGTATACATATGTAAGGGGTCGGGTTATACTTCTGCCCTTTGACAAATTAAAATATTTGAAGAAGAAAATAGTTGGTGTCTTCAGGAAAATTAACACGATTTTGAACCACTTCGTAAATAGAAAATTGAAGAAGCTACAAACTGTGTTTTCGCATTTTTGTATTTTAAATATAGGGTATATCAGCCATTCTGTCTCATCGGAAAACCCCGATAGAAATAATTAAAATTATCAAAATTCACTACTGAGTTTCTCGTTCCGATGGAATTGGGTTGTAATATATAAAATTATTAAAATATCATTACATATGGGCTACATATACTCGTATGTTTACCTTAAGTCAAATATTATTGAGAAAAAATGTAACTTCTTAAAAAATTCATGAAGCTATGTAGGTATTTTTTTAAGTATTTTGTTTTGATTAACTGGAAACATTTTCTGGGGTTTTTTTTTGCAAAAATTTGATTGTTCAACTCCAACATAGAGGTCATACACATAAAAATATTGGGTTAAAAATATAATAAATTTAAAAAAAATCATGACAAGATATTTATTTAAAAACAAATTAAATTTAACAAAAAAAAAAAAGTTTTGCGGAACCTGGGTTCGAACCTTCCAATGTAAGCGTCGTAGCCGAAACGCTTACCACCTGCGCTACTACTGTATGTACAGATACTGTAGTTGAGAACTTTGGCTTTATGCAGAAAACTTTAATGAATTATTACAAATAAATGAAGCATTATTTGTTAAACATAATATGCCTATGCACTGCTCCTGATCCATACGAATATATCAAAATACATTTTTATTGAAATTATGCATGTTTAGATATAGGTATACTCTGGCAATTGATTGTATGAAAAAAATGTTAGCCTATTAATATATAGATTATTATAGAAACTAAATAACAGAGATTCTACTATACAGACTTGACTTATTTGTATCAGAGCGAAGTATTGCAAAATATTGTAAAAAGCTCTAGGAAATACTAAAATATGGGTGACGAAGTTCATTCCTTTATGCCAGAAACAATAGCGCTTAAAACACAAAATTTTGTGAAGGCGTCAAGGCAAGCGTTTCTAGAATTGTTTTCAGCATAAAAATGTTTTTTCAAGGTATGAAACCGATAAAAATAACGTTGCGGACACACGATTTTGTAATAAATTTTTTAACGATGAACTTAGTAAAAGATAAACTCAACTCTGCTGTTATTGGGTTGCCGCAAAGAAAGTCTAACTAAGGCATTCTTCGAACGTGCTTCGAAGGGTTAGGGAAGCGACTATCCCTTGCTATATAAATTAAGCCAACCTCATGCACTCCTCCGGGTTTCGTTGCAACTATTTAATGTGATAAAGCCGAACTTTTTAGAATATCATACAACCACAACGTTTGTAGCCAAAGCCTCAAAATATATTTTAATAAACATTTACTATTTTGTATAAGGGTTTACTTGTGCAGTTGGGGATATTTGTGTACTCAGAAAGTTTCTTGCTAAACCCCTTGAACCGCCAAATTAGGAAGTATAGAAAGTAGATTTCGTATTGGCGCTTACAAGTAAATTTGGATCTTTTTACTTTTTGAGAATTTTAGCATTTTCTACGTCTTTCGACAGCAACATGTGCTCGCCTTTCTAAAATGGAAAGAATTCCATGTATGTGAAAAAATACAAAGTTTTACGCCCAAAATGAGACATTTCAGCACTCAACACTTCGTTGATTTTGTTCGATGGCACCAAACGATGTGCGTGTTTAAATTGAAAGACCTATTTTATTTCACAGCCGTAAGCATATAACGCGAATTATTCACATATTTAACGACCCAGGAGGAAAGGTCAAAAGTGAGGCTGTACAGGATCTCTTTTGGCTTTGTCAACAGTACTTAAATTGCTTGCTCCTATATACATTTAATATGTCTTAGTGCATAGTCACGTTCTTATGGAACCAAATTTAAACACTGAGGCAACTATTCACTATTGTCCTTTTAGTTCTTAGGGAGAGTGGATGCTTAGTAGACGATGTGGCCAAGATTTCAACCAAAAAATAATAGAAAAGCGTCGTATGAACAAAAACTTTAACACCTTATAGCGGATGTTAGCTGATTAGAAATCTAGACACAAGTGGTTGCTTGGAGGCACCATGCACAAGTTTCCTTCAGGGCAATCTCACACTCACTCTCACACATATTCACCATGCCTTTCAAATGTATATAACAACTTAATATGTGATCGATTCGCGAATGCTAGGCAGAGAGTAGCTAACGTTATAAAAAGCTAAAACTTGAACAGCAGCGCTCAGCAACAACGAAGCCAACGACGCAAGAAGTTACTCATACGCCCCCATCAAGCGTTGTTGTCGCATATTTGCATTGCCAAACTGAAGAATTCATTTGAGTCGGCGTTAATACCCTGCAAGAAATACAGTAACTAGTGTGACCATCACTGGTTCTAGTTTGATAGTAACTAGATTTTCTTTAGTTCAAAAGGGCAGTTTAGTAACCATCACAAGACATTGTATTTAAAAATCATTTTCTTTTCTGGCAAACATTTTCCTCCTATTTTCATTTGATTTCTAATATTATAATAAGTGTAATATAGCACCAGGGCACAATAGACATTTGGTATATATCTCCCTACATATCAACGGTAAATTTGTTCTATATTTCAACAGAGACCTCGAGCAATACATCGGCGGGGAAAGCGCTCAATTGCATGTGGTATTTCCTTTGTGATGCGCATAACTTTAACTTGAACATCAAAAAATACATCGTTAAACGATGCATGAAGTTCTATAAAACGTATTTTGATTGACCTGCGAACAAACAAACAGCTGATGTTTCGGTTTCTATTACGCCAATGAATACCGCAGTTTTCATTTTTCTTTGTTCTTTATAAAGCACTTATATTTCCCATTACAACTGTATAACATAATTTATATTTAAAGATAACTATCTGTGAGGAGAAGCGATTGAAACGAAATTATTTTAACTGAATATTTGAACAAATAAAATGAAATTATGAAGTTAATTGCTATGCTCTATAAAAATAGAAATACCTTACGAGACTGAGTCCTGCTTTTTTTAATAATAAGTCATAGGTGAAATGTCTAGAACTTTGGTCTGATTCGGAGCCAAGGAAATAGTACCAAATAAACTCAAACTAGAAGTGGTTCCGAATGCACTATAAGCGCACGGGTTCATAACTAAAGATTTGCCCTACAGGGTGAGTACAAGCGCATGTATACGAGTATCATTAAAGTCACATTTTATGGCACTGTGACACAAGCGAAGTTAACTATTTGATTGGAAGGGTAAATGGTAATTGGTAAAGGGGCACTGTGAGCCTTGTAAAAGCACTCGAAGGGTGCCATACGCATATGCTACGGGTATGAAGGTGCATGTAGGAATATGCAAAGGCCTTTGTTTTTGTTTTCATACTTTTTTCACAGCGATTTATTTAAATGACATGCAAAGCGTGCCTAAAACTTTATAGACTACTGAATTCTTTATTTTCTATAAAAAAAATGGGTTTACAGAATACTTGATCTAGTGGCCTTTGAGTGTTTTAAAGATGATATTAAAGAAATCAGAAAGCGATGGTGCCCCAAGCTTCTATTTCAATTTGTGGTGTATTGTTTGTATTATCTTTTGAGAAATTGGTGTATTCTACATATTTAATGTCTACTTCAAACGGCATCTTCTAAGGCAGATTAATAGGGGCAACTGTGTTGTGAATAAACTTCGAAAAATATATTGATGCTGCCAATATTGAGCTTGGAACCTTCGGTATCTGCCAGCGACCTACCACCACACCACGATTGCCGCCACACATAAAGCTATATAAAGTTGACTAGAAATTATCCCTATATTATAATTTTATGACGGCCGCCGTGGTGTGACGGTAGTGTACCCTCCAATTTAATTTTGAGCCATCGGTCCATCCACCCAATCCTCCCTACTGCAGAAATTTACCGTGGAGTTACTATCCGAAAATGTAGTAGTCGCACAGCGATCTGTATTTCCAGGAAGAAAACTGAAATTGTGTAGTATGCTGGAGTGTCCATTGGTTCGCATGTTCCAGCTGGACGATTCCTTTAGGCGCAGGGCTGACGTCGCCGCTGCTCGTTAGCCTTTTATATTGCACATGACAGTTTCTTTACAGTTCAGCTTTTTATGCAGAACCACAGCTTATCGACCAAATTGAGACGCACTCGCTTTAGCTCTGGAAGGTTTAACGGCAAAAATGCATTTCCTTTGTAGATGCCGTTCGGAGTCGGCAAAAAACTGTAGGTCCCTCCAATTTGTAGGGAAAAATTCAAAGCGGCACACCACAAAGTGGGAGAGAAGCTACGCGCAAAAATCTCTTAGGAGGCTTATGATAGATTTATTTATTTTATACTCTTATGAGATTGGACACGCTTTTGTTCATATTGTCAGTTAAGGCATTCGCGCAGTTAATTTAAAGAATGGTCCTTTGCCATTTAAACAAATAATTTTTCTTATCTCAAGTTTTGTTTGCTACACCTTTCAACCTCTACGAATCGAAACTCAATCAGAAATGTAAACTTTCATTTTGCTATTATTCATCTTTTTTTTCTCCATTCAAATCTCTTATTCTCCTGTTGCAACAAGTTTTTGCCTTTGCACTTTTTCCACTTTGCACGGGCTTTTAATGGTGTTGTTCTTAGCTCTTTGACAACACTTGCTGTAAGCTTCCGCGACATTGCCTTCAAAGTGCCTTTGCAGGGATGATGTGGGACACAGAAGACACAAAAGACAGCAAAGCGACAAGCGTTAGAAAAACTTTTTATCAGCAACAATTGCTAGTGGGAAGGAACTAATTTCAATGGACGGATACTACATTGTGGCTGTGTAAATGAAAGCAATAACAAATTTGAGCTCAAACTCTTCACTTTTGGTTGCACCTAGATTAACGATTAAGCTAAAAATGTTGGAAGCTGTGAATGCTAAGCCTTTCAAATTTAAGTTTTTTTTTGTATAAATAAATAAGTAAGTTTATGGTATAGGTGTGAAGAAATTGGAAAACAAATAAGATTCCTAATATCCCACCAAACAATCCAAATTTACAATGAGCTTACTAGGAGCTTGCTAAAAATAAATACAAGGTTGAGATAACTTTGCCTCCAAGTTTTGCAACTTCACCTCCAAGTCAATCCAAAACCACCACTCCCGTTTTAGGTAAGGACTTTGAGAAGTGTTAAGGTACTAATACTTTCCTCTCTCTACTACTTACGATTGCCTCAATTACCTCATAGTCGCCTACCTTTTTTTAGTTTTTCTTGAAAGGATTATTGAGAAGTAACTAAGGATGCCAAAATTTTGGAGTTTAACTATCCCGTCAATTTCGGTATCTGGTTTTATAATAAAACGAGCCCAGTATAAGTCACGGGATTTAGATATTCGCTATTCTTCAACAACTTATGTTGAAAAACGTGATGAAATTGTTTGACAACAGCAAGGGAAAATTAAATGGGTGCACAGTTTTTTTGAAAAGTTTTGGAAGTTTGAAGCAAATTTTTCGAAATGTAAGAATATATTATTCTTGGCCTTGAGCTTATTTATCCTTTTGAGACAAATAATTTATTAGAAAACATATAGTTTATATCTTTTGCTTTCCAAACCAAAATTTTGAAATTTGCATAAGATAGCGGAACTTTTGTTATGCTTCAAATATGGGTGAACTTAGTTACTGTTATTGGAAATGTTCCTAGAAGAAAATAAATAAATTTCCATAGAGTTCACCGAAAATAACGCGTTTGTAAGAGATAAATCCAAGAATTTTCGGCACCAAACAAAGCACGCGATCACGGGATTGGCATCCTTATAAATCCCGCAGTTTTCGGTACCTAACAAAGCATGGGATCCCGGTTTGGCATCCGTAGTATCAACGTATACAGCTCCAATAATACTAATTCAAATGGTACACTTCTCTAAGATCAAATGAAGTTCCCAGCTCAAAGTTGCATTCAATTTGAATTGTACCCTGTGAATAGCGACAAGCGACAAACTTATACTTAGAGTTTTGAATAACTTTAAAATCTGTAAACATGCTTTTCTTCAAATTTTTGCGAATATTTGTGGTTTGATAAAGTTTAATCCACGATGACGGCGGGTGACGTTTCAATTTGCATAAAATAATATTTCATCTTAACCAAAAAATTCATATAAAATTCAAGAGATTTATTTAAGGATTATAATTCAACATTTTTATTCCATACTCAGTTGTAGGATAAACGTAAGGCTAAATACTTGAGCATTCTCATCTTCTAGCACCTGCTCGTGGTCATTCACATGGCCCAATATAACGATATTTTTTATGGATTTTCATGAAAATTTCAGGGGTATCTGCTTGATTCTATTTATTGTATTAACAGCCTAACTCAATTTTGGTTGCGTGAAGCAAAATTTATCTTATTTAAAAAATTATTATTCTGGAATAACAGCTAAAGCTTTATTAGTATATGTTTAAAAATTTCAATTTTATCTGTGTCGTCAATTATAAAACTTATTGAATTTTCCAGCTTGAAAAATTACCTAAAACTCTCTTTTCTTGATTACGTTGAATGTAAAATGTTCAAGTTCAGCCCAAATCCTTGATAAAAGCAGCGATTTTAACTTTAAAACCCCCACAACTGCCCACTCTTACAAGTGGTCACAGATACCATTTCATTCGGCATCGATTTTTGTGGAACGCGACATCCGCAATATGCATTAAAAAGTGTACAAGATGCACGCGTAGAAATCAACGGATAGAGATTTTTGCTTCTTTACGATTGTCAGTGTCTTATGCTGATACCATTTAACTGAAAAAGAATAAAAAAAAACCTTATTAACCATGTGTATGAGTTTTGTGCAATAAAGTTGAAAGTCACAAATTTCTGTATTTTGGAGGCACTTGGAAACATACAAGCAGCTGAGTTTCCCTATACACAAACTGATTAATACAAATGGAAACCGTTTTCTTAAGCTTTTATTTATGCATGGAAGAGCTACCCCCGCATTAGAGCAACTACTCCCTATTTGCATTCTATAAGCATACTTATATATACCTACCTATATTAGACTGGGAAAAAAAAAAAAAAACATTTTAATTTTTTAATTATATTGTCATTAAAAAAGTACATTTTTGAAGTGAATGGAACGCCACGGGCCAACCTTTGTTCTCGTTTTTTTGGAGTTGGCTTCAATTATGATACTATGTGAAGCTAAATTTTTTTACCTTAGCTCTTTAGCAGTTTTAAAGCGAAAATGGCATCAGTAAAAAAACTTTAATTGTTATTGTTTTTGTTTTTTAATAATTGGTTCTGATGGTTAGCCGGACGTGGCTAAATTTCTCTGATGAAGAAGCCTAGCAGCTTCCGAAATGGATCTGTAAGAAAAGCTATGGCGGTTGTCTCTAAAAATTCCTTTCCTATTCAAAAAAAAACTTTTAATAATTAATAAAATTTATTTTAAAAAAAATTTAAAATAATAGTAAAAAATAAAAAACTGTTATTCTTGACCTTGCGCTCTTTTATAGTCATGAATAATTTCAAAAATATTTAAGTCATGAAAACTTCAAAAAAAAAATTGTATTTTTTTTTTTTTTGGTTTCGTCTAATGTATGCACATGCATATGTGTTGGTAGCGAATCCCATATATGTACAAAAACAGATTTGGAACTTTTAAAGTGATCCTAAAAAGTTTCTTTAGCAGTTCTCTTAACTTGCATGCAGTCAACTTTTGATTCTATAGCAGCAAGGCCTACTCTTCAACTTGGATATTTTCTTAGCTGCTAGTTGTTGTTGCCTTAGCGCAACTGTAGCTGTAACTTTTACTTCTTCTATGTAAAAGTAGCTAGCGCAGCTTCAAAGATTAATCTCTTAATAATTTATTTGTTGACAACTTTGAAATCGCATCAGCTCACCCTCTTGCCCCTTTCTGCAGTGATCACTTTTCTTCTTTTTATCTGCGTTGAGTGCCTCACTTGTATTGTTTATCTCTTTTCTTTCGACATTATAACAAATTTCAACTTTGCGCCTTCTACCCAACATTTTAGCATAATCAGATAATCTGAAAGGGCGCTGGCATGTTATTTTGTTGTTAGCTACAACAATATTGTCCCTAACAAATCATATTGATTTTATTTTTTTCTTCTTCTTCCTTCAACAAAGTAAATTGATTTTTGTATATTTTTGGGGATATACAAATCTTCAAATGACTTTTTTTCAATGAATGTTGTCACAGAGTTTGAGTTTAATTTGAGTTGAATTTTCTTCACGTTCGACTTTAGCTGCTTGACGCTGTCTGCTTTCATAAAGTGACGAACTACTTTCAGCTTAAAGAAAAGTTGTTAGTCAAATTTTTTTTTTTCTGCAGATAATTTATAAAAGTTTCATTTGTTCAATTTGTTTCGCTGAAGTTTGAAGTGACTTAGCTTTTTATATTTTTGTTTTTGTGCAAATATTATATTTTTATTTGTAAGACACATTAAAGTTTGTCACTCAAGTCGTATGCTTTCTAGGTTCTTTTTCAATCGACAGTGTAGTAGGCACTCAATATAAAGACTGTGAAGCATTGTGATGTACAGTAAAAGGGACCAAGTTTGCATGTTAAAGCAGATTAAGCAAAAATCGAATTTTGTAAGCAGGCAAGAAAGTAGAAAGCTGGCCTATGCTGACGGCCTGGAAATAGTCTTCAGGTGATACCTGCGTTCTGCAAGGATGCCTTCAATTGGAGAACTCCGCTGGTGCTTTCCGACACGATCAATTTCCATGGGATTATTCTTCACAGAAAGCTGTCATAGAGGACATATTAGGAAAGATTCGGTTGCAAAAATTGGGGACTCTCTCCAAGGGTTGTACACTGGTTGTACAGTAAAGTGAAGTATTGTTCTGATGGAGTGCTCTACACACTGCTTCTCGGAGTTAACAAAAAATTTAGGTTACTCAAATATTGTAACGACCGGTCTGGGGATGTCGCAAGCTAGACAATTGTTAGAAGGTTTAACACTAATTCGGATAGTCAAACAACTGATCTGAGATAATCATTACCTTAGTGCCTTATAAAATCCCTGACAAATCTCACTCGAATCTACTGACCAGAGCGAACACTCGTGAACTGGACGCTGCTTACTTAAGGTTCCTGAAAATTCCAACTGTAGTCCAATGCTGACCCAGCTAACACGGCCTCATACAAGTTATCGAGGCATAACCCCGATTGCCATGGTAGCGATTTTGTGACCGCAGTTTTGGCGGTCGATGTGGATTTTAGTCGCCTCTGTTACAACAGGCAAACCTACCTCGGGCATATTCTAACCCCCTAAGCCGCAGGGGGTCAAATCAATTAGCATTGCTGGTTTTGGCGAATAATTTCCCTCTACCCCTTGTGTTAAGTCTCGATTTCTTTACTTCTGCACAAGTCGGCTAGCTAATCTCGGCATGTGTATAAAATTTGTTTCCCCATTAATATCTCCGCCACAAAAATACCATGAACAAATAGTTGGAAACTCAGCATAGCTGCTGCAAGCTCTTTGGAAATTAACCCATAAGGTCGAATAGTAGTTTCCTTACTCACTTCCGTGAACTCTTATACACAAAACAAAATACTCTGACCTTGCTTGACTGATAAATTAAAAATATCATCGAGCTCAATCAAATCATCATACACACATACAGATTTTCACACACTGACACACTAACAAGATTTTCACTTTCACGCGGCACAGTTGAAGAGGAAACAATTGCAATAACAATTTTTCTAGCAGTTGGAAACTCATCTTGCATCTGCAATCGATATTCATTAATGTGTGTCCTTATAAATTATATTCTTCGCTTTCGATTTACTAAAGCGCCATAATCACCTTAAATTGGACTCATGCCATTACGCTGGCGTGCACAGAAATAGGATTAATTCCCATTAGGACACAAGTTAAAATCAAAATGTTTTACAAAGCAGAAGTAAAAGTAGAAAGCATTCTTTCAGAAATCAACTCTTTGTATTTTTAAGAAAGATGACAGGTAACAGAAAAACGGAAACAAGGTCCATTGACTTCATATTGCATCGCAAGGGAAAGTAACTCCAATTTACGTAATTTTTTTCCCAAAAAGTAGAGAATAGAGTCATTGATGTTATCTTATATTTCAATTGAAAATAGCGTCAACATTGCCTGTAGTATGTCGATTAAAAATCACGCAATTTTTAGTTCCAAATTTATATTTTAAAATATGACAAGCGTTTAAAATACCCTTATATATTGCGATGCGAAATAAAGTCAACTGTCTTTATTTCTTTTGATCTTGTTACCTGCCACACTTAAAAAGTAGCTGCTTATTCCAACATAATCCAGTAGAGGTATTTCCTTGAAGCTCTATTCTGATTCATATCAGTTCTTTATGCCAAGGTCGTGAAGGTAAAACTTCCGTAGTTGGATTCATGAATGAAACCTTGCATACCGATTAGATCTCCCTACTTTGACTGATGTTTAAACAATGTCCACCTCTTCAAATAGTTGAAGAACTTCCCTTAGATTTTGCTTAAAACTGGCTAAAGTATGACCTTTCTCAGAGTTGTTCAGCGTTGCCAATATATTTCATTTAAAAAGGTCAAAAGTTTCCAGAATCGTTAAATTCTGACTTAGATTATTAAGCAAACTAATTCTGAGACATTTTGTTTTGAAATAAATATCTTGCACTGCAATCAATATTTCCGATAGGGCATGTGCACCTCAGTGCCACTTCTTCCGTTTGGTCTTTTATCTGATACACAAATACCTAGAAGCAGGAAAAAGATACCGTGCACGGACAAATCTCTTTCGCACCATTTCACTTGGAGCCAGTCCAAATAAAATGTGGCAAGAGCGTATGGCAAGCTCTCTATACCACACATATTTATGTACATTAGACCGTATCGCATAAACCAATATGGGTAACTGATCGACTTCATAGAGAAATAAAATATTTTTATCATACCGAAGCTTTTAGTGAGATACTTACCATGGCTCTGAAGTAAACCAGTGAGGGTGTAACTGAACAAATAGCGGAACATGTCGTATTAATACCAGGGAACCTGCGGACCAATTTTCAATAAGATAAATCAAAATTTGATCAAGCTATTTACATACATAGAATCGGACTTGATGGACCGAATAGGGTTATACTGATGTTCACAGTTCTTTGCCAGATACGGTACGCCCGGAACGCTCCGTCACAAGTACCTTGCGGCACCAGCCCGACTGCTACATTAGCGATTTCTTGAGTTTTATTCGCCCCTCATGACAGACATACTTACCTCGGGCATATTCTAACTCCCTAACCAGCGGGGTTCATTCCTTATTTTTCTCTTAACCCTTGGTTATATACCCGTTAGGTGCTTTATTTAGCTTAATGCTGGAGAAAATCATTCGAGAAAGTCTATACTGATGTGTTATCATCTAGAAGGTTCCACTGGTCATACCAAAGCGAGCACCGAGGCGTACCGTATAACAATCTTTAATAAAAAAATATATTATCGGCTTTGAGCTCATTTAATTCTCATTCATTTTAAACCTTCAAATAACTGAATACTGAAACCCTTATATACCACTTAATTTAGCAAGTTTGCTATAAGTTATTCGGAGCCTGACTATACTAAAGAAAATATATAAAAGAAAAATAAAAAGTCATAAGAAATATATTTTTGATTTATTTTGCTTTGTTGATTTTTCGAAAGGTGGAAAGTTGAAATATTTGACCTGGTCTACGAAAAGGGAGCTAACGTGCGAAAACTAGTTTTCTGGGAAACAGCTGTTAAAAATAATAAATGCCATACACTGATACCACGGGAAATCTTCTTTCTCTACATTTTTAGGGAACTTTCAAACAAGTTTTGACTTTTTGGATTCTACCACGTGAAAAAGCATCTCATCTTCCATCCGAATCAACTAAAAAGTGAAAATTGATTTTTTGACACCTAAGCCCCCTTTCCGTAGACCATGTCACATATATTGGAACGACTTTCCGTCATTCCTTGTCTAACGATGAGGTTGGCGGGACGCCGAAGTCGGTTTGTTACAAGACCCAATTTCAGAAGCTATGACGGAAAAGCGTTTCATGATTCATCAAGTTCCAATATACGAGTATGTACATCAAAAATTTGTCGAAGTGAACCCTTCAGAAATTATCTTTGCAAGACATTTTCCAAAAAAAAATATTTCTGGTGACTTTATAAAAAATGTAATAGCCAAACTTCTCTTATCGATACTCCTTAATGCAAATGTACATTTAAAGTCGACTGTACCAAGGAAACTTTAAGTCGAATGAAATTCTCAGCATAGCGCAACGAAAATTCCAACATAAAACTTGGTTTGACGTTTCATGCCACCGCAGCTTGCTAGCTGTGAAAGCAAAATTCCCTACTTTGTTACAATGTACAGTTGTTACGCTTATAGTTCACTTACTTTTGTTGCAGTTGTCAACTCTTCTTACCCCACAGAGACTATTGACGGGAAAGCTAACTTCCGAGAACAATCCGCCTGAAAATTGTTGTCGAAAAGTTTTTCTGCGTTGCGAAAAAAACAATGCAAAATATTTACAAATAAGCAACAACATTGGAGCGATACGAAAACAAAAACAAGAAACATCTGATGCAGCTTTACAAACAAGTAACCCTGACAACAACTAAAGTGAATAACCATCACTGCATACAAGAACAACTACCACTAGCAAGGAGACTTTATAATAACAACAAATGGAGAAATATCAAAAAAAATTAAACAACAAATTGTGACTTTTAACTTACAACTTCGCGGAACTGCAGTTTGTTCAAGTTGCATAACAAGAATTTTGAAAACTACAATCAACAACATCCAATTTCAAATGGCAACTTCAATGGAAATTTATAAAGACATGACAATGATTATTGGGACTCAAAAAAAATAACTCTGCTCTCAGGTGTTGCTGGTTTCAAAGAAACAAACACGAATTGTTCGTACACTCAAATCTGGTATAAAGTTGTCAATCAATAATTACCATTTTAAATTTTATTGAGAACAACTCGGGCTTGATGTTTGTGCTCTAATACTTAATGGTGACGTCCACGACAACGCATTTTACTCATGTGGCAGGGTTCGCGGCAAGCAGCGAAATGTCTGGAAAACCAATGAGTTATGCCCTCAGCGAGTTAGGAGGCTTAAGCCATACCCACTACATTACAAAAATCCGCTACCGCGATAGGTCAAACAAGTTGTCCCCATTGCAGTCGAGCTAGCAGCACAAGGATTTCATCTCTAATTACCTATTTTGTATCTGTCATCTTCTTCATCCCAACTAGCACCAAAGTAGCAGCAACGGAGACGGCAACCTCAAGCGAGTCAATTTTACTAAGCTGTAACCAAATTTGCGACTCTTGGGTATAAATAACTTTGTTTGAATAATCTTAGGTAGCTGCAGGGTAACTACTACCACTTGCTGTTACCTTAAAATTATGCGACTATTAAGTAGTATTACCAGTTTTTAAGAAGTCGTTATTACCTGTACTTCAGCTCCAAAAATTTCATAACTTTTAGGTTGTGAATCACTTAACGGTGACTGACTCAACTTACTGGTTTACTACTTCAAAGTTGTCAAGCCTTCTAAGATATTTTGGTAGTTTCAGCAACGTTGTGGGGGTTCATTTTTGCATATAAAATTGTTGGTTCCATTTCTGTGTAGGAGGATAGGCACCATTACCTAAATAAATTACTTTGGTTACTACGGAAACTCTTAAGTTATTTATGGTAGCGTACGCCGTTTTGATAAAAAAAAATCATTCAGCACCATTAAATTGATAAAAAAAGTTTTTTATATATTTTGCATGTTTTATGCACAATATGTAATGAGTCAATGCCAATGGTGGTTTTTCCTGTTGGAAGTTCAATAAGGTTGCTGTTGGAAGTATCTGCTCAGTGGAACAACTAAGGAGATGATCGGTGTCGTGAAGGCACACAGCCCGGCGGACCGCCTGTTTTATGGATCAATGATACATAAATGGTGACTTATCTCACCGTGGTCGGTTAAGCAGTTGTCACAATTCTGCTGGAGCTTCCTCTTATCTTCGCTTTCATCGTCATGGTAATGTATTATTTAGCTTTCTCTTTAATTGCCACCAAAATGGCCTAAGGCTCAGAAGGGATATTTTTAAAATAAAATTTAATACAACCCTGCATTTGCGTTTGGAGGAGCTTTTGATTTGAAAGCTTTATTCTTTTCAGCACAAAAATTACACTTGTTTTAGTAAATTTTTCTACTTTTCAAAACTGAATGTCAAAAAATGTAATTCAATTGACATACAAAAAAAAATATTGAATTGAAAAATATCCGAATAGACTAATTGTGGCGAAACTTTTCGCAACTCAAACGTGTGGTAAGCTTTATTGCATTTCATTTTGCAT
This sequence comes from Merzomyia westermanni, assembly GCA_949987695.1. Classification (NCBI taxonomy): domain Eukaryota; kingdom Metazoa; phylum Arthropoda; class Insecta; order Diptera; family Tephritidae; genus Merzomyia; species Merzomyia westermanni. The sequence goes on along the minus strand of OX465290.1, from coordinate 4,243,554 downwards.
TCCCCGTAATGGTTCTTCATATTGTCCTTTCACATTTCGGCTTTTAAATTCACGTCAGCTCTTTTGTATTCGGTTACACAAAGCAATTAACCAAAATGTCAGCTACCATAAAGAAATCCAAAGCTCCTCCTAAGCCGCCTCCGCAGCTTTTTTACAATCACCGTAACATGGCGCTGCGCAACATCACAGTAGCAGTTTGCGCTTCACTGTTTGCTGGGTTGGCCTTCAACATTATACACAACAAGCCACGTAAAGCAAAATATCGCCAATTTTACAGGTTCGTACATATTTTGAAGTTTTTTGTTTGGATTAATTATGTTTTTTGTGTTTACCTCCAGCAATTACGATCCGGAAAAATCCTTTAGGCGCATGGCTGAGGGTGGCTATCTTCAATCGTGCCCACCCTGTGCTTTAAACGAGGACGAAAATGGTGAAAATGGCGACAAGAAGAAGAAAAAGTAAAATATTATGTCAAAAGAAGTGGAGATCTGAGTAAAATAAAGCATTTTTAAATTTAAGAAATGTATTAATTTATGCTGGTGAGTTGATGACGCAGACCCTCACTTTGATGCGCAGTGAGAGTTTGGATCACATCTCCGACCAAATCGATTGATTGATTGCTTTGTTGGAAAGTTTTGATAAGTTGAGCTCCATTTTGTGAGGATTGAGTTTTACCCTGATGATCAGCACAGCACCCAAAGCTGATCTTCTCTTCGACGACGTATTAAATAGGGATAAATAAAATCCCTTGGTAAAACCAAAGTCATGCCGGTACGTAGAACCGACTGTAATGGGAATGTGATGTGCCCTTTTTAACTTTTTCGTGCAAATTGTTGTAACTTGCACGTTTTATTCCAACTCGGAATGGTGAACTTTTTACGCGACAATTTTCATAAAAGACATGGCATGAGTTTGGAGAGATTTTAATTACGTTATCTCTTTCGGTTCATATCTAAATTTGGTTTAGATTTTAATAAGGGTTCTGTTTTGGATTCGATAATGTCTAAGTATTTAACACACTTATTTCTTTCAACACCAAACACAGATAGTCATCATAATTGGGTTCAGACTTCCTGCTATTAACTTTTTATATTCAAGTATTAGAACACCATTCAATAATCTCATTCATCGCACAGTTGTCGTTAACTTTAGAACTGCTCTATAGATTTCTGGTAAAAATGCTCGCCCCATTGACAGCTGCAACTCTTCAACGAACCAGCAGCGCAAATAAAAAACCTGTTTAAAACTCCAATGGAATTCAATAAAGAAATCGATTGAACGAAATAAATCTCGACTTTATGCCGAATGAAGTAAATTGAGAACGCAACCGAAATTAATTGAGTGATTGCATGGACGACACAATGCTTGCATGTCATATGAATTCATAAAAATACAAGTGAAAGAACAATTATGTGCATATTAGGGATGCAGATTTTTCGGAATTTTGCGATTCTCTTATTTTGGGCATTGCAATTTACAGAATTAATAAGAGCTCTAAATAATCGCACACAGCACTATTTCCCCTGAGCGCTCACATTCATAATGAGTCCTAAAAATATAATAAACGTATTTATGTGGCTTTTTTTATGAAACTGGTCATTCGTAAAATAGCTCTCAGTCTAATTCACAAAATAGTATTCTTCGAACGATTTTTTGTGCGCTCTTAACCCAAAGCATACCCATGAAACCAGCTTCTTTCTTTATATGTTGCGTGCTTTTGTTTTTATTTCCTTTTCATCTCCTTTTCTTGCTCATTCTTAAGTTTTCATGTAATTTTTCTTTTTTCTTTAATTTTATCTTTTTTCATTTCACTTGAAAATTTCTTATTCTTATTTCAAATTGAAAAAAATCTTTAGAATGTTATGTATTAAACTTAAATCTAAATAGTTAAAGTAATACACTCAGAAAAACTCATAATTAAACTCGAATTAGAGCTCAGATTTAAGAGCTCTTCGAAGCTGCTTTGCTGGGTTCAACATTTTAGTTTAAAAAAGAAAACAAATTGTTTGAGAAACTATATAACTTTAAAATGAGTAAAAATTTTGAAGTAAGCCACTTTTTTTCGAAGTTCGACTTTCTTTCTGAAACTTACATATGTGTATAGTGCACAACAACAAAAAAATAAGTTTGGGCCAGTTTTACGAAATTCGAATTATTTTACAAATATAAATCTATTTTCTAAGCTCCATAGTTTTTAACAATTTTCTAGCGATGAAGTCCACCGCTTTTGTTCATTTTGGAAGTATATATAAAAGAGTCTATCTTCTATCAAACTGCATTACCTTTTTTTATTATTTTGTAAAAACTATTTTCTTAATCTTTTCGACTTCTTAATTGCGAACGGTAACAGGGGCCTACATTTGTTTACTGACTTCCGACATAATGTTGATCTCCCTAGAGGATGGGCAGAACTTTAGTAATAAATAACGATAGAAAAAGGATTTCATGTTGAATTGGGGTTTCTAAGAATTAATAAAAATTGCTGAAATGGGTTAATGTTCTATAAAAAAAGACAAAGTATCTTCTTGAAGATAATTTAGAAATTCAAATAGTTAGCTAGTTCCTTTTGTCTTGACCTATCTTCGAACCAAGTGAAAAATATCAGAAAACTGCCATGTTGCAGAAATCGTTGGTAATACTTATAAAGATCAAACCAAGCCAATGTTCGATAAAGATTCATGCAAAAATCAACTGTAATTTCCGGCTGTCCAGTGGTATGCTAATATTAGTGATGTAAAAAAATTTGGCCTAATTGGGTTAAGTTTTGCAGAAATATCTACAGGTACTTCTCAAATGAATCATATATGTCTAAATCAGTTCAGATTTGGCTGAGTTATTAAAGTTTTCCCCAAACCTTCCCCTCGAAATATAGTCAAACACAGAATAATAAATCTAATTATTTAGATTACCTTTCGCACTCAAATTCTTTCATTAGTTGGTGTTTTTTTATATTTTTCAGATTCGTTTTATATATAAAAAATGGAGTATTTGGATGTACACATTTTTAGCTTGTAGGGGCTTTCGACATGATTGAATTTTGGATTTCCGGTGAAAAAAATGCAACTTTTTTGGTTAGGCACCTTAATATTCATATGGAAGAAAATCTTCAGATTGAAAACTGTTAAAACAAATGTGTGGATTTGACCAACAAATAGTTGAGCACACTTAAAATATTTGTTAAAAAAGCTATTGACAGAAAAATGGCAAGTATTGTCAAAAATTAAACGAAGCAACCACAAGAGGAAAGTAACATCCCAGTAGTACTTCATGCGAGAATAAGAGAGTACTCGCCTTAACATCCCTTGGGTGCAATAACACAGGTTTCTACACTCTTTGCTCCAATTTTGCTAATCTTGGAGCAGTAGGAGCGACCTCCTCAACTTATTAAAAAAATTACTCCCTTATAAATATTTTTGAAGCGGAAGTAGAGATTTCTCCAAGTTCTACTCCCATCTAACACCTTTTTGGAGTAAGCCGAAATTCTCTGGCAACAATTTAAATAAAATTTATTGACAACTATTGTTTTCCATAATTAATCGCTTTTTTTCTGATATGTGAGGTACTTGTGTATGAGTTCTATTCCCATTCTATTCTTCATTTGCTTTCATAGAAGGCTTGAGGCATAATTTTCTAAAGATATTTCGTTGGTCGTTTAGGAGGAATGTGAGATGTCTGACTCATTACTTTTCTGAGAGGTTTTCTGAAATTGTCCAAAACTTACTCATTACTCGATTGCGATTCATACAAAATTATAACAAAAACTCCAGGTGAAAGGAAGTTTTTCTATTACTCGCCCTCCTAGGCATGCAATATTAAAAGGGAGTACACAAAATTATATGGTAATACACATAAGTACAGAGAGTAATCCAATACTCGCAAGGGAGTAGTTCGGGATCAATAAAAAAATGATCCCTGGTTCTACTGGAATGAGCTAGCCAGTAAAGTTATTCGCCTTTTATAGACTCCAATATGCTCATATCGGTGTAAAGCTAGCACAACTCAGCAAAAAATTTGTTTGGTACATACACCTTACGGGGAACTTTGCTCTTGCATGGATCCTGCCCGTTTCCATTTTATCATGCCGTATATCAGCACGGCGGTAATAATGAACTACTCAGTTGGATTTTGTGGCTGCTTTGATTACATACAAATACAACATTAACTCCTGCTCTCAGCCTAAGCTATGCAACAGCGAATGAATATCCAAACAAATTTCAAATGCCACTCTCCCACAGCAAGTCTGAACCAAATTTTCTGTGCACGCTTCCTCAACTGATTTGCACTAAATTCTATGGCAAAACTTTAGTCATGTACTTCGCACGCAGTTTGCTGCTATTTTCATCTAACTTTGGTCATTATTCAACGTATCTACGTACGTACTATGCTTTTTGTTTTCACGGATATTGCTTGTGTTTTCGTTCCACCTACAGATGTTGGTGTATGTAGTACTAAATTTGTGTGTGAAATCAGACCGTGTGAAGTAAATTTTTGTGTTTCCATGCATAGTTTCGCATATTGAATGTGTTTCTGTGGCATAATGAAATGTCGAACAGAGTGAAAGCACAGTTTTTCAACAAACTGGTCAAGGATGTCACTGCGTATGTGCCCTGCCAAAAATCCTCTGACTTATCAATAAAGAGAGTGACCCACACACACAATTTATACCGACTAGTGCTTATGTGAATAGTTTGGATAAGTCAATTTCAATCATTCTTAAAAGAGTACAATAGCATATTTGAAGAAGGACATGCTCACCTATCAACCTACAAGTCTGCAGGTCGACGCTTGCCTAGTATAGTTTATCCATAAAATAGTTAATACAGTAACCCCGCAATGATTCATTCTCTTTTCACTACTTTGGGTGGCTACCGTCCACCAATTCCCTCAATATCAAACATAGTTGAGGTTCAAATATCTACAGTTTTCAATTGGGCTAGAAATGCAGGTCTCGCGATTAACTTGGGAAAACCGAACCACTACTGTACAAAACACCGAATAATAACCTTAGTTTTCAGAGAAAATTTCAAGTAGACAATCTAGGAAACTTCTTGTTTAGGGCCTGGCTAGCTTTACCTTTTAAAAAGCATGGGCCTACCAAGGCAAGTAAAATCGAAGAAAAACTACCTAGGGCATGGATTGGAAAACGCAGAAAAAATAGACAGGACCTTTACAGTTCCTGCTAGATTTTCCAATCAAGGCGTAGCGTGGAAAAAGTTAGACAGCCACTTTACAGAAATTACGATAGATTGCCCGTAAATTGGTAAACATGCGCTTTCCATGACAGAGGCGCTGGCAGGCCCTAGGCAGAGTTGACTGTTGTAGGGAAGACAGGGTTAAGTTTTAATAACTTGGATACTAGATTACTTTCTACCCGGGTGTTTTCGTGATACAAATTAAAATACCGCTAAATGGGCATAAGCTCTTATGATTACTTCCGCAGCTGCAGTCGTATCGGAGATGAGGAAATGGTTCAGCACCTGGTTAGTCAAAGGCCAAAACTAAGTAGAATACCGTTCGATACCCTCTGTTAGGCTTATGTCAATGACTTCACCGAGGTATGAAAGTTGGAAATAAAGGTCGTAGCTAAGTACAAGGGCTCCAAAAAGTATTTAGATCACCTGTTTTTGGCGTAGAAGTGGGTAGTGACTGCATACTTTATCCAGATAGGTTCGTCCCAGTGTTCAGAACTGCGCTTTCAACCTAACACCCTAACCCCTATACAAAGTTCGACATTGGTCTCATTCTGTTTTCCGAGTCATGCTAGGCTAATTGTATATTGTGCAGGGTGTAAATACGCTCAACACGAGTGAATGTAGGAGCAGTCATGTGTGTTATCCGTAGATAAACTGGAACGCTGCAAAAGTAAGCATGGAGTCCCAGTTACATAAATTAGTGTGTGTAATGGGGTGCGCCTCTACTGCCTTGAATAGTATACTTAGAGGCGCGAGCCACAAGCTGACAGACCTTTGATTTGAGACCAAGTACCTGGAATTTGCGGACTCTTATGTGACATCTACCGTTGACGTAAAGTGAAAAAGTTGATTGACTTCTGCAATATCAGGTTCCAGTACAAAAATATACACCAAGCTGCCTGGCTGCCTTTTGACCAAGATTCGCAAAACGCAGCTAAGCAGTGAAGAGATTTAAAGGAATAAGATTGGCGGACAGCCGCCGCTTCGACTATGTGTGGTTGAAGTTAAGCCGAACTGGACACCTTTCGGTCAAACGGTTTTGTTATTTTATTCTGAATCTTATCGTTAGGCTCCTTACCCACAATGGAGACCGCTCTGCCCTAAACAATTTTCGACTATAAGTTTGTAGTGTAGAACACTTTTGTAGCAAAAACATTTATCTTTCATTATGCTCCTGTACTCAGATTATTTCAGCTTTAATGTGTAAATGCCACGAAGCTTTCTTTCCTGTGGCGAGGTCTTCCTTGATTCAAACTGTCACATATCTGAGTTTTATGGTATTCTGCGCAATGGTGGTGATATAAGCTGAAAGGCCATGGAGTTTCAGTTCGTAGACTTTGGCGAATTTTTGAAATTGCTCAAAGTATTATTGGCCATTTCCATACTCTAGCATACTTTGTGTATGTATTAGATCTAATTTGGTACAATATATTTCGTTTTTAGAATAAGAAGCGATTGCGCTGCATTGTACTACTTTAACATTCTCGAATTTTGAGGTCACACACACACACACACACAGAAGCATATGACAATGCATGAACTCTTCTGCTCTCTTGAGTGGAAATCGCATTTGCCACTGGATTGCTATTTTAATTTAATCAAATGTGCGGCCACAGCTTTGCATCAAAATATAAAATTTAATAGCTCTCAACTCTATGAGGATTTCTATTAAGTTTAATTTATTTTTCTCGGAATCAAATAGAGATGGTGAGAAACGTTTATTGGATTAGGGACATGGATGCTTCAATAGGGATCCCGAAGACCTTGGGATTCTTACGCAAAAGTTGAGCAAAGGTCGCTAATCAAGACTATTTGATTTATATGATTACCGATTTCATTTAGAGATAGTTCTCCCTTGCTTTGAGTTCTTCTCCACCAAGCCTTTCATCATCAACATGGCATCAAATGACCTAGCCAGTTTAATCGCTGAATTTGTATCCCGCAAGCTAAGTCCATGTCAGCATCAAGCTCGCACAGCTCATGATAAACTTTGCTACACAAGAAGATCTCGCGATAGTAAATATATTAGTTCTGAAGCCGAACTGACCTTAACTAGCAAAACTGGTGGCAGAAACGTAGCTACGACTGATGTTGCGACTTTAGACAGGCAGGCAAAGGACATATATGCATTACGTGCCGCCAGCGACTTTGGAATTACAGAAACGCTAGAACGGCTTAGCATTGTGGCTGATGCGACTGTTATGGAACTTTAAAGTGGCCACTCGTGGTAGTCGTTACGGTTCAACTACCAAAATCTTACCAAACATGCCATCTTGTTGTTGTTATTGTTGTTAACCTACCTAATGGGCACGATCGTTCAGAGAATCGCCATCAATCTCTTTTAACGGAAGTTGAAGGAAACGAGCAGCTTCAGCAGGGTTGGCCCAGAGTGATATTGGTGTTAGAATAGTAGATTCCAATGAAGAGGTAAGAGATGTTTAGTATCAAGACATACAAGATGCACGGCTAGTATTTGGTATGGTGGAGTTGAGTCTGGATAAGTTAGACTTTAACTTACTACAATTAAAAACGAAGTTGTGCTAACATGACTGTAGTCTCCCTCGGAAGAACGCGCTCCTCTACATTAATAGCAAGGTAATGTGGTTTGGTTGACTGGGTTTATGGCAGTTCAGTAAAAAGTGTCTACTCAGCAGTTCCGCGTACTCTCGAACACTGAGCATTTAAGTCTCTCGATGTAGGTGATACTCAGATGTCGTAAGAAGTTCTGATGACAGTGTTTTGGTAGACTTCTAACTTCCTCCAGTTGGTGTCAACAAGTTTGGGCGACCATACCGGATCGTCGTCAATATCGGGTCGGCCGATAGCCTTATATGTAGGAAGCAAAGTTTCTTTACTTGAGGATCTTGTTGTGGCTCTGTAACTTTGAGGCTACTGTGGTGGAATGATTATCACACTCAAGGTTGTTCGGTGGTTGACAGTAGGTAGAGTCACTCTTGCCTCATCTGCGCATGCCACGTGGTAAAGATAGTCGCCGTCGATTTGGTCGAGGACAGGGTCAGATTTCGTTTGAGGAAGAAGCTAGAAAATCTCTGAGATAAAAATTGTTTCTAGTGCAGTGGTCGTTATGCCATCTTCGCTTCTGTTACTTTGGTGCGAGTTGGGTAAGGGTCCAGTCGCCTTGTTCGCTACGCTAGATAGAACCTTACATAATATTAAGCAGAATGACTCCTCGGTAGTTGGCACTCGTCATTTCAAATACTGCCACATACTGTCCACAGTAAGGAAGTACGAGAACCAATTGGAGAACACATCAGCTTCTTCGAATGCTTACATCCCGACAATCCCGGAACACAGAGGAAATGCCGAAAATTCACATCCCCACTGCTCACATTGCATTTGCTTGCTTGCAGAGTTATTTCTGTATTTTAATTTTGTGTGAAATTACTCAATTCATTTGCATAATTATCCATAGAGTTGGCTCAAATTGAAATGCAGTTTATAGAAGTCCAATTTAAATTTTGCAAAAAGTAAATACCAAATGGAATACAGAAATGCTAAGCATTTAAAAAGCAATGCAGCTATCCCATGAAATGCAATTAAAAACTGCACAAACCAAAAGTTTCCAATCTGAAAATCGCTAGCGGTAAATACTTCGTTGTGAGAATTTTTGTATTTTTTTTTTAATTTCGATTGTTTGTATTTAACATTTATTGTTTATCTATGCCGTGCCTTTTGTTATTGCTCTTTAATTTCTGTTATTTTTTTTGTTTTGCACTGAAATTGACCATCGATAATTGGTGTCATATATCATCCCATATGCCACACACACACACAGTCCCGCAAGGACCCATGCTCCTGCAAACAACAAATAAAAATCTCATTCAACGTTACAAAACTGCGATTCGGATGCTTTAATTAAAATGTTGACGTCTTCTCGGAAATTTACGTTCCCTAGAATAATAGCATTTCATATCATGGAATTTCGTTGCAATGGTGTCACTTCGAAGCCTTGTAATTAATTGTTTTCAATTTTAAAAATTCAATAATAGTCATTCGTATCTGTTCTTTTGGGTGTGGCGACATGGAAACATAAATGTACTAGAGTTGGGCGATTTGGTGTTACTCAATGTTCGCACAAAATAGTTTAATATTGAAAAAGGAACTAGTTCGCTCAGTAGTTCGGTTTATCAGTACTGATTTTTCTTTTGAATCGGTTTGTATATTCACAAAGATAATCGAATAAGAAGTAGAGGTGAGGTGAGTTATCGCACGCAATCAATTCACACGTAAGGAATTCACCACGCCGTAAGAAAAGGGCTGAACACATTGAATACGGTGGCTACAAACCACATCTACAATAAAACAAATCTATTCGACAACTGTAGTCAAGCATTGGCTACTTGATTACAATGAAAGCAGCAGCGACAGGTGTGAATTATCTTAAAAAGTAGCTAAAAATTACTGAAAAAGTACAAATTGTGTGAAAGATATATATATCTTAATAAATGAAACTTATATTATAAGTTATTCACTCTTCCTCTCGTTTTTATTGACAAGAAGAACACAACGCTACGATCTGTCGGTTGTAAAATAATCTGGCGACAGCGGCATTGGTGGTTTGTAGCCATGTAGCTATGACGCGCTTAAAATAATGATTTATATAAGAACGTGTGTAAAAATAATATGACAGATGGCGCTTTGCAGTCGGCGTCTTGAATGTAATCAGGCCTAATGTCATTTTGCAGTGCAAGAAGGGAATATGGAAAAGAAAACTAGGATGAAGTGCCTGGGTGGAAATAATATAGAAAAATATATACTTTTCCTATTCCCTTACTAGGTGTTGTTGATGCATGTTTCCCAATTTGCGCAAGGGGTCTGCTTAGTTTTTCTCAGGTTACGCTTTAACTGGAAAATCTCGCTGGGGTCTGTAAGGGGCGTATTTTTTCCATGATTATTACATTTAATTCAAGTTGCGCAATTTCCGGAAAGATTTTACTGATGTTAATAACTCAATAGATAGAACTGTGATGTGGAAGTGCCCGGTTTCGATGCTGTCCCAAAGGCAATGCAATTTTTTTTTTTGTAATTGTCATTGCTTTGAAAAAAAGGCAGTACTACCTCGGCCCTGTCTTAAAAAGCATTAACACACTGGTCAAGGCCCGTGTATGCTTTCCTTGGCAGGCAAGTTAAATTTTACTTCTTTTTAGACAAACGAAAACCAAGCTCTATGAGTCACGCATCGTGTCCTTCCTGGTATATGTCGCAGAAAGAAGGCTTCGTTACCTGGAACTACCAGTTGGCAAAAGAAGACGGCCTGCAAGACGGCTAAAATCGTTTAAGTGGTTAAGCGCCGATTAGGAAGAAGAAGAGACGAGGGCCAAAGAGTCAAGTCGATTTTCGGGTACGAAAAAGTATAGCCAATGGCACATTGTTTCTTCAAAAAAAACAAAAAATTTCTGTCGTATAGCAAACACCCAACTTCACCCAATGCTTAAAGTACTTGTTTCAACAGCTTTTTTTCTGCTGACAACGTCTTGTATTGTGTTGGATAAGGCTTTAGCGAGGCACATTTGGATATGCGTAGTTCGCTCTTCGGTAGCATTCTGAGACATAGGCTTGCCTGTTAACTTACTTCCCTAAAAATATTATTTCCAAAAAACGCAAGTCGCCTCCTTTGAATCCAGTAAAGTCCTTAATAACAACAAAAATTTGTATACACACTTGCAAATCTCGGACACATGCAGCTGTAAGCTCATGCAAGGCTTTCAGAAACCACTGTCAAGTGAATATCATGAACAGGTTCCCGACAGCAAATTTTCTTTGCGATTATTAGTTTCCCTGATACAGAGACTTTAGTAAGACGCTAGAGCTATGTAAGCCGACTGTGAGGCAGTTAGCTGGTTAAACTTTTTCTGAAGGACCATGGTCTTAGCGGTCTACGTACTTCGTACCACAGCGCTCATTCGGAGATTTTGTATTACCTTCCTTCCTCATCTTAATGCTAAATTCGGCTCGGTCTAGGTATTAAGATTTCGAATCTATTGAGCAGCATACGCAGTGATCGACTAAATTTAAAGCGTGTAGTTCCTGCTGCTGCTTTTATCTTTTTAAAACTCTTGGTATGATGTTCTTCTACAAACAGTCTTTAGTTCTCCCTTTTGTATACCGTTTAGCAGTGTTGCCGTTGATGACCCTAAAGGGTCAATCTCACCCTTTTTCTGAGCCAGGAACCCGGACCCTACTTTTTTAAAAATGTACTATATTTGACCCTTTTTAAAAATTCGTGGTACTTTTGAACCTTTTTCAATTTCAAAACTGTAATGACATACATATGTTTTAGTTTTTTCTTAAAAATCAAAGAAATCTTCTTGTTCCTATTTTACTCTTGCATCGGCAACCCTTACCGATTTCCAAATGTCATGCCTGATAGCAGTCTAACGGCTGGCAACGCTGTATCATTTGACAATTCCGACATATGTATATGTAAATGTAGAAAGCGGCGTCAGTGTAAAGAAATTTTTATAACTTTGTATTTTCTGTTTGCACATCATGTAAGTATTTAACTAAACAATGTAAAGAAATAAATGTTATCTTTTCATTAATAACTATTTTGCAGGTATATTATAAAAAGGAAACGTGCGCAAGATTCGGATTCTTCGTTGAACGGGGATACTAATTCTGACAGCAGTGCAGATTATTGCTCTGATTCAGATGTGGAACCATCCATATAAAGATATTTGCTTAAAGCTTAATAAAACAATGTTCCTTAACTGTACAGTATTTTTTATAATGCGTGAATTGCTTCAAGCATCAAATAAATTGGCAAAAGCTTATGTAAATGTGTTTCTATCTAAAAAAAAAAAAGGTGACCCTTTTTTTCTGTTGGGACCCTTTTTTGTGACCCTTTTTGAATATTTACAGCGGCAACACTGCCGTTTAGATATCTCTTCGTCACTAACACTGACGTATTATGTACTTGGAGCATCGTAGAGAGCATGCATAGTCATTGGCGAAAATGTAATGCTAATAAAATGGAGTACTTTGTCTTTGTTATTGCTTCTCTAAAATATTTACCAGCAATGAGTAGGAACGCTTATAAACTTAATATAATATACAGCCATACGTTATTGCCACAACTCGCGAGTTAGCAACAATTATAACTTGTACATGCGTATAGTAGATATACCCCAAGGTCAAACCAACTAATTGCTAACTAACTACCAAGTAGTGAGAATGCCAACCCAACGAGTAGTCATTAGTCTTTTCCCATATGAGTTATTGAAATTTTTGACATGGGGATGTCCGCTGAGATGGCTATTGTCAGCTCTTCCACAGAGATGTAGCTCTCCCAAACTAGTTCTAAATAGTCCAAAAGTCTTAGTGGGTAAACTGCAAATAATTGCAATGGCTGCAGTCACAGTCCCTAAGTGCTCACCACTCATAGAACACATCATACGTCCGAGACCTGAGACTGGAAATAATAAAGCTTTCCTGCCTCTTTTTTTACCTCTTTACACCTCAGTATTCCAAAACACTTTTAATTTTTGCAGGTACTAGTCTGGTGCGGACTAGTTTGAAACACAAAAAACTAGTATTCTTTTCTCACTATTTTGCGTCGTTCACTGCAGGGTGTAGGCATTTACAGCAAGAATGGGTGCTAAGATTTTCCTTATAAATCTCCAACATTTACAAAATGAAATCCACCTTCGCACAATTAAAATGAGCCATTAAATATGCACTCAAGAACGGAATGTGCGGCACGCGACTGCTGTGCAAAGAAAAACGTATTACACACGGAGTGTTGTTGTATTAAGAAACCAAGAGCTAAGGTCTACAATGACTGGCAGCTGGAAAATAAGGAAACACTCATTAACTACGTGCCAGTGCTGTAAAGTATACGTGGTCATTAAGTAGTGTGGAAGCAGAAGTTATTTGAGGGATATGTGGATGGATAAGTGCAATGCATAGATAGGTAGGGAGATATGTATATATGTATGCGTGTGTGGTAGTGAAAACCCACCAACGTATTCACCATCCGGTATAAATTACTGTGGGAACACGACTATTTACCGTTGGGCTCTTATACCTCCACATCGTAGTCGTTTTCGAGTTCAACGAAATCCCTACCCCGACTTTCGGGCTAATACCACAACGTGCTTGTACCGGTGCGTACCGGATTTATGTCTAGCAAAGGACGTCGACTAAGTAGTTGAAAATTCGTACAGTAAACTGAGTCGTTCAATTGCAATAGTGGGATAACTTTTGCTCTCGTATTCCTCGGTAAGGGTGAGGAGTTCTTTTAGATTGGTGAAATCCTTGCGACGAATATAAAGTAAGTAGTCGAGATGACTATTGCGAAAGGTCCTTTCCAGCTGCTGCTTGTTGCTTTATCCGACGTATCTCATCAAACTCTGTATCGCTAGCATGTAGTCTTTATACCTTTCCCAGCTGTGCTGGCTTTGATGGCGTATGTCGTCCTGGCTGGTAAGAAGAAGCATAAAAAATCCTGCTTGCAACTCTGCCAATTGACCCAGTACGCGGTTTTGTGGCAATAGCATTGATGAGAGTAGCCAGCTTGTAGTTCGGGCATGGTTTTTGAGAGGAGATCTACGTTTAACGTGAACACTTCTGCCAAATCTCCCAGTCGTTCTACGAAAGCTAGCCGGTCTCATACACCATCGTACTTTACTGACCGCTTTCGTACTTGGTCGATGATGGACGCGAATGCAACGGTTGGCGCTTGGGTTCCCTGTGTTATCGCGTTGATAGTCGATGATACTACTGGTGATGATGCGTACTGTTGTATGGATTACTTATTGGGGAGGAGGCAAACGTCTCTGTTAGTTCTACATTCAAGCTTTTGATACCGCCACTGTTCGCTATGATCGTTGTTTTCAACCCACTTTCGGCCTTACTGGGGGCAGTGGTGTTTTTGTAGTTGCCCTATGCTACTGTGCGCTTTCGGATTTCCCGGATAGTGCTTCTCTGTTCAATACTCAATTCGTGTGAAAAGTTGTTGTTATTTTTGTTGTTGTTTGTAACGGGCAGCATACGGAGTGATCGAAACGTTGTCTAACCATATGGTGTCAACCTGGTCGGACATTTTATAGGTCACCTTGTAGTCTGGAATGTTCATTCTGACGTTGCACGGGTTTCAGAGTTCCTGCTTGGGCGCCAATTGTAACGAAGCTTTGTTTGAATTTGTATTATCGGGGCTCCTTGCCAATCGTTTAGTAAGTAATTTTTTATTACTTAAATACTATAATTTCTACATATAATAAAATTTTAACAGTTTGAGGTCTGTGCATCGCAGGCATTCATTGAGAATTGATCAGAGGGATCATTATTGATCCAATAGAAGCCAAATTAATAGCTTTTTGAGTTTTTGTTTGTCTGTCTGTATGTTTGGGAGCGCATCACTCAAAAACTATTCACCTTTGCATTACTAGATGTCTAACTTAAAATTGAGGACATGCCACATTTCCAAACTTGACCAGCTTCGGAGATATGCACCTATATGTGGACCAAGGTGACCCAAAACGTTTTAGTACATTATAGGTATCAAACAAAAGGTCTTAATGAGCGCTGTAATAAGCGTTGTGATTAAGTTCCATACCTCAGCTGGTTCCTGAAATAAAATAAATGAAAACGAACTCAGTGTTTTATAACTTATGAGACGCAGCGAAGTGGGGGCGGGTTTACTAGTTCGAAGTATATTCATATATAACAATCAATAAATTAAACTTATATTCAACTTAACTTTTTCTTAAATGAGAAAAATATTGTAAATCAAGTAATAATATTTAAATGATTAAAGCATGTGAATTCTGAGTGTGCTATATTTATGAAATGCACTATATGTATCTAAAGGATTATGCTGATAAATTTATGTACATATATAAAAGAGCTATAAAAAGTTCAACATTTGCAAGACAGGGGAGCTGGCATGAAAGCGGCTACTTTAATTCATTTGAAGTAGCAGGCGAAGACATTGTTGTTGCCTTCATTTATTACCGAGATGGGTAACTTTATTCGTTCGAAGATTTCTTTAAAAGAGCAGGTGAGATAAACGGTTCGAATACCTGACAGCGAAGAAAGAAGCTGTCTGTATGCTACTTTCGGTTAGTTTGATATCCCATCCAAGCGTTTACGGGTATAGGTTAAGGAAGCACTTCTCCGAAGCATTTGAATCCAATGCAATCCTTTAAATTTTCTTGTTACCAGCAAATTTCGCTATTCATTCTTTTACATTGCATCTTTTTTCTGCAAGCGTTGTAATTATTTTTTGTGTTTGTTATTGTTAGTACGAACAAAGTCGTTTTATTTAATTTTAACGGCATTCCACATAAATCACAAGCGAGCCATATAAACAGGTGTACTTATAGATAAGTAAATAAAGGTGGCTTAATCGCAATTGTGTGGAAAACAAGCAGCGTACAGTAGAGATACTTAGTGGAGGCCCTTTATGAGATTAGCAGGCGCAAAACAATAATTCAGCAAGCAGCAGCGGTATGTGGTGCTCACATTTCTATACTCACATTTGATAGGCATGTGGGTTGCATTGTATTTGAGTTTCGGGAGTTCTTCATGCCACGTTTGGTTTTCAGTGGCCTCTAGCCACTCCGCGCTTCCATTGTTTTGACTTTCAACTGTTTTGAATAATTACAGAGCTTAAGAAGAAAAGTAAGATCCTTAGTTTTAAGGTGGGCTTAACGAAAGAAATTGTTTTGGTATGGCTAAACCTAAATCTCAACAAATTGCAAGCAACAAATATTCTCCTAGAAAAAAATTTCATTCAACACAATTGAGTACTTTATGAGTTGGGTTTTTTCGAAGGCTGAGGTAAAGCTCAGTCTGTCCAAGGTCAGCAGAGGTCCCACTAACCCCTACTAAAAAATAACACGATATATGTGTATTAAGATCGAACACACACACACACGGCCTGCAGGCGCTAGGGGGTAGCAGCTTTCCGTTACTTGAGAGTGAGGAAGCAAGAGAGCGGTGTAAAGGGGCGGCGTAGGAACAGCTGAACAGCGGCTGAACGGCGAAACGGCATGGCGGATTTGGCACAGCTGGAAAACGGCCACAGCTGGGCAGCAGCGGGACGGTGGAACGGCAGGGCGGAGTCAGCACAGCTGGCAAACGGCAACGGTTGGGCGGTGACTCACCGGGAACAAAAGTAGCGCGGCGGAGGGCGTACCAGTGGCGGAGCACCGAGCGTCGGGTCAGAAGACTATTGAGCTGGCTCTGTGGCTGAACACCACTGCCTCCATCAGCGCACGCTATATAGGTGGCTGAATGGAGGGCAGAGTTGTTCCAGCTAGGACTTCGCAGGCCGATCAGAGGGCTGAGGGGAGGTGCACCCTAAAGGCACAGCGCTATTACCCCTTGCCCTCCCATCGGTCTACCCCGGAGCCAGAGCTAAGTGGAAATCAGTTCGCCGCCGGAGCAGCACGGTCTTTCCACTCAGCTAGTCGACGGAGCGAAAAGCCGAAAGCCAACAACTCCACCGACTCACCCAACCAAGAAGAACTGACTCCTCCAGAGTCTGGCCCCTCGCTGGACATCTCCGTCCACCGCCCGTATTCGCACACTATCTTTGTAGGTGTCAGGAGAGAGGGGCGGCGGTGTACCGGCCCTAAGCCCCGTAGGACGGGTTTATGGTCGAGGGGGAGCATTGTGTTTAAAGCACAACTGCACCCCCGACGACCCCCAAGCCGTCCCATAGCTACGGCCAGGGCTAAGAGGAACGTCGGTATGCCGCCGAAGCAGCACGACCGTTCCACTTAGCCAGTCAGCGGAGCGATAAGCCCAAAGGCGACTACTGCCGCTGACTCACCTGGAGTGAATGATTCAAAATTTGTGAAATCATTCCTTTATATGGGGACGGTTATGAAATGGTGGAGAATTTCACCGCTTGCCACGGTGAGTTATTTGCCTGGGTATGAATTTATGCTGGCTGCCGGTGATCACCATGCCGTTGTTGCTGTGGATCAGCCGTGTTTGTGTCGAGCAGTTATTGCATGCTTTTAGGCTTAAGTGGAGTTACAGTGGGGGTCGTATTATTGTAACGCTACATTATAACTTTTTCGACAAGAAACTTAAAGTTGTTCGCCCAAAATTCAGAAATTCATATTTAAAAAAACACAAAAACCTCCCTTCCAAAAATTTCAGGATCAGAGGTATAATACAAACAAATTTGAGTCCAAAACATTGTGAATACATACAAGTGGCGAATGTGTGACAGAAGCATTCACAATAGATAACAGCTGTGATCACCTTATTCGCAGAGTTGCTGTTTTCGCAGAGCTGCATTTGGTGGTTCTAAAAAACTGTTTAATTCTCTGACATTAGATCCACGGGCACAAAACTTAGGAAACACCGGTCTTTAAGGAACAATACCATCTTACAAATTTTTAAGAAAATCCTGAAATTTAGCCAATCTGTTGCTTTTTGTCGGTATTAAAAAATATTTTAACACATTTTCATTAATTTAATGATACAAAGGCAAATAAAATTTTGACATTTAGGTGAGGGCACAGAGGAATCGTAAGAGATTTTCACTTCTAGGAAATTGCAATGATCTAAGAGTAAATAAAAAAATTTCAAATTGTGAATTGATTGTGATTGAAATTTTATTTAGATTGAATGAGAGGCTGTGTATGATAAAAACTTTCTTTGAATTATTTAATAAAGTGGTGTGAGGAATTAAGCTTTTTAATATAAAACAATTTTTTTTTTAATAATACACAGGTGTTGCATTTAGAAATGAAAACTTACATAAAAGCTCTTTTATTTGTGCCGAAATAACTTCGTAACTGTTTGAGGTTATGTTCAATGCAGTGCAATGTTTGAGGTTATGTTCTGCTAAGGACTTTTTATTGTAAAAGTTTACGCATAGCTAAAGAAATTTCTGTTTGCTTAACCAAAACTTGTACGATTAAAAATTTCGAACTGTTGTATTCAATCTATTGAAGAACACCTCTTGCACTATACTACAAAACATATTTTTGTCATTAGGCTTACATTTTAAAGACATTTCCTTTTTAGTATCTTAAATTAAATCAACTTATTCAAAATTAAAAAATGTATGGATGGTATCTAAAGTATCTAGCAACCCGCGCATTTTTTCATTTGCAACCCCGAATTTCCTTCATTATCCAATTTTAAGGAGGTGAAATTCCTCCATTCTTATGTCATTTTCGGGGCGAAATTTCGCCGGTTTAATACAACTCTGCGGCCGCCGTGGTGTGGAGGTAGTGTTGCCGGCCTACCACACCGAAGGTCCATGGTTCGAGCCCTGGTACAGGTAACATCAAAAGTGATTTGAAAAAAGTTTTTCAAAACGGGGTCGCCCCTCGGCAGTGGTTTGGCAAACTCTCCGAGTGTATTTCTGCCATGACAGGCTTCTCAGCAAAAATTCGTCTCCTTTGTAGATGCCGTTCGGAGTCGGCAAAAAACTGTAGGTCCCACCAATTTGTAGGGAAAATTCAAATCGGCACACCACAAATTGGAAGAGAAGCTTGGCGCAAAAATCTCTTAGGAGGTTTATGATGATATACCTGTTGTATATCGCGCCATAAAGAAAAAGAATACAACTCTGCTCGTCTCACTTCCAGTTACCCTGTCACAGTTTTGACAGGGGGATAAGAAAATGAAAAAATTTGCGAAGAGTTTTCACTTGTAGGAATTTCCAATGGTCCAAAACTTCACGGTGACCTTCAACTTAACGATTTTGAAAAATTACAAATTTTCTAAAAATTTTTTCAACATACTTTTTTTACGTCTCTTAGTACACCCTTTTGAAAGTGTCAAAGTTCTTTTTTTTCAAAACTTTTAAATTGTTTACTTTGGCGGAACTTCGTTTTATGATATAAGGAAAGTCTTCGCCAAATTTCAATCAAATCGGAGAGGGTCGATTCCAACTATACAATGATTTGACATGGAAAGACCCACATAATAATCACGATTTTTGCGGTCCGATTTTTATATACAACAAAAAAACTGCAGTGTGGTGGAAGTGGGCTGCCCTAACACAACGAAGGTCTGACGTTCAAATGGCGGGATAAGTAACATCAAAATGTTTAAAGAAAGTTTCCTCGAAACGGGGGTTCCCTCGCCAATGATCGGCAACCATCCGAAAGTATTTCTGGAATGACAAAGCTTCTGAGGAAAAACTCACCTCACGGCAGGTGACGTTCGAAGTCGTCCCCTTGGAGGCATATTATTATTACAACTATTAATTATTTTTATAATTATAATTATTATTATTATTATTATTATTATATTAAGAGGAATGAAAAGAATTATTTGTAGGGAGAGAGAAAAAGGGAGGGAAGGGAGAAAGATAAGGGGAGCGAAAAAGGGTGGAGGAAGAAAAATAAAGGGCGAGCGAGATGTGAGAAGAAGAGATAGTAATGTTTGTCAAAGTAAACTTTTCGCAGGACGGCCAAAGGGGCATAGATAATGATATTTTATCGATCCAATTCGGTACAGAGACAGGAACTTTTATTCCTATTAAAATAAAAGTACAAAGAAAAAATATATTTGTGGAACTTTATTTTATTCGGACAAAAAAATAGGTCCACCGGGTCATTTATTTTTCTCGCCAACAATAAGACCTTTCTTTGCCGAGATATTTATTAATGATAGAAAAAAAGTTCTTTGCAATAATTAACAAACCTTCAATCTAAAACACTAATTGATACCAAATTAATTTAATTAAAATTAAGGGTTTTTTTTATTTATTTAGAAGGACTTTTATCCTGTTTTTAAAAAAATCTCGCCAAAGATAATAGTCAGAAAAATTAATTCTGGCCAGGATTTTGATCCTAGAAGCCCTGGAATGATAGAAAAGCTAATAACTTTCTTCAGTGATACTATCTAGCCCCGAACAAAAAAAAAATTATTTTCGGTCCCTACTTCGGTGCGATTATTAATGGTTACATATTTTCCTCTTCTCACACTTTAAATTTCACTATCCTCCATATTCATAAAAAATAAAAAAGGTTTATAGAGCTCTTATAATTCAACATTTTTATAGAAATGTCATTTTAAAAAGCTTTATAAACCAATTTTATTTTTTATGAATATGGGGGTATATGTATAGAAATATTTTAAGAAAGTTTGTATTTCCGAAACTGTGTGAAGCGGAAATATCGCATTTCTGTGAGGTGAAACTACTAACATTAAGATCCATGACTAGCAACACACCACTTAAAAGTACATTCCACCCCCTTGTGGGTACGGTTTCTCACACATGTAGTTGTTAGTTAATCGAAAATTTCTTCGCAGCAAGATCACATTTGATTAAATTGCAATCGAATTAGATGCATGTATGCATGGATGTATGTATGTGTGTATGTGTTCAAAGTGACATTGTCATTACTTCCTCCCAATGCAAGCTTTCCGCACTTTTACCCAGATAAAGAAGCCAACAACTTCAAATTCTTTAGCTAACAAAAGGCTTAATTAATATTTAATGATTTTAAGAACATAGCACACATTGTGCCATTGCCGCATCACCAACTTCATTATCAACAACATTATAATCATTTTCTTTTGTGTTCGTTTTGTACTGGCATACACATAAAGGAATACAAAAAGATATTTTTGTCGTTAGTGGCATTATCGTCAGCTGGCATCTGCAACATACTGACAAGTTTTAGCAGCAGAAAAAAATGTGTGGAAATTAATTTTTGTTTTTGCACTAAGTCCTCCTATTTGAATGCGCCTTTCTGGTGACATGAAAACGATTCTCCAGCCATTTGTTTTGGTTTTTCTCATGCGTTCACGTTTTCTACAATACTTCGTTTGATTGTGGGTGTTTTTTCTCATAAAATTCTGTGCGCCAGCAGCTGACGTTAATGACGTTGACTTATGCATGCCACCGTATGTGGTTAACTGTGCGACATTTTATTCAGCCCTGGCAAATGTGCATAGTGCGAAGGCTGAAGGCTGAAAAAATTAAAAAGTGTGTAACTATGTAGATGGATAGATACGCATGATTTAGAGTCCGTATCAAAAGATAGCACATAACTCTGATGAAATATCTTTTCAATATGGTTAAACATTTTTCGAATCATCAGTAACATGTCAAAAATTGTCATTCCTGAGTAAGTGCTTTCGAACGCCAAATGTCTATTGTGCTCTCGTCCAAAACACATCTTCCAAGGCGAATTCCTCCGGGTTGTCAATACCGGTTTTGCGTCATTGTGAAGTGAAAAGTAAAAGCGTCAATTCACCACAAATTTTTATTCTCTTTCTACTTTAAATTTTCGAGGTGAAGTGAGAGAAGTTAACGCCAATATAAATTTGGTGTTAACGTCAAAAGTTCAATAAATGCAAACATCGGATTTTTTATTATTGTAAACATTTCAAGTGATAAAAATTACTTTTATTTTTACAATTCTATAATAAACTATCATTTAGCAAGCACACCTTGTGTCAACGCAATTCAAAATGTTCTTCAACAAACAGTTTTCACCGCACATATCAGAGAGCTGAGTGAAGTGTAGAAAGGAAAACGTCAAGTGATAATTTAAGTGAAAAAAATATTTTCACTTCACGATAACACAAAACAAGAATTGACCCCCCGGACTCACATTGGTGCGAAAGTTTCGCGTTCGCAGAAGCAAGTGTTTATCTAAATGTGCTACATGCTCCATTCCCGCGAATATGGTAGAGCTTCTGTGACGTGCATAGCAAGCATCGGTGCAGGCTGAGTCTTCGTGGCCGTTCTCTCCAAATTTTCCTTCCAATCGGAGTCATTGTAGTAAGCCTTTCTGTGCATTCCCAAGACACCTGAATTAGCGTTGCAAGTCCTCCCGTTGTCTTATCCTACACTGGATTCAGGCAATGGAAGTTCTCCCCTTCTTTAGCACTTGGCTGCCGGGAATATCATTCACTTCAACAGCCATTTTTATCTATCGTCGTTTGCTGTCAGAGTCAGAGCTGGTTTTCCTTCTTGTTTTGAGCACAGCGACCCCACGCAGCTCAGAGCCTCTTCGAGAACCCTGCGGGTTAGGGGTTGAGAATATGCGCGAGGTAGGCATACTGGTCGTAAGAGGCGACTAATGTGCCCAAAGGTTGATGGTTGATCTACGGATATGATGCCTCTCACCTCTCATTACCCATCTCTCCTTCCTTAAGGAAGGAGTAGTGACATGACCTAGAAGGTTCCAGTAGTACCACAAGGGTGTACCGGAGCGTACCGGATTCATATCCGGCCAAGCACTATTAGTTTGACAGCACTCCCCAAAACCTTTGGAGAGTGTATTTGTCGTTACAACAAAAACAACAACAACAGAGTCTCTTTAAGAAGAGCCATGGCGGTTTTTATGTCCATGGACACGTTCCTGTGTCTAAGTGCGGCTGTCTACATCATGCGCAGCAACGTTACCGCTTGTTCCAGGAGCTCCCCTTTTAATTTTCCCCTTAAGGCTAGAGAATGTTACTAAGACTCTCAAAGGGGCCCTCGCCCAAGCTCCCTGTGAACAGGGACGATGCTTAGTTAGAGTGTAAGGGCAGCATCCTCTCTCTCTCCCAAAGGGATTCAAGTCATTTGTGGCTTTCTCAACCACGACCCCTCCTTTGGCCACTGTAGCTACTCGTTTTTTGGTCGCCCTGAGAATTTCATTTCCTCAGTACCACCAATCTTCTTCTGAGGAGCGTTCCTCTAACCACCACCTGAAGAGGCCCCCGATAGGGGGCCTATACCCACCGGGATTATTATTATTAATGGTATTCTCTCACAGTTGTGCAGAGGAACGGGTACTCACAACTGCAGCTGGGTATTCAACCTTCCGTTCTACCTGAACTTACATCTTCTTCCTTGGATTTGTTTATAAAATCAAAACAACTTTGAAGTTTCGCTTGCTCTTCCCAAAATGTTTATAAAACTACATAGATATATTTTTTATTTACATACTTAGCTAAGTATTCAAAAAGTATTTGTGTGCCACTTGCAGATATTATATACAATTTATGTTCTAATTAGTTTTTTGCTGCTCACACACAGTAATGAAAACAGTTTCCCGGTGGGAAATGCGCATATTCGGTTATTACTCATCCTGTGTGGCATAGATACAAACTTATCTCTTTTTGCTGATCGTTTTTATTCGCATTATTGTTTGAGATCTCAGAGACCACAACAGATGTTTTTTTATATTTTAAGATCTTTTCAAAGCTTTTGATTATGAAAAAAGGCTTTGTTTGGCTAATTTCAAAAAGGGGTCATGGCACCGCTCACCTTACCAAAACTAAATATAATCAGTGATATTCTTTGAATCCACTACTCTCTTTCTTAAAGATATCTTAATTCCCAATTTTTAACCAAAAAAAGTATTCCTGGATGACCCTGTTTAGAGACTAGTCCCACAATTTTTTGTAGGGTAGCTGGGAAATTAAATGTCATAAGAAATTCAACGTAAAATATAAAATGATGTAAATGCAAGTACTTAGTCATTTAAATTGCTTATATTTGTATAGCCCGCACATACCCTACGCAACACTAATACTCGTACGTGTGTGTGTACATACCCTGCAGAAAATTGGACTAGCTCAGAGCTATACCTAAGCTAAACCTTCACCACCAGTTCTAGCTCAATACCCAAGCAATACTTTCAACTGTCCACTTTTACATGGCGATGTCATTGGCGGTGCCAATTGTTACCAGAGCATTACTTTGCAGCTCGTCCTTAACCGGTTTCAATTTCGACCGTCCTAAGATAGTTTGGTTTTGGCTAGTTCTCGATCTGTGCCATTATGGAAAGTTTGGGGGTAGTTTTGATTGTGGATGAGTGACTATCGATATACGATATTTCAGACTGTATTTAAACTATCACTTTTATAACCGGCACAGGACGATTCACTAAGCGTGTAGCTAAAGACTGTCTCTTTTGAAGACTGGTTCGCAATTTTACTGCAGGGTAAACACATGCACGTATATACTTGCTTCTTACCATAAACAGCGCCAGCAACACGTTCAATGCGCTGCTCCTGCTTTACTCTTCGTAAAATGCTCTGAACAAAATGTCAAATAAATGCATGCACCTGAACGACAAATCATACAAACGAAACGTCTGAGCTCAAGCCACGTTGAAGAATTGAGAAAATTAAAGTTGTAATAGTATTTGGAAAAAATAAACCTTTTTCTGAATGTGACATTTGTAATTCATTCGTTTGTACATGATGGGCAAGAGCTGTATTGTAAAGCAGTATGAGTAAATGTGAGAAATGTCTGCTGTTTAAATAGATGCGGAGTGAATACAAACTTAAATGGTAACGTAGGAGATTTGTGTTTTTAAATAGTATACGTGACAGTACTGTAGGCTTGACTGAGAATTTTTAAGTTTTAGTGTACTCCGCGGTCCTCTTGGCAAAAGCTACTTGCACTCGACTGTCGTCGTGTCTCTGCCGGCGTTGATTGGCTAAAATATACTAGTAATTTGCCTACTGTTATCACATATTTCTACTTAGCCTGTAAGATTTTCTATTCTGATTGGCTTAAATAAATAAATAAATATAAAATTTGGGGCTTCTTAATTTTTGGGCGCAAGTGGTAGTTATTGCGCTAAAGCTGTTGGCGCAATTGCCTAGCGCTGCACAACATTAGTACCCTGCTCGTCAATCATGACTCTAGACAATCAAATTTAAATCCAAAATTTTAGAGTTTAGCCAATCAACGCCGGCAGTCGAATGCAAGTAGGTGTGACACGAGAACCGCCGAGTGCACTACCGCTTAAAAATGCTCAGTCAAGCCTACAGTACCGTCAGAAAGTGCTACATTGAGAAAAGGCAAAGAACTGAATCGCACTCTGCAAACTTATTCCCGATAATAGCCGTCCTCCAACAATTTTAGCCAGATAGATCCAGATACACTACTGGTTCCATTTGTGATCCAGATAATCTTTAGTACGAACACACTACCTTTTGATAACCCCAATTTGATTTCTGTTACTTCGATATTATTAACTAGAATATTTATAGTTTAAATGATTATATTGACAACGCATCCTTAAAACTAATTTCATGATTTTTAGTACTAAACAAAAATGTTTCTAGTATTTTGTTTTAATATTGCGGATACCCGGGAACTGCCTGAAATAAGAACCAAGCGTGACGTCTGCTCCTGAAGTCTGCTAATAATCCGGAGCGTTCCCGTGAAAATTGAGCGTGATACGGATGTCGGCTAATGTTTGAAGGAATTGCACTCCTCGTAAAGCTAATAAAACGTCAACAAGGCTTCGCTTATTTAAGGAAACTGCCCTTATGCTATTTCTCAGCAGCGCTATAAAGTTAGATCAGTTTTTCAATAGAAGAATAGAATCCTGTAAAATCTTCTATTCAGCAACCATGACACCTTGTTGTTGTTGTGTTAGCGACTATTTAACCTGCCTAAAGTATCACCTCTTTTATCCAACATTGTCATCAGGCTCTTCTAACGGAAGTCCCAGAACCCTCGCGGCTTCAATAGGGGTGGACACGACACCTTGTCCTTTACTTTAGCGAATTTCAATTTGTATTAATCAATCCTGTCAATGCAAAATTTAAAAATAGAAACGCTACAGGGCATCACAGCTTAGTTGTTAGGGTACTCTAACAGCGGCTTTGGTGCAGACACTTGGGTTCGTATCTCAGTGTCCGAAAAGGGGTCTGATGAGAAATTGGGCACTTCGAAACATGTCATCCCATACCATCGCTGTGCATAACGTTGTAATTTTTCCTCTAACATCAATTAAGAAATGAAAATAGTAGATTGTGATGAGCGCACAATCATCTTAGTTAAATTGAATTTGCTACTTAATATTTGTTTCATTGCAGAGGGTAACATTTGTGTAAGTGCCCTTCAGTCAAAAGCCAAACTACAAGGTAGACAATCTATTTCATTGACTGTACATTTTGAGGGCGTATTCATACTAGTTAGTTAGGTGCTAGTATTTCCTCACTCATCTCGCTATTTCGAGCAGCTGATATATAAAGCAACTAAAACACAAGAAGAAAGATAAGGTTTGTGCTTGTATTTCATATTTTATTTGAGTTTTAATTTTTTACAATGAAGTTTAAATTTTTTTCCCAAAGGCTCCTTCTGTAAACAAAACACAAAACACAGTTAAAAAATTAAAAATGTAGTACTACAAATAAAAATAGAGCGACACATTACTCCTTCGAATGCTTTTGGATTGATCTTTTCTTACAACCATTTTCGTATATCTTTTCATGCATGAAATAGGTAATGCATTCCCCATTTTCCCACTGGGATATTGATTTCTTTTATTGATATGCAATATTTTTTATTGCTTGTTATTGAAAATTCAATTATTTGTTATATACTCTGGAATTAATCCAATTGGTCAATAATTTCTTATATATTTTAGAATCGGATAGTTTGTAACAATTTCTGCGCTTTTTGCCACGGGCAGAACGGGATTGCAAAAACCAAAAAAATTATCATCCATAGTACAAGCATAAAGCTGTTTATCTAATAAGCATATAAAAATTGTTGTTCAAAATTTATTTCATTAAGTATTTTTATGTATTTATTTTCTCTACAATTTATTCGGCATGCTGCGTTCCTCTAACTAAATGAATAAATGGAAGCACTATATAATTAGTGAATTATTAAATTTGAAAATAAGTAAAGAGAGAAAAATTAAATAAATAAAACAGCTTTCAATGACAAGAAAGCGGCAAAAGAAGAGCGGGAAGGGAAGCTTTTCAACCATTCAGGTATTTTCTTATTTGGCTGAAGGAAAGGGCATCGTAATGCAAATTAAACGGGTTAATCCCAGCATTTGTAATAGTCCCATCCTACAAAAGAAAAGCTTTAACTAAGTTTTTGAAAAAACCGATCAAAATACATTTTTTGAAAAAGCTTTCACAATTTGAGTTTTCAAAAATGTTCTCTTGATCAAACAAATTTTATGTGGATTGTCTAAAACTCTAAATTTTATAAAAATGCTGGTTACGTGGCTTTAGATAGCTTTTGTACCGACGTCTTTTTTGAAGAAGGTCCTATCTCGGACTTTTTTTAATAAGGTCGTATCTCAAAATGAGTTTCAAGGCGGCCTATATGATCCAAAATTCAATACGCTTTCAGGTGAGATAGGACGCAAGGAATCAAATTCGTAGATAGGGCGTGTATTAGCCAAATTCGGTTTCGAAAAGAAATTTAGAAGTACGGCATTCTTTAAAAAAAAATTTGCAAAACTGAGATCTTCCACTCAGCCCTCGTTAAAAAGCCTCGCTACTTTAAAACTCTATTTGACCCTACTTAAAATTTGTGTGATGTTGTTAACGCAAATGACTTAACGCTGTTTGTCAGGATCGACATCATCGAATTCGGACAGAAGCTAAATGTTATGAGCATGAGGTGCTTTAACTTTATCCCTCGTTTTTTTTTTTTTGTGGGTCGATATTACCATTCCCACTTTTTGATTAACGGATGGTGGGACGTTGGTTCCTTCGTCGTATATTAGGATATATGATACGTTATAACTTAACTTGGCATTGTAACTTAACTTAGAGTTATCACTTCGAAAAGCTCTTTGAATTTTCTGGTAAAATTTTTGGAATTATTCCCAATCCCATTTATGTTTCACAGATGGCTCAAAGTAGGAAGGAGAAGTTGGTGTGAGGAAGCTGCAAGTCCTAGTTGCTTTATATTTGTATGTAGCATCTCAAGTTACTATGGTTAGGTTACTCTGACAGCTAAGCCGCTATTAAGGCTTTGAATTTGACATTGGTGCGATCAAGGGTGGTCTAGGAATGCGTTTAATCTCCAGTCACTGTCTTAAACAATTTCACAATTAGCATCATACTCGTATAGACAACGGAGCATAAAATATACCTGGGATCTTTACGTACTCTTGTACTGGATCCAGCGGAATGCTGAGAATTTGGCGTAATGCTAGCCACCTGTAGGTTGTTCTTAAACAGATGGGGCGCGAGGAACTAAGTGGAGATACTTCGACTGCGGTTTACTCTATTCCCCGCAGAATTATAAATCATTGAGGTTAGTCTTATTCGCAAATATATATTTGCAAATGCAGAGATTCTTCACATGTGGTATCAAAGCGGCCCTTTGAAGTGTCTTCTGTAATAAGTGGTTGCCACTCACCCAACCTAACCTATCCTTTTGTTCTCACTTGTGTCTTTCTAACTGGGCAAATCACTTTCCTCTTCACCCTACAATAAATCGTGATGTCACCGAAAGCTGTTCTCATAGGCGGAATGGGCGTAGGCCTTCTAGACTTTGCAAACTTTCTTTATCGCACCAGCTGTTTTTCTCCCAGTGCTCGGATTTAAGAATTTTTCAGGTTTCGGTTCTGTGGGCAAGAACAAACCGATGCGTATCTTATTGTTACAATTTAAAAAGAAAAACTGCTTTTGGGAAATTGTTTTCAACAAATTATATTTTTCCGAGAAGTGTTGTCCTAGCACAAACTAACTCAGTTCATTTGCCAAACATTGCCTGTGATATGAAGCGACTTTTTGCTCATCTCCGAGAGTACTGTTAAAGTTAAAATGTTGAAAATATTTTACTTTAACAAATATTAGCTTCGCCCTTCCGTACTTGATTAAGTTCTAAGTTGTCCGGTGCTTACTTTGTTGGGGCGCCATGGCGGATACGTAACATTTTGGCCCATCAGCGCATACTTATTACTTCGTATGAGAAAAGTTTACTTATTATTTACATTGAATGTATGCTTACGCAAAGCCATTGTTTAACATATGCATATATATTCATATTCATATATATATAGGTATTCATGTAGCATAAATCGAAACAAACTTAACGTCAAAACGTTTACCAACATAGAAGTTGAGAGTGAAATAACATATTCACCACACCAATTCTGCTAAGCAGCGTTTTCCGTTCGAATAGTTTTGTAAAAGTTTTGCAGATGTTACGACCACAAAATCCACATGCACGTCGAGCACGCGCTCAAAGCCATCTGTAGATGTTTTTATGTTAGCCCAATGTGCGGGTGCTGAGCAGTTCTGGCACAGTACATATCAAGTTTTGCAGCACATTAAGAATTGCACAGAGTTAGCGCGCCCAACAGCAGCAGCAGGAAAAGGACGTTTGATGTGGCAGCAGTAGAATTAACAATAGCACTGAATCTGGCAAATTGTTTTCGCTGCAATTCGGCGTAGCTTATACGTGCCGTTCATTGCTAATTCAACAAATGCAGCGTGACCACTTTATGTTTGCAGTCGTTTCACACACACACACTAAGTTACACGTAGTCACATTAATAAGCACACAATTCTTGGTGTTAGAGTTGCTCATCATGCCCTTCAAAAAAAGGTTGCACCTTATCAGCCGATCTATCCATTAGCTTGATCGAAATTCTTATAGGAGTATCTGTTCGGTGCCACATTTTTAATATTAAGCCTTATTTTTCTTCCACAGAGCTCCTAGCTTGTCTCAAAATTTCTTTACTCCAGACAAGTAGAAAATCTACTTAAAAAATTATTATATATAGCATGTTATTCATATCACAAGAAACTTTTCCGTGTCAAGAACTACATATCTATACTCTAATAAAAATCTAGAAAAGTCGTAACTTGAATACTTCTTTAAAAAAATTACTGAAGTGACGTAGGAAACGTTGTAGAATTCAGCTGAACTTAAGGATCTCAGAAACTAAAAAATGTGTTTTTACGAGACTTTCCCTACTGGATAGGCTCTAACTTAGCACGTTTTCAAAACTTTATTTTATCAAAATCGCATTATAAACAAAAAGGATATACTTATCTAAAGTGATGCACACATACGAAAAACTTTCTTTCAAATAGATTTATATGAATCGAAATTCACTCAGTTTCTCAAAAAATATCAAAGCATTTCTCTATAAATTTTTATTTTTTTTCCAATTTTAACTAAATTAAAAATCAATTTCGAGCAAAGATACAGTGGCGTTCCAATTATTTATGGGTTTAGGCTTTTGAATCTTTCTATCCATCCACATATCTTTAATAAAACTCTACAAAATATGTGTCTGCACATTAAAATTTTCTTTAAAAAATGACCAAGGCTATATAGATAATGTCAAAGAGTTTATTCGAAGTACTTTTAGATGGCTTTCTCTTCTTTTATACTTGGATGGGTATCTAAGCAGAGATGGGATCGATTTGATATCAAAAGGTTGGACACGAGAATATAGATGGGGAAGGCGATATAAAAAAGTATTCTTATGAATGATAAGTGCAATAACAGGTTAATTTGATCTAAGAAAATTGGCAAGTCGGTATTTTTCAATGCGATTTTCAATACCATCACTGCTTAATAAGTTGGCAAGCATGTGATTTGAATTGTTGATAAAAAAAAAAATACCACAAAGTTATACGGTTTTGCCAATTTTCCTGAGCAGACTTAATATTTTATTGACAAACGGCATAGATTTTAATCTATGGAGGGCAAACTGAAAAATTATTAAATTAATTAAAACTTGTTATATTAAAGATTCAGGTGAAAACAAAAATTGAGGTTAAGATAGGGAAAAGTATGGAGATGAATATGAGATGAAGAAGGAACGTAAACGGAGACGATTATGATGGAGTTTGAGATACATGAAAAATAGGTGAGGAAGATGTGTAGTCAGATTAAAGTGAAGAGGATGCATGTGATCCAGACACAGAGGCAGAGAGTGCGAAACACCCATATGCAGAAATCGACTGGGTGTAGTGGGAATAAGAAAATCTGAAGTTGATGGGGATAGATCCTGTAAATAGTTTTTTTTTTATTTCCATCCAATCCATACATATCCAATACATACATACATATATCAAATTTACATTAGATTTGCTGGTGTTTTGAAGTTTGTTTTTTGAATCAATACAGTCTGTAAATGTTACGGGTTACTGGATTTTATGGACTATTCACAACACAATAGATAACGTGTACTCTACAAGTATAAAATATTTCACAAAAGGTTGAACAAGTAATTATATATCTAGTAACAGTTCTCAAAAAAAAAGTTACTTGTTTGCTGGGTTGAGCTGCTTCGGCCTTTCGGTATTAAATGGAAACAAAATTCCTGTTTACCCAAACCGAAACTATAAAAAAAGTAAGTTATAAGATATTTTAAAAATAAAAAGGAGACAAAACCAATGCTAGTAGATGGTCGTTAGTGGGTTCAATTGCCACACATAAACTATTCCACTTTATATAAAGAATTGAAAACCATATGAGTAATAAAAGAGTCGTAAATGGGAGCGTGTACGCACTTTATCATTTATGAGTCTGAAATGAATGTACATATGTATATTCTTTACATAGTCGGGTATAGGTCGTACACCATATCGACGGCTGAGTGGAAAATCACCTAATTAAAATTGAATATATTTTCATCTGAGATAGGGTGCTTTGAACCAAATTTTGAAATAGGGCATTATTGGAAAAAAATTTCAGATAGGGCGTTATAGAAACAAATTCTGAGATAGGCCGCTTTGAGAAATATTTTGAAAAAGGGCGATCTTCCACTCATCTGTCGATATGAGGCTGAATAGGACTCATATATTTATAACACCGGTTTCCAGCAGAAATAGCTCATTTTAGGCACTTATTTGACTCAAAAAAGACTCCTTTGCGAAGCATTTTTAGAGTCTTTTATGACTATTACAAAATTGAAAAAAAAACACGAAACCAGAACAATAGAAATCAGGAGCAGATTCGATGATGTAATTCAAATTTAATTCAAACAACAAATTTTCTAAAACAAGATATGAGTATTTGTTCCAAAGCTGTTTTGTTAAATGAACGATTGGCTCATAAGTTTAATCACATCGGAGTTAAAAAAGACACCTATAAGATCATATTTCTGTGGCTCACATTTCCTAAATATTTGGGAATCATTTCAGACTCAATAATTACAGCTACCGTAAATAATTTACCTTAGAAAACAATGTTTCACTAATAGTTTAAGACAAGACTGTTAATGAGTTTAAAGGCTAGATAATGTGTTCAAATGATCCTTATATAAAGAATTCCTTTCAGAGTTGTTAATAGAATGCTTGTAAGTCAACGGGGTTAGACGTTGGATTGACGCTCTTTGCATTGTAGATCAAGTGAGTATAATGTAAATAATTTGATTTTAGAATTTTACAGAAAAAATATGTCAATAATGGGCCATGTCAGCTCGTGGATTAAGATGCCACACATTTACTATTTAGCGTTGTATCAAGCAATTCTGATTCAAAGAACTTTATTTAAATTAAACAGAAGAATTGGGGCTAATAGGTTAAATCTAGACTGTAAATTGCTCAAGACGCTTAACATTTACTGCTTAAATGTAGATCGGGGTTTAATATAAAAAGTTGTATTCAAATGGTACCTATCTTATTACCGCTTACGGCTTTTTTGGTGGGTGCGTATAAACGTGTTGATATATGCGTCTTAACTTAAGCCTTTGGTACTGCAAGATGTTTCAGTTGAGGGTGGCAACGCTTGCATTTTCATTGTTTATGCTTAACCAATGTGCGACGTGTGAACGTGTTGGCAACATTTGTTGGGCTTTCTCTTGCCCTGGTTGTCGTTGTTTGCGAGTCCTTGACAGAGAGCTTACGAAATAGCTAAATGAAAATTTACAGGCGGTGCTGCATTTGCAATGAGCTGAAACGCATTTGCTGTAAAGCTGCGTTGCAAGCGTATTAATTTTTGTAATAATATTGGTTTACCCAATATGGATTAATAGAGGACTAAAGCTTTTCGTGCGCCATCAGCCATGCCCAATTTGTTAATATAATTTTCTTACTTACGTTTATTGGAATAAAATTCCACATCCTTGACAGATGTAAATGGTAATACTCTGTATTTTGCAAATGTATGCAAGTTTGAATATTTTTATTTATTTTATTCAAATTTCTCAATTAAGTTAATATGTGTAATAAGCAAATCGTTCCGATCAGACGCATTTCCTGAATCAAACGCTGCTAGCTTTCCAGTGGTGCTACCTTCATCTTAGTTGGTTTGCAATAAACGACATGGTTGAACCGTTTTATGACTTTCTATGGACTTTCCCGGTTGCACTGCAGTTTTGGAGACAGACCTTTCTTCCTTTGTCGGTTGTATAGCAACACTAAATTTAATTCCAGGGAACCTATCGAATTTATCGCTTAATCGTACCACGTTTTCACGTAAACACCCCCAATTCTGGTCCGCTGCCTTACAAGCTCATGTATTTCCAATTACCTTTACCTTTTCCAATACGCTTCTAGTTAAATCTCCAAGCATTTATTCCTGCATCAGCATTTATCCTAAGCTTCAAGTCAGCTGGCAACTAAATATCATCCCAAAAATTAACTTTGCGGAAGGCTGATCTGTTATCTCATGTGCTAAGGATCGATATGCCATCATAAACAAGGAGATATGAGTATCCCAATCCTTCTGGAACTTATCCAGCACTTTTCTTAGGTGTTTTTTCAAGGTTCTGTTGAATTTTTCCACAATCCCATCTCTCTGCAGATTCAGTGAAGTTGTCTTGCACATTTCCTGAAACACAGCTGATTCGACATTCCTGCCTTGGTCAGCATGTAGCTCCATCGATCCACCTAACTTCACTGCCCAATTGTTAGTGAACATTATTGCTATGGTTTCTGCTTCTTGATTTCGAAGAGAGTACACTTCTGGCGATTTTCTGAAATAGTCCTTTACTACTAGTACATATTTGTATAAAAAATAAACTTGAAGATTATGTTCATTCTGGAGCTTACTCAAGTAGTCACCATTAGCGTCCTGCAACAATCAAGTATGGCCTAGCATTGTCTATCATTGTCGAAAACTGACAGTATCTTTTAGCAGTGTTGATTATTCTTGGGTATGATCATTGTTACTTTAGATGAAAATTAATGGGTTCTTCCCGAACTTTGCACACTTTTTGGGACTTGAGTTTGGTGATTTAGGAATTTCAAAAATACATATGAATTATATCTTCTTGATATATACTCGTATCTTGGCGACCGCCATTTTGTGCCGGTAGTATTGCTGGCCTACATCGGAAAAAGTGTTCAAAACGGGGTCGCCGGTCGGCAGTGGTCGGCAGTGGTCGGCAGCCCTCCAAGTGTATTTCAGCCATGAAAAAACTTCTTAGAAAAATTCATCTGCATTTGCAGATACCGTTCAGAGTCGGCATAAAACATGTGGGTGCCACTAATTTTTAATCTCTTCGGAGGTACATCTCGTGAAATAATTATGTATTATGAGCTCTAATTTCGTCCAGAGCTACTGCATCTTATGAATATATATAGAACTTAACAAATCCAAAGTCCTTTCGATTAAAAAAATACACTAGGGCCAACTCGCCCTTAAAGAAAACACAAGTTTAAAGTTCACAAGTTTATTACTTATTAACAAGTTGACTAAGCTAACAACTAAACTACCGATAATTGGTGAACCCCAAGAAACCTCAGCGTCGGCGGCATTAATATATCATATTCCATAGCAAAAACTTTGTTTACAAGTATTTTGTACTTTACAAAAATGCAATTTTCTCATATCAATTTTGAATTTATGAGTCTATTATTTTGGCCACCACTGTACTAAGCATACACAAACTTGCACACATAAAATTTTGTTTTTCCTAAAGTTATGATGAAAAGTAGAATCCAGCAATTGGGAGTACTTCTTCACTGTATGTTCGTAATAAAAGTGACAAAAACAGCAACAATAAAACGATGTTACTCACGAGAATCGCCTCTACCACACATACTCCACACGCACTACCTCACATACCCTTTCGTATGCAGCGATTCGCTACACCCACATAGAACTAGTAAAACTATGGTATTTTGAACAATTTCGCAAGTCGCTTTGTGGCAACCGCAACAAAATTATTTACACTTTAGCACAAAACTTAATTAGTTTTTCGCAGTTAAAATGCAACGACTTGAATGCATATCCTTTTTACGTCCTGCCACGCAATGGCAGTTAGCGACTTCTTGTGGTTCAATTTCTTGGTTCAGACATTACTAGCTTTGTTCGTGTGCAGTGTGCGCGTATTATGTGTACTTCAGTGTCTCTACATATATATACACAGAGAAATGTATACATGGACATTATTATTTACAATTCCTACGAAACAAATAAACAATGCCTATTTTATACATTTTTGCAATAAAGAAAAACGCAATCGTTTTCGGCGAAATAACTGTAGCAACAGGAAATATATTTCTTTGGAATTACTCTGTAGTTTTATTCGCAAGGCTGTTCTACTCGAAGCTAAAAATCGATTCTAATATGCATCGGCACCCTTTTATTCGTTCGAATTAACTTTAAACGATATTCGAAATTGGTAAACAACACGGTTTCACAAATGCCAAACGCAAAGCAAAATACAAAAAGAAAACGAAGGCAAAACAAACAAAATTAAATTAACAAGTTAACACAAAGGTAACTATAACATATAAAAAATGCATTCTTTGGCCCTATTGTTGGTGCAATATGAAAATCCAGTGATGGGGCTAGTGCAGTTGCAGTTGTTATGGCTAATTCTTCTATTTCGACCATTTCGACAGTTGTTTTCGAAGAAGCGAGTATCAAAATCTACAATCGAAAGGGGGGAAACCAAATCCGAAGAGAAAGGCGTAAAATCCGAACGTTGAATGGGTTCTACTCGCACATTTCTTAAGGAGTACGAATCACTCGAATAGAACTACAGAGTAAGGGCTGGTGTTGTTCTTATAGTCGGTACCTGTACTCAGTCAGTACTAAAAGTATGGAGGGAAAGTAATCGATAACTACTGGTATCGCACTCATTCAAAGACTTGTGAAAACGAATCTTAATCTTAGATTATGGAAAACGCATTTATTTCTTAGAAAGAGCTTTTCGGTTGAATCGAAATCACCAGAAGACAATGATGGAAAATACGAGCAAACAAATGGTGAACTAAAACTGGATTTTGTTTTGTAGAATTTAGTGAGCTAAATGCAAAATTTAGGCAAATCTTATAAAAATCTGCTTGGAATCAACAAAGAAAAAAAGCGGGAACGAAAACTGGCTAATCTTACACATTTTTTTCTCAGTTTAACAAAGCGAAACCTGCGAGTTTGATACTGAGTCACATACTCGATGCGTGTACTTTTACTGGTAGGAGGTAACCGACTACGAAAAAAATCGGTACTTAAGCAGAGTGGTCGTAGGTACTCGTATCGGAACATCACTAGCAAGGGCCCTGGAATTATAACGTCAAAACGATTAAACAAATCATTAAATACATTGACGGGAGACAAATATACATATAATTCAGGCACTATCAAATTCCAATCCAGCAGAAAAACAGCCAAAATGGTTTATTTATTGTAACTTTCTTTTTCGATATCTGACTTTTAAAACTGATCTGTCAAAATTTTAGTATTGACAAGCTCTATGTTTCTAAAGTCTAAGATTGCATATGGAAATACCCTGCCGACATATCAATTAGTTGTAAATTACTTCCAAACTAATACGAACACCAATCCCAAATAGTCAGGCAGCTATTTCTGTTTTCATTGGTTTGTAACTCAAAGTTTGAAATTTTTCTTGTTATTTTTCTATGTCACGATCAGCTGTTTTCCTCTTGAATATCTTACTGAGTGTTTGTGTCGACGAACACTTTTCTATAAACATTTTATAAGATTTTTAAATAGACCAAAAAGATATGGGTTAAGTACACGCATATGGTATGTTTCAATGTTATGCTTCAACTTTGTATTATTTTAGTATTTTGTTGTTGCAACTTCTTTGGATGGCTCCGCCATTTTAAATAGCTTTTATCTAGTACTTTGTTTAGCGTATTTGTGACATAAACCTACACCACGAGTATGCACTTTTCAGTTTCGCACCACTCTATCACTTTGCCCGAAAACGAATTACTCTGCCAAAAGTCAAAAGCTGTTTAAAGTATGCGGATGGTCAAAGCTTTCTCGCATTGAGCATCTGTTGCCTGCGAATGCATGAAGTAATTGTATGTTGCAATTAATTTTACGCTTCATGGTTTCATTTGCTCTTCTCAACTGTCTCATACTCGTATGTCTATGATATTGCATAGTGGCCAAATAGAGCTGTCAAAGAAGTTTTCATTGTAAAGTTAAGCTTAAACATTAGAGCTGAAACTTTTGAAAATAGTAAAGAGCTACAGTTATTATGAAACATTTGGACGTTCATCTATGTTTTGTAGATTTAGATTTCATTATGAGCAAGTATGTGTGCAGTGTTGTGACTTAAGGATATAGTTGTCTATGGCAACTCATTAAAGTAGCCTAATTTTATCGGTGGGAAAATTATAAACTACCTCATGTGAAGTCAGTACAAACTGATGATTATTAATCAAACTCTGTTAGATATCCTTTATACTGGCACATAAAGTAAGGAATATAAAAGAGTTTGATTAAGAGTATTGTTGCTGTTGTTGTGGTGGCAGTACTCCGTCCGACTAAATCGCCATTTTGCTGGAATGAAGTCTCTCCCCAAACATAGAAAGTTGGATTGAAGACATAAACTATACACTCCATCCATCTGTGTTCCTTCGAAGAGCAGCATCGCACCCCGCGAATAAGGCTCCTATATAATTAGCCCTCAAAGCAATGCCATCGGATGCTGCTAACTTTATTTGAGCACTTTAATTGCAAGTAGGGGCTTCATCATCACACTGCACGACTCTCACGCTTTTACGCCTTGACACCAATTTCACAGCAACAGCAAAACATCTAGGTAAACGATATACTGACAGTTTAGAGATGAAAAACAAATTAATGAAGCGTTATTTGAGTGTAAATACATTAAATTAATTTCTCTGAATATTTTCGGTTCAATTGACGACCGCAAATTTCAGTGCGAAAGTTGCAAAGTAAACATTTATATTTGTTGGCAAAGTGAAAATAATTTAAGAGCTCGTTAAAGAGCCATATTAGTGAAGTGTTGTAAAAAAGAAAAACACATATGTGAGAGGGTATGTACACCTTTACCTACCCTCCACACCACTCATATGCAACCATTTTTGGCGCAATATACCCTGCAGGAAAACCTTGATGAGTTAAATTAGATATTTTGAATTCTTCGATATGATGGGATGATCTATTGAACTTAAGCTTAAAAAAATTTATTACTTCAACTTAAGTTAATAATATGTTATATTATGCAAAGTAATGTATCACATATTTGGTTATGTTAACATAACATTGTTATGTTATGTTATGTTATGTCATATTATGTTATGTTATGTTATGTTATTTTAGGTTATGTTATGCTATGTTATGTTATTTTATTATGTGTTTTGTTATGTGATAGTGGTATGTTTACCTTATCTTCTATTTTAGTTCATTATGGTTTGTCATTGTACGCTATACTATACTTGCCTATGTTACACAGGTAGTGTTATGTTATGACATGTTATTTTGTTGTATGTTGATACGGACCGTTATTTTCTGCCAAGCCGTGCCATATTATTGTTACTTTTATTTTTTTATGTGAGGCTTTTTCAGAATATGGTTGAAATTTGCTCTAACAATGAATTCTAAAATATTTCGTTTTGGAAATCTTTTGCTGACCTAGGGTGTTTACGGAAACTTTTTTATGATCAATATAATTTCCAGCAGTGCACGCAATACAACTTCCAGAAGGGAGTTCTCAATCAAACACTTAAAATTCACACCTTCGCCCGTGTTAAAAGTAGAATAGAAGTGAGCATTAACAACCACGAAAGTCCTGTAAAATACAAATGAACTGAATTACTGCAACAAAGCCATGAACCCGAATAAGCCACATGAGTGCCCGCTACTAATTACAAATGAGCAAAAACAGCTGGGAGGATTCCTAGGGAGAAAACGCAGCTAAAATAATAATGAATTCTGTGTGCTAGAAATCGCTGAATTAACAAAATGTGTCTAACTGCTTTGCACACTGTCAGGGGTGAATTGAGGTGTTGAGATGTAACGGTGTTGAGATGTAACAAAGTATTTGTATTTCGATGTAATTGTGGCGCTTGATTGAAGCACAGTTCAAAATTGTTAAGATGACGAATAGAAGTCTTCTATTCTGCTATTTCTTTGTTCATGATGAGAAACTTTTAAAAGGATTGTTGGTAGGAAAATTCAAAAATTTTAGTTGGGTAGAAGTCTGTTTAAGTTTTTCTGATGTTTAGGCTTAAAAGCGTCATAAGCCCAATTGGGATCTGCTCTATCAGTGGGCCACCACGATTCAAGGAAAACTCGAAACACAACCTGCCTCTATTCACCTAGCTCTGAATGCAAGAAACAAAAATTAAACGGTCAAATTTCTGTGGCATTCGCTTGCTAGACAAATATCGGCACTCAACCAAGAATTAATAATAATTAATAAAAACTAAAAACTGTGTAACATATTGCGTAGAGATTGCCGCATTGAGTAAGGTGAGTGGTTCACACGCAACTTAGCTCACGATAAAGAATTTACTGTTGCCGAGAATGCGCCAAACAGCTTGTTTTAGTTGCTAACAACTTTTCTTCACTTTTAGTGCTTTTGAGTTTGCTCAAGTTTTGAAGAAAGATTAAGAAAACAATGGCAGTGGAAAGTTCTCTGAGTTCAATAAAATTATAGCAACATAAGAATGCTTACAAAGATAGAATGATAACCCAACCAACCAAATGTTGAGCACTCTAAAGCAAAAGCAAAAAGACACATCCACAGTAAAACTTCGCAGAAAACCAACATGGAGTGGTATGGGAACCCTCTATACTCTACAGTTTCTAGAAATACATGGGATAAAAGCCCGAGCTCATACCTTGAAGAGTGACTGATAAGCTATCAGAACCCTAACTTTTTTGTAACTATGCAAATTACCGTATTATTGAATATGATATGGACCATCAATGATTTTTGCCTCCAGATGTCACTGGGATTGAAAGATTGGAACTGCATACAACGTTTTAAACACTTTGTGGAGCTATTCCGGGCAACTGAGTCTTTAAGACTATTTAAATGACTGATGAGGTAGGTTTGGCAAAGGCTAGGACGTAGTCTGTTCAAGGTCAAGTAGACGTACCCGGATAGTGAGTGTCGGGAGGGCGAGATGTAAGTGGATCCGCTGTATCGAATAATCACAGCCACGGCTTGATAACAACACAATTGTGAGCGGCCCACGGTCATAGAAGGGGCAGCCGAAAGCGGTGAGATCTTGGCGTCACAATTGAGCAACAGCTGAGAATAAAAGAGAGCGTCAAAAGGCTGACTTTACTGCAGAGACGGCGGTAAGTCGAAGGGTGGTAACAAAAACTCAGCTTACATAAACACCACATCATCTAAAAAGTCCTATTAGAGTACATTGCGAACGATACTGGTAAGCTGGGTGCAAAGTATACCAAATGCGTGACTTATAAATCAGAAAGCGCCCGTAGTAATATCAGAAAATTTTTTGCGAGTGCCAAAGCATAAAGCAAACTATATAATCAACATAAGTCAGACTCCTTGTTTTCGTCATCCGTTGTAAGTTTTTCGCAAAACTTTTGCTAATTTTTTGAAAACTTTTTCCTTGATTTTATTTTGGAGCCAGCCGCGCACGTGATACGAAATCATGGGATGCTAGCGGTGATAAAGATTGCGTTGCGGCAACAGGCAACTCAAATTTTAAGTTACTGATCCAGGCACGCCGAACATGTAGCCCATACTTAACCATACTTGCTAGTACACGAAGTTGGCTGCTTCTTCTTGAGCGGTGAGAATGTTTGTTCTTGCTTTTTAGGCCATGAATAAAGAAATTAGTAAATTTGTCACACTTCCTCTAGCACCACAAAACTAATGCTTAAAGCTGTTGAGATAGTTTTATAATTTTCGGTGGTGGCAACTACATTCGTACTACTTAACTGCTTAAGTTGAGTGCAAAGTGACGAGTGCATTTACTTTAGTGCTGGTAAATTATAGAAAGCGG
The DNA here is from genome assembly GCA_949987695.1 of Merzomyia westermanni. Taxonomy (NCBI): domain Eukaryota; kingdom Metazoa; phylum Arthropoda; class Insecta; order Diptera; family Tephritidae; genus Merzomyia; species Merzomyia westermanni. Next base: position 4,202,518 of record OX465290.1, on the reverse strand, counting down.
TCAACTAACAAATCCACTTTTTTCGAAAAGTTCGTTTAAAGGGACTTAAACTTGCTTAATTGGTTGGCTGAGGAAATGTTCAACGCAGAAATACTTTTCTAAAGAATTTTGTTGCTGACAGCACCGGCCATCCGTAACAGGTCATATGCCACATGAGTGAAGCAAACTACCCACTCTAAAAGCTGCCGCTATACTAACATAAAAGTACCCAGCCTCATCATCTTACTTCAAAATCTATGTAAGTTCTTTAATTAGCATAACACCAACTTCAGAAGAAATAATTAAATTTTAAATATTTAAGCTTTCACATTAAAGTCTTGAAAAGCTGTAGCTTCCATGTATCTAATATTCTAATTTTTTTTTTCACAATTCACATGGGACCCACTTACCAAAGTGACTTTTCGGCTCAAAATCGATGTATCGCCATTATTATTAGCCTCTAGCTATTTAGCGGCTCATTTACTTACATCCCGCTACCGCAGCCTTAAACACAGCCAACACTCGAGTTTAATTTTAAGGTGTAACCACAGCGAAACAACAAAACGCGCTTGGGCCTTTTATTGAGTCTGTGCTAAGCGCCTTAAATCACAGCCACATAATGTGGAACCATCGAAAGCGCAAGTCCTATGTTGTGGTTCACGCATTGTAAATTTATATAGCAGTACATATTTACATAAGCGCTTCTTTAAATATTTGCCATTTACATAAACTTGAGTTTTCAAAATGAGCTTTAAGGGCCTGTGATTGTGCAAATACTCGATTGTCTGTGCAGCTTTACATAGCGTCGTCCCGTCAGTAAAAGCTGCTAACTCCATTTAGAAAACGTGTTCAGTAGAACGGAAAATTTAATTGAATTAAACCCATACCCAACCTTCAAAATTTACAAATTTGTCGGCACCGCGGTAAAAGCTGCTAAGTTCACTTTGCAATCAAAACGACTTTATTATACTGGTGGAAAAATGGAAGATTTTTGTATTTGGTAGGGATGGATGTGTTCAACTTTCAAAATCACTAAAACTTAATAAAAATAAAATCTACTACAAAAAAAATATGAAAGTGTATTTGAGTGTCGTTTTCGTTCAACTAAGTTTTTTCGCAATTCAAAGGAACAATTATTTTAACGTGTTTTTACGTGCATTACTATATAACTGCTTCATAGAATTGAATGGTTTCTTAACCCATGTATTTCTCTAGGTCATTCTTCAAATACAGAACTTTTTTTTGCTTTGATGTGTGTATGGTTTTTATTTGTATGCGCTAGAAAAAAGTATAATCTATAGTTCAAACCATGGCACAATAAACAGGTAAAAGCAGAAAAAAGAAAGCAACCCCGCCGTGTATTTTGTTGGTAGCTGAATTCCATAGATTGTTAATACTTGTTTACAATTCCTTGTGTCAAACTTATGTCAAAAGTGATGGAAGTTACTGTTGCTTAGTGGGGCAAATTTTGTCTCTTAGATATAAAATTGTGGAAACACTGTTCTTCCTTGGCCTGCCTTTGAATTAGCGCGACAGCGAGTATAGCTATTTTTAGAGCTTTTGTGGTCAGTTGCGCAGATACACCGGCTGTTGGTATATCAAAAATTAGTCCCGATCTGCCGGCCGAGGCAGTAGCATTGAAAGCGAACGGGATAAAGTGTGATATTTCAACCCAGGAAAATCGCAAATATGGCCCTTCCCAACAAAGCGTTTGGTGCCTTCGACACTTCGTCGTATAGGCTACAACGGAAACGAGATTATCGATTCAGCTTCGACCTGCATTATATTGACTGGTGAATGTCGGAAATTCCAGTACCAAGATGTACCTGATATAACGCGAAAGCGGTCTTCTCTCGCGCTACTTCCAATTTCTTATTTTCCACAACACAGAACATCTCTTACTCTTAGCTTAGTTTTAGATTTTACTCAAACTCAAGTATTATACTCATGGACCCAGATATCTGGGTTTATCAGCTATTCCTACGGAACACGGCTAGCCAATTCCTTCGGGAGAACGTAGTTCTATCGACTTCTAGGAATACCAGCTCCATACATACTCCGACAGCTAGCCGCCAAGTCTCCATTAAGTTCTCCGTCCGTCAAGTTTTCCACACTTGACGTTTTTTAAAATCTACTGCCAGACCTGCCAGACGTTGTCCTGCCCTGTGGTATATCTCCCAGCAATTTATCAGCTTTCTCAAGAAACTGAAAAACTGGTCATATTGTAAGTTTTGTAAAGTAAAGTTCGTAACCCTCTCCATCTCCTTTCCCTCTCGCTTTTTTTTTCTAACCCTCCCCTCTACCGCACACTCTACCATTCACTCTCACTCTCAAGCTCGTTCCCAATCTTTCTTAATCATCTTCTTCCTTCCGTCTTTCTCTTACTTTCTACATTTTGGTCGATATCTCGAAATCGGGTTCCCATATGGGACTAAGAACCACAACCATTACCAATACCTCTTGGTATGCACCTGATGTATATACTGACTTGTATGTCACCTGGTATATTGCGGATGCAGATGCTGACCAGCATGCCAATTAGTGTGGTGTTGATGCAAAAGGGAAAATTACAGAACTAGAACTATTTGAGACATTTAGCAAGCTAGTACTTATTTTTTTATTTATTTTTCTAAGTTTAACGAGCTCAAGACCAGCTGATAATAATTCTTAGATAATTATTATCTTATAACTTTAAACGAGCTATTCTTGTATATTTGTATATCCAGACTATCTCCAAAACCCCTCAACCAATTTGGATGAAAATTGGTACATACATAGTGTACCACATTGTGAGAAGTTTAACCTTGGTTTTGCCAAATGAGATCTTTTTACGAGGTTGCCACCTATCTGATTTGTTTTTAATGAAATAAAACAGGCCAATATGGGTATCAAACAAAGCGTATTGAAAAAAAAACCATTTTTAAGTAGGGTTGCCACTTATTGTTATTATATCTTATACTATTATATCTTATAATTTTTAACGAGCTATTCTTGTATATTGACAATATCTCGAAGTCGCTGAACCGATTTCGATGAAATTTGGTAAGTACATAGGATACCACATTTATAGAATTATTATCTACGTGTTGCCACATTGGATATTTTTACGGAGTTTCCACCTATCTGATTTTACCGAGATTCACACCAATCCAGGGGCCGCTAGGGTGTACCATGCAACCGCTGAGCATAAAGCTCAGGGGCAAACTTTTGAGATTGTCGGAGTGGAGCTAAATTCATCGATGTTCATGTATGGTATGAAATCAGAGACGTACTCCGAACATGGTATGCCTGGAAGTGTTGGCTTAGGTTTCATATGTATTAAATATAAAAATGTATGCATAATTCTCTCTAGAAAAATAAAGAAAAAGTCAAAGAATGTTGATCGATATATGAAGCACAACCGAAAAATATACCCATGTGACACTATTCTTTCTTGATGTATTATTTGATAGCAATCGAAAGCCTCTAACCATACAATTCAGCAAGAAATATTGTAAAATCTTGTCGAAAATGTGGGGAGAACTTTTTTGAGCAGCAACCAAGGAGTAACTATGTGCATTCAAACTTTGTTCCAAAAAAAAAATATCAAACATGTTTCTATTATCAAGATATGTTTTTAAAATCTTTTTTTGAAAGGCTCCACTGCTGGTAAGTAAGATTTTACATACAAACAACCAGTATATCTTTACTGATGAGTATCTAAAGCCAAATTGTATGGCAACCTATGAAAATGCCGAGCAAAGCTCGTTCGCCCAGGTACTTATTTTTGACTAGAGGAAAAATTGAAAGCAAGAAACATATACAGGGTTCGATTTTCCACAAGATCCTCTGAAATAGCAAAACTATACGAATTAGACTGAAAACAAATCGTGACTTTTTTCGAAATAGTACTATAACTATAGACTGTATATGTTTGTTGCTTTAAATTTTTCCGCTAATCAAAAATAATAATAATTAACTAAGAATTATTATGAACTGGTCTTGAGCTCGTTAAACTTACAAAAATATGTAAAAATGAACAGACCATAAAACCAACAACAAAAATAAAATTATTTTCTTATTTATTTTGTATACCAACAATTCAAAAATGGATCTATGAGAAAAGCTATAACGGTTGTCTCTAAATTTTCATATTCTATTTTAATAAAACTTATAATAATTAATTAAAAATAATGATTAAAAAAATAAAAACAATAATAATTTTCATAAAAAGAAAGAAAACTTATTATTATTAATTTTTTCATTTATTTATTTATTTATATATTTGTTTATTTATTTATTTATTTGTTTATTTATTTATTACAGCTTATCTTAAGCCTAGCTTATACCTATTACCTTTATATACTAGTCTAAACTAGACTTTATGTTCTACCTTAGTTACTTATCAAACTACTAGTATACAACTGGTATATTTGACTGAAGGGATCCTGCTCCTTTTTTTCCTGAAATAAGGCGTTATTGAAACAATTTCTTTCAACAAAATCTGAGGTGGGGTGTTTTCGAAATAGCCGTCAATATATACTAATTAATTTATTTTGCATATCATTATACAAACGCGTTTTGAAACCCGCGGGTCTAATTTAGTTATTAAAAAATTTCGCTAGATATATTTTTTTTATTTTTATTTTAATAGAATTTCGATGTAGTAGCCAATTCTAACTGAATATATGTCAGATTTTTAACCCTATCTAAAACTACATATACCCAAATAAAATCACTCACCAACGACACTCATTTTACAAGCAATGTCGCGAACCTGTTTGACAACATCTATAAAATTCATAAGTTAATATATGTCACCTTAATGCGGCTTTGAGTTTTAAGTTGAGTTATGGCTCCCTCCCAACACATTTCATTTAATTTTATATAGAGGAGAGTAGAATAGCCTGTCACACTTTAACGTCTTAATCAGCGATCCGCTTTCAGAGCTTTCACAGGCCAGTTTTGCTCCTTCCAACTCTTCACCGCAAGTGAAAGCCTATTGTGGCACATTTAAGTATTTTTAAAGCTATCATAAATAAAACTTATATAATTGTGCCCAAATTTCATGAATAAATTGCAAATCATGGAAATTTTTGAATGCCGATACAATTTCAAGCGATATAATGCAATAGCAACAACCAGCACTGGTAACATCTTAAATTTATTGGCCGCGTTTCCCCCACTGCAAGCAAATAATATAACAACTTTTCAACTTTATATAGCAAACGTTTTTATAGCGTATGTTTATCTTTTTTCCTCGTTTGCCAAGTAAAATATCCTAAATTTGAAATTTCTGATTTTTTTTTGCATGTATTTGGATCGCTAAAAACTTTTAGACATAATTTTTCCTTAAATACATAGAATGAGTTAATGTTTGGGAGGGTAAGAGATTGACCGAAAAAAGTAAAACCGAAAAGTTTAAGTGGAATTAAAATTATGTTCTTTTTACAGGCCATTACCAGCTGAATGGCTTGTTATGTTGCGACCTCGTCTCGGCAAATATATCATTTGCAGAGCTGTGAGCTCTTTATGTCTACGCTTTGGAAGATTGGGAGCGAGCGCGAGAGTTTGTGCAAATATTTAATGGCAATTGTTTCCCATAAAATATTCATGGAATGTGGATGTGTATATATCTTGCTGAAAAGTAATAATGCATTAAAAGCAACTTAGTATGAAGGTCAGTACAATTAAGTTAGGATGATTTTCAGAAGCATTAAAAGTTGTTAGAAGATTTAAATTAAATTTTTATTTACACAAGTTTTTCTATTGATTTGTGAATGAAGGCATGAATAGCAATAAGTGTTTGTTCATCTTCTAAGCTTCTACACAAATTCAGATTAGATAGCTATATAAAACTGGCAACACCTTAATAAGTACACGGAGAGAAATATCAGCAAGAATATATTAAAAATTAATGAAAAACTATGAAATTTATAGAAATATTCGAAAAAGTATTCAATTATAATAAACATTACTGTAAAATACTAAAAAGTTTTGAACGTTTATTAAAAATTGAAGAATAGCATAGGAAATTCTATAGTCTTTAATTTTTAATACACCAAAGTATTAAAATTTGATATATTCTAATACTTTTCATTCACCAACTACTAAGTTTTACTAATTTTTGTTTACTTTTAAAAAAATCTTCTTTAAAAATTAGAATAATTTGCATAGCAATCTTCTTCTATGTCATGCTCGAAAAAATATAAAATGGAATAACAAAAGTTATTAAACTTTGGAGTTGGGCCAACTTTAACGGGCTAGCGTAGGAAAAATTAAAGAAATTTTTCTCAGCGTGAAGGGCCTCATTGGCTATGCTTTTTGGCTGGTTTCGGAGCGTGCCAGTTTAATTCCCGCAAGATAATGCTGACCTTCTCTAAGGAAACAAATCCTCACAAATCTTGGTATTGGCTGCCAGCTCTTTAGGGATTTCACGCATTCATTGAAATGGAGTTCAATTAAAGCTTATAAAAAGGTAAACTCTGCAAACAACAAACCTTTTTTTCTTTTATGAAAAATAAATTCGTAATCCTTATAAGTGTAATGCGAGCCAAACTAATACTACCTTTACACTTAATTAAATACGTGATTCGCATACAAAATATCGAGCTATTTCCTTAAACAACCATTCCAACCAAATTACTGAGAAAATGATATGCGTTTTTTTTCGAACTCGTCAAAATTGCTTGATTAATACTTCATAACAAAGGAACGAACGTATTCAAGGCCGATATAAACACATTCGAATTACTGACGAGAAACCACGCGTTTTAGATCAGGATTATAACAGTTTTTTAATTTAATTCTTGATATCTTTTTGCTTGTTCGAGCATCACCTAAAACCCGCAAAACAGAATTGATGTCTAACTCAAATTGAGGATCAGTAGAATTTGGCTCAACATATTTCATATAAAGTGGAATTGTAACAGGCTTTTTCACCAATGTGGATGTATATTTCTGTGTCCGGTTGTTGTTGTAAATTTATCTGATCCAATTTTAAATTTGTTTAAGTTATCTCTTGACTCTGCGGAATTTCCAACAATTTGGAAGCAATCGTTTGCTGTACCCTTGCATAAAAAAAATCTCAACATGCAATAATAGACCTCTAAAAATAAATATTAGGGTCTAAAACTAATACAGTATTTTTTCATCAGTCTAATGTACATACATACATACATACACCATAACAAATTAACTAACATTGATGCTTAATTTAAATATATTTTTGTTCGAAAACAAGAAATTTAAAAAAGAAACCAAAAATAGTTCAAAGGCAACATTCTTTTCCGCATAGTAACGCTTCATTGATATCTCATTTACATTACAAAACGCATCCCGGTGTAGAAATTTACTATTTAGTTTTTATTGTAATGGTTTATAGCTTCAAAAATTGTTGCAGCACTGCAATAGCTTAATGTTTATCTATTCCAACTTTTGCAGTTTTTGTAATAGAGAAAGTTAAATTTTGGTATTGCACTAATTGTTTTGTGGTGGTTGCAACGACAAGTAGATACTCCCTGCCGAAGGTATTCGCAGTGAATGCTGTAGATTGCTGTTTACAGTTTCAACCTACATCGATATTAGTGGAAACCTAAGCTATACTCGCGAGTAAAAGCTTTATTGAGCTTTCGCACATATAGACTCACGTACAGAGTACAAAAGATAGTAGCGCCATTTATAATGAGATTTGGTTAAAATACTTTTTAGTCAGCAATTACGTTTGAGCCGCAAGGTTTTATGTGTACATGTTTGGTCTGGTTTCTATCTCTTTTTATCAACTTTCGTTTATCAATTTCGTCCGAAATTTTCAATTTCTTTGTTCTCTGCTACCATTCATTATTTATTGGCTTTGGAGTATCTAGGCATTTTTGGCCGCTGCCTATCAAATCCAGACATCCCTTCTTTAGTCATCTTCCATCTGGTTTTTTTAATCTCACGAAGCCTTTCCGTTCCTACGATGTCGACTGATTGTGCCGATAGGAAACAATTATGTTCCTTGAATTCTTTGTCCCCTCGCATAACATAATCCAGCCAGTGGAGTCTTTGGGCTCTGCCATCACGGGAAGGGCCAAAAATCTTCCGAAGGACTTCGAATACTCTAAGGTTCATCTCAACTTCTTTCGCCACAGCCGAACGTGATATTTGTTCGTCGAGAGAGGGCTTTACTTCTCAGTTGCTGCCTACTCATTTCAAAGTAGCATCTATTGGCAAAAATGGTTATGCGTTTAATTTCTCGGCTGACATTTTTTATGATTCACAAATAGATAAAGTCAATGGGAGTTTCAAATTTCTAACAAAGAAATCGAGTTTAAAAGCTTTAATTTGTTGAGCTTTAATAATTATTTTGGTTTAACGGAGCTTTACTTACAATGCGCCTTTTGTCAATGTATGTGTGTGGCGTTCACTGAACCACATCCAAATATATATTTACATACGTAGAGCGATACGTATTTATGTTTGAGTATTGTCACACTAACAGCTTTTCAAAGCAACAACAAAGTTCACATTTAATTTTTGTTCATGAGTCAATTTTATTGGTATCTGCAATTTTTGAACAATTTTAGAATTTACGAAAAATGTAACTACGAGTATATAGTTTGTTGTGGTTACAGCTTTAATAATTTTCCTGCACTACACTGCGGATTGGAGCAGGGCAAGCACCGTTGAGTTTGCAACTTTGACCGATATCCAGGCTATGTAGTAGGGTGTTCGATTATTCGACTTTTTTGAAAACCCGGGTTTCAAAGTATTCGGAAAACTGACAAAACCCGTTTTTTAATTCTTTAAATATAAAAAAATCGGGTTTAACCGGTTAAGAGAATTTGGCTAAAGTCACCAAACCTACAGCCAGCTAATAATAAAAAGCTAATATAGCAATAAACGATAAATTTTTTTAACAAAAAAATTAGTAAATTTTATTACGCAAAATCAAAGTATTTAACAAAATAAAATGATAGTATTTCATGCACAGTGCAGTCTTTATTTGAAGGAAAAAAAAAGGTTATTATATGAACTTTTTACTTATTCCTAAGAAATTATGATTTCAATTTGCAAAAACCCGGTTAACTCGGTATTCGAAAAATTACGATTGCAAAACAAGAGGCTAGAAAATTAAGAAAAACCCGGCTTAAACCGGTTTAAAAAAACCGGGTCAATCACCCTATTATGTAGCTAGATTTGTAACTTTCACTTTGACTGCCCATTAAATTGTGTTCATAAAAACAAATTTCTAAAACAGCAAGAACAACAAACGCAGTTCTAACAACTTTTCTTGAACGACATGTTCAGGGGGTCAATTCTGGTGTTGCGTTATTATGAAGTGTAAAGTAAATGCGTCAATTCACCACGACTTTCGATTCTCAATATAAATTTGGTGTTAACCTCACAATTTTAAGAAAATTCAAACATCTTTTTTTTTTACAAATTGTAAGGATTTAAGTAATAAAAATTTATTTTATTCTTACAAGAACAACAACAGTCCACGCAATTGAAAATGTTCTTCTGCAAACAGTTTTTACCGCACATGTCAGAAACGCATTTTAGAGCCCAGTGAAGTCAAGAAAGGAAAATGACAAGTGATAACTAAAGTAAATATAAAGTTTTTTTTCACTTCACGATAACGCAAACCCAGAATTTACCCCCAAAACTACTCAAATTAAGTTTTCCATTTGCTTAGACTCTACTAATGTATATGCATACATAGCTTAGGGTTATTCTATTTGGAGACTTCGTCATCCCATACCATCGTTGTAATTTTTCTCTAATATTAATTAACAAAATTCGTTTTCGTTTTCGAAACATTGGGTACATCCCTCGATGAGAAGCTACTCTTATTTACAAATTAGGTTTTTGATGGCATTTTCAAACCGGTCCAGCATCCGGAAATCTTAGTGTTTTTATATTATTTTGACAGAAATAGATTCAGGCACGCTAAAGAAGTGACCCCCTCAAAAACTTTTGAATGAATGAAAAATTACTCTTCTTAATAGAATCGTAGAATTAACAAAAACGGGATTCCCACCTCACGGCACCCCGCTTTGTGGATAAATACAATATTTCCATATCTGGAGCAAGGAAAATGGTGCAGAAACATAAATTGTTTAAAACAACCAAAAGTTTTAAAAGTATGTGTGGCCGAAAGTGGGCGACAACTATACAGAATGACCGAAAAATAGTTAGAGAAGCAAAAAAAAATGCCCACTAAATTCGGCCAGGGAAATAAAAGAAGTCACCAAGTTAAGTATATCGTCGCGCACAATGCAAAGAAGACTGGTTGAAGTCGGATTGAATAGTTATTTCGCAAAGAAAAAGCTTCTATTGCGTGCCGCGAATATCAGAAAGCGTCTGAATTTTGCGAAAAAGTATGTGGATATGCCAGAGTCGTTCTGGAATCGCATAATTTGGTCAGACGAGTCCAAATTTGAGCTGAAAAACTCAAAAAATCGAAAACGAGTACGATGTGAGCCTTCAAATAGACTGAAGTCAAGGAATATTACTCCCACAGTTAAGCATGGCGGAGGGTCTCTAATGGTATGGGGATGTTTCTCTGTCAAAAGAGTTGGGCAACTTAAAATTACAACTAAAATGACTGGAGCACATTATGTACATATTTTGCAGGAAAATCTCGAGAAAAGCTCCGTGGACATGTACATGGGCGACTATGTCTTCCAGCAAGATAACGATCCCAAGCACACGAGCAAAGTTGCAAAAAAGTTGTTTATGGAAAGTGGTATTGAGACGTTAGAATTGCCGGCTCAATCAATTCTGGACGATAAAATCCCGTTTGAGGCCCGTAAAAATTTAGATTCCTTTTGGACAAGTATGCAAGACGAGTCGGTTAAAATACCCGTGGCTATCTTAAGAAATTTAGTAACAAGCATTCCTAAAAGATTGGCAGCGGTGATAAAAAATAAAGGGCATCATACAACATATTAATTTGAACATTTATCTAATTGAAATTGCATCTTTTAAACTACTTTCTGAATTAAAATGTTGCGTTGCACTTTATTTTGTCCAAATTGAATTAAAGACCCTGAAAATTTGTTATTTTTTCTACCAATCTTTGAAAACTGAATAAATAAATGTTTGTTTGAAATGAACTGTGTGAAATATAAAAATAAATTATGTTCCATTTTTGAAAAATCGAGCTTGCATTTTTGTGTTTCTCTACCACGAGCGTTCCTTGGGTACTTTTGCACTTTATTTTGTACAACAGTGTAGCTCTTACTCTTGCTTTTCAAAACTTTACTTATTCAGTTTTTTATAGCCGAGCACTCGTATTTGCTTTAAGTAATAACAAGGAGTTGGTAAGATTTTTAATTTTAAGCATCACCCTGTCGGGAAATCAATCAGAACAACGCTAGCATACTTAAGTCACTTAATTGACGCTAAGCGTTTTGACTGGTTTTCCGATCCCTGGTTTTGCTAACTGACTCTAATTAAAAACAGCAAAGCATCTAAAATCGTGCTCCACTTGGTCCTTTCCTAGAAGCGGTCGTCCGCCTGCTAAAATACAAAAAGGAAGCTCCAAAAAGTCTACTTTATAATTAAAAAAGAGCAAATAAATAAAATAAACAGCTTATGCATTAAGAAGGAGAAAAACTACCTAGTTTCAAGGTCCATTTAGAAGAGAGACGAAAGCTCTATCTACACTTTGAAAAATATATGTACTTTTAGGCTAATGTTTGTGCACTCCCTAAAATATCTTGAAGTGTGACCTTCAGGCCGACTATAAACAAGGAAGTTCTAATTAAAATTCATCTTGAAGTGTTTCTCTGTGAGGATATAAATGTGGGGAGCCAGCTGCCTATATGTTTTCAAACTATAAACTTATGCAAGGAAGATGAGGCGAGCTTAAATCAAATCGTTGAAAAGACAATTAACCCAATAACGTAACTCAACTTGTAGGGTAAATCGGGCTAAGAACTTCTTAATCACTTACCGAAAATTTGATTTAAGTCCTACAAGGTACTACATTCTATTGGCTACGTTTCCCTTCGAACATATAGCTCTAGTTTTCTACAATCCGTTACATTTGTGTAGTAAACTTACTTAACTTATTTTGATAGTTGGCATTTGCATTGGTTTGCACTTTTAATTGAAATTTCTTAATTTCATTACTAAATGTATGTGTACATATGTACGCCATCGTTTTTACGCCCACATTCACATCGACAATCGTAACTATCCTTTCAGCATATTCACACTTCTCTTTAGTAAGAAGGACCTTTGTAAGTGCTGAGGTCATTTCTTGAATTTTGATCAAATTTAATATGTTAAGATTGTTGGCTTTGGGCATGCTGCATGTACATATATATATTTCAAAGTTGTATAACGATTTAGTTTAAATGTATGGCCGAAGATATCAACACAAAGAAACTCTCAAAGTATTCTTCCTTTTCTCCAAATCATCGTTCTCTATTTTAGCTATTGGCCTTCAATGGTGAAACTTTATTTGTTCAAAGCAAACAAAAATGTGTGAATTTACTTCAAGTTGTTCGATAATTTTTTGTTTATTTTATGCGGTCGACCATCAGTGACAAAGTAAACATGCCACAGAATTTAAATGATGTTTTGCAAAAATTCATGAATACTGCAGGGCAATAAATTCGAAAAGTCTAGTAATTAAGACATAAATGTAGTTGAATAGAATTGAAAAAGTTAGTAAGCTAACTTTGAATGGAATTGAATGTTACATATATATATTTATTGTTTCGAAAAAATTTTTTTACATAAAATCTAAATTTTTATTTAAATGAGCTCAATGCCAAGAATAATAAATTGTATGAAAATTATTATTGTTTTTAATTTTTTTAATAATTTAATTAATTACTAAAAGTTTTTTATTGAATAGAAAATACTATACTTTTTTAAATGGGTCACACGAGAACTGCAACGCTGAAAGTTTCATTTTATTCGATTTAGCGGTTTTTGAGTAATGCGCGGCCAAACATACAGACATACAAAAATCGTAAAAGCTCTTGATTTGGATTCTTTTGGCTTAAAAATGATCCCTCCTATCGACTTTTCTTGAATATCTGCAATGTAGACATCGACTTTTTACAATTTTATTATACAAGGTGCCGCAAAAGTAAGCTTCCGATGTTCAGCATATCGGTTGTGGCACGTGCAGTGTGTGCTGTTGCACCGTCTTGTTGGAACCACATGTTTTCCAATCCCAATTCATCAAGTTGCGGCAAAAAGAACTCGTTGATCATTGCTCTGTAGCGCTCACCATTCACAGTAACCGTTTGGCCCCGACCGATTATTGGTCAAATAAATAGTCAGCAATATTCCGTGTTCTGGAGCAGTGTAGCGTAACATTGTTTATTAACCTGTATTTCGCATGTGCTTACTACACAAATGTCAAAACAGAACTGACTTTAGGGGCCAATCACAAAATTTATACCATTTTCTGATAGGAGGATTACTTTTGCGCCACCTTGTATGTAGGAAGAGATTGGGCAGTTTCTGGTTACACGTTAGCCATAACCGCGGTTAAGTGAACTGTAATACCGACGGCAACGACTTTAAAATATGTATCAAATAATTTCATTCTTAATATGACTTTTTATTTGAAATAATAGCAAAATCAACAAGTAAGGAAAGCGCTTTATCAGGCATGTGCTACAAATCGTTTTCGCATGAAATGTGCTGACATGTGCCGAATTTCGGTGTTCCGTTTTCGTTTTCAAACATCGAAATCGCAACGATATGGCATGTGCTTGAAATCGAAATCACCAAATGTTGGCTGTTTTGAAATCGTCACACTATATGGTCGTGAATTTAATCTAAAATTACAAACTAAAAGGAAACGTGAAAAAATGTAAGTATTTCCTAATTCTTCTTTAAGTTTTCAAATAAACCTTTTATTTATTAGGGGTAAACCTAAAACTCAGGCTCAAGAGGATAGTTTCATAAGTTTTATGGAACAGCATAGTTATAGAGCTACCGCCGGAGGCCGTGTAATCAATTTGTTTTGACTCACGCCGAAGAACGAATTGCAGTGCTATGTGGTTTATATACGAGTGTGGAAGGGATTTCTAAATCGGTTTTATTTGGTGTTTGTGAAAATAACTTAAATGCATCGGTTGAGGAAGATGCGGCACCAAGTGCCCCTATAGACTCGGCAACAGCTAGAAGCTCACCTTCATCGGATATAAACATTCATAGTAAAAAATTGGTAATTGTTTACTTTAGCAGACAACTGCTAAAACACGTCGAAAAATATCGGGGGAGGTACCAAACAACTCGTTTTGATTTCGATATTAACAATCCGAAAGCGGATCTAAAGTTGTTTGGTTCAGTGCAAAGTTGTTCGCAAAAAACCGAAACATTTCCCAGAACACCTTTCTGCGTAGGCGACCTTCGGCCGCGCTTCAAAAAAATAACCCTTAGCCGGTCCAAAACCGGCTACGCGGTCCACAGTATTTCTACGTAGAACATACTTCTGCAATTTTCGGTACACCCTATATCTGTGCTTACAACAACAACATGAAAATTACAGAAAATGTTCAACATTGATTGCAAATATATCTTTACTGAACCAAAACTCGAAAATCCGCTTCCGGATTATTGTAACCGAGGTCAAAACACGTCTTTTGATATCTTTCCCTATAATTTCGGACGTGTTTTAGCAGTTGTATCCTAAAGGAATCAATACCAAAAATTATATTAGAAGTTATTTAAGTTGACTGTTAAACAAAAAGCATCATGTAATTACCACTCGTTCCGGCTGTATATTTAACTTTACCTGTAAAAACTTTACATATGTTTGTAATGTATATACATATATGTAATCTATATACATACATACACTTATGGACAAAATAAAAGGTGCACCCACCCGGTTATTTATCCTATGGTTTCGTAATGACTGGAATGCCCTTCGTGCTTTTGCATACGTTCATACGGATTCATTGTGTGTGATAGCACAGGAGCTCTGGGATCAAACTCCATTGCAGACCTAGTACAGGCCAATCAAAACTAAGAATAATAGAATGGGCAAACGGTCCTCCTTCCGCAAGGAATCTGAACCCCGCTGCCAGCTTCAACTCAACTGGTATAGTTGACTGTGTTATTGAAGGCTTTACAATATTATGAAAAGCTTCTTTATTTATTCGGTAGTATGAAATGAAGCTGAAAATATATATTGTAATTTTGTGGTTGCCCAACAGCTTTACATAAGCACTTACACATCCTCTGGAAGATCCAAGGGATTGGAATGGTCTCTTAGAATACGTCGCGTTATCTTGTCTTTACATTTCCAGTCACCCTGACTCATAAAATAAGCAGAAATAGCAAACACGCTAATTTTTTGCAGAAAATTTCTCTTTTTAGCTAAAATGTAAAGTTTGTTGCTTTGAGAACAGCTGTTTCGAACTTAACTTCGAACATAATCTAAATCGCATGAATTTCATCACACCTCAAACTAGTTCGTGCGATTTGCAATTTCGGTATCGGAATGAAATCGGGCGATTTCTAGCACATGCCTGTATATCCTTTATGAGTACGAAACACGATTTACACTGTCGGATACTTATTTGAAACTAGTACCAACTGTGAGAAATTTTACCTCCTTACCTAATTAATTCAAATATATATAGCCACGGGATTGGCATACCTACTACATACGTATAGTGGAATGTTTGCTTTGCTCACAGCCAATCATATATAACTATTTACCAAGTTTAAAAAACTTTTACTAGGAATTGTTGTTGTAATAACAGCATATTTCAACAAGCAGCAGCAGCATTAAATCGAATTTACATTTTAATGTATGAGACAATGGCTAAGTGGCTATAGGAGCGTAGTGAAGAGCGAGAGACAAACTCTAAGATGCTCCAAAAATAAGGGGGATTCATATAAGCCTATAAAAGCTCAGTAAAGCTTATAAGCCATATAAAGCTCGTAAACTTGTATAAAAAGTGAGATGTACATGATAAAAATATGCCTTTACACGCTTTATAAGGAGTTTTTAAGGTTAAATGAATCCCCTGAATATGTATAAGTGGACAAATAATATACATTGGTACCCAATAAACACAAGAAAATATTGACTGCTGAGTGGAAGATCAGCCTATTTCAAAATATTTTTCAAAAACGCCCTTCTTCTTTGAAGAACGCCCCATCTCAAATTTGTGGCTTAAGAATGCGCTACCTCAGAATGAGTTTCAAAAACTCCCTATCTGAACGAAAATTCAATACATTTTTAGCTGAGATAGCGCGTTTTTGTATCAAATTCTCAGATAGGGCGTTGTTGAAAAAAAAATTCTGAGATAGGGCGTTTTTGAAACAAATTTTGATATAAGGCGTTTTTGAAAAAGATTTTAAAATAGGGTGACCTTCCACTCAGTAGTCGATATACAGGGTGGCTGATGAATTTTGCTACATTAAGAAACTAAAATAATTATTTTTTCAGTATATGGAATTCATTTTTCTTTTATTCATGTTAAAGCTCATTGAATTTTATTAAATATAGCTTAATTAGTTTTAAAAATAATGGAATTTAAATGCCCCCCCTGCTCGTCGATGCATGTGCGGCATCTTACCAAAAAGTTGTTCATTACTGCTTGGAGAGTTGAGACAGGAATAGCCGCAATTGTTTCTCGAATGGATTGCCTTAGTTCATTCAAATTTGTTGGTTTTGCATTGAAGACTTCCTGTTTGCAATAACCCCACAAGAAAAAGTCAGGTGCAGTAAGGTCAGGCGACCTGGGTGGCCAACGGAATGTGGAGTTTCTGGATATCAGTTTATTGGGAAATTTTCGTCGCAATTCTGTCATAACAGGTTGGGCTATATGAGGAGCTGCACCATCTTGCTGAAACCACACAGAGTTGAAAGAAATTCTCATTCGGCGTAATTCTGGATAGAAAAACTCTCTCAACATGCTCAAGTAACGGTCTCCAGTAACCGTAACGGTGTGACCGTTTTCTTCGAAGAAGTAGGGCCCGACAATGCAGCGTGATGAAACTGCACACCACACTGTGACACGAAGTGGATGCAATTCCGTCTCATGGAGTATCTGTGGGTTGGAAGCACTCCATATTCGACAATTTTGTTTGTTTATGTTGCCGTTTAAATCGAAATGGGCCTCGTCAGACATGAAAAGACAGTTCAACATGTTTCCATCCTCTTCCACCATTTGAAGCATCTTCTGGCAAAATTCCAAGCGAATCGGCAAGTCTGCAGCGTTCAGTTTGTTGGCCATTTGAATTTTATATGGGAATAAGTCCAAATCTTTGTGCATAATTGACTGTAATGACTGTCTGCTTACACCCATTTGAGCAGATAAGCTTCTTGTCGAAACACGTGGATTGTTTTGTATGGCAGCAGCTACAGCAGCGATTGTTTCCTCCGTTCGAACTGAAGGGTTTCGATGGTAAGGTCTTCTGTTGACTGTCCCATGCTCGGCAAAATTGTTTACAAGTCTTATTATGGTCCATCTGCTCGGAGGATTGCCGCCAAACGTGCGCCTATACTCTCTTTGAACCGAAACTACGGACTCCAGTGCGTGATAGCGGCGGACAATCCAAATTCTTGTTTCAGTGTCCCAGTTATCCATTTTTGCTAAATGTAAAAGTCAATCTGCAAAATAAAAAAAAAATTAACCAGATTCATTAAATAGAAAAAAAGTTATTTAATTTTTTTTTGGTAGCGGCTTTCATTAGCCACCCTGTATTCTCCAGCTTTGAGAAATCCTTAATTCACATGTTGAGTTTTAGCATTTCATACTAGTTGAGATAAGCGTTTTTCTCCACGCTCATTCCTCAACTTACGCAGAATTTGAATATTATTTTGGAAATTGTCAACGGTTTTTGGCAGCAATATTCTTCAGTTAATTCAAATTACTGAACTCGATTTATTTCCCAGCTTTAAGTTTAAGGAAACCCATAAAATTATTTTAATGCATGCATATAAATACTATTACATATGTTACATTAATATTCAAAAAAATGATTTAATGTGCAAAAAAGAATGTTGTGATTGAGTCTGATTTGAGAAACTCATTCGAGGTCAACTTGAGAATCAGTCATTTCTCAACTTGATAACTAAGAAAATGTGAGTTTTAAGTTGAGGGCAATATAATTCCGCTAATGACATCAAACTTTTAGATTTAAGGAAGGCATTTGATATCAAATTCGTCTCATGTGAGGTCAAAGAAAAGTTTTTTCTGGGTATTTGTGCACATTCTTCTTTAACGATGTTGCCGTTGTGGGTTTTTACAACCAAATTTGGTAATTGGTGTGATTTTCGCATGGCAGAATGATCATAATTTAGTAACATTTTTTTTCCTGAAGCTCATAATCGAAAAAACATATTTGATATACTGGATCAGATCACTTCAACATATCAGCAAGTATAGATGTTAAAACGTGTTGAATAAATATTCCCTTACTTTAAACTATACTTAAAAGCTTTGCAAAAATTCACCATCAGATCTCATCATTTTAAAGTTTTACACAATATTAAGAATGCATGACTCTTAAATAAGAAAAATCTGAGAAAAACATTTGCAGTTCAAATTATTTTAGCTAAATGTTTATAATATCTCAATTATGAGTATCTTCCAGTTATGAAACGTTTTTAAATCAGAAACCCGAAAAGACAGTTTTGTATCTCATCAAATTCTTGTACAACGAAGTGGCACTTTTTGACTAATCTAAAGATCATCCTAAGTTTAAAAAAACAAGTTGTGCTATTCACACTGGGTATATTAGTTTTGTTAAAAATTATTTTTTTTATTAATAAAGGTTTTTTATAAAAATTCTTAAAATTACATATTTTGTAAATTTAACGAGCTTAAGACCAGTTGATAATAATTTTTAGTTAGCAGCTTGCAAAACTACATGCAGCATAGCTTATGGGTTAGGCTGCTGCGCTTGCATTCAGAGTGAGTGAGTTCGATTGTCTACAAGATCCTCTGAAATAGCAAAACTATACGAATTAGTCTGATGAGAAATCGTGGCTGTTTTCGAAATAATACTATAACTATAGCCTGTATGTGTTTGTTGCTTTCAATTTTTCCTCTAATCAAAAATAATAATAATCAACTAAGAACTGCTCTTGAGCTCATTAAGCTTACAAAAATATGTAAAAATGAACAGACCATAAAACCAACAACAAAAATTAATTTTTAAAATTTTGTGCGCCAGAAATAAGACTAAAAATGGCTTCCAAAACCGCGTACCTTTATATGTAAACAGAAATAGTTTTTACAGGAACCGAAAAATTTATCCAATTTGTCAAAATACGCCTCCAACAATCCATCGGTAAAGAACTCATCCAATTACATCCAATGATTGCCAGCACAAACATTAATACAACAAACATTCAAAAAATCAAGGAATCGTTTATATTGCTTCTGTTGTTCTAATTAAGAGTACTGGTGTGCAGTTTTATGTAAAAATATTTGGAGCGTAATTTTATTTCCATCGCTGTAGATATTATTTTGGAATATAATATTTCGGTGCGATAAAATGTCTCCTGAACTTTAAGTTGGACATCTAGCAATACATTGGTGAAAATTTAAATCCACTCCCTGTACCGGGTTTTAAGTGATCCGCGAGCAAACATGTAGACAGACAGACAATAATGCTTTAAACCATTATTTTATTATCGGTAACCCAGTTTTTAAAGCAAACAAAGTTTCATGCAGTAGAAATAGTTATAACATGTTACGCCGCATGCCACTTGCCACATATATGACGTTACTGTTGATGTTTTTATTGCTTTTGCCACGCATTTACCCCACTGTGCTGCCGCTATAGAAGCAAGCGTATTGTAAGAAATAAAGGAACTAGCTAAAAGCCATTTTATTCACACAGATGCACATCTAAATTATCGTGTCCATTGCCGCAATTTGCCAAAGACAACAACAAGAGCAAATAGTAAAAAGCAAAATATGTAAGGAAATATGCAAGCTGCACAAGGAGAAGTATGAGAATCTATTGCGCACATAGTCAGCTGAGTAATGGACCGCCTTAGAGGACACAAAGAAGATGTGGTCGTAGGAGTTTCGAAGAAATAGGTGATTATGTGGAAATAGAAAAAAAATAACAAAAAAAAAGTGCATACATTTAGATGTTTGTATGTATATATGTGACCATGTTCAAACTATTTTACATACTCGTACAAATTTTTTTTCATGCTCAACTCCGTTCGGCAGTGTACAAATAAGTAGTTGTAACCAAATCACAATATTTCATGTACCATATTAAATGCATAAGTGCCCGACTGCATGCAACATTGCCCCACACATGCACTGCTGCACATACAAATACAAGCACACGGAGCCAGGATACCATACATTCTTTTCAATACTTGGATTTGGTTTTCATACCCAATTGTACATACTTAGCTATTGAAAAAACGTGGGAGCGGACCACAGCACTACTACAACTACCAAGCAGGTGATGCTTCTTTACCAAATACATATTATATCATTTATAGTTTCTGAGCGACCGAGTTTTGATCGGCATTTTTTCGAGGTTGCCATATAATTACGTTTGTTCTAAATACTTATCATTAAATAACATACTAAATGGCAACACTTAAGGCGGAGCGCTTGAAGTATAGCATGTTACCTATTTACGAAACTAAATCAAAATGGATTTTCGAGATAAAATAGCGGATAAACTAAAGAGTAAATATAAAAGAATTATGTTGCGACCCTGTCTACCTAGAAATATTTATTTATTAAATCTTGAAATTGCTACATTTCTTACCGACTAATGTAGGCAGACTACCGACTAATTTAACAAGTAGTTGAGTAACACCTTAAATCTATTTTGACAGTAGGAGAAGTCCAAAACTAAGGAATTTGAGAGCGAATTAAATTTATTAAGAACTCTGATAAGAGAAGCATTGACAGCATAATTTCTTCTTGCCACCTCCACAGAGTATGTGGGATGATTTCTAAACTAAATTTGAGGAATAACGAAGGCAATATTTAAAAAGGGAGTGGAAAAAAATCAAAGGTAATAAAAAAAACCAAAAGTAATCAAAAAAGATCACAAAATTGTGATTTTGAATATTTTAGATTTTTTTTTTTGTCATCTTTGATTATTTCGTCGGATGTGCCTATGTCTGTCTGCAACAATACCAATAAGTAATGAAAAGCAATCAAAAAAAATTAAAAGTAATCAAAAAATCATTATTTTGATTGCTTTTGATTTTTTTGATTGAACAAATTTTTTTTTTTTAATTTTTTTAAATGATCATTAGAATAATCATTAAAAACCGAAAACAATGGATAATCAATCATTGGTAGGCTTTTCCAAAAAATAATCAATCCAACCGATAATCATTACGATTAGTTATAATTACTTAACGGGTCTGGTTAAGATCCATAGGCATACATCTAGATTCGCCACATTCATTCAGAGCATACTCAATAAAAAATGTTGAATTCTCTCCAAGCGATTAATATGACAGGCATAACACGGTCGCCATATAATAACCTCGAGCGTACAAGTGAAGTGAAGAGTGATTTATAATAATAATAATAATATTTATTTAGTCTTGAAATTATTACATCTCTTACAGACTAGTTACATCTTCAGATAGATTACCAACTAAATTAACAGGTCATTTAGTAGCAATTTAAATCTTTTTTCACAGTAGGAGAAGTCCAAAACTGAAGAATTTGGGAGCAAGTTAAACTCTTTAAGAGCTCTAACAACAGGAGCATTGGCCGCATAATTGGTCCTCGCAAGCCCAACATAAAATGTGGCATGATTCCTTAAACAAATATTAGGAATAAGAAAGAATATGCGTTCAAGTAAAAAGGGGCAGTCAACCACCCCAGATATTAAATTAAAAATGAATGCCAGAGATAGGAAGGTTCTCCTACAATTTAATGTCTTGAGATCAATAAGCATACATCTAGATTCATAAGCCGGAACAGGAAGTTCAAAATGAAGGGGGCGCAGAGCGTACTTTAAAAAGACTTTCTGCACTCTCTCCAAACGACTTATATGACAGGAATAATACGGACGCCAAATAACAACAGCATATTCAAGCCTCGAGCGCACCAGTGAGGTAAAAAGTATTTTTAAAGTATACGGATCCGAGAAATCAGAGCTGAAACGTCTGACAAAAGCCAGCATAGAATAAGACTTAGCTAAAATATAATTAAGATGGCTTTGAAATGAGAACTTCGAGTCAAAGACCACCCCAAGATCAGTGATTTTGGAAACAAAGCTTAGTTGTGAGCCTGCAATAAAATATGAAGTAGGGATAGGAGAACGGGATTTGGAATAGGAGACATGGGAGCATTTTTTAATATTTAAGGGAAGCATATTTTTGTGGCACCAAGCTACAACATTGTCAAGATCACTCTGAAGTTTCAATGAGTCAGCGGAACACGTAATATTACTAAAAATCTTCATGTCATCAGCATACAAAAGAAATTTTGAAAACTTAAAGCAACTAGTGATATCATTGATGAAAATCACAAAAAGAATAGGACCTAAAATGCTTCCCTGAGGAACGCCTGAAGAAGCAATGAAAGAGTACGACGACACCCCGTCAACTACAACTGAACAATATCGATTTGAGAGATACGATTTGATCCAGCTTAAAAAACTTGAGTGGAAGCCAAAACTCTGTAACTTCGATAACAAGATACGATGATTAACTTTATCAAACGCTTTCGAAAAATCAGTATACACGGTATCAACTTGGGCCCGGTTACTAAAAGCTTCAATGCAGTATTCGGAGAAAACTGCTAAATTAGAGGTAGTTGATCTCCCCGACATGAAACCATGCTGATCTACCGAGATGAGACGACTAATGGAAAAGAAAATTTTATTTTTTATTATACATTCAAAAAGTTTTGATACAGTTGAAATTTTGGAAATAGGACGATAATTGGTGATATCATTTTTATTGCCAGATTTAAAAATTGGCGTAACAAAGGAGATTTTCCACGCATCAATGAAAACGCCTTGCACAAGAGATTTATTAAAAAGCAGCCATATTGGGTAGGCGAGAGCTGAACAATTCTTAAAAAGGTGAGCCGACAAACCATCAACATCAGTCTGCGACGACAATTTGATTTGACGAATACCCAGTTCAACATCGTCTAAAGAGATTTCAAGAGCCCCAAAGTTTAGCGCGGAAACACTAGCACCAAACCCACTGTTAGAATCACTACTACTCAAATTAGAGTCAGCCACAAAATTCGAGCTGAAAAAATCCGCAAAAAGATTTGCAGCTACTAATGCTGAATCAGCTTGTGTATCCTTGTAAAATACAGCAGAGGGAATACTCGAACACGATTTTTTAGACTTCACAAAACGCCAAAAAGCTTTCGGATTCAGTTTAATATCCTCTTCGAATTTTCTTATATAGTTCTGCTTCAAGACTTTACTCAATGACTTAAACTCGTTCAAATATTTTAAATACATTTCTTTGTAAAAAGGAAACCTTGAATTTTTAAATTTTTTGAAAAACTTGTTTCTCAAATTCTTAAGTTTTTTCAACTCCTTCGTGAACCAAGGAATTTTGTAAACTTTTTTCTTTACTTTAGGAATGTGCTCACTACAAATACAATTTAGATTATCCTTAAGAATATTGAAACAACCGGCAGCATCAACCTCAGTAAATAGCGTATCCCAATCAATAGAGTCAATTGCCGCATTAACAACATCAACATCATAATTTTTAAAACAGAACTTGGAAATTGTAAGTATTAAACTCATAAAATTCCAAATGAAGAACCAGCGGAACATGATGCGGACCAGGATTGGACAAAGGGTCTAGACATTCCTTGAGGCAAAAATTCATGTTATCACTTAAAAATATGAGATCCAATATTCTATGAAGACTGTTATTAAAACTGTTGATCTGACTAAGGTCACATCTTGAAAACCCGTCAATCAAATAAGTTTCAGCAAACGAATTTGAAGACTTTGGAAGAAGCCCCCTACTATTGTCAAAAGTAGACCACTCTAAATGACTGAGGTTGAAGTCGCCAAAAACGCAAACATTTTCATGACTAGATGCCAAGGCTAAAATATTATCAACATGCTCTTCATAAAGTAAGTCGCTACTAGAAGGAGGTATATAAGAAACACAAATTAAAAGTTTAGAAACTCCATGAACAGAAACGCAGAGAATATCCAATAGGGAATCAGCATTCGGCATAGGCACCAAAGTCGCACGAAAATTTCGTCGTTAAAGTATAAGGATCCATGAAATCCGAACTGAAACGCCAAAGAAATACAGCATAGCTTGAGACTTAGCTATTATAATGGCTTTAAAATGAGAACTTGGAATCAAAGTTCACCACAAGATCAGTGATTCCGAAAGCAGTGTTTAGTTGAGAGCAACCAATATAATAGGATGTAGGGACGAGATAACGGGATTTGGAGACATACGAGCATTTTTTTTATATACAAGAAAAGATTATTTTTGTGGCACCGAACTAAAACATTGATAAATCCTTTTCAAAACAACTTGAAATATGGTTGATAAAAATCACGAAAAGAATTGACCCCAAAATGCTTCCCTGAGGAGCACCTGAGGATGCATTGATAGAGTACAATCAACTACAACAGTACAAAATCGGTAAGAGAGAGAGTGAAAGCCAATTAGTAGCCTCAATTTCCGTATTAACAATCCCAACATTGTTATTTTTAAAGCAAAAATTGGAAAGTGTATCCACTACATAAGAATTAAACTCGTAAAACTCCAAACGAAGGACAAGTGGTACGTGATGCGGGCCAGAAGTAGACAAAGGTTCTAGACATTCCTAAAAGAAAAAGTTCATGTTATTACTTACAAAATTAGATGCAAAATTTCATCAAGCATGATACCAGAACTATTGATGTGACTTGGATCACATCTTGAAAAGCCGTCAATGAAATAAGTTTTAGCAAAAGCATTTAAAGACTTTAGATGAAGCCCCTGAATATTACTTATAGTAGACCATTTTCAATTACAAAGGTTGAAACGCCAATTCCACTAATGTTTTTATGACTAGATGTTAATTAAGTCGCCACTAGCGTTGGAATATTGGTTTTTTTTTATTCATAAAGGTGGCAACGTTGTAAAACTATCGAAAGTGGCGGGAGCACTGAAAATTACTTAACATAAATTATATGCCAGCTCAACCTTTGTTAATTGGGCTCCATGCTTACTCTCAAATAAATACTTTTGTTGCAGTCCGCAACTGGGTATACATCTTTCGGGTTTGCCCGTGGTTTGCTTGCCTTCCTTGTTTTTTTTTCGCTAAACGTCTAGTGCTTTGCAGATATACTTGAAAATAGAAATATGTACTTGTCGTCTTATAAGTAGCAGATTATGCTGAGATTGCATGGCTCCTAAGGAAACACCAATTTAAAAAGACCGCAAACTACTAGTGCAAATCTGCAATAACAACAATTTAGTGAAAATTGAGTAGCGGTGAAATTAAGTTACAACGAAAATGCAAACAATGACATAAATCTTAGAGAAATGATGCTGTTACATGCATGTAAGTGCCATAGACGTGGATGTGTGAGTCTGAAAAATATTTTTGTTCACATTATGCTGTATATTGATGCAAAAATATATATGTGCATAAGTTGTAGCTGTAGTTGTGTAGATTATACTGCAAAGGAGCTTAACGAGTAGTTATACCATAACAAGTAGGAGACAAGAACATACATACAGATGTGCAAGGACATACATACAAAAACACACCTCTAACAGGCTCCAACAAAGCCTTTTGAAGCTCGGCATGCAAAATAAATTGCTTTTTAGTTTATTTGTAAACGCGGGTTGGTTTTAAAACTAAATATTTGTACATTTTTAATAAGTTTAGCTCGCACATGCCCCCATCTTACTTAAGTTGAAGAAGATTGATTTGTTTCGGTTTTTCTAACTCACCTATTAATGGATTAGTTGATTGAAAAAGTTTGAATTGGTTCAACTTTGACTATTCAATTAGTAAGTCGCCTAGTTTTCGATCACTCATACCCGCAGGGGCACGTTCGTTGTACTGGTAATAGTGGCTAAGCTTCGCTGCGTCTCCGAACTTATAATAGACTGATCCCGATTTTGATCCTTGTATCTACGAAACCGGTTGAGATATAGAAATAAATCACATTTCTTATGGTAGCACTCGTTAGCACCTTTCGTTTGATACCCATATTGTACTTACATATTTTGGGGCACGCTAGTCCACATATTGGTTGATAACTCCGAAACGGGTTAAGTTACCGAAATACTATAAACTTTTATGTTAGACGTCTAGTAATGTAACGGTGAAAGTTCCATTCAATTATATTCAGCAGTTTTTGAGTGGTGCGCGACCAAATATGCAGACAGACAGACAAAAACTCGACAATAAACTTTGGACTTGAGTGGCTCTGCCACTTTACTTAAAATTTGTAAATATTGACTAAAGGACTCTTATATCAAAATATCATGAATTAAGATCAAATACGTTAAGAGTTATGTCAAATTGAAAATTCATATAGCCTGGGGGCGTGGCACCGCCCTCTCCTGCAGAACTATATGTAGCCTATACTGTACCCAGTGAATCCAATAATATACTGTGAAAATTTCATAAAGATCGGTTGAGTACTTTGGTCGCCTATAAAGGACACACAGACACACATTTTTATATATTAGGACCGCTGTATACGAATATATACGTAGATGTATGGAACTGGATGATATATAAAAATATTTATCCGTGAAAAACTACGGAATGAAAATTTTGCCCGAATGGGTGAAAGAAAAAATTTATGTTGATGGCAGCCACATGTCAGGAAACCGCTCCTATACCGCAAATCTATAATAATAACTTCAGGAACCAGCAGCACTGCTCTCCACTTTTAGTTAAATATCGCGTGGAATAAATTAAGCGAATTTATAGGTTTTTGGATGTCACACATACTCAACTTTATATTTTTCCGACTTACTAAAGATTTTCGATCGCGTACCCTCTTGGGCGAGAGTGTACCTTTTACTATCGACCTTATCCAGGAGAGTCCCTGATCTCCGTAAATTCGCAGCTTTTATAGGCACAGAAAAACTAGTCAAAAAGTGGCGTGATGCGAAACGGAGATAGTTGTATAGGGTATGGATATATATATATATATATATACGTCTGTCCTTTATTTGTTGTTTTATAGGACATTATCTGACGGTAAGTTGTGTTTAACCCTTGCATTCCTTAATATCTTTTCCATGATACCAGCCTATCTTGCCATTTTTTATATTTTGCAATTGATACATGGAATTTCCTTTTGTGGCGAGAAGTGTAGATTTAACAAAGGCAGGGGCTAGTTTCGCATTAAACTTATTCGCTTTGTCGCTCAAAACGAAATTACGTTGGTATACCTTTTCACCTATACTGAAAGTTTTAACTCTGCTTCGAAGATTGTAGCGTTGCGCTGATTTGTCAAATGCGCTTTGAATATTATTGGCCAACTCAGTACGCACGAGTCGGAGTTTGTCTATGCGGTCTATTACACTTAACCAGATCTGTTTATATCGGCTTCCCTATCTATTTTCTCGTGTCCAACCCCGTTGTAATATTCCTCATCATCATCCTCTTTTCCTCAGTTTCCGTTTCTATGCCTTATCCCTTTCTATCACATAAGTTTAGTTTAAGTCTTCAGCAGATGAGCTCTACAACATTCACTATGTCACCTTCAGTCATTTTTTCAATGGGCGGACACAACGTTTCTAGGATAAATAATAATAAGCTGAGTCAGATTTTAGTCATTATATTTTCGAAACTAGTTGAGATATGTAACTCAGTCACATCGTTTATTACCTTGCGCTTGATACCCATAGTGTACTAACCCATTTTAGGTCCATATATTGGTCAATATCTCCAACTAACTCGGTCGAGTTATCGAAACAAGGGATACCTTAAATTTCACGTCTACTAATGCAACGGTGAAAGTTTCATTTAATTCCCTTAAGCAGTTTTTGTGTGATGCGCGCCCAAACATATAGACAGGCAGACAAGAATTTTCAACAACGAACTGTTACAATTTTATTATATGTAGAGATAATGAAAGCACTAGAGGAAAGTGTTTTTGTTAACTAGGGGTACAGTACTGCTCTAAAAAGAAACTAGCTTTGTGCAAGGCTATGAACAAACTACTTGTTTACGGGTAAACACACCTGAAAGACCATCAAAAAATTTTGCACTAAGAATAAAACTTACATAATTTTGTATTAAACATTCTAATTCTAGACTTGTCATCTTTTCGAAGTGTTGCTTATACCTATGCGACATATTTTAGAATACACCTGATTTTGCTAAGTCCATATATTTAGACTTAAAATATATCACAATGTGTAGGACAACCATTTCGTAAAAGTCGAACGGCCTATGTTAAATCACACTTCAAAAACCTGGTTGTATTCCTACTTATTTAAAACTACTCACATTTTTTTATGGGTTTGGCAGCTCCACCGCAGTCAGGTACATGTGTGAAACTAGAAAATCTCCTGCAGTAAATGGCGTTTGCGTTGTCATTTTTGCCTGTTAACAGCTTTATTTTATGTTTTTCCTGTACAGTTACCGGTTGTTATTGTTGTCATTTCCGGTACACAACACACAGTTTCCATTGGAGACAAAACCAAATCCAACTAAACATAGGTACGAACTCATGCACACATATGATATACTTATATTTGTACATATGTTTCCTACTTTGCATATTCTTCTTCATAGGAGTGGGACCTCATTCCCGGGATCCCGGTATATCGGTCTTTTTAGATGCCGTAAATTCCGAAATTTTTTAGTACAATAAAACAAGCAATTCTAAAATGCAATTATTAATTATATATTTTAAGATCAGGGAACCTTTTTCACCCCAAACTGTTGGAAAATAGCAAAGACGTAGTAGGCAATTGAGAAGTAAACTATCCCTAGACGAACAAAGATCAGGCTCTGTAAGCTGTTTATCTTACCCCTGTAGTATTAGAGAGAAAAGTTCTTCATAAGTTATATGTATGTTTCTCACCGTTATGTCAGTGGCGGAAAAAATTCAAAGATGAGTTATACGAACTGTGGAAAGATTTCAACATAGCGCAGCGTATTAAGGCCTTACGGCTTGGTTGGTTGGGTCCTGCCCAGAAGGTGTTCCTATTGACATCCGATTTAGAAATCAAAGGAAGGTATATTACTCGCTGAACTTGAAAATGTAGTTGGAGGATACCTTAGTGATTTCAGTCGGACTCAGTACATATCAAACCTGTAAAGTTTGAGCCCCATATTCATACACAATAAAATTGGTTTATAAAGCCTTTTAAAATAACATTTCCATACAAATTTTGAATTATAAGAGCCTTATAAACCTTTTTATTTTTTTATAAATATGGGGGTGAGTATATACTTGCAGTAGTACCATATAAATAAAAGTACTCAAGTACTTTGAAAAATCAATTACAAGTACCGCAATACTCGTACTTCGAATTCAAGTACATGCACTCATCAAGTATTTGAAAGTAGTTTCTTTCAATACCATTTGGAATTTTACGAGCACTTTTGAAATTTAATTTTTTATAAACAACCTGCCTTGCCATATTGATAATATTTATACTGGAAGCTTTGAAAAAATGTTTGGGGATTTTTGTAGATTTTTGTAGGGTACCTAATTGTTGTCAAAAGCACAGTATACAGTAGACCAGATAAGCAAAACAAACAAAGGTAAATAAGGTTATTTGACAAATTTATTTACTTTCTGTCTAAAAGGTGTCATTTGCCTTAACCCAAAATAAATAAATTTTTATAAAATTTTCGTGAATGTGTAGAAAAAGAAAATGCCAATAATTCGAGTTTCTTATATAAGAATGATAATGAGTTGGAAGTCGCATGAAGATCATCATTACCACCCACATTACATATTTGCGAAAAAAAATTTTAGTCCAATCTAGTTTTCTTCTTTAAGAGTGAACTGGAAACGCCTATGTCCTGACCAAGACAACCCATGTGTGACACTGGCACAACTCTGGCGATCAGTAGGTGGAATAACTGTCATTTAAATTTAGCGATTCCTTGAAAATCAATGTACGTTGGGACAAAATGCCGTGACCAAGTTTCAGGTGACAAAAAGGTTACTCGTTGAGTTGAAGATTCTGTGGTTGTTTTGGTCGTGGCTTAAGTTCGTTTCCCACATTCAAAAATACATTCAGGACAGGACTCAAAAAGCAACGCTCAAACACAAACAGAGTAAGATTGGTTAATATGAGAGAACATTTTATTTTCCTCACTACCGAATAGTATTGAAACCAAATTACAGTATCTAGTTATTTACTTGCTCTCTCTTGCATTTATCTAGGCTCATATATGTACATATATTGGGATCCAGGTATTCCGGTATTTTGTATTGGTATTTGTGTGATATTAAAGATGAGAAGCATCATCCAATAACTATCTAGAAACAATGGATTAATACAGCCACTTGCTTTAAAATTCATATAAAAAATTATCAGCCCGATTCTAAACGAACAATCCGCACGTATTTGTTCGCTTCTTGCTCGAAAAAGCGAAATGTGGTTTGGCGAGTAAAGTAGGTGAAGATTTTTTCGGAAGTAAGTAATAGCCGATCGATATTAATTCAGGATAATTTATTAATTAAGTAATTAAATGTAACAAATAGCAAAATGGAAAATGATATTAGCAAGGTGACATTACCGGAAGTACAGAGGAACGGAAGAGAGCTCGTTACACGAGTTAATAAAGAGCGAAGTTGCCCAATACACTTTTGAAGTGTTTCTGACATTCGTTATAATTAGTGATACCAGATTTCTTACATTCCCCTGGACTTAATTAATGTAATATAATGTATTCAAAAATTTCGATTATCTGATTATTGTAGTCAAACTTGGTTAAATCGTTCAGTCTGCTTCCGGACTAGGTTGGAACGCCGGGGAATTGGTGTCCCTGTGTTAGGTGATGATTGATCTAGCTCCGGTGAACGTTTGCATGATTGTTGTGTTGTGGCTGCGGCAGGCAATCGCTTAGGTGTTGCTTGGTTATCTGCTGGCAACTCAATTTCGATACTGTCGGTATCTAGTGGCAGATTGGATGTATGCGTTTTTTGAATTCGCAGTTGATTTTGGTGACGCCGCCACAACCCTCAATTTGTCTGTACACTATACATCTTTTTACCCAGTATCTGTTGTATTTTTCCTTCGACACATCGTGATGGTCCTGAATAGTTTCGAGCCCAAACTCGTGCACCGGATACCCATTTACTTTCAGGCTTTGGGCGCTGAACCGACGTTGGGAACATGGCAGCGAGTATTGTTCGTGGTTGGCGCCCATGAAGTAGCTCTGCCGGAGATTTACCAGAGACCGGGTTAGGTGTGGTTCGAAACGTGGTAAGATATTTGTACAAAGCACGCTCGGTCTGATGCTCTGTTTTCATTATTTTCACAAATGCTTCTTTAAAAGTTCGCACAAACCTTTCGGCTAACCCATTCGAGGCAGGGTGAAATGGTGCCGTTGTGAGATGTTGGATAGCGTTCCGTTTGCAAAATTCTTGAAACTCATGCGATGTGAATTGTGTTCCATTGTCCGTTACAATGGTGCACGGAAGTCCTTCGACGGAAATAATTTTTTGGAGAGCTGCTACGGTCGTTGTTGTAGTTGCTGCTGTTAGCTCAATTACATACGGAAACTTGGAATAAGAATCAACAATAATCAACCACATGCGATTATAAAATGGGCCCGCGAAGTCCAAATGTATTCGCTCCCATGGCTGCGTTGCTTCCGGCCATTTCGAAAATTCGCGTTTAGGCAAAGATGCAGTCGATTGGCATATAGAGCAGTTGTCATATATTTTTTCAATTTCTTTTTCGATCGTAGGAAACCATGTAAAGAAGTATGTATAAATTATAAGTATGTATTTCATGAAAAAAAAGGTAATGTATAATGTATGTACATAGAAAATATATAGTTCAGGTTGTTTTTGTATACTTATTTGTGAGGGCCCCAAGGCCTATGGTTTGGGGTCTTCACATCCCCCCGTTACTTCCCCGGACTGTCACTGTTGCCATGCCGCCTCGGTTTATTCGGATTCTGAATACTTTGTTACTGCTATGTATCTGGAAAGTTTTGCGGATTCCTGTGTATTGGTGTTCTTGTATTGCGCTCGTCACTTCTTCAGGCAATGGTTCGATTCCACTAAAATTTCGTACCTCTGCTGTTGGTTCGACTGGTGGTTCGGCCGTTTGTTCGGTTGCACTCACCCCCTGGAATAGCCACTTTTCGATTTCTTTGACAGCTTCGGGGCTGATCGGCTCTGGCTCGGTATTAATAACGTCGTCGAGCCAGATATCCACCCATTGGTTGTCGGTGCATAGGCTGAGTGCGTCGACGTCTGTCGTCTCCCTTTCGGCCGTGTTGCCTTCTTCTTCATTTGCTGTCGCCACTGCGTGCACATCTTCGTCGCTTGTCGCCACTGGAGTGTTTACGCTTTCTTCGTTTGCCGCCACTGGAGTGGTTACATCTTCTGCGGCTGTATCACGTAGATATAACTTCGGTGGGGGCGGGGTGTCTAGTTCTACGTCATCGCGGTATACGCGTACCTGTACGCCAACCTGCCTGAAATACTCAATGTACCCGTCGCCCTTACGCTTGTGTTGTACCTGCGTCACGTCCACTCTACCTATCGGCTCGCCTCGTGGTTTGGCTTTTACCATTTCTTCGGTCTCCTCGTTGGCGCTCTCTTCATCTGACAGGATGATTATGGATGAGTCGTCGGACGAGGGCTTATGGTAGTGTCACTTTCCGTCTTGGTCGAACTCTTCTGTGGCGGCTTCGCTTGTGGTTTCAATAGGCCGCTCATGGTCACTTGAGTCTTCTTCATTGTCATTTCTCCTCTCTTCGCCAGAAGCGTATGGCTCAAATTCTTCGCTGTTGATGCGGCGCAGCCGTATGCGAAAGCTGCCCTCGG
Organism: Merzomyia westermanni; assembly: GCA_949987695.1. NCBI lineage: Eukaryota > Metazoa > Arthropoda > Insecta > Diptera > Tephritidae > Merzomyia > Merzomyia westermanni. The sequence goes on along the minus strand of OX465290.1, from coordinate 4,169,638 downwards.
TTGCATTATCACCCGAAAATTCACTTCGACTTTCCATTGTTGCGGTTTGCTTTGGAATGGTATGCAAAAATTTTTTGTACGATCGTGCAAAGTTTTTCCCAGTGCTTAGGTTGCCTGCTTCGTTAGTTGTGGCTGTTGCTGGCTTAGTGTGCTTGTTGGCCTTTCACGCGCTCTTGATCTTACTCTCTTGTTTGTCGTTTACCTGCAGTGGTTCTCCCTGTTGCTGTTGGTTTTTTTTTTTTTTTTTTTTTCGTGGTGGCTTGTTAGGACTGTTTGTAAATTCGATCTTCGTGCTTTTTCTTCGATGCGCTTTCCGGAAAATTTTCTATGTTCTTCGTGTTTATTCTTCTTCTTGGTTGGCGAATACTCCCACTTGGCGATCGCCGAGTTGTCACACTTTGGATTAAGCCGAAGTTTACCTATCCTGATGGATGCCCAGGGGGGCTCTCGCCCTGATCTCGTGATCCGTCATCATCTGGGTTTTCTTCAAAAAATTGTTTTAGGTCGCTTACGTGTGCGGTCCTTCTTTTGCCTTGATGCGTTTTATCTAGTTCGACGATTACTGGTGATACAAAGTTTGTGACTCGGTACGGTCCACTGAATCTTGGTGCAAGTTTGGCTGCAAAGCTGTCTACAGCCTTGGAAAAGTTGTGCTCCTTTACCAAAACTTTATCTCCGATCGCTGGATTCCATCCCCTTCTGCGCAAATTATAGTACCTCGCTTGTTCCGTTGATGCTCGCTGTTGGTTTCGTCGGACCATTTCGAATATCTCCCTCATTTTTGAAGCTTTCTCGTTTGGGGCTGTTGTTTTCCCACCTGTTCCAAACGTCTTCTCGTCATAGAGCGTGCTCGGTATTCGTGGCTCTCGTCCTTGTACTACGTAGGCGGGGCTATACCCTGTTGCATCGCATACGCTTGAGTTCAGCGCCAGCATGATTTCTGGCAATAAGTCGTCCCAATTTCGCTGCTCCTTCCCTGTGAATTGTGCTATCATTCTTTTTATATTACGATTGGCCCTCTCCGTTGGGTTTTCTTGTGGCGTGTAAGGTGCGGTCAGCTGGTGTTTTACTCCATAATCCTCTAGGAGTCTCTTGAATTGTTTACTTGTGAATTGTGCTCCGTTATCCGTGATTATCACCTTCGGTATTCCAAATCTGGACAATATCCTTTCTCTAAATGCTTTGTTAAGGCTATTTGCCGTCGCCTTCCGGAGGGGAATGATTTCTAACCACTTTGAAAAGCGGTCGAGGAAAACAAGTACCATGGTGTTACCGTGCTTCGATCGTGGTAGCGGCCCGATGAAGTCTGCGCACACTGTAGCCCAAGGTTCTTCTGCGATTTGTGTCAGCATCTTTCCCGCGGCTTGCTGTTGACAAGGCTTATATATCTGGCACGTTGGGCATTGTCGTACGTACCTTTTTATGTCTCTGGCCATCCCAGGCCAATAATACCTATTATATTATATTATAATTATTAAGTATAATTCAAATATATTACATTTGTATGTAATTAAGTATGTATACCTTTACAAATATATTACATTTGTATGTAAAGAAGTATGTATAAATTATAAGTATGTATTTCATGAAAAAAAAGGTAATGTATAATGTATGTACATAGAAAATATATAGTTCAGGTTGTTTTTGTATACTTATTTGTGAGGGCCCCAAGGCCTATGGTTTGGGGTCTTCACAACCAGACATAGCGTCTAGCCATCTCTTTCATTCGGCTTTTGCCCCAATGTCCGTCATGGAGCATCGTTAATACCCTACCTTGAAGTTGTTTGGGTATGATAACTCGAGTGTAGTCCGTATGCAACAGTAGTACGCCGTTCTGTACTGATAAGCAGAGGTTTCGATTGAAGTATGGCAAAAGACTTTTTGAAACCGAATGCTGAGGCCAACCGTCAAGCACATATTTGCGCACCATCTTCAGAGTTTCATCCTCTTCAGTCATTTGTTTAATAACGTGATGTGTTATTGGAAAGCTATTGACAGTATCTTCATAGTTTACATCGATGGTAAAGACACTATTCTCCCCTTTGTCAAAATCAGGGTCCTCACCACATGGCAATCTCGAGAGGGCATCTGCATTCGCGTTTTGAGCAGATTTTTTATATCGAATTGTATATTTGTATGCTTGTAGTACAATGGCCCAACGTTGTATACGGTGTAGTGCCATAACCGGTAGCCTTTTTGCGGGATTAAACAACGTTGTAAGTGCTTGATGATCAGTAAAAAGCTCGAACTTTCTACCGTAGAGATATTGGTGGAACTTAGTTACGCCATAGATTATGGCCAAAGCCTCTTTTTCCACCTGTGAGTAGCTTATTTGACTGTCATTTAGGGTCTTCGACGCGTGTGCGATTGGCTTTTCTTCGCCATTTTCAAAACGATGCGATAAGACCGCGCCAACCCCCAACTTGGATGCATCCACGGCGAGTATAATTGGTAGATTGTCGTCGTAATGAACTAGTCGAGTCGCTTCAACTATCGAGTTCTTAAGCGACTGGAAGGCCTTTTCCTCTTCTCGACCCCACTGAAATACAGAACTTTTTCTGCGCAGCCTATTTAACGGCGCTGCTATTGTTGAAAAATTATCAATGAATTTATTATAATAATTTACTTTACCAATAAATGACTCTACTTCGGCAACGTTTTTCGGACTAGGCATACTTTTGATCGCCTCGACACGTTTTTCTGAGGGTTGGATACCTTTATCGTCTATGATATGGCCCACGTACTCTATTTGCTTCTGTGCGAAACTACATTTATCTAACTTACATTGTAACCCGTGGTGCCTCAAGCGTTGAAAAACCATATTTACATTGTCACGGTGCTCGTTATCATTTCGACCTGACACAATTATATCATCGAGGTAAACTGCGCAGTGGGGAATGTCAATTATTACCTCTTCCATAAATTTTTGAAATAGCCCTGGGGCGCTTGAAATGCCAAATGGCATTCTTTGAAATTGGAACAACCCAAAAGGAGTCGTTATGACCATAAACTGTTTTGCAGATTCTGCCAACTCTATTTGCAAATATGCTTCACTTAAGTCGATTTTTGTGAAACACTGCCCTCCTTGTAATTTATGAAAAAGTTCTTCAATACGCGGAATTCGGTATCGATCGATTTCAATTTGAAAATTAACACCCACTTTAAAATCTGCACAGACTCGGAGTTTCCCGTTTGGTTTTCTTACCACCACAATAGGTGCAGCCCATTCGCTTGTGCTTATTGGCTTTAGCACTTTGTTATTTACAAGTCGTTCTATTTCAGCACGTACGTCTGCATGTAGCGCAAACGGCACATTGTAAGGTTTACAAAACTTTGGTACTGCGTTAGGTTTCAACCTAATATTAGCTTTAAATGTTTCACAAGGACCCCCTGCCGAAGAGAATATATCAGCATACTGCTGGCTGCATTCCTTTAGTGAAGCTGATAAGGCATCACGCGACGTGTGGCTTTGCATAGTTGAAATAGACTGGATTTTCTCGTTAGTGTTTAGTTCGAATTGTAGTGTCTCAACCCAATCCAACCCTAGTATATTTGAGGCCTGGTGTGAATCTACCACGAGTAACTGCATGTATTTTGTGTCGCCGTTCCACTCAACGTTGACTTTAATAACACCCTTCAATTTAATCAAGCCTCCGCCGTAAGCTTTCAATATTTTGTTGGTAATTTCGCACGCCGGTTTGCCCAGCTGATCGTATGTATGCAGTCCAATAAGCGAACATGATGCGCCCGTATCCACCTGGAACTGCACTTTATTTCTATTCACCATAATGTCAATTAAATATTTGGCAAACCGGTTATTAACATCAGTAGATAATTTAACTTCGCACTGTTTTTCATTGTTTACAATATCTAACAACCCAATATTCTCGAATGTGCAAATGTCAACTGTGTTTACCTTTTCGTCGCGTTTGTTTTGCTCGTTGTTTCGTTGCTTTTCAGTTGGCGCAGCAACTGTTCGGCAAACAGTAGCTATGTGCCCATTCTTTTGACACAAACGACATTTGGTTTTATTTTTGTAATGATAGCACTGTGACCTAGAGTGCGAAGTGCCGCAACCTGGGCACGATTTTGTTAAAGTAGATTTATTTACCTGCTTACGGCCTTTTTGCTTTTGGTAGCTTCTAGGATTTTTCGCCCCGCGAACCATGTTGACTGTTGCATCATTTTCCTCACCTTTTATTTCGCCTTTTATTTCTAAGCAAGCTTTGACAGTTGCTTCGTACACTGTTGCTATTTGTAGAACTTCATCGAGAGTTGGGTTCGGCTCAAGGCGAATTCATATACCTGGTGATGGCATAGAAACAGCTGATTGCTTGTTCTTCCCCTGCAGTGGTACTTGCGAATGTCAGTAAGAGAAAATCTGAAACAATTTGCTTACATTGAAAATGCTAGGAGTTTCTCATATTATACACATAAAAATCTAATAAATTAATAAAAGAAATGATTAAATTGTGTGTTTGTGACTTAAATTTCATGCAAGACATACGAAAATCGGGTAATTGTTTCCTTTAGGAGACAACTGCTAAAACACGTCCAAAAATATCGGGAAAGGTATCAAAGGACGGGTTTTAACCTCCGTATCAATAATCCGAAAGCGGAAATTCGATATTTTATGTATGTTCAGAGATATTTGCAATTAAAGTTGAAAATTTTCATGTGGTTGTTGTAATCATAGATTAGGGTGTACCGAAAAGTGCAGAAATGTGTTCTGCGCAGAAATATTGTGGACCGCGTAGCCGGTGTTGGACCGGCTAAGGGTTATTTTTTTTTGAAGCGCGACCGAAGGCCGCCTACGCAGTAAGGTGTTTTGCACATAAGTACCTTGGATCAAGCCCCCTATTTGGGATAGGACCTGGCCATTTTTGTGTTTTTTGCTAATAACTATTCACCGAAACAAATTATTTAATTTCCGCTTTCGGATTGTTGATATCGAAGTCATAACGCGTTGTTTGATACCTCTCCCGACATTTTTGGACGTGTTTCAGCAGTTGTCTCCTAAAGGAAACAATTACCGAAAATCGTTGTAAGATGCAAGCAAAAGTTATTGAAGGAGTATTGTGTGGCTATATTTTTGTAGTACTACATTTTTAATTTTTTTCACTGTGTTTTGAGTTTTATTAACAGAAGAAACCATTGAGAAAAATTTTAAATTTCGTTGTAAAGAAATAAAATTTAAATAAAATTTAAATACACACAGAAACCGTCTGATCCCGTTGCTCTACATTTATTTGGGGTACTCATCTTGCTATACGACCATAGAAAGTAATGCTAGATGTAACATATAGAGTTAGACAGGGTTACAAGATAATCCGCCTCCAAGGAAATAAGGAAATATCTCCGTACATCGATAAGCGCTCAACAACATCCGTCGGTAAACTCCTTTGTCAACTGTCGCCCAGTGAAGGCCCTCATTCAGGCACAAACTCCACCTGTTGATGAAGAAGAACGTGATCTGCCTAGAGGGACAAGAGTTCTCATCTTTGTTCTGGATACTGTAAGATATTAAAGTCTTACCTTTCCAGACTAAACCTTGGTATGCCAAATGTTTGCCCAGCCGGTGGTGTGTGTGCAAATGAATCCAACCATCTATTCATCTGATCAACAGAAAATGAGGACTAGATAGAGTGAAGCATTGCTACAACAACAACTACAGGAGATTCAAGACTGCTCACCTGCATTAAAAATATATATAAGAAAGAATATATATGTGTGTCAATTGTCAAGTTACCATTTTACAATGCCTAGTTTTCATCAAAAATTTAGGAGAGTTTTTTGCCGATAACTTTTCACAGAAATACAATTTCTATTTTCCGCTTTCAGATTATTGACACCGGCGTCAAGACACGTCTTCTGATATCCTTATCGACAATTTTTCGAGTAAAAGCAGGCATTGAACCAACTTGTAAAATGTTACTAATGACAAATATGTATATGTACATACGAGTATTACTGCTATCCATGATGATGAAACGGCTACTAGTACAAATGCGATGTGTATCCAATTTTATATTTTAATAGCAAAATACTAAAAATATTGGTAATTGTTTCCTTTAGGAGACAACTGCTAAAACACGTCCGAAAATATCGGGAGGGGTATCAAACAACGCGTTTTGACAGTAGTTCTTCGCAGAAAACATTTTTTGCACTTTTCCGTACACCCTAATCTGTGATTACAACAACGACATAAAAATTACAGAAAATTTTCCACTTTGATTGCAAATATCTCTTCACTGAAACAAAAACTCGAAAATCCGCTTCCTGATTCTTGTTACCGAGGTCAAAACGCGTCTTTTGATACCTTTCCCGATAGTTTCGGACGTTTTTTAGCAGTTGTCTCCTAAAGGAAACAATTACCAATTAAGGTTCCTGGGAGCGAAACGCGTCTCTAGGTACCAATATCGACATTTCTAGTGCAGTTTTTACAGTTGACGTTGGATGTACAATATTGCCCTACATTTTCTTCAATATGAAAGCACTTCACATTATCACTATTAAAATAAAACTTATATAACACTTTTAAAACACAACTATATGCATTTTTGGTTTTCTGCAACGTAAACAGACATTGCTCGTCCGTTTGATTGTCATTTATTATTCTTCTTCACTTTGACATTCTCGGGTACAAAAATCTGAGGCGAATATGCTTGAATTCGCTTTGCCATCACCATCTATATATTCGCCTTGGTTCGGCTTTTGTAGTGCTGTACTCCGTACTTTATCGTGAGGAGTGTGCATGATAATCATATCGCGTATGCTATTTTCTACGAAGGTTTCGTGGCAGTTTGCCTTTGTGCACTCAAATAGACATTCTTTTGCTGCTCCTCTTAATTCTGCCACCCACTCTGCGTATTTTTGATTGTTTTTCATGCGTATCGAATAAAATTTAAAACGTGCTGACAGTACATGCTGCTTTTCTATAAAATGTTGGTCGAATTTCGCCTTTAAATCGCTGAGGGATTTTTGGGTGATATCGTTATCACATAATTTTTGCAATAACTCATAAGCCTCGGTGCCAATCCAAGAGAGAAAACATGCACGCTTTAGGCTTTCTTCGGACACGCCATTTGCTACGAAATGGTGCTCCATCTGTTGTATGTATATTGACCACTTTTCAATATTTTTATCAAACTTCCTAAAGTTGGGAACGCCTTTTGTTTGAGGCTCCTTATAACACATTTTGCTTATAGTTGCAACATTTTGTTCAAGAATTTTTTTAAGGAATTCTGTATTAGATTCCTGAAACTTCTTAAGCACGCTTTCTAATTCGCTCGCCTCCATGTTCTCGTCGCCTGTGAAGATTTTTCGGAAGTAAGTAATAGCCGATCGATATTAATTCAGGATAATTTATTAATTAAGTAATTAAATGTAACAAATAGCAAAATGGAAAATGATATTAGCAAGGTGACATTACCGGAAGTACAGAGGAACGGAAGAGAGCTCGTTACACGAGTTAATAAAGAGCGAAGTTGCCCAATACACTTTTGAAGTGTTTCTGACATTCGTTATAATTAGTGATACCAGATTTCTTACAGTAGGTATCACAAATTAAAAGAAAGAAAAGGGAGAATACACAACAGTTTTTTGCGAGATATTTCGCCAGGCAACTTTAAGTGAGCGCTGAACAAAATGTAAGTAAATTTAACTTCTAATATAAAGAAATTACTTTTATACATTAATATCGTTTTGCTTCTGTGTTTTTAGGACGAAAAGTATAAATAAGCTGAAAATATAAACATTAGTAAGCCTTATGCAAGGGAAGCCGGAAATTCCCGCGCCTTCTATTAAGTTAGAAAGAAAGCGCTGAATAGATTTTGGCAAAATGCGGAGGAGTTAAGTTCGGCAGGACCACCAGCAAAATGTATTGTGGAATGGAAAAAGGCACTATCTTATTTATTACACAAATTTTATCAATAGGAGCTCAATCGGCGAAACTACAACAGCTTTCTGGCCTGCTGTGTGCGCGTTGGTAAAATGTCCAACAAATATTTTTATCCTATAGTTTTAATTAATCTGCAACACAAATGAATCAATAAAATGTACTTAAAATTAATTTTTTTCCGCTTATAATGATTCCGGCAACTCATGTGCATTCTTATAGATCTCTGTTGAGGTTCCTGTGCTACAGAATCTTCGGTTTCTTCTTTTGCTAACATTCGAAAGGCAATACTATACATTTTTATTGTTAATTTATTTAATTTAACAACTTTTTTATCAAAAACTATTATTTTTAATTCATTGATTACAAAAAATAGTGCCAAAACAAGACATAAAATAGCAACACAGCTGAAATTGAAATCCATCTTCCATAATTTATCTGTTCACTAGCGAAAGAGAATTGGCGGAAATTTTCCTGGCGAACTAAAATTTCCACAAGGAAAGAAATCCGAGCAGATATTTAGAATCGGGCTGTATGTGTGTGGTTTTGTACCGGTCGGTTCAAATGGGTTAGTGACTTAAAGCATCAATACATACTCATTTTTCATGTATTAATTTTCAAATAAGCATAGACCTCAGTATCTGGTCTACTGTATACTGTGGTCAAAAGTAGGCTCTAAACAATTTATAAGTATAATTAATTAGTACCTGGGTGACCGAGCCTTGCTCGGTATTTTTCGAAATTGTCGCATAATCTTACTTATCAAGAGCACTCAGATAGATAGAGCACCGAGATAGTGGTCGATATAAGAAGGAATAATTAAAAATACAGTCAGGTGGCAACCCTAGGTGGCAATCCTACTTAAAAATATTTTGGTTGGTATACGGCCTCAAATACTTTCCGTTTGATACCCATATTGCCATATATTGCTAAGTATTTTAAAAAAAAATCGGAAAGGTGGCAACCCTCTAAGCTTCCTTTAGTGGCAACATCCAAGTAGAAAATCTTAGAAGGAATCATACTATCCATCTACCAAATTTCATCGAAATCGGTTTAGCCGTTCCCGAGATAGTGGTCGATATCTGAAGGAATAAATAAAATGCGGTAAGGTGGCAACCCTAGGTGGCAACCCTACTCGAAAATACTTTGGTTGGTATACGGCCTAAAATACCTTTCATTTGATACCCATATTCCCATATATTTCTTAATATTTAAAAAAAATGTATACGGATGGCAACCCTGTGAACCACCCCAAGTGGCAACACCAAAGTAGAAAATCTTAAAACAAAGGTTAAGTCGTTCCCGAGATAGTAGTGGATATACAAATATACTATAATAACTCGTTTAAAGTTATAAGATAAATATCACGGCCGTCATGGCGATGAAAACTAATTTTTCAACTTTTTTTCTCAATGTGAATTCTATGAAATACTTCAAATAATTTTACAAAAATAGCATTTCAGTTATTTCTAATATTTTGAAATTAAATATTTAAAAAAATTATATACTCAAAATGAAATAGCCAGAATGTGGGCAATATGTTCATGGAATGGTTTGCTCGTAAACTATTGTCACAGCCATGGGCGGCTTTTCTGTAAACTTACATGAATTTTGATAATTTTCAAAAAAGCGCCGCAGGTGAAAAGGTATAAAATGAAAATTTGGAATATAAAATAGCGCGATTTTTTATACCCAATTTTCGCCTGCGTCGCTTTTCTTTCATTTGATAAAATTTTTTTATTTCATATACATACATACATACAAGGTGGCGCAAAAGTAAGCTTCCGATGTTCAGCATATCGGTTGTGGCACGTGCAGTGTGTGCTGTTGCACCGTCTTGTTGGAACCACATGTTTTCCAATCCCAATTCATCAAGTTGCGGCAAAAAGAACTCGTTGATCATTGCTCTGTAGCGCTCACCATTCACAGTAAACGTTTGGCCCCGACCGATTATTGGTCAAATAAATAGTCAGCAATATTCCGCGTTCTGGAGCAGTGTAGCGTAACATTGTTAATTAACGTGTATTTCGCATGTGTTTACTACACAAATGTCAAATCAGAACTGACTTTAGGGGCCAATCGCAAAATGTATAGCATTTTCTGATAGGAGGATTACTTTTGCGCCAGCCTGTACATACATATATACGGTGTAAAATGAAAATTTGGAGTAAAACCTGCTATTCTAGGTACGAGTATATCTACGTAACTTGAAAAATAACTATTTACAAATTTAAAACTCCCAAAAAAAAACAAAATACCGCGAAATATAGCAAATCAAATCGCCAGAATGTGGGAAATACTTTCATGTAAGTTTACAAAGAGTGGTGTCATTCATGGCGGTGACAACAGATAACGCTATTTGGCGCCCATAACATAGCGGTACCGCTTCTCGAGGAAACCAAACCTTAAGAGAAAACAGCTTTTTATTGCTGGAAGTGTTTTTATAGCTTAACTGAATTGGCAAGAAGCTCTCCGAACCCTTGAAAGCCAAAGAAGAGACTAATCCCTTTAGTGCGATCGAAAGTTCTAACTTCTCAGGAGTTGATATTGGGCAATATAAGCTATACAGTGGCCGCTATACTCACAGTTGTTGTTTGTTTTTTTAGCGACAAAAACACTCCTCTAAGATTTTGGGGAGTGCTATCGGAAGTGACAGTACTTTGCCGGATATGAATCCGGTACTGCCCGACTGTCGTGGTACCTTCTAGGGCATGTCACCACTCCTTCCTGAAGGAAGAAGAAGATGGGTAATGAGAGGTGAGAGGCGTCATATCCGTAGATCAACCATCGAATTGCACGTAATTACCTTTGGGCATATTAGTCGCCTCTTACGCTCGGTATGCCTACCTCGCGCATATTCTGTACTCACAGTCATTGGCGACATTAGCGATGAATAATATGCAATCTTCTTTTGAAAACTCTGCAAAAAGATATAACCTCAGAAGTAGGGAGCAAACTTTCGAAATTGGTGAAAATGTTTATCGTAGAAATTTTGTTCTTAGCGATCGTTCAAAAAAGTTCAATGCGAAGTTTGCCCCAGTCTTTATTAGAGCGAAAGTAGTTAATATAAGACGAAACAGTATGTATCAGTTGCAAGATGAAGAAAATGGTAGGATAGCTTGGAATCACAGGAAAGATATAAAGACTTGTGACACCTAATGTAAATGTTTGCACGAACTCGAGGCGAAAAAGTGAAGCGCTGACAACAGAGTTGTTTTAGATAGGCATGGGCTTGCAGCCATTTCCCGGCTCTCGAAAAGTTCTTTTTGGATTTGGTGATCATCCGGAGCAGTTCATTTTTATAAATATATCTCTGCCGTAAAGTTTTTATATCCAAGTTAAAACTCAGACAGAGTTAAATATATTATTCAGCCTAAACTTATTGTTGCAACGCTTATATCCGATGAGGCAGGTGGAAGACTGAGCCAATGTACACATCAGCCAACATATTTTCCGCGGAACAATTTTCTTTTGCCTCGGAAGAATACAGGCGCAAACCTAATTTAGTTTATGATAACTATATAATTTTTTTTCGTGCTAAACCTGTTTTCCTAAGAACAATAGTTATATAAATATATTTCGGGAGAGTATTTCCCAACATATCCCATGTGGTATTGTAAATCGCGGCTGTGAGTCGACAGTACAAAATTAGTAAGAGAAGAATGCATATTGAGTTGAAGTGAATACAAAAAAAAAAGATATAAAAAAAAAATATAGGTATAAATTTGTAAATTAGAACCGAATTGTACAAGGAAAGAAAAATGTAATGAAATATTATACACTCGCAATCAGAACATAAGAAAGGCTTATACTGAGAAAGAAGGAAGTAGTTATGTAACACAAATTGGAAGAAAATTAGTTTACAAAAAAAAAACATAGTTGTACAAAAGATAACGGTTGGAAAATAGGAAAATGTAAATAATCATTGCTAGTATTCAAGAAAAAAAAAAAAGAGTAGAGAAATCTCAAATAGGCCCTATTGCAAAGATCGATTTAGTTTATGTGAAAGGAAAAATCATAAATCCAAAGCAATCCCACAATGAAAATAACTCCAAATGTGAGATGGTAGAAAGAAAAACAAGAAGAAAATCAACGAAAAGTAAAAACAAAAAAAAAAAACAGGAAAGTGCCCGAACATTTACTTAAAATTAAAAAAATCTAAAATATAACAAACAAAAGGTTAAATCCATAAAAAGGATTAAATTTCCATTTAAGAAAGGTAACACGCCTACAGTGAGCGGAGTCTACGAGGGCCTTCAACAGATCCAGTACCTCTGTAAGTATTAATACCTTCTTAAATTTATTAATTAAGTGGTTAAAACTTTTTGTTGGTTTTCATAAAATTATTTGCTACCATGCGATTTAAAGATTGAGAACGCCGAAGCTCCTTTTTCATTCCTCTTCTAAAAGTTTTTTTTTATTCGAGTTTTTTTTCCACCTACATACCTTCGCACATGCGAGAGTTACTCTGAAACTTTTTTTCAAGCATGCGAGAAACCTATTCGCTTTGAGAGTGCATTTATGATTTTTTTTGTTGCTATTACTTTACTAATGTCTTTTCTTTGTTTTGGAGAAAATATATAAGAAATCTTTGGAAAATGTAGAAATATAAATTTATTTTATTTGATAAATTTGTTTAATAAAATGAATTGTTAGAAAACCTAAGTTGGTCAGAAAATCGGTTATTGGTTTTTTTTCTGGGACATTTATGAACAGCAACAAAAGTCACGGAAGGAGGGTTGAGAGCGGCTAAGAGAACGCGTGAGTATCGCCGCCAATCTCAGTGAGTTTGCCTTTCCTTTTTGTCCGAATACTATTAAAAAGATGCGGTAAAGTAAGTCAGGCGATAGTGATTAACCCTAGTGTGCATAATACTTTTCTTAATTAGACTTACTGGGTTTTCTTTCTTTGGTGATGAAGATGTCGAAGGTTCTTTTCTGAATCTATGACAACTGAAGCTACGGGACTAATCAAGATGCACACGAGTAGTTTTGTTAAACCTCCTCCTTATCCCAAATCATGCCAAAATATTTTAAAAACAGTGAATCCGTAAACGCAAGTTCTATAACAGAAAATGGCGCCAAACGTGGGGCCCCGACGAAGGTAGTTAGCTTAACATTTTTTTGAAAGGGGTTCCAGATTTTTGTCCCCTAACGTATCGCTTTAATTTCTTTTCTGGCTGTGTAGTAGATTTTCCCTCTGGATGTTAGGATCTGAGCTTTGCGGTAAGCTAGATGCATATTGCGCTAACCATGTCATAAAGGTTAAAGATACACACAGTTATACACCTATATGTCCATATATAGCTTTAGAAAAAAAAAATTAACTAACAATTTGAACATATTTTTTCTGGATATCTTCAAAGTAAATTATATTATATAACTTAAAGACGTAAATATACATAAATACATACATAAGTGTGTACATTAGAGTGACCAGAAAAACCAGCTTTTTATTGCTGGAAGTGTTTTTATGGCCTAAATGGATTGGCAAGAAGCTCTCCGAACCCTTTTAAACCAAAAAAGAGGCTAACCCCTTTAGTGCGATCGAAAGCCTTAACTTCTCAGGAGTGGATATAGGGCAAAAAATAGTACCGATAAAAGTGATTTCAACCATCAACGTAAAACCCGTCTTCTCAATAACCTCTATAAGTCTTAACAACAACAACGTGTGATGGCATGAGCTTTGGAATATTCGACAATATTCGATAGAGATTCCTGCCACTGGATCAAAAAATAATTTTCTTTTAGAATCGTATTCACGTTACTTTACAAATTTTCGAAAAGCAAATACTGTAAAAGTCCCAAACCTTAATATTAATTTTGGTTTAAAACTGCCAAATCATTGAATTAGCAAAATTAACTGCTATGGGTAGTAATAGAAAAAGTAATTATTTTACAATTGTCAGAGAGCGCTGTGAATGATAAAGTAGTTATCTGAAATCATCGATTTGATATATAGGTTTTTGTCCATAATATCTCTATTTTTTAGCAAAAGCAATCAGATTTTGTGTGATAAAATATTTGTGTGTGATAAAATATTTGAGAACACGCCCTATTAGATTTTATACAAAGCAGGTCAAAACCAACTTTTTCGTCAGGCCAGTCAATAAAGAAAAAAGAGGGAATTGAATGTTGAAGTCGAATTCGTCTGGAGAATTTAACGCGTTGCGGTTTAGCTGACGGAATCCCTTAAGACCATAATATATGTCTACTAGTAGCGCAACTTACTCCGAATCTGCACACACACACAAACCACACAGGGTGCGTTGCATGCAATAATAAAACAATCGAATTAAAATACTGCAATATTGAACTTGAAGACTTAAATGTAATGGAGAATGTAAATTTCAGTTTAAATTGAACTTTTTAGTTGTAGTTTTCACTTTAAAACAACTCTGAACGCGATTTCCTTCATTACACTCTCTCGGAGTACCTTTATACACTACCTTCCACTCCGATTTTGCAAAAGCAGATGCCAAACTAGCAGAGGTAAACAATGGTTAAGACAAATTCTGGTGGCGGATGTGTCAGTACGTCAAATATATGTATCGGGTTACAAAGTCTGCTTACGTTTTTCCGTTTGTGGCGACTCCGTTTCGAAAAATCTACTTCTAAGAATCTTAATGTTCCCTGGGGGACTTTCGATGTGGTAGGCCAGCACACTATAAACGAATATAAAAAAAACACTGATCATACCAAATCGCCACCACGACAGTTGGGCAGTACCACAACAAAAATAAAATTTTACAGGAGAAGGTTTTTTAGTTTACAATTATAAAAAATTTTAAAGCAAAATGTTACTAACATCACGACAGCCTTAGCTTTATTTTTTTAATAGTACATATTAGAGTTGTAATATTTTGTGAGATGGTTTAAAATAAACAGAATTACCGATATCTGTCAAAATTCGGATTTTCAGAATTTCGTTGGTTACGCCAAAATCTCGTTTAGTGCTCGTTATGCTCTCCTAGTATTTAAAAATGTTTAGAAAAAAAATCGAACTGTCTTTACACTGAATGTACAAGTTTCGGTAATTGTTTCCTTTAGGAGACAACTGCTAAAACACGTCCGAAATTATCGAAAAAGGTATCAAGACGCATTTTGACTTCGGAAGCGAATTTTCGAGTTTTTGTTTCAGTGAAGAGATACAGAGAAACCTCTGTTGTTGTTGTTGTTAAAAGTGCTTCGCCCTGCACCAATGGGATCGATCACTCTAAATTGTCATCAGGCTCTTCTAACGGAAGTCCGAGGAAACGCGCAGTTTTCACAGGGTTGGACCAGAGTGATGTAGGTGTTAGAAGAGTGAGTTCGACTGAACAGGAGAAGAGATGTTTGGTATCATGAGAGGACACACCACATGCAGGGCATGTGTTTGGTATGTTGGGGTTCAGTCTGTCAGAGTGTAACCCTGTAACCCTGTCCAGAGAAACCTCTCCTAACGGACACCTCTATTAGATGGACACCTCCTTTGGGGTACTCTCTCTTGGACGGACGCGGACAGTAATTTGCTATAAAACTGAACCAAAAACCTCTATTGAGCGGACGCGAGCCTCTTGTCAACGGACAAAAGATATCATTTCATAACAAATCAAACAAAAACCTCTCTTAGGCGGACGCGAAATCCTCATAGGCGGACAAGATATAGGTTTATATAACAAAACGAGCCAACGAAACGTTCGTTACATTTATAAAGACGTTTAACGCTAGACACGTAACCTTCGTCGATTCGACGAATACGCTATTGAAAATTTTCCGTCTCTTTTTAAAACTGCCTTCTAAAAGACTTGAAAAAAATATATCAGAATTGTTCCAACATTTTTTTATTATTGTTTTATTTAGAGGTTTAAAAACTGGTACACAAATGCGTATAAATAATGAGACCAAAATTAAATAACTATATTAGAAATAAGTATTTAAAGAATGTTCGTCGAATCGACGAAAGGTTAGGTTTTCTAGGAAGAGAGCGAAGGATAGCTTTGTAGTGCATGCCTAGTTTGGTTTGCTCAGTGAATTGTGTTGAGTGATAGTGCAAACACGTAAAACGATTGTGAGGTCAAACCTAAACTTAGAAGATAAAATTTAGATCATACACGCAAGTGAGGAAAACAATTTGTCTGTACGCCCATTAGCCGAAAGGTAATCGTGAAACATATGTAACTTAAATTTTATTTCCGTGTGTTAAGTCATTTAGCGAATAAAAATGGACTTAATTATGTATGTAAGGTTATCAGGTTTAAAATTGGGAAAACCCGGGCCGCGCTCATCGTTAAAAATAAAGAAGATATCCCAGCGAAATGGATGTCTGCAAGCAATGTTGAAAGTAAAAGGTCCTTCATAAAAGCAGATGAAAAAAAATTGACGAAATTTGTTTCGAGTAGTTTTACAAGGCGTGAAGCCAAAATATTTCCATGTCTGGGCCAATAATACAAGAAAAGGCTAAAGAAATCACTTTAAGACTCGGTGTCAATGATTTTGTGGCTTCTAACGGCTGGCTACAAAAATGGCGTATTAGACATAACATAACTTTTCGGCACATTTGCGGTGAAAGTGCTGCTGTTGATATGCTAGATGTGAAGCAATTTTGGGAAAAAGTACCATCAATGCTGATTGGATATAGCCCTAGGGATATTTACAATGCTGACTAGACATGCCTTTTCTTCAGAGCTTTGCCAAACAAAACCTTGGCTTTAAAAACCGAGGTATACCGTGGTGGCAAATTTTTTCAAAGAACGTCTAACTGTCCTATTTTGTAAGTTGACACAGCAGTACTAGCATTGTATTCTAATTAACAAACATACATAAATATTGTAAGTATGCAGGCAGTGCATTGTTTTGGCATACAAACATACATGTATGTGATACATATATGTACTTTTGTACAGCGGTAGCTACCCTACAAGTACACTGACAGTCATTTGTCACAACATCTGAAAGTCAGTGCTGTCATTCTAACTATCAGGGATTTGCATCATGGTCTTAAAGCGAATAGCAAAAAATGATGTCAACAACCGTGTACGTGTGAGTACGGTATGTTCCTTTGTTATTGCCCACGTAGCTTCGGCCTGTCCAATTCGTGTTCTTTCCTTTGGTTCTTTGTGGGTGTTGGCAACAACGGACGCCCGTGTGTTAGGAAACAAACATAGTACTATGAAAGTATCAGCATTGACACATAAATTATCATTGCTGTCAATAAAAAGTGTGACTGTGTTAGTAAAGAAATCAGCGTTTCTTGTAGGGTAGCCGCCGGCATCAATCATTGGTAAAAGCTGCTGTGACTATCCTACACTTTGTTTAAGTACTTCTTCTGTATGCCGACGCTTCGCATTTTGCCGAAGCAAATCGTGCGCGCGATATACCAGAAAGGGTCGTCGCTAAAAAGTACTTAAGCGCGGTTGGTTTTTAGGATAAGGAAGAAAAAATAAGTAGTGGTATAAGTGAAGTGTTAATAAAGTGCCAAAAATAAAAAAATATAAAAGTTGTTGTTGTTGTTGTTGTTGTTAACAGTGCTGTGCCCTGCCCCAGATTGGACAGGGTTACACTGAAATAACATCCCTTGGCCGGGTGAAAAAACCCGGATCATTCCGGTGCGATAGAACCGGCTGTTGTGGGAATGAAAAATATAAAAGAGTTTTAATTTAGCTGCAGTTCAAAGTGGGATCTAAATACCACTTGGAAGCGATTGGACGGGCTAAGGGTTATTTTTTGAAGTGCGGCCGAAGGCCACCTACACGGAAAGGTGTTCTGCACATAAATACCTTGCATCAAGCCCCCTACGTCATTTTTGGGTTTTTTGCGAATAACTTTTCACTGAAATAAAAAATTGAAAATCCGCTCTCGGATTGTTGATACCGAAGTCAAAACGCGTTGTTGGATACCTCTCTCGATATGTGTATTAGCAGTTGTATCCTAAAGGAAACAATTACCCAAGTTTCTAGTCCAACTCAAATACCTGATTTCGATAACGATAACTTACAAAACGCTCTCCTGATAGCTGTAAAAAGGACTTTGGCTATGTTCTTTGGTTATTGTCAGAAATTCGAAATTTCAACAGTTTGCTAGTTTCTGGCCGGAAAACTCCTGAAATAGAATTTTTTTTCAAATTTGGTACAATAAATAAAAAATTTGGCCCCATCCAGTTCAAAGAAAATGATGGGTGGGGGAGCAGTAACCAAATTTATGGATCACTGGTCGTACATTGATTATCCTTGCTCGCCAAATGCGGTCGTTTCTGAGGCGAAGAAGCAACACAGATACCTTTTTAGAAAAAAGAAGGGTAAGGCCGAAGGGCTATAGTATGAGGAGCTTAAGAAACTGGCTCACAGCAATAATTCCCGAGTGAGGATGACAATATCTCGACAAAAAATTGTAGGTTGCTAATGTCAGCTACAAATTTTAAACTTCGAGTCTTTCCTTATTTGGGAACCTTTCTTACTGTGGGCTGAGTAGGCAACTGAGATATATAGTCCTCTCTAGTTGAGCAAAGATCACGCTCTATAAGTCTGTCGATGTACGGCCGGGAATCATGGACAGTATCGAACTAAGATAAAATTCAAGTTTTCTGGATGATGGATGGTCCTTCCCGTTATGTCAGCGGCGAGTATCGAAAGAGGGCTTTGAAGGTTTCATATAAATGACTTGACCTCCCTTGGTGCTTCCAAATGCGGTCAGTTATCGTTAAAAAGGGACGCTAATAAAATTGAATTGAAGTTGAAAAGCAATGATTTTCCGCATTTTTGTTAAAAGTAGCGACATTTTCCCGTTTTAAATTTTTGTCGAACACAGACTAATGGCGCAGCTAAGTCAAATATTTGAATTTTAAGAGATGGTAGGTGACGTGAACCGTGTTGAATTTGAAATAACTGATTGCCAAATTCAAAGAGTCACTTTAAAACTATGGTGAATGTGTAAATCTCAAAAAACTTTCAAACAAGAAAAACCATTTAAATAAATTTTCTCTTAGTATCAGGGTCCTGCTTTTCCTGAAAAATAGCTAAGCAAAAGTGGAATGACAAAACTATCGTTAAGGCTAGTAAACAGAAGGGTATCTTGAGTGGAGATAATTTAGATGGCGTAGTCGGTGTTAAATAGAACAAGTTTATTGAACGAAGCATTACAGTGAAGATCTCCAAATCAAAAGGGACAAGGGATACATAAACTTGCTTGAAAATAATTAAAACAAATCGTCTTAAAATTCCAAAATTTAGGAAATATTTGTTAAGTAGTTTTTTTATATATTTCTTACAATATTGCAACTACCGAGCATTGAAAATATTTGACTTTTTATAAGTGATTTTACGCTTAAATTGTGTTTTTGTAAACACAAAAGGTTCTCAAAGGGTTTAGGAGAGTGGTACTCAGATCTTTTGGTTCGGGTATAGCTTGAGAGCTTCGCCACCTCCTAGCACAGGGTAAATTCTATTGGTTGTTTATCATAATTCTTCTCCTAAATATACGATTTGTGCCAACACGATACACAAATGTAAACAAAAATCATTTAATTTAATGCCCAAATTATCTGTGGAGCAAAAAATATTCTCGTTGGTTTGACTCAACTAGATGAACCTTGTTTTGATATAAGAAAAATTTCTCACCATTTTATTTTGTTATCGCTTATCGTCTACCATATCTACCATTTCGTACACAAAAAAACAGGCAGACTTGTATGTTTTGCAATAAAACTAGCCTCCCACTTCGAATTCGAAATCAGCTGTGGTCTTGGGCTCTGTCAGGCTGCAGCCGCATTTAAGTAGTAAAAAAATAAATTGTAATTCTTCCTCCGGTAAAC
This sequence comes from Merzomyia westermanni, assembly GCA_949987695.1. NCBI lineage: Eukaryota > Metazoa > Arthropoda > Insecta > Diptera > Tephritidae > Merzomyia > Merzomyia westermanni. The sequence continues at coordinate 4,149,954 of OX465290.1, read as the reverse complement.
TCTAGTAGAACGCATAGAAATATGCCTTTTATGAAAGGTGTAGCGCCTATTAGGCGTACGCTTAAGTATTTAAATGAAGGTCGCCTTGTTTTAAAGGATAAAGTGAAGATATTCAGCGTTAATTACAATATTTACGGTGAACACCATAATGGGGCCAGGTTACTCAACTAAATATTAAGCTTAGTTTTATTGATTATCCTTTTATTTCCGCAGAGATTTTGTGTTTTGGAATTTGTGCCAAGTGCAGTATAAAAATCCGAATGTACAAGTAATAACTTTCAAAAACATGACACCCTCTCCTTTTGTACGTTGCTACTTCGAGGATGGACGTGATATGATAATAGATATCGACAGCCGTAATCATGATGAGATACTAGAGCATCTTTGTAAAGTAGTTGGTAAAACAAAGTAAGTAAAATAAATAAATGCAATTTAAACGACATACCAAATTCAAAGCGAATGCTGAATAATGCCAAAACCAAGTTGTTTATGTAATGTCAGTTTTGCAATGTGTTTAACGCCATCTATTTCCATATAGGCTTTATAACTACATATTTCTTCATGTTTTCAGAGCACAATTGGATGCTGAAGCGCATTTGGCTGAAAGTAAAGACAATCCTGCAAATTTCGGTTACGGCTGCGATCGGCATTGTCTTTGTGAAATACCTGGTCAAGTGCCTTGTCCGAGCATTGTTAAATTACCAGACCATTTGCGTGGCAAACATATCTTTGCACCGAAATAAGATTTAATGTATTTAGCACATACATGTTTTTGTTATCATTTAAGGCAATAAAACTGCAATTTGTTACAATGTTTGGAAATAAATCAACTTTATTTGGGTTGAATCTCTGAACACAGCAATTGATAAGTACCTATAGATATGCATGTTTACACATATTACGTGCAAATGGGAAAAATGTGTAAATAAATATTGAATGAAACTGATGCTACTGGTTTAAAACTAAAAATAATTTGAAACTATAATTCAACAATTACTATTTTCGTTTGGGACGTTGATGTCGAGTATATGGGCCAGAATGATATGACTTCGTATAAGTACGACCGCTTGAAGTGCTACTGCTTGCATCACGATCCTTATTAAATTGATATCGCTGTATGAATGATGCTTGAGCGCTAGCTGGTGTCAAAAGGTTTAACTCCAAGTCTTCATCTCCATTACGCTCGAGTGCGCGTAGTTTGGCCTCTATTGCCCGTATCGCTTCATCTTTATTCATTTTAGCATCGCAAGAGCCGGCACCCAGCGCTGGTATTTCAATTCGTGGTTTCTGTTTGTTAAATTCGTCCTACAATTCAAAAGTATGTATGCACAAAACAGCTTATTACATTGATAAAACAGACACACTTACATAATTAACACTTTTCGCTAGTCGTATTACTAACGGGCGATTTGCCACAATTGTACCATTTAATTTTTCCAAAGCTTTTAAAGCTGCATCCGCCTTTAGGAAAGAATATTTTATTTATCATATATATCACGACTGCTTGTAATAGATTTAACTCACCGTGCCAAATGTCGCAAAAGCATATCCGCGCGATTGCCCAACCAATGGGCCGCTCTTGTGAAAGAGCATGTCAAACTTCTCGACAGGACCGCATTTTTGCAAAATTTTCAACAGTTGATACCAATAATAGCAACGCATGAAATGAAAGTTAACAGATTAGTTTCTCATTCCTCGTTTAAAGTTAGATGTTTTTATGCAAATAAACTTACTCGGATAGTCGTGTATCTAAATTGCCAACCCAGATGCGGCGGTCCTCCAGTACGCCAACACTACCACTGTTATTTGTACTATTTGGTTTAGCCTGATGGAAAATAATTGAAAACAATTTATTGTGAATCAAAATGTCCACTATAAATAGATAAACTTACCATTATTGTACGCTATATATTTTATTTTTATACAAAAATATTTGTATATGTGGGACGAGTGCAAATTAACAAATCGATATCAAATGTCAAATCTCTACACAAGAGCAGTGCTGCCAGGTGATGAACAGAAATGGCACAGTTGCAAAAAAAAAGGTTCGAAAGTCTAAAATAAGCATGATCATTGGAATAACTAAAGGTACTTGCAAGGCAAATTCAACAAGGTAGAATTGACAGCTGAAATATTTTGTTTTTGTAGGAATTCTCATTTCATTTCAATTCTCAATTTATTCGAAATTACAAACACAACAACCATAAGTTATATTTAAAGTGTATATTCTATATTATAGAAATATATCTTAATAAATTAATCTGCTTACATATCTATACAGAGTTTTGTAAGTAAGACAAAATGACAAGATTATTAAAGTGACATGACCTAGAAGGTTTCACTGGTCATACCAAATCGCTACCACGACAGTCGGGCAGTACCGCAAGGGAGTACCGGAGCGTACCGGATTCATATCCGGCCAAGGACTGTCAGTTCGACAGCAACCCCCAAAACCTTCGGGGAGTGTTTTTGTCGTTACAACAACAACATAAGAGAAATTAGTAGAATAGAGACTGAAACTTGGACAGATAAAAGACTTTAAAATTTATTTGTGAAGTGACGCAGTAGTTTTATTTTCAAATGCAATATGTTTTTAGTGCATCTGATTTCTAATGGTTAAATGTTCCAAAGACGTACTGTGGAGACAAAAAATTGTCGCTCAGATATTCGTGAATTATATTTCATGTGTAATATTTGTACGGATCTTACTGACCGCGACAGTTCAAGACGCTCACTAAGGTAGACAGGTTCCTTATTTATACTATCTTGTGCAGAAGCATAAGGCACTTAAATTTCAATAAATAATTAAATGACATATTATGAATTTTTAAGGCATATTCGGAGATATGTTCATACCGATTTATACCATATATATAACGTGCTATATTGTTATAAACCACATTGAGCTTCCTACTACAAACACTGCCACAATTGGCATAGAGCTCGCAACCGTACAGCAACGATGGGAGTAAATATTCTTACTTCAAAAAAATATAAACAAGCGTATTAACACTTTGCGACCCGAGCCCAATATTTGGGTCCCATACAATTTTGTTTATTAAAAAATTAGATCGGATCTGCTGAATCCGCAAATGATTTATTTTGGAAAAGGTCATAATTGGGAACCAGCATTACCAGCCAAAAAAAGCTCCAACATAGAAATTAAATGGAGTTACTTTTTCCACCAAGTGCTACTTTGGCATCTACGTCTTTAAGGACTATTGTATTATGACAAAGCCGAGTATCGAATATTAGTCGATTCCCGCCGGTGACACCGCCCCACTGTGTAGAAAAAACTGGTGGATAAGGACTTGGTTTCTCCTAAAGTTTTTAATGGGCATCAGTGACTGAAAAAAATTTATTTATACAATGACCTTGTAGATTTTTCGCTTAAATGTTTCATTCTAAGAAATATTGGCTTTAAAAAGCCTTACAAGTTTGGGCACTAAATTTTTACGGTGGGAAATATCTTGGCCATTGTGTTCGGTGAATACCATTTTTGTAGATTTAATTTTATTTAAAAATGCATGTTGTTGTTAACAGTGCTTCGCCCTGCCCCAGATTGGACAGGGTTACACTGAAATAACAGCCCTTGGCCGGGTGAAAAACCCGGGTCATTCCGGTGCGATAGAACCGGCTGTTGTGGGAAATGCATGCTTATGCTTACCAAGAGTTACATATTTTCTCTGGTTTATCGAACTGAATTTTCTTCCTCCAGTTCTCCGATCATATATTCAGCAATGTAGTCAAGCCCATAAACATACAGTCCATCTTATTCAAGGGCTTCATCGATAACGAATCGGTCTTATTTCATTTCTGAAAATATCGCATTTCTTCTCCAATTAGTTTCTCGACATTTCTTGCAAACATAAAATTCAAAGTCTTGGAACAAATGTATATATGTATGTATTCATATTGAATTTATTTCTTCTCACTCTTGAAAAAAATAAATAAATTTAAACATAATGGGTATACAACAACAAAATCCTAAACCCGGTTTGTAACCAAATTTTAGAAATAAAACCCAGTTAAATGATAATTTAATACAAAATGTTTTTTCTACAGGGAGGCCGTCAGTTGGATTACAAATTATGGGCCGATACAACATCCATGCCTAAGTTGCGACATAGTTACTTTTTCCAGCTGCTCTTCAAAACCAGAAACGCGATCCATAGTTTGTTCGCTGAAAAATTTTCTCACAAAAAAATACTTCTGTAAACCACTGACGCGGAGACCTCTGCCAGACCAACTTTCTAGAACGTCTTGTGAAGTTGAAGATTGGCTTTGAATAACACAACCTCTCCACGAGCAGCCTGCATAAACTTGGCATCTGCAATAACCTCTGCCACTTCTGCAAAACTACGAGGAGACATAAAATCCTCGGCTTACCGAAACCGGAGAAGAGCTGCAAGCTGGAAGCTCATCTTAGAAGACGTATTTTAAAGAGAAGAGGGCACAATAGACCTACTGGTCGGCATTGTATTACCTCAAAAATAATTCTATAGAAGTTGTTGATTTCCTACCTTATAATTTTTTTTATAAAAAATATTTTTGTTTTAACATAAAATCTGTTCGCTTTATTTGTACACTCTATTATAATGTTTTCTTCTGCGATCCTCTTCGAAAGTGTTATTCCGAGCCCATTCCTTCAAGTTACCTTTAGAACGCAGCATAGCAGATTTGGAATCAATATCACGCATAACAAACGGAGAAAATCCAGCAATATAATCTTCATCTAAAGCATTTGTTTTAGTTTTTGCCACCCGTGATGGCATTTGTCTTGGTATAGGTTGGTCTTCAAAAAGAATAGGATTACGCGAATGTTTTCCACCCTGGAATCTTGTCAAGCTCTGATTCTTATACTTGGACGTTAATGGCCGACGTGTATTTATATGTATCTAAAATAACAACATGTTTGCAATAATCTGTTTGGTGATCATGTCTATTTGGGAATAATTGCTACTTACAACTTGCTTTCCGTTTTCATCTAAACTAACAGCCACCCGCTTGAGAGTTTTATTACCACAATTCGGACAAAATACTTTGGTCATTATACTTGTAGTTTTAAAACATGCATAACAACGCAAAATATATGTACGCAAATGTTTTATAACGCGCCCATTCAGTGCGCATATTTGCAAATTCATTTGTTTCAAAACATTTTGGAGTGCATAATCTGTTGACATGCATGCAACAATGGGCACATCATCTGATTCCACTTTGCCTTCAAGCGCTTTCTTCACCTTTTTTATGTTTGCTGGTGTAATCCAACCACCATCTATGTCATTAGGAACATCTACTTTTGATTCGTTATGCACTTCTGCATTTGCGGGTTCGGGAGAATAATTAGTATCAACTTCAAGCTCATCTGCTGAGTTTATCTCTTCCTGTTCAGCGCCTTCTTCATTTTTCGGCACAAGTACATTGCAATCAAAGTCATCACCTGTATCACATTTCAAATGTTCGATGAGCTTTTGCAGTTCTTCTTGCGTCATATCATCTTCAAAGTTAAAGTTTCCATTGGGACTCGCCATTTGTTGTTCGATTGCGTCTTTTACAGGATCAACTCTGCTATCATCTTCATCTTCTGCTTGGTTATGATTTGACTTCTGCTCATCTTCACTATTTTCCTCTTCGCCGGATTCACTTGTCGGATTATACCAACCAGCTAACTTTGTGGCATCTTGGAATTCTTCAGGTTTATCTTTAGATGCAATCACTTTCGATACGACAGGCTCCGTACGTAAATGTTGAATGCCAACAGTGTCCGACTCCAGCTCAAATACTAATGAAATAACTTTGATATCAATGCCCGATAGACTAGCGTAATCCCCAGTCTTTTTTGCAAATTCTACACAATGTTTAACACTGTCCACTCGAGGCTCACGCACTTGCAAATCGAACGGTAACACGCAGAGTCGACGAATTTGACGTTTATTGCGCACCTCTTTGATAACATCGGGAACGGTGAGCACATTATGTGCATAGTCCTGGAAGAAGTTACTTGGTGTTTAGATAGCGAAGGATGTAGTACATGTATACTTACATTTAGTTGTACCGCGTTTATAAAGGCTGTGGTGTCAGCAACCAAATATTCAATTTTCTTTTTTGCTTCGGTCATGGCTGTAAAATTTTGTTATTGGTACACACGTGTAAATATCCACTTGAAGGATAGTGTTGTTCCGACACGAGTATCTACTCGAGTACTTTGCTCAAGTACCGAGTATTTCTTGTATCAAGTACATAGGTACAGGATCGAACTCGTAGGTCAGTTATCGCTTCGTACTTATCTGCCAGTTTTGCTCTGATAATTCCAGACTAATAGCTGTATTCTGTAAGTTTGTCTCATCTCAAGTCCCTAAATTTGAGAATTTTCATTAGACACAATTTTTGTGACTTCAAATGATTTCGGTATTCTGTAAGAGAAAATCACAAAAAGTTCACCAATGATATGTGGTGAAAACACACTTGCATACATCTCAAGTACCGCATTTGACAGTGGGTGTATAGATATCGCGATAGCCCAGGTAGTACGTCTCGAGTACAAAGTGAGCGACGCAGATTCGAAGCCAGAATCGCGTACAATTTATTATTTTTATTTTTTATTTTATTTTTGGTTAATTAAATATACTTTTTTAAATATATAAATGTTTCTACACTTAAAGTTAATAATTTTTTTAATTTCTTTAGTTTTTAGCCCAATATTTTACTGTTTGTGACCTGCCTGGAACCAACTGACAAATTAGTGACTATTTTTTTGAGACTAGAGATGTGAGACAGCTTGCTGAATACCAAATTGTATCTAAAGTGTAATTGACCAGATAATGTCTCTTTTAGTGACTAGATACTGCTAACAGAATTCAACTATAATTAATTGTTTAAATAAGAAAGGCATAATGCAAATGTTCATAAATATCGAGTTCCGCTCATAACAAAGCTTGAAGAAACAATTCAAAATAGGGGCATCTTCCGTTTCTGTAAAAAAATGTTACATAGCCAATTTTCACAAAGGATGCACCGGTCCGTAGGAGACTTTATTAAAAAGCTAAAGCAAATAATAAACAAAAGAAAACCGACCATAGCGATTACAAAGGTAACGAAATTAAGGACCGTTTTCTTAATATCCGATTTACGCCAACCGGCACTATGTTTGACAGTTAAGCAAGGAACTTCTATCAATTAAACTGCTGCCGATTAGCGTTAACCGAACATTGAAAAACGGCCCTAAATGTCTTAAAACCTCTCATATGCGTCTTTTGTTCTCTGAAGTAAATGAGTGCTCATATAAGATATTGTGTGCTATAAAGCAAATAAGGGTTGGCTGTCAAAAAATCTACTACAAAAAATAAGCGAACAGAGCTTCTATACGGATCCGAAATCGATCCAGATAAATATATCAAGATTACAACGTTGTTGTGGCATTTACTGCAAAATTTCTATCTTATTTATATGAATTTTAAAGCTAAAGGCAGTATTTATCCACTTCTTCTAGGTGATCATTAGATGATGCTTCTCATCTTTGATAGCATAAAAATACCAATATAAAATACCGGAATATCCGGATACCAATAACTAAATTGTGGCGATTATTCAAACATGCACCATCCCTAATTCAATAACACTCCCACCACTAGTTAAACAGAACCGAGATAACGATGGCTACGCTTATGCATGCAAGCATGTAACTAGGAAGAGGAAGAGAGATGGCGCGAGTGTTTGCGAATACGATGCAAAGAGAAAATGCCAATAAATAACACCGACCCTTCCAGAACACGAAAAGCGAACAACCAAGAAAGTCCTCGGTGCGTAGGCAAGCACCCTGTTGGACTATATAAGGGGGCGAACAGCGTTGAACAGTGAACTACTGCGAAGTTACCAAACTCTTGAATTTGTATTGCGTTTATTACTAGGAAATAAAACTAGCTATTAGTTACAATATCTGTGCTTGTGTTTATTTGACTTTATAGTGATCGAACCCAGGATTGATAATAAAGGAATCATCGAATTCGTCACAATATGTACATATATGAGTCTAGATAAATGCAAGAGAGAGCAAATAAATAAGTAGATACTGTAATTTGGTTTCAATACTATTCGGTAGTGAGGAAAATAAACCGGTTTCTCATATTAACCGGACATTCGTATTTGGATGCTCAACCCTGCCTTATAAATATAAACCAATCTTACTCTGTTTGTGTTTGAGCGTTGCTTTTTGAGTCTTGTCCTGAATGTATTTTTGAATGTGGGAAACGAACTTAAGCCACGACCAAAACAACCACAGAATCTTCACCTCAACGAGTAAACATTTTGTCACCTGAAACTTGGTCACGGCTTTTTGTCCCAACGTACATTGATTTTCAAGGAATCGCTAAATTTGAATGACAGTTATTCCACCTACTGATCGCCAGAGTTATGGGTCGTCTTGGTCAGGACATAGGCGTTTCCGGTTCACGCGTGAGGAAGAAAGTTAGTTTACACAAACATTTTTTTTCGCAAATATGTGATGTGGATGGTAATGATGCTCCTCATGCGACTTCCAACTGGTTGTTCATATATACCAATAACATATTCAGAACATTTAGCATTCTTATACAAGATACATGAATAATTTTTCATTTCATTTCATTTATTGATTGTCAGTATTAGCACAATAAGATCCTGGTTGATCTTTTATAGTGCAACAGTGATTACATAAAATTGGGTATAATTCTTAAAACTGAAAACTTAAAAATTTATATACTATTACAGGTACAATATTGAGAACAAAAACAAGAAAGAATAAAGTATTAGCAGTATTAATATAAGGGTGACAATAGTTACAAGGACACAGAACAACAATATTTTACAACAATGATTGACTAGGCTAAAAGCAGCTGAACTCAGTTTTTAATTTGCATATACCTTACCGAAGAAAAAAAATATAACATTCTTGGCATATGTCTTTTTTAAACTATTAAAAGCTTATAACATTCACGAAAATTTCATAATAATGTATTTATTTTGGTTTAAGGCAAATGACACCTTTTAGACAAATGCACCAAATTTGTCAAATAAGCATATTTACATTTGCTGGTTTTGCTTATCTGGTCTACTGTCTACTTTGTTTCAGGCTAGGTTTTTGTTGCTGGCAACACGGTCTAATTATTGTAAGTAAACATTAGGCCCGATCACATTCAAGACGGCGACTGCAAAGCGCCTTCTGTCATATTATTTGTACACACGTTCTTATGTAAAGCATTATTTTAAGCGCGTCATAGCTACATGGCTACAAACCACGAATGCCGCTGTCGCCAGATTAAATCTATAGGCCCGATCACATTCAAGACGGCGACTGCAAAGCGCCATCTGTCATATTATTTGTACACACGTTCTTATGTAAAGCATTATTTTAAGCGCGTCATAGCTACATGGCTACAAACCACGAATGCCGCTGTCGCCAGATTAAATCTATAGGCCCGATCACATTCAAGACGGCGACTGCAAAGCGCCATCTGTCATATTATTTGTACACACGTTCTTATGTAAAGCATTATTTTAAGCGCGTCATAGCTACATGGCTACAAACCACGAATGGCGCTGTCGCCAGATTAAATCTATTTCTATTTTTACAAGCGACAGATCGTGGCGTTGTTTTCTTTTGGTCAATAAAAACGAAAGGAAGAGTGAATAACTTGTAATATAAGTTTCATTTATTGAGGTATATGTATCTTTCACACAATTTGTACTTTTTCTATAATTCTTTGCTACAATTTAAGATAATTCACACCTGTCGCTGCTGCTTTCATTGGAATAGTAGCCAATGCTTGACTACAGTTGTCGCATAAATTTGTTTTATTGTAGCTGTGGTTCGTAGCCACCGTATTCAATGTGTTCAGCCCTATTGGTTCGCGAACATATTTTCTTTCGTTCGGAAGAAAAATTGTTTTGATAAAATTTTTTAAGTAAACTAATCAAATAACAAAACTTAACAATAATTTTGTGCAGTTAAAACATAGTAATAAATGAAGCCCATCAATTTATTCATGGTTCAATATGTATTCCAACCCATTTTACACATTTTCCCACACAAAACTGAATAACAGCATGATAGCCATATGATAACAGTGCAACCGACCGGCATGTTGCTGTAATCCAATACCAAACCAACAAAACATCGCCACTCATCGCCTCTGCTATTTATTTGCGAAATTCTTCTACAACAGTTAAGTTCGTTTGCGTATTCCACAATTTTCCTATTTTTACCAATTAAAAAATGTCCATTAAAGATGAAAGAAACATTGAGATCAAGGCACGCGTGGGCAGCGACGCAGAATTTGAACGACGCTTGCAAATAGCGCGGGAGCTCACCAAAAGCAATGGCGAGATAATAGACCAGAAGGATGTGTTTTTCAATGTCCTAAGTAGCAGCAACGATGCACGCTTTAAATTGCGTTACCTGCGTCCGCCAACACCTTCACAACTGGTTTATTACGAACGTCCTAGTCAAATTGGACCAAAACTGTCAAAGTTCAATAAAACGAATGTAGATGATCCTGCAATGCTGGAGAAGATTTTGTCAAAAAGTAATGGAATAAAAGGCACATTGGAGAAGCAACGACATTTATTTCTATATGGGCAGACTCGTATTCACATGGATAAAGTGAAAGATTTGGGCAACTTTATAGAATTTGAAGTATGTCTAAAATCAGATCAGAGCATAGATGAAGGCACAAATATAGCCAAAGATTTGATGAAAACATTTAATATAAATGAGGAAGATTTAATGACTGGCGCATACTTTGATGAACTTAAATAATTGTAGTTTTATCGTTAGAGCAAAATTAAATGAATAAATATTTAATTTTGTATATCTATCAAGCTTTATATAGTTATTGTTGTAACAGTACTATGCATTTAAACAGTTTTGTATTGAAATAGCATTTCGTTGAAAACAGAAGTGTTATTGTTGTATCAGTACTTGACACTTTCTGTGCCGAAATTCTTCTAACCAAAGCCCACTCGATTTTACGATAGTGACAACTAATCTTTCGTCGACGAGTAAGACAGGGTTACGATTTGGTATAACCAGTGGAACCTTCTAGGTCATGTCACCCCTTCTTCCGTAAGTAAGGAGAGATGAGTAATGAGAGGCATCATATCCGTAGATCAACCATCGAGTTGCACGTCATTACCTTTGTGGATTTCAGTCGCCTCTTAAGACCGGTATGCCTACCTCGGGCATATTCTTAACCACTTACCCGCAGGTCACAATCGTTACAACGAAATAACCATTCCCACAACAGCCGGTTCTATCGCACCGGAATGACCCGGGTTTTTTCACCCGGCCAAGGGCTGTTATTTCAGTGTAACCCTGTCCAATCTGGGGCAGGGCGAAGCACTGTTAACAACAACAACAACGAAATAACAGCCCTTGGTTGGGTAAAACCCGAGTCATTTCGGTTCGTGGAACCGGCTGTTGGGGGAACAGCCCTTCTGTTGAGCTGTAGTCAATATGTTCTTTTAACCGACAAAATCCCAAGCCACTTTCCGACTGTACGGCGCCCCAAAATCGTTGGGGTGTCGTTCGATAAAATGTTGACTTTCGCTTCTCGAGGTTACCACCAAAATTCAAAGCTGCAACAAAGTCCTCTACTCACTGGCTGAGAGTGCATGGGGAGAACATAATTAAACGCTTCTCGCCTGGTTTAGGCTATCTAGCTTATGGACTTCGTGTAGGGTATCTTGCTAACACATCGAATTAAACATCTCCGGCTTATGTATCCCTGGGAACTAATCCTCCCTTTCTATGAAAAATGTATCGAATATAGATTCTCCTCAATGGACCCATGGCGCAGAAACAAGGTGGGGTCGCATGGCAACTTATATAGTACATCCAAACATACATTTTTTATGTATTTTTTGTTGTAATTTGTGAGCTTAGTGTCAAAATTGCACTGAGAAATGAGCGTACTGGCACAATTCGAGAAAGAAGTTGTCATTCTGCTGGCTAATACTACGACCTGATTGCTCGGCCATGAATGGACCTTTTGGAACTCATAAAATTTTTTAAAATTATCTAAGGGGGATCGGATTGGTATCAGAGGTTTCAATCAATCGAATGTTTCGATATCGGAATCGAAGCTCCGCAACATTCCTAATTCATGTACGAGATAGATTGAAAATCATTTGAGGAGGTCCTTAACAAAACGCAATAATTCCACTTTTCAAATATTTTGGTTTTTTAACTAAATCCAATTCTGCGCATTAAAACCTATGTAACCATTGCTATAAAACATACCAAAGGTCAATAATTTTACTGTTATTCAACACCAAAAATATTAGTTCAGACCAAAATGAAACATTTGGATATCTATCCAATTAAGTTAATTTTATTTTTATGGTTGTTAGAAATATTCTTTGATTAAACTACCTTTGTGAATAACTCTATCTCTATCTATGGCGCGATATACAACAGGTATATCATCATAAACCTCCTAAGAGATTTTTGCGCCAAGCTTCTCTTCCAATTTGTGGTGTGCCGATTTGAATTTTCCCTACAAATTTGTGGGACCTACAGTTTTTTGCCGACTCCAAACGGCATCTACAAAGGAGACGAATTTTTTGCTGAGAAGCTTGTCATGGCAGAAATACACTCGGAGAGTTTGCCAAACCACTGCCGAGGGGCGACCCCGTTTTGAAAAACTTTTTTCAAATCACTTTTGATGTTACCTGTACCAGGGCTCGAACCATGGACCTTCGGTGTGGTAGGCCGGCAACACTACCTTCACACCACGGCGGCCGCCGTGAATAACTACTTTGCATTTAATATTGTAAACACATTTACCAATTCTTTCTATGCTAAATATTTTGAGAAAACTTTGGGTCATCAAAACGCAACATTTCCATACATGTTCAGAACAAAATGAAATAAATACTATTGGACGGACCAAAACGCAACATTTCCATTTTTTTAATCTAAATAACTTAAAAACTAATTGCCAGATAAAATTTTTTTTTTATGATTTGTATTGTTTTTAGATAACTATTAAACTACAACAACAGTTTAAAAAAAATATATATCCTACTGACTTAAATTAGTTTTTTTCGTTTATCCAAAAAATTGTTTTGGTGGAATTATTGCGTTTTGTTATGGACCTCCTCATTTTATTTTTTTTTATTGATATGCAATATTTTTGAAATATTACTTTTTTTTGGAGATTTTGTGACTTAAAGCAACGACATGGCAGAAAAAAGGAGGTAGTTCCATTGTCAATTTTCGGTGGCCATGTTAGCTACCTGGCAATTAAAGAGATTATGACATTTCCATTAAAAAATCTTTGGGTCATTTTATTTGAATACAAATAAGAAGATTGTTTGAAAAATTATTATAAAGTGTGTATCGGCTTCACTATTCAAACCAGCGAAAGTATGTGCATCTAATAGACCGACAACGTACAGATAGTGAATGTTCTCAGCCAGCAGCGGCCTAGCCAAAGGAGCAAAATACGTCCCGACAGTTATCAAGACAAGAGCTCAAATTCTATTGAACTATTGTGAACTATTTCTATGCACCGTAACCAAATGGCCTTCAAATTAGCTGGAAATTATAATTGCTAAGATTTCACCCACACCCCATCCTTCTGGGAGGTCTTTGGGATAATACCAAAATCATTTTGTTAACAAATTTTCCAAAGTAATAGAAATAAATTCAAATCCTTCAGGAAGGCGTTAGGGTTGATCTGGGTTAATCCCGATAGTACGCAAATATTTAGTGTTATTTATGGACAACCACAACAATGCACCTAAATTACTCGGTGGAACACTTTATTATAATTGTGTTTAATCTGTTGTTGTTGTTGTAGCGACTACTTAACCTGCCTAAGTATCACCCTTCATTAAACACTGTCATCAAGCTCTTCTAACGGAAGTCCCAGAAACCTCGCGGCTTCAACAGGGGTGGACCAGAGTGAAATTGGTGTTAGAAGAGTAGGCTTCGTTGAGCAGATGAACAGATGGTAAGTATAGTGGGGAGACACGCCGTATGCCGGGCAGACATTTGGCATGTCAGGGTTCAGTCTGGATAGGTAAGAGTTTAGTCTGTTACAATATCCAGAACGAAGTTGAGCCAGCGTGACTCTTGTTGTTGTTGTTGTTGTTAACAGTGCTTCGCCCTGCCCAATGGGCTCGATCACTCTAAATTGTCATCAGGCTCTTCTAACGGAAGTCCGAGGAAACGCGCAGTTTCCACAGGGTTGGACCAGAGTGATGTAGGTGCTAGAAGAGTGGGTTCAACTGAACAGGAGAAGAGATGTATGGTATCGTGAGGGGTCATACCACATGCAGGGCATGTATTTGGTATGTTGGGGTTCAGTCTGGATAAGTAAGAGTTTAACCTATTACAATATCCAGAGCGAAGTTGTGCTAGTATGACTCTAGTTTCCCTCGGAAGTACACGCTCCTCTTCAGCCAATTCCGGTGGTTGAGTATTAGTAACGGAATTCACAGGCCGAGATCTGAGAGATCTATCTACCGACTCGGTGTGGAGGTCATTTAGAGCCCGTCTATGGCTCCGCAAATCAAACGGCAAAGAAATATGATGCAGGATCTCATCGTAATGCTTACGGAGATGTCTCCTTATGTCTCTGGGGGGGCGGTGCTACATCCAAAAGATGTCGGTTTGGATGACTAGGTTTATTACAGTTCAGAAGGAACTGTCTACTCAAGAGTTCCGCGTGCTCTTGAACATTGAGCAATTTTGCCTCTTGATGGAGGTGAGACTCAGATGACATTAGCAGGCATCCCGTAGCAGTTCTGATGGCGGTGTTTTGGCAGACTTGCAATTTCCTCCAGTTGGTGTCAGAAAGATTGGGCGACCATATAGGCGCAGCATAGTCAATAACCGGCCGGCCAATAGCCTTATATGTAGCAAGCAATGTTTCTTTGCCTTTTCCCCAAGTACTGCCGGCCAGTGACTTGAGGATCTTATTGCGGCTCTGTACCTTTGAGGCTATTGCGGTGGAATGACCAGCGAAGGTGAGGCCGTTGTCGAATGTCACACCCAAGATTTTTGGGTGGTTGACAGTAGGTAGAGGTACTCCGTCTACGTGGACATTTAACTCTTGCCCCATCTGCGCATTCCATGTAGTAAACAGGGTCACCGTCGATTTAGTCGGAGATAGGGTCAGATTATGCTCGGTGACTCTTGTCTCTCTAGGCAGTTCGCGTTCCCAATCGGCAACAGGTGCAGCTTGTGCCTGTAGGACTGCATTCACTGGACGAGACCTGACAAACGAGTTTACCGACTCCGTGTGGATGAGGCTATGGGCCTGCCGATGCACCATTGGATCAAACGGCGAGAAAATGTGATGCCTGATCTCGTCATAGTGTTTACGGAGGTGACTCCTTATTCTCCTGGGAGGCGGATTTTCGTCATCGAGCATTTTTGCCTCACTATGAAGATGGTGCTCAGAAGACATAAGGAGGCACCCCGTGGTAGTTGTTGTTGTTGTTGTGGTAACGAAAAAACACTCCCCGAAGGTTTTGGGGAGTGTTGCCGAATTAACAGTCCTTGGCCGGATTTGGACCCGGTACGCTCCGGTACTCCCTTGCGGTACTGCCCGACTGTCGTGGTAGCGATTTATGACCAGTGAAACCTTCTAGGCCATGCCACCCTCCTTCCGTAAAGAAGGATAAGATGGGTAATGAGAGGTGAGAGGCATCATATCCGTAGATCAGCCATCGAGTTGCACGTCATTACCTTTGTGCATATTAGTCGCCTCTTACGACCGGTATGCCTACCTCGGGCATATTCTAAGCCCCTAACCCGCAGGGGTACCCCGTGGTAGTCTGAGTGCGGTGTTTAATCCGTCCCACTCCATGCTGCCAAGAGACTAAGCAGGGCGGACTATTGTTACAAGAGGGTCAATAAGGGGCCACAACTTGTCCGGTTAGTATTCTAAGGTTTGCACTCAGTATTTTTAAATGAATAGAAAAAAAATCCAGAAATGCAGTTCCGTCATCGTTTATCTATAACATCCCTCATTTAAAGGTTCACATAAAAATTGTGTATTCGTATCGTTAATCCGTGGTGTCAACGGGTCGTGAACAAAAACAATTTTGCAAAATCCCCAATATATGCATAGTTACAAATTTCCTTTTACTTTATATTCGATTGCGCAACGCTATGCTAAATTTTAACACCAAAAAAATGTTAATAATCTTTTTAATCAAAAATGAAATACGATTGACAATCTATTTGTGACAATTTACACTGTGGTGACAATGGAACTACCTTCTTTTTATACCATGACAGTACCTGGGCTGAGCTTTTCAAAAATAGATTTTAAAAACATATCGTGATAATAAAAAGATTTCTGATATAGTTTTTATAGGTAACAAAGTAGTGGTGGTGACTGCTCAAAAAAGAAATTCCCCATATTTTCGAAAAGTCTTTAAAAGATTTCTTGCCGAATTGTATGGTTAGACGCTGTCGGTTGACGCATTCAGAACTGCCACGGGGTGCTTCCTTATGTCTTCTGAGCATCACCTTCACAGTGAGCCTAAAATGCTCGGTGTAAAAGAGCATAGCGAGATGTCGACCAGGATATTTCTGTCCAGCTGCTATGAACGGCAGCATCCTAACAGGAACCTGCTCAACGAAAATCCGCCTCCCAGGAGAATAAGGAGTCATCTCCGTAAGCATTATGACGAGATCCGGCATCACATTTTTCTCGCCGTTTGATCCAAAGGTGTATGGGCGGGCCATCAATCTCATCCACACGGAGTCGGTAAACTCCTTTGTCAGTTCTCCTCCGGTGAATGCAATCCTACAGGCACAATCTCCACCTGTTGCCGATTAGGAACGCGAACTGCCTAGGGAGACCAGAGTCATGCTGGCCCAACTTCGTTCTGGATACTGTAACAGACTAAACTATTACCTATCCAGACTGAACCCTGACATGCCAAATGTCTGCCCAGCATGCGGCGTGTCTGCCCACGATAATAACCGTATGTTCATCTGCTCAACCGAGCCTACTCTTCTAGCAGCAATTTTACTCTGGTCCAACCCTGTTAAAGCCACGAGGTTTCTGGGAATTCCGTTAGAAGAGCCTGATGACAGTGTTGGATAAGAGGTGATACTTTAGGCAGGTTAAGTAGTCGCTAATACAACAACAACAAGCTGTCGGTTGTTATAAAATAATCGAGAAAGAATAGGGTCACATGGGTACATTTGTCGGTTAGTGCTCAACTCAAGAGTTTGTCCCTGAGCTTTATGCGCAGTCATAGCAAATGTTGGCTGTACTGGAAATTGATGCCGTTGCATGGTACACCCTAGCCGCCACTTGGACGAGTGTGATTTTCGGTGTATGTACTTCTTTGCCGGATTTTTGTTGTCGAACAAAATTTAAATTTTGCGACATTTCTTCGCTTAGATATATGTACTTTCCAAACATCTGCACTCGAATTTTTAATAGCTTCAGCAATTTTTTAGCTACATATATCCACTTGTAAGAGCTCACTTTTTTCTTAAATATCAACAAAATAAAATGTTTTAAATAACAATACTCTTTTACTGTTTAACGTACACGTATGTATTTGATTTCTCAAATTTGAACAACTGATTGAACTGTTCACCTCAGAAAGTATTGTTGATATATCAACACCTTGCTTCAATGAACTTCCCATGATGACACCTATCGTTTAGCACTTACGCGAAAAGCTCAGGTGGCAACAAAAACTGGCAACCCTACTTAGAAATGCTTTTTACCCATAATGGCACATTTCTTTGCATTTAAGAAAAGCTCAGATAGGTGGCAACGCCGTACAAACATCCTATATGGCAGCACCAGGAAAAAATTCTTAGAATGTTTTCGAGATAGTCTGGATCATGAACTAATAATTAATATGGACGTCGCAATCGGCCAACAACACGAAATTACCGTTTGACGTCGTTTAATTCTTATGTCAAAATGCACATGTGAGAGGAAACGCGCAAAAACGATTCGCCTATTTTCTAAGCTTTTCACGTATAACACACACATAAATCACACATTTTTTAAAAATGTTATCACAAAGCACTCGTTAAATATCAATTCACAGCGAATTTTTATTAAAAATAAATAAAACACGAAACGAACTCAATAGCTTTTCCAGGAACTGCAAACAAAGAATGTAAGCAAAAAGCAAAGATATGATAGTTTGACATAAGGTGTGGATGAGGAAGAAGAAGACGCTATGTCATTTGAAGCGTCCATATTAATTATTAGTTCATGGTCTGGATATACAAATATACAAGAATAGCTCGTTTAAAGTTATAAGATTCGAATTTCTAGCAACTAACTATTCAATATAAAAGTGCAGAAATGTGTTCTGCGCAGAAATATTGTGGACCGGCTAAGGGCTATTTTTTTGAAGCGCGGCCTGAGGCCGCCTACGCAGAAACGTGTTCTGCACATAAATACCTTGGATCAATCGAATAACTTTGCGAATAACATTTCACTGCAACAAAAAAATTGAAAATCCGCTTTCGGATTATTGATACCGAAGTCAAAACACGTTATTTGATACCTCCCGATATTTTTGGACGTGTTTTAGCAGTTGTCTCCTAATGGAAACAATTACCAAATGTTTTTTCAGCAGATCAAGACCCCTGGTTTGTGGTTGCGTTCAACACTTGTGCGGAGCAAGAGAGTAGAAACTTTTTCGAGGATGACAATTTTAGAAGGGCACGTGACGAATTAGTCAGGTATGTATCGAAATAACAGCCTATGCTCGGGTAAAAGCCGAGTCATTTCGTTACGTAGAACCGGTGGTCGTATTAATTCCACGTTGTCCTTTTGAAAGCATCAAGTAACAGGCATCTCATCTGTGGTAAAATGAGTTAAGATACTAATCATAATTATTTTGCACACATCTCTCTCTCTCTATGGCGCGATATACAACAGGTATATCATCATAAACCTCCTAAGAGATTTTTGCGCCAAGCTTCTCTTCCAATTTGTGGTGTGCCGATTTGAATTTTCCCTACAAATTGGTGGGACCTACAGTTTTTTGCCGACTCCGAACGCCATCTACAAAGGAGACGAATTTTTGCTGAGAAGCCTGTCATGGCAGAAATACACTCGGAGAGTTTGCCAAACCACTGCCGAGGGGCGACCCCGTTTTGAAAAACTTTTTTCAAATCACTTTTGATGTTACCTGTACCAGGGCTCGAACCATGGACCTTCGGTGTTTTGCACACATCGGATCAGAGAATATTTCGCCATTTGTGAACAGGAAAAATAAAGAATATCTTTTTGAATCTGTCTAATGCACATGCATACATATCTAACACATATACGAGGTGTGTTCAAAAAGTATCGCGAATTTTGAATTTTCGCTGGTTACGTATATTCGAATTTCGAATTTTTTGTGGCGTTATATTGGTACTCATGTCTCTCACTTATGCCGACAAGCTCGGCCATTTTGAATGTTCAGTTAATTGTTGACAGCTGCTTTGCTTGCACGTGTTTTGGATCGTCTTCGATTTTTACGCGAAATTCGTACCAAAATTGCTCAATTGTGACCAAAAACAGCATCGCATGAACATTGCTAATGAGATGTTAAACTATGTCCACGACGACCCAAATTTTCTCCAGAGGGTCATAACTGGTGACGTATCGTGGGTTTATGGTTACGACGTAGAAACCAAAGCTCAATCATCTCAATGGAAGCTGCCGCACGAACCAAGACCGAAAAAAGGGCGCCAAGTTCGGTCGAATGTGAAAGTTTTGCTGACAGTTTTCTTCGATTGTAGGAGCGTGGTGCATCATGAGTTCTTGCCACAGGGAAGAACGGTCAATAAGGAATATTACCTGCACGTTATGCGCAATTTGCGCGAAGAAATCCGCCAGAAACACCCGGATTTGTGGAAGAACAAAAATTGGCTTTTGCACCACGATAACGCCCCTGCTCACGCATCGTTGCTTGTGCGCGACTTTTTGGCCAAAAACAACACACTAATGATGCCGCAGCCACCGTATTCCCCAGATCTGGCCCCCTGTGACTTTTTCTTGTTCCCTAAACTGAAGAGGCCCATGAAAGGACGACGTTACGCTTCTCTTGACGAGATAAAGACGGCATCGAAGGAGGAGCTGAACAAGATACAAAAAAATGGTTTTTTGAAGTGCTTCGAAGATTGGAAAAACCGTTGGCACAAGTGTATAATATCTCATGGGGATTACTTTGGAGGGGATAAAATAGATATTCATGAATAAATAAATAATTTTTGAAAAAACACAAAATTCGCGATACTTTTTGAACACACCTCGTAGATAGTAACAAGTAAGGTGGGGTTCAATAAATCGTGTCCCTGAAAAATCTTGTGACTAATCTTGAGAGTGCGTGGCCCGCGATTAATCCCTTTCTCTAATAAATCGCGAATATTATTATTGGCTAGTTGCCATTAATTTGTGTACCATACTTTTAGGGGCAGACATAAAAGACCATACTCGTTCCGGTATAGATACCAGTTGCTTTCAATCAGCGTTCCAATCAGCTATCCAGATCAGTATCACGATCAAGATCTTACGGGAACGATATGGATCAGTTGTATGATAGTTGTTTGTGTACAGATGTGTGTTTATATATATATGTCTGTGCTACCAACAAATAAGGGTTGGCTGTCAAAAAATCTATCTGGATCACTCCTGATTGGAAACGCCTAATAAGTCTCTTCATTAGACATAAAAGATCACATGTGCTTTTGCGACTCATCCCGTACTGATGGTGGACTAATCGCATCGTGTGCAGTACATATGTATGTATATACCCCGACACGCAATTTATAATTCTCTCAAATGCTAATCAATATGATAATGACTCAAACACGAACTTCATTATGATGATGACGTAAAGTACACAAATTCTCGCATGCGGCTTTTATTTATTTTAGTATATTTTCATTATTACTACTACCTTTATATAAGTCTGCTTTCTTGTTTGTGCGCTTAGTTAATGCGCAAGATTGGGGGATTTTGACTTTCATTGCTTACTGTTGAGGTAAAGAAATGTGAACGGTGAAAATGTAATAAACGAGGGAGAGGGGGTTGAGGGGAGCACATATCGAAATATATAAAAATTGCAAAAAATTAATGTATACTCGATTTTGAGATAAATTTCCTGTGGACAGAAAATACTTCAGAACCCGATGATATTGTAATGAACAGTAGTGACGATTCCGATAGGTGGCACACTGGCCCGAATTCGATGACAAGCAGACCTGCTAAGAGTCCATTGAGTAATCAATTTATTGGATGGCTATCTCAATCACACAGCAATTACTAATTGATTACCATTGAAAAAAAAATAAAAAGTAATCATGATTATTTTCGGTTTCTTTGATTTATTTTGATTATTTTGCCGCAAGTGCTTATGTTTGTCTGCAACAATACCAAAAATAATGAAAGTAATCAAAATGTTTTTTTCGATTGTATGTGTATTAGTAGTAGATAAGGCTATATTTTTATTTATTTTATATATATATATAATATTACAGCTTTAGCTATTAGTAAACAGTATTGGGTGGTTCTTATTTGACTCTATAGCGATCGAGCCCAGGAGTAAATATTTCCGAAAGAATTCGAAGTAGTCTCGAGAAAAACGCGTTTACAGTTTGACCGAGTTAGACACCGGTTCACAAAATTCCCTGGAACTACGTAAAAAAATTCGAATTTAGAAAAATCCGTACATATTTTTAAGGCCCCTGAAGAAGAATTTGGCATTATCTTTTAGCCTTTTTATATAAAGGTAACCTTATACAATTTGTTTATCATCTTTTTGTGGGTCTTCTTTCTAACAATTCACAACAACTCTCCCATGCGAACTTATGTATACCACATGGCGACCTTAGAGCAAAAACGAACTAACATTTTTGGTTAGTGTTTTGAAGGAATTTCTAAACCATTTTAGCTAACGTAAATCTTACTATTTTGAGGATGAGCCTTTCATAGATTTAAAAAAATACATGGAATTACTTAAATGTATGAGTTTTAGTGAAAAATATTAATATTAACGCGAGCTTAAGAACGCTTTCAAAATGCCTCCAAAACACCAACTCGAAATTTATTTCGTTCTTGGGCTAAAGTCTTCATATACTCGAATCAAGTTAATATATACGCGTACATAGATATGATACCATCACGTCGCCGCATTAGACGCTTTGTTGTATTGAGTACATATTTACTTTGTCCATCTTTAAAAGCAGTCGTCTTTGGTTGCTGCGGGTGTATGGAGGTGCGTGGAGTACCTCGTTTTGGTATTTGCTGGCATTTAAATATATAACAATCTATTACATTCAATAATTATTAGCACTTAAATATTGATGGTGTGGAAATTGTGTGAGCATTTTAAATATCTCGCTTGTATGGAATTTATTAAGAGTGCCGGCGTGTGTGACGGCGTTTGTAAGTTGCCCGCTAAAACAGTGCATTGTTTGTCTTGAAAGCCTAAAAATATTATTACAATTTTTACATAGACTTACAGTAGCTTACACCTACATACATATGTGCCTTCATAAATATCAATAAGTTTGTGATTTAATTAATAAAAAGTGTTAGACTACAATCATAACAAGCTCAAGTATGTTCGTGAATTGCAAAAGTGACATCATAGAAACGCCGAAAGTTTTTGGTATACCAACTATTTAATTATATATATACTCGTATGTATGTACACACCTGTAGTGCAAAATTTATGTACGGTTAAACTTTTTAAGTGAATACTAACGTGTTGCCATTTTTGCCGGTTGTAAATAGAAGTAGTCGAAAAGAACGGACTGGACTTACTCTGAGCAATATTTAAAACGAACAAGTAAGGAAAGGGCTTTCTGCCGAAGATTTTATACCTTTCATGAATACGCATCACGGTTTTAAGTGTCCGATCCTTACTCACAATTAGTGCAAACTCTGCAAAACTGTTAATTTAAAGATACAAACCCCATGTATCGGAAAAATCGATTGTATGGAAGCTATATGTTATGTTGGTCCGATCTGGGTGATTTCCACTACACACATTACATATATGATATGTACCAAAACTGCAACATTTTGTTGTCCTAGCTTTTTAATTGCAACAGTTACGGGCCAAACCCCGTTTATCGGAACAATCGATTGTATGGGAGGTATGCGTTGTATTGGTCCGATCATGATAATTTCGACAAATGATTAATGCTTTACAAAGTGGCTGCCTCTTACCAAATTTCATCGAGATATCTCTAAAACTGAGGGACGAGTTTGCGCTCAAACAGACAGACGGGCAGACGGACATAGCTAAATCAACTCAGCTCATCGCCCTGATCATTTCGGTATACTTATTGGTGCGTCTATCTCTTCTTTTCATCATACTTACGCACATCGGACCAAAGTTATAATACCATTTTAAAGTGAAAATTAAAGAAGCAGGAAACATTTACAGGCTATAGTTATAGTACTATTTCGAAAATGGCAACGATTTCTCGTCCACCGAAAACATCTAAACATATGTATGTATTTTGAATGAGCGTCACAAACACTAGGTCTGTTCAATAACAAAACAATATTACTGGAAGTTACGAATTCTTAATAACTTTTTCTGTCAAGTGTTCATTAACTCTTTGTAAGAGAATAAAAAATCTAAAGCATAAGAGTTCGAGAGATTATTAATTTTTACTACTAAATTTCTTGCTAGTATAAATATTTTTTTTTTTAAATTTTTAAAAAATAAAATAAATTTTAACTTTACATACATGGATAAAAAAGGGAAGTGTTCTATTACGTGATAAAATTCAGTTTATTTGTAAAATCTTGACATGCTTTCTGGCAGGAGGACGCTCCAACGGCTAAACAACGGAGCGCAGTACCAGAAGGACAAGTTGTTTCCCTAATCAAAGAATAAAAAGTGGTTATTTTTCAAATTAATTTTTGAAATATTTCAATCGTTTTTTGCTTACCATATTTTGTTCACTTACTGTTATTTTAGTTTTTTCTTTTCTAATGAAATTACAGTTAATTCCACGGTAATATTCCTTTTTGAAGTATTTACTAGAAAAGTAAATGAACAAAGCAGGGACTTGTAACGCGTTTCTGTTTCGTTATTGTTCCACAGCTAAGTAACGAAACAAAACGGTATCGTTACATGCTATACCAAAACGTGTAATGAAACTCTGAGAAACGATATTCCTTTGTAACAAAGCTAGGAACAATTTTCCAGGAACGGTTCCAGCAGAAACAAAACCTGTACCGAAACTACCTACCGACTTGATCACAATAACAGAACTGTAACAGAAACGCTAGGTGTAGAAACAAAACTAGTAACTAAACCTCAGGAACCAAACTATAACGAAACCAAACTGTATAGAAACAAAACTTGTAATGAAACCTCAGAACCAAAATCCAAATAATAATAGTGACATGCAGTACATGTACAGTGTTTCACTAGAGGAGAGGCCAGGCGGAGGGGGGATAAAAAGTACACATTTTGTTTGATTCGTATAAAGAAACTGGCGATGGTGATCATTAATAAAAATTTTAATTTATATACATACATAGCGCAACGGATTGTGAAAAATTTACATTAATAATTAATTATAATTATCATTAGATATTTCTTTTTCTAATGTTAATTCATAAAAAGTTTGTTGTATTGCAATGTCTTGATCTTCATTCTTATGAAACGTCGAAGCAGTGCAGGATGCTTTCGGGGGTTTTATATCATTTTCTCTGAATACTGTAATATTAGATTTACGTTTTTTACCGCTTCTAGATCTATTTATGCTGCATGTTGCCTTAAATATGTCATTGCACCTAATTAGTAATATATTATTCAATATACTTAATTTCATGTTTGTTCTGAGTAACGAATATATGTAGTACACTCCCGAGAAGAGCCGTTCCTAACTTCAGTTGCAGCTGCACCATTTACAATTTTTGCCAATCGATAGAGCTGTGGGTGCATATTTTTTTGATCTTCCCACCAAAGTAGTATATCAACCTCTGGCGGTAGTGATGTCAATCAGTAATTGTCCTATACAGACTTCATGCAGAGAAGCGATGCGTTTTGTCATGGCGGCATTTAACACTTTCATGAATTCTGGGCTTTGGTATTGCGAAATTGTCCCAGAGTCCGACTCTCTAGGTAGGTAGTTGTATCTTCGAATTTGCTTGTTTTTTTTCCAGAGAATCACCAATGTGTTCAGTGCTGTGTCTATATGGCAATGCTCTGTCAGCAGTAATGAGAATCGTGGATCCAGGTACACACATGATCATAGAGTATCATTTTCCATGAGATGAGTTTCTCTGACACACATTGCCTGATACAGTTTTGTAGCAAGAGTACCTGGTAAATCGTTTGTTTCGTACTTACAGCACTGCCAAATGCCAAAAAATGATCCAAGTGGTAGCTGTTCTTCTTGGATATTTTTAGCACTTCTTTACAGCGAGGCGGCTGCTTTTTTGCTTCAAAATGAGTAGAAAATATGGTTAAATAAAAATTGCATATGTATATATACATAATTATAAACAACAACTTTCTAGCAGACACCGCATAGGGCTTTGTTTCTGTTTCGTTACAGTTTCGGTACGCAAGAAACGCTACTAGTATTGTTTCTATACCTTAGGTTTCTGTAAAGTTTTGATTACGAGAAACATTTCCTAGTTTTGTTTCTATACAGATATGTTTGGTTATAGTTTTGTTACAGAGGTAGCGTTTCAGGTTTCGTTTCTGTGCCCAGTGTTTCGTTACAGCTTGCAGTTTTGTTACTTAGAGTTTCGTTACACTTCTGTTACTTATTGGGAACGGTGCCAGTCATTCTATTTCTAATTATGTTTCTATATTTATGTGTTTCTGGGAACAATAACGGCAGAAGCGGAGTTTCGTTTCTACCCAAGGTTTTGTTACAAGTCTCTGGAACAAACGTATTATCTGCCGATAAAATTGAACATGCAAGAATTGGTCGGAAGATGTAGAGTGTTTCGGAAAACTTTCAAAACACCAGAACATCAATGCCGAAGTATATACATACGTAAATTTTCCTCACTTTGAAAATATCAGGAAAAGTCTCACACTAGGTTTTCACCATGTCAATTGGGCCAAAACTATAACCAACATATGGTTTTGTGTTATAGATCTATTTGGACGTCCCGCCGATGGAAATACCCGCCAAAGCTGTAACACGAAACTCCCGTAGAGCACCTTAAATCTTTTTCGTAACTGCATTAAAAAAAAACTACAGTCCGCTCTAATTGGGATTACGTCGTAAGTTCAGTATACGAGGTGTGTTCAAAAAGTATCGCGAATTTTCAATTTTCGCTGGTTACGTATATTCGAATTTCGAATTTTTTGTGGCGTTATGTTGGTACTCATGTTTCTCACTTATGCCGACAAGCTCGGCCGTTTTGAATGTTCAGTTAATTGTTGACAACTGCTTTGCTTGCACGTGTTTTGGATCGTCTTCGATTTTTACGCGAAATTCGTAACAAAATTGCTCAATTGTGACCAAAACCAGCATCGCATGAACATTGCTAATGAGATGTTAAACTCTGTCCGCGACGACCCAAATTGGCTCCAGAGGGTCATAACTGGTGACGAATCGGTGGTTTATGGTTATGACGTGCAAACCAAAGCTCAATCATCTCAATGGAAGCTGCCGCACGAACCAAGACCGAAAAAAGCGCGCCAAGTTCGGTCGAATGTGAAAGTTTTGCTGACAGTTTTCTTCGATTGCAGGGGCGTGGTGCATCATGAGTTCTTGCCACAGGGAAGAACGGTCAATAAGGAATATTACCTGCAAGTTATGCGCAATTTGTGCGAAGCAATCCGCCAGAAACGCCCGGATTTGTGGAAGAACAAAAATTGGCTTTTGCACCACGATAACGCTCCTGCTCACGCATCGTTGCTTGTGCGCGACTTTTTGGCCAAAAACAACACACTAATGATGCCGCAGCCACCGTATTCCCCAGATCTGGCCCCCTGTGACTTTTTCTTGTTCCCTAAACTGAAGAGGCCCATGAAAGGACGACGTTGCGCTTCTCTTGACGAGATAAAGACGGCATCGAAGGAGGAGCTGAACAAGATACAAAAAAATGATTTTTTGAAGTGCTTCGAAGATTGGAAAAACCGTTGGCACAAGTGTATAATGTCTCATGGGGATTACTTTGAAGGGGACAAAATAGATATTCATGAATAAATAAATAATTTTTGAAAAAACACAAAATTCGCGATACTTTTTGAACACACCTCGTAGTATCGTAATTTTTGATATATTAGGTTTCTTCGCGATAGAGAAAGTTGCTACAAGTTAATGCGAATTATTCTTATTTTTTTTAAGTCGCACTCGCGATCTGAAGAAAACTTGCAGGGGTTAAATTTTGGATCGTTAAAGTGGACATCGGAAATGCATAATAATGCGCCAAGCAGATAGAATTCGGCAAAACGTTGAAAAGACTGACAGCTGAGTAGAATGCGAGTGTTTGTGTGCGTAGCAACAGATTCGACGGATACGGCAAAGTAGATTTTGCTCTAAATTTTGACGTATGACGGGAACGTATCTGCTTGGCGCATAAGAGCTAGTTTGCAGGAAAAATTCTGACTAACCCGTTTTCGAATTTTTCTTTTATCACTTTTGAAATAATTTAATTAATTTTTAATGAATTTCAGCAAATAAAACATTCAATAAGAAAATAATTTATATATATACTACCCTGCCCGTGACTGCTTCGCAAGTCATTCCGCAGTACAAAAGAAATCGTAAATATTGTGTTTTTGTTAAAATTTGGTAGCCTGTGTTCGTGAAAAATCAAAACAAATAACTAACAAAGCAAGAAAGTTTATTAAGATTAAATATTTTTAAAGATTTATTCATGTAATCTATACATATTACAGAACAAAGTCTAAACTTCTGCAAATAAGTGTTCTCGTGTGATAAAGAAATGATTGGAATTCAACTTTTTTAGGAATGATCTTTACATTTGTCTACGTTATTATAGGTACTCAAATTAAAAATTAGCTTATTTATTTCTTAAGTAATTAAGGACTTTCGGTCATCAAAGCAATGAAGTGCGTTAAAAATAGATTGAAATTGAAGGTTCTTCTTCTAAAAGATTTTAGCTAAAATGAAATGTAAAAGGATCCGCTTATGAAAAAAAAAAAAATGCTCCAACGAACACACATTTTAGGCTCCTTTTTTATATTTATAGATTAGTCATAGATTTTGACCACGGTTTTTGGCTATATCTCGAAAACGGGTTAAAATATCGCAATAAAATTGAAATTGTGTTGAAGCTCTCGTCAGCAGATTTCATTTGACACCCATACTGTTGAAGGTTAACCGGGTTCATGTTTTGGTAGTTATCTCAAAACCCTAGTGACCCATACATTTAAAATGCATCCTTAAGTGTTTATTACACCTCGGTTGATGCAACGGTGCAAAGTGAGATGTGTTTTATGCAGTGGTTTCAGAGTGACGCCCAGAAACGTTTAAAGAGATGCGCCGCCATCTTAGGAAAAATGATGAAAGACCTCTTCATTGCAAAACGCACACCACATGCATTTTTACGTCGATTTTCACCAAACCTTCGTTACGACAACCACAATAGATAGGGGCATCTCATGTATAAATTTCAAAAAGATCGGTAGGCACATCTCTTCAACGAACACACATTTTAGGTTCCTTTTTTATATATATAGATATACATATAACCTTAATATAATAAAGAAAATAGCCAGTTTCAAAGCGCACGCGCAAACATTTTTGCTATTGAACAGACATGGTTGACGAGTCGCGGAGTACGTAATTTGACCCCTGTTACTGAAATTGCGATATTCACAGTGTAACAGTGAGCCAACCAGCAAAAACCAACAAATGCACATGGTTATTTGACAATTCGTTTAAAATTTGCATCAAATGTCTGTTTTGTTAACTGATTTTAACTTTGAACTTTATTTTCATTGTAAAAAAGGATTACACATTGTTTTGCATTGTCATTAAGTGTAGGAATTCGCGAAAGCAGTGGGACTTGTGAGGTACTTCCTTGCAGAACAAAGCTTATCACCCCTATTGCGAGTGTCGATTTGCGTAGAATATACTTTTTTCGATTGAGTCGATCATGTTTTATTTTGGCTAACTTGGTAACTTGATCGAACAAATCGCCCCTGCGGGTTAGGGGTTTACAATGTGCCCGAGGTAGACATACTGGTCGTAAGAGGCGACTAATATGCACAAAGGTAATGACGTGCAACTCGATGGCTGATCTACGGATATGACGCCTCTCACCTCTCATTACCCATCTTATCCTTCCCGTACCGGGCTCAAATCCGGTCAAGGACTGTTAATTCGACAACACTCCCCAAAACCTTCGGGGAGTGTTTTTGTCGTTACCACAACAACAACAACAATGCTTATTTATATGTTTTCTTTTTTTTAATGATTTACATTTCATCCATTTTATTCGCACTTTTCATATCACATCGACACGCCAGCGACTCTAAAATGGTAGTGGAAAGATGATCGATTAAGTGACCAATTAATTCAACAAAAATGCTTCAAAACGGCTTCGACAAAGTGCGAATGATATAAAAACGTGACTTTTTGGAATACTTTTAAAGGGCTTTTATAATATAAAATATAAACTATTCTTGAAAACTTTGGTGGAACTTTCAGGTCTATCGTATACTTTATAACACATTAATTACAGAAAGCGAATCGTGGAATAGTGGAAACACAAATTTTTACAGCGCCATACATCTTTTGAAAAATATGTTTTTTAAATTTAATTGAGACATTATAAGTACTTTGCAAAAATTGCTGGGTTGTTTATAGATATAAGTCGCAATGCCACATGAATCAAAGATCTGAACAAGTTATTTTTCATTTGTTGAACTAATTTTCAAGTTAAACAGTGAAGAAAATTTTTATAATTTTTGATCAGCTTTTGATTTTGAGAACTAATACCTTGTTTATTATCTAAGGGTTAATGAAAACAAACTACTTCCCCATAACTCATTCATGATTCAAAAGAAAATAAAATTGTTTGATTTTGGCTATTTTCAAGAATTCTCAAGTATTAAAAAATTCCAATTAATTAAAATACGAAAGCACTATTCAATAATTCCCAATGAATATAAGAATAGTTCGTCTGCGACAATTAAGAAATTAATAAATGCACATTAGAGTGGCACTAATTTTTACAATCGCAAATTTGAGCCGAATTCTAGACGAATATTCAACATCTCAAAAAACTAAAATTTTTTTGTATGGAAGTAACGGACACTTATATAAAACACAAATATGACAAAAAAAGTTCATATTTACTGGGTTTGTAACCCAGCAAGCACTTTTAACCGTGAAGGTGTATTCCTTTAAACACTCTACCTAGGATATGAAATGCTTTCCAGGCCCTTCAATTATCAATCAATTAATTAGTTATTGATGAATATATAAACAAGTCAGGGTGGAACCGAACATTATATACCTAGTAGTGATCTATTATGGCATACCCATTTACGCAGGTCTATTTTAATACTTTTCAGTTCGTATTATAAAGCCAGCTGATTGTTTTCAACAAACACACTTCTGCTATGAGTTTTGAGGGGTAAATTAATTTAAAAAAAATATAAATGTATGGCGTGATATCCAACAGGTATATCATCATAAACCTCCTAAGAGATTTTTGCGCCGAGCTTCCCTTCCAATTTGTGGTGTGCCGTTTTGAATTTTTTCCTACAAATCGGCGGGACCTACAGATTTTTGCCGACTTCGAACGGCATCTACAAAGGAGATGCATTTTTGCTGAGAAGCCTTCCATGGCAGAAACACACTCGGAGAGTTTGCCAAACCACTGCCGAGGGGCGACCACGTTTTGAAAAACGTTTTCAAACCACTTTTGAGGTCACCTGTCTCAGGACTTGAACCTTGGTTCTTCGGTGGGGTGGCCGGCAACACTACCGCCACACCACGGCGGCCGCCATTAATATATTTGTATATAAATAGCTTCCCTACCAAGAACTGCTAACCACATTTTTTCAAAATACCAATTCATGCATATTTTATGTTTGAAAAATTTGCGTTCAAATAATAGACGGAGAGACGGACATTGCTAAATCGACTCAGCTCATCGTCCTTATTATTTCAGTTTACTTATTGATGGGCCCATCTCTTCTTCTTCTCATACTTACAAACATTTCATGTTCATTAAAGGTATGAAAATCAAAAAAGGTATATAACTTCCCTATTGCAGTGGGGTATTAACAACTTGCCCGGATATTTTACTTGTGTGTTATCCGATTTGCTCAATTTTTGGCAGGATTATATTACATACAAAATTATTTTCTGCTTTCATATTAATGTACACAACAAATTTTATTCTTACAAGTGTATTATGTACTGAATAAATACTTTTTTTGTGTTTTCGAAAATATTCTATATATAAAAAGTGGACGTGGTTATCATCCAATTTCTCCCATTTTAAATAGCGCTCGGCGATGGGTATAAGTGAACCTGTATACTAAATTTCATTAAGATATCTCAAAATTTACTCAAGTTATCGTGTTCAAAGACGGACCGACGGACGGACATGGCTTAAACAATTTCTTTTTTCCTCCTGAACATTTTGATATATATAAGTCAATATCTATCTCCATCCGTTTATGCCGTTACATACCACCGTTACGCGACTAAAGTTAATATACCTTGTGTGCGTAGCACTACTTATTATTCGGTGGTAAAGATAGACAAATTTTCCCACGAACAGGAATTTACAAAAACTTGCAGCAGCTGTTACTGTTTTCACTGGTTAATAACTCAAAGTTTGAAGTTTTGGTACATCACGATCAGCTGTTTTCACTTCGAATCTTACTAAAGGGCCTTTTACTTTTTTTACAGACCTGCCACTTTTTCTACACCCACGTAATGTCCAACAGTTCAATTTATCTGATTCCTTTTACACAGTAAATAAACAATTCCAAAAAAATTACAATCAACAAATCAATGAACAGCTGATTCTAAATGTAAGTCAGACAAAAATTGAAACATTTATGTGCATTTTTCTGACTTGTACATACAAAGGAAAATTTTATTTGCCTTTACAGTTTGTCTTGATTTTCAAACGTAAAATGTGACATATACACATATTTTATATGAGTCGTCATGGTACTGCATCAGGACATGGGCTTGAAGCAGAAACATCCTTTGTATTAAAACTTGTTCACAATCATGTGGATGGTAAGGTGGGTTAGGGCAAATGACACCTTTAGGACACAAATGAAACTATTTTGTCAAATAAGCATATTTACAAATTTTTGTTTTGCTACCTGGTGTACTGTATACTGTGGTTCGATACTGCGATTTGCTGTTACCCAGCTGTGAAAAGAGGCAACAATTTTTAAAGAAATTAGTTTCTTTTTATTCAACCATGTTTTTTGGGGTTTGCTTTAGTGTAAAAAATAAGCTTCACCAAATATTAATCGGGGTTTCAAAGGCTTCTTTATGCAGATTACAAATTATTGAGTACTAAGTTGCCATGAGGTGCTAGCTTTACAAGGCTGAAAATAGTATTGTTGCACCTCGATCTCAAAATCACTTACTGCTATCTCAAAAACTGTTGCTACCAAGGTTCGGGTGCTATCAGCAGTGACCACAAGGCGACCGAGCCTTCTTTTAATAAAGAAACTTAGTTTTTGGATACAATTTCTCAAAGTAGAATTTATGCAACTTGACTAGAAGGCCATTTAGTGTCATGAGCTATAACTCGAAAACTATTTGGGCTATTTGTATTTAACTTTTTTATACTTCCATCATCTAAGTTAGGTCCCACATGAACTAAAATATCTACTCGCCGTCAGCGTAAATCTTTCCACATAATAATTGCTTGAATATTTCGAAGGTAATTTGATGCTGTCTTTGATGATAATGAACTATCTGTCGTTTTGTTTTCTTAAATTTCCTGCGTCAGTCAATTTAATTTAATTTTTTCTCAAATTTTTCGATATTCCAAGAACTTTGATGCATGCAACCCTAAATCAGTAAAGTACTTGACAGATCTTAAGTAAGTACTTTAAAAGATGAAGTATAAAGTAAAATGACTCCTTTTTTGATATAAAAAGAAGATTTTTGTGATGGAATAATTTTTTTTGAATTAAGTTTACTTTTGTATGTCCTTAAAAAAACGAGGAAATCTATATTATAGTAAGACTCAAGGCGAATTTATACCAGGTGATATCACGGCGAATTTGTTGCCTACTTCTTCGAAGAAAACGGTCACACCGTTACGGTTACTGGAGACCGTTACTTGAGCATGTTGAGAGAGTTTTTCTATCCGAATGAGAATTTCTTTCAACTCTGTGTGGTTTCAGCAAGATGGTGCAGCTCCTCATATAGCCCAACCTGTTATGACAGAAGTGCGACGAAAATTTCCCAATAAGCTGATATCCAGAAACTCCACATTCCGTTGGCCACCCAGGTCGCCTGACCTTACTGCACCTGACTTTTTCTTGTGGGGTTATTGCAAACAGGAAGTCTTCAAAGCAAAACCAACAAATTTGAATGAACTAAGGCAATCCATTCGAGAAACAATTGCGGCTATTCCTGTCTCAACTCTCCAAGCAGTAATGAACAACTTTTTGGTAAGATGCCGCACATGCATCGACGAGCAGGGGGGGCATTTAAATTCCATTATTTTTAAAACTAATTAAGCTATATTTAATAAAATTTAATGAGCTTTAACATGAATAAAAGAAAAATGAATTCCATACACTGAAAAAAAAATTATTTGAGTTTCTTAATGTAGCAAAATTCATCAGCCATCCTGTACATACACATACTTTATGGGTTTTGTTTTTCTTTTGGCGGCTTCTCCTGTCAGATTGCAAAGAATTTTTTTATTTTGTCAGAAGAAGCCATTGTTCATATGTTATTATGAGATCACTTGTAAGTAATCCCGCGTTGGTAAGACTCTAGAAAAGTCGTGTCTGTACATTGAATATTTCTTTGAAAAAATGACTGAAGGTAAGGAAGGGAATGTTGTAGAGTTCATCTGTAACTTGTAACTTAGAAGGCGCTCAAAGCTTTTTTTTTCAAAATCGCATGATAAACTAAAAATATATAGATATTTAAAGTGAGGAACCTAGAGGAAAAATTTCCATCAAATAGATTTATATGAAGCAATTGCACTTAGTTTTTAAAAAAAATATTCGAAGCGTGCCTCTGTGAAATTTTTGTTAACTTTTTTGTCAATTTCACCTAAACTAAAAATCAATTTCGAGTATAGGTTCAGTGCTGTTCCAAAAAAATTACGAATTTAATTTTTAGAATTTATCCATCCATCCACACATTGCTAGTATGAAATATTTGGGGAGCGTGATACTTATCAAAATACTGCAAAAGATTCTATAACCTGTGAACTAACACAGCTGGGTATAAACATGAAGTTAGTTAGTTGAAAGTTTTTCAAAGTCATAAATAAACCCATGTATATTCAAATAGATTAAACTAAAAATATTATGAGTTGAGCTCGGTAGGACGCATTTGGAGCTAATTAATTCCCAACTCTAACTGATATAAAGGTATCTCAAATTACTCCCGCAGAGACTAGTCGCGTGAGCCTTTGGAGGGAACTAGAAATTTCCTGCTGGTTGATGAAAAATAATTATTTTATTAAAACTGCGAACCAGCATCCTAGTGCCGCACCGGTTACATAAGCCAGTGTTAAATTATCCACAAGCAAAACTACCCCTAAAAGGGCTGAAAATAGGCTGCCAAGTAAGTCGACAGTCGAAAGGTTTGTTTAGGTATTGAGCTAGAACTAGTAGTGCCGCCAAATAGTTTAGCTCAGGCTTAGTTCTGAGCTATCCGAATTTTCTGCAGGGTATGTATATACATACTGAGGAAGATACATACCCCTTCCTCCATACATATGTACGACATAAAGACATTATGTTACAATTGTTGTTGATAATTGAACACTTTTGACTACCTTTTTCTTCTTCAATTCTTAGCGTCAACGGCACTTGTTTACCTAATCAATCATACTGCTAGGGCGGCTAGCACAAATGTTCTACTCTTCTAAAGAAAGTGTTGGCTGTTTGCACTAGAGTTCACACATTTACTCGCATAGCCATGCGACATTACGATAAGGCTTCCATCGACGCGCTTCTATTACCTGATAACCGTGCCAATGAACAAGCGAATACCGTCAATCTCGCGTCAGTCATGTCGAACCACGTTATGATGAGACGTAAAAAAATGTTAATTATTCTTATTAGTCTTGGAATTGTTGCTACCTTTGTGGTCGTCTTACACATATATAGCGTATCACCGGAATTCAATCAATATAAACTTTTACGCGCTTATCAAAAGCAAATCGATACTGAAGTGATATCAGTGAAATCGGATCGACGTACGCGCACCATGCTCTTTTGGACAAGTTTTTTCGAAGACACACGCTGGAGTTTGAAGGCAGATACTGTTGGGATTGATTATTTTCGCGATGTACTCCATTGCCCCGAGTATCATTGTGAATTGACAAACAACCGTGATTTTTTACCCGCCATTGCAATGTTCGATGCAGTGCTCTTCCACGCAGCAGAACCCTTCCCATTCGTACAACCAGTGCCTAGTAAACGGTCACCTCATCAACAATATGTATTTGCATTGA
This sequence comes from Merzomyia westermanni, assembly GCA_949987695.1. Classification (NCBI taxonomy): domain Eukaryota; kingdom Metazoa; phylum Arthropoda; class Insecta; order Diptera; family Tephritidae; genus Merzomyia; species Merzomyia westermanni. The sequence continues at coordinate 4,114,315 of OX465290.1, read as the reverse complement.
TGGAACCACCAGGCGAGACGAAGCATATACTTGCCGATGAAGGTGGCTTTTACAACTTAACAATGAGTTATCGTATTGATTCGGATGTGTTGTGGCCTTATAAGTTTGTTGAAGATATTGAGATTGGCGAAATAGTAGCACCTGCTAAACGTCCCAAATGGCGTCAAGCACCAACGGAATGGAATGATACTAGCATAGAGCTATGGATGGGTAAAACGAGAACGGCTGCATGGTTTGTATCGCACTGTGGCACATTATCGAAGCGGGAAAAATTGGCAGCGGCATTACAAGAGCATATTGATGTTGATATCTATGGAAAATGTGGCAACTTCAGGTGAGTAAACTGCTCATAGGTGTTATTTATGTCATGGTTCAATAAGAAGGTTGTGTCCTTTCATCAGCTGATTGAATATGTTTGAACACACTGGCGTATACATTAGGTGTGTTCGTGTAAAAGTCCAGTAACAATTATCCAGCAACGAGATTTTCTGAATTTTTAATTATTCTCAATTTAAATTTTTACACGAACGCTCAATTTGCAAAAAGTGGCAAGCTTGAGCGTCAGCTGATCGCCACATTGCAGCAGACAAACAAAATTGCAACTTTGTGAGAATAAAAATATTTTTTGCATTTTAGAGTGCTATATTTTAACTAAACTGTGCACAAAAATTAGAAACATATGCAAATTAAAACATGCATTTGAACTGTTTTGTGGAATAAAACTCAACCATGTGTCACAATCAGCTGATTTCCTTGATTGCAAATTCTTGCTGGCCGAAATTTATCCATTTTGCTCTCTCAATTTCCTCTCCCCTGCAATTTTTTAGACATCACGAATGCGATTTAGACACAAATCATGATAATTCGTAACAATTTGTAACAATTATTTGCATCACCAACGGACCTACTGTCAGAAAAAGATGCAACCAGCAGAATCTAATACTACATTTACACTCAATAAATGATTTTCATAGAAAAGATCAAAATGCGGCACTGGTTTCTCTTCCCTTTATTCGCTAACACCAGCCAGTTGCTTTTGACAATCTTTACGCCAGTGTTTTGTTGCTGTAGAGTTTACTTTACCTTTTTATTGCACCATGATTATTCTGTGGTACAGTGAATGATGGGAACAATGGAAAACAAATTATGATGTTATTCGGAAGTTTAAAAAAAATTCATTCATTCGATAGTTTGCGAAATAATCAATGGTGGACATCCGGTGCGTTATAGGTCTCCGTATCGGGCTCAACTTTTAAGCAAATACTCCGGATCATTTTAGACTTTAGAAGCAGATGTCATCGCCTTTGCATCTCATTTCATGCAGATCCGGGTATCCATATTAATTAAAGCAAAAATTATTAAAAAAAAAAACTCCAATCATTTTTGTTTGGTATTAAAATTCAAGAAATTCATTGTAAGGATGCACTGGTAATATGACAATTGAAATAGTATATATATTCCGGGTAATAGTACGTAAATTTAAGGAATCAATCCATGTTCATGATATGACACGACTTCTATGAATTTTATAATTTTTAGTATGAAACCCAAACAAAATACCTCAATCTGAACACTTCGCGCAGAAGCATATTGTTCATAATGCACTAGCGGCATCTGTTGTTGAAAAATTTTGTTTATCAAAAGGTAGTGTGTCCATACTAAAGACAACAAACAAGCTAAATTATCTCTACTGCGCAATGTTTGTATTTTCCGAAAAAAAAAACTGTCAATGAGATATAAATTAATAATAGTTAACAAAATTAATTAATAAGAATTATAAAAACAATTGAACATCGAAAAAATAGCATCGTTGCTATCAGCTCTAGTTCAGAGCTAATATTGCCGACCTACTTAGTTGAGATGAGTAGAAGCGTTTTTGTATTAAATATATTTTATTTTTATTTATGTGAAAAATTGTTCAAAATCTTTCAAATTTACAAACATACAATCGTCTGTGTCAACACGAAAGGTGTTAAAAAACCTAATGACTATTCCATATTTATTGAATTACTGATAAGAAATACATTAATATTAGTTATCTATTGGAGTAACCTAATTCGCTGCACCAAACTGCCCATGTATACAGTGAGCGCCACTCAAAATGGCCCAGTTGGGTTTTCCAATAAATTACGAGAACTTCTTCAACTAAAATTTACTTGTTAATTTCATTTCAATTTAAACCAGACCTGTTAAATTCCCACTAGAATTTAGTAACCCAATTATTGAATGGCTTCAAAGTGTTTCATTTATTATAATTTTTTTCGAAAAACCTCAGTTGTTAATTGGTTACCATTGGAAAAAAATCAAGAAAAATTTTCAAAAACAGTCAAAAAATGTTGTTTGATAATTTTAATTATTTTGGTTTTTACTATTATTTTTCGATTATTTTTCCGTATGTGCTTATGTTTGTCTGCAAGTATATCAAAAAGTAATTAAAAATAGTTAAAAGTAACAATAAATTTTTGTTGACTGTTTTTGATTATATTTTGGGTTTTCTTAATTTTTTTGATTATTTTTGGTTTTTTTTGATTATTTTTTAAAGTATTCATCAATCAGTAGGCTTTTCTAAAACATAATCAATCAAAGCGGTAATCATTACGATTAGTAATCATTACTTAACAGGTCTGCTTTTAACAAGTGCCCTTTGTAAGACCATGTAAAATTTAATAGCCTACAAAGCAGCACACTATGAGATTATTTCCTTAAATTTGAAAATTCTCATCCCGTTTTTTTGAATTTTCCAAGAATCGTTCAAAAGACTTATATGACCGAACAATCCATATTTAAATGTGAAATTAACAAACGCCAAAAAAATGTGAGCTGAAGAAGTTTTCGTAATATTATATGTATGAATAGTCAACTGAGCCATTTTCAGTGGCACTCACTGTATGTTTACACTGAATAAATAAATATTTGTTATAAATTAGGGACCATATTTGAAATGAAGTGTACGGTATGTGTTATACATATCTATGTGTCGGTTGTTTTTTTACGAAAAACACTTGGGGTACTCACATAAACCTGTATCCGGTAAACATCACTTCTATGTGCTCGATTGAGCAACATTTGCAAATAAAAAACTCAATTTTCGTTAATGCATTAGACCGAGGCAATTTTGGCAACATGAACTGCACATAGCTTCATGTTTCCTGGATCTTCATAAACCTTAATAAGCTGAGCTTACTGGAGCTGTGAGCTTGATTATGATTATGGGGATTGGGTATATTGTTTTTCGTCTTTGATATAGTCTAATTAATTTGATTTTAGGAGCTTGAGAGCTATTTTCAAAATCTTCGCAATCCGAAACCTTTGATACAAAAATTGTTAAAGTCCGCCCCTAACTTTTCAGGTAATGTTGAGGGACTTTCGAACAATATTTTTATTATGATCCTCCTTCTTGAAATCTAGCTTTACAACTAAAAAGGACATTCTGAAGAGAAAAGTAATAACACAAAATAATAAATCTGGCCAAAAAACAAAATTGGGCTGTTTTTAGAATTTTTTACTGAAACAGAGCAGGAGAGGAAGATGAAAGAGGAGAGGCAGATTAGGAGAAAAGGGGGGAAAAATTAGGAGAGAACAAGAAGAAGGTGACTCAAATTGCCTGTTACACTCTATTATTATGTACAATAAAATAATGTACTAATTTATTTCGTATATTTCCCCTTTTTTCCTTTTCTTCCAGTTGTCCACGCAACTCCAAGATATGTGACGAACTTTTGGACGTACGTTACAAATTTTATTTCGCATTTGAAAATTCACTGTGCAACGATTATGTAACCGAGAAGCTTTATAACGCTATGAGAAGTAATGTTATACCAGTTGTATTCGGCGGTGCCGATTACAGTCGTTTCGTCCCACCTCATTCGGTGATAGATGCCGAAAAATTCGAGAATGTAGCTCATTTGGTCTCATATCTCCGTTATGTGGCTACACATCCAGCGGAATATATGCGCTACTTTTGGTGGCGTCGCTACTATCGTCTCACTTACCGTTCACCATTCTGTGATCTCTGCGAGAAGTTACACAGTGTAACATATACGCAAAAAACACAAACCTACCTCAATATACAAAAATGGTGGATGGCTAATCAGTGCAGTTTTAAGCCCAAAATTAAATTTTAAATTTATTTAATTAGAAAAGTAGTGAAACAAAGCATTTTTGTGCCTTTAGTGACCCTTGGTCGAAGAATATTTTTCAAGTTTAAATACCAAAATATTTTTAAAATATCTAGCTGGAAGTTACTGATTTATTCTATCTGCTTGGAATAGACAATTCTTCACTAGCTTGCCTCAGGGATTATTTAAAGTAGTTGAATACAAATATTCAATAAATGGATACATATATATATATATACATATCTTATGTAATTTGTTACTATTTGCCTTAAAGTATAACGAAAGGCTTGAATATATTTAATCTACATAATAATTTCTGACTCAACAGAAATATTAACCTAAATGTCTATGCTTTAACGCTCGTTGTCGATATTGTAGCTTAGAATGAGTTGTATACAATTTTTTGAGAAATTTTTAATTAAAGAAATGAATAATTTTTAAGTTTCGTTGTAATAATGATAATCTTCCGGCTTTCTTGCATTAACACAAATATTTATAACTGTTTTTCAAATAAAGAAATGAATAAGATTGTTTAAAATAAAAAGCTGGACTTATTTTACTTAAAGTTCCTTCAATACACCCTGTTGGCATCATTAGAACGCCCATAAATCTTCCGGATAACTCTTGTTGTACTAATATTACTTCGCCCTATATAGCTAGATAGCCGGCATATCCACTCATCCATGCAGATTAAACAGAGTTATACTGAACTAGAAGTCCTTGATGGGGTAAACTACAAGTCATTCCGGTAATTAAACTGGCCGTGGCAGGAAAACTCTTCTTGACACCAAACATGAGTCCGAGCCAAACACAGGACATGCACGACGCGAGACTTATTGATGATGATCTTTGTTTGAAGAAATAGAACTTTTATTTCCAAGTGCCTGCAGCTGTGTTGTTCTGGTTTTTAGCGACAGGTTAAAAAACCCCGAAGGTTTTAGGGAATGTTGCCGAAAGTGATAGTCCTTTGCCGCATATGAGCCTGGCTTAGCATTTCTATAATAAAATTTAAGAAATAAAAGTAAATAAAATGAAATAAAGTAAAATAAAAACAAATAAATTAAAATCAAATAAGATAAAATAAAAGAGAAGAAAAAAAATAAAATGAAATAAAATAAAAGAGAAGAAAAGAAAAGAAAAGAAAAGAAAAGAAAGGAAGGAAAAGAAATGAAAAGAAAAGAGAAGAAAAGAAAAGAAAAGAAAAGAAAAGAAAAGAGAAGAAAAGAAAAGAAGAGAAAAGAAAAGAAAAGAAAAGAAAAGAAAAGAAAAGAAAAGAAAAGAAAAGAAAAGAAAAGAAAAGAAAAGAAAAGAAAAGAAAAGAAAAGAAAGGAAAAGAAAAGAAAAGATAAGAAAAGAAAAGAAAAGAAAAGAAAAGAAAAGAAAAGCAAAGAAAAGAAAAGAAAAGAAAAGGAAATAAAATAAAATAAAATAAAATAAAATAAAATAAAATAAAATAAAATAAAATAAAATAAAATAAAATAAAATAAAATAAAATAAAATAAAATAAAATAAAATAAAATAAAATAAAATAAAGTAAAAGAAAAGGAAAAAAAAAATATAATACAATAAAAAAGAAAAATAAAAAAAATGATACAATAAAAAAAAAAAATTAATATTAGTAATGACTAACCACTCTTCGCCTTCGTGTTTAAGCAGACTTTAATGGAATGAGGAAAAGTGCTACCTTTTCACCATTATCATCAGTAAGACTTTTTGTTAGAATTTCGGGCATTATACCTGCCAGCTAGCAACTAATGCTTTTGTCAGACACACCTCTAAGCCTCAATAACAAAGAGTAGGGCTTGGGAACCGCTGCTCAAAAATTTTGCTGTCCTACTAACAGGTAACAGACCCATCAGTTATCAGTTGAGTATGCCAGTCGATAAGATTTTCTGACAGCTTCTAAAGGCATGCCCACTAAATATCCTCATTTGATGGGAAATATCAGAAAAGTGCTATGGAAAGCAACCCTGCCATTTGACACTTCTTACATAAATGACATATGAAATATAAAGAGATCCAACCACGAAAATTCGCTTCTGCGCAATGCAGCTAGCTGAGATTTACATCAGATTTCTGCGACGGTAAATTGCCAAAATAAGGAAAAGCTAAATTTCATTTAAATTTTACAAACTTACCACATGCTCAAAGCTTACAATTAATTATGCGAATATAAGAAAAATAACAGGAAAAAACAAAAAATTGTTAACGAGTTTGTATAACTATGATTTTACAAAAGTTTTATTTAAATTGATTCAAGAAAGCATTCAAAAGCCTAGCAACACATGGATATTACGTGATACAATTTACACGAGCTTGCTGCTTAGCTTTTTTCGGTTATCAGAAATTAAGCTCCGCAGGACGATTTGATCAAAAGCACTTTCTCGTGCCTCTAAAAACTTGCTTTGAGTTTTCATGTCGTTTAGTCAGAGTCTTTCCGATGTTGCGTGCACTTCGACAACCTTCGCTCGTAACGTGATACAAAGTCAAGTGTGAAAAAAGTGTAAAACTTTAAAAAATTTAATTCCATAAAAAATAAGATTAAACGCACATAATTTATACGTTAACAAATAATTTTATCACTAAACGCAGAGAGACGTAAGTTGAATAAAAAGAAAATCCAAAGAAATCAAACAAATTTGAAGAAATAAAAAGTTTGTGTAAAGGAATACACTTTTTCCTTGAACTTTTCTTTGCAGTCCCACTTACTCACACTATTTTAAGTTCTATGTAATACAAATTTCGACTTTTTCATTTTATTTGAACATTGATTTTATTGATTTGTTCCAAAAATCCTTGATTCAAATCATTTTTATCATTTTAAAATTACCTTGAGCTGAAAACCTTTTGCCAAATATAGGAAAAAATTTCCTTTCATCCCTATACGGCAGCAGTAGTATCTATATTTGAGTGAGTGTAAAAATCGATTTTCCCCTCAGTCGTGGGCAGCGGCGAGTCCCGAATGTAGATTTCCATGTACCCAACCGTAGTCGAATTTCATTTTTAGACCGTTGCTTTCTTTCTCAGCACCTCTTCTGTATATCTAACTACATACATACATACAAAATTACATACTTATTTTCTGTATAAATTGTATTCTTCCTGCATTTTGAATGGGTTGACTGCTGTCAGTGGCCAATGCTAGTGGTGGATACGATGGTGCTTGTGAGGTGTAATTATTTTGACAGTGCTTGGAGAGTGTACTGCCGAGCTTTTACCATTGCAGTGCAGTTGTATTGGTAGGCTAACGGCTCTCAAAAAAATAAAAAGGTGAAATTATAAAAAAAAAGGATTTGTCAAAATTATTGTTACTAATTTGGAAGAGAATTGAGTAATATGGACATGTGTGTTTGAGGTCAACGGCAATGGTGAGTTATATAATATTTTTTGTATTCAAATTTAATACCCGCTAAACGATTCCTGAAACCCCTAAATAAATTCCTTAAACATAAATTAATAATTTTAATTTTTACATGTATGTATATGAAATAGTTTAAACAAAAATTACTGGATACATTTTAGTTATAGATGTTTTAGTATAATAATTAATAACCCATGTAATATTCACTAAATAATCTAAAACGATTGAAGAGTTTGTAAAGCAGTAAAGTTATTGACTAAGGTCAATAAAAGTTCAAGGTCAGCGTGTAATTTCTAAGCTTTCTTTTTCTTATTTCTTCATGTACGTCATAAAACAGTGTTACATATTCATACATACATATAAAACACACATACCCTGCAAAAAATGCGGTTATTCTAGGATGAAACAGGTACGAGTCGGCAAGAAGCATGCGACTAATAATTAGTTCTGGGCCCTTAATTTGTAATTGTATTATGATGACAATTTTTTCGCTTTCGAGTGAATTGTACTCTGTAAGAAATTTTCGAATAGAGCCCATTCGCTGTTCAAAGCCCATTCTGCTACCTTCGGATTGGAAGGGTGTTACTTTTCGATTGTAGAAAATTTGGTACTCTCTATTTCGAAACCACATGTCAATATCGCTAAAAGTTCGAAAATTCTGTTCGAAAACAATTCAACAAACGAAAATACACAAAAATGTAGTTTCTTATGATTATGATAAAGTAATTAGCGCTTCTTTTTAATCAAAAAATAAATTTTTATCGCAGAAAGTCTTAAACAATCGCGTTTAATAGAAAATAATTGAAGAATGTTAGGTAAAAATTGGAAAAACTTAAGATTATAAGTATTTATACATAAAGAAATTTTAATTTTATTTAAAAAAAATAAAATTAGAAAGTGAAATTGAAATGAAAAATAATTATCACATGCACCTCTGCGACGTGTACAGCGACGCTATGTAATGCTGTACTTAAGATTTATGCAATGTGTTTTTGTATTTTGCTTTGCATTTGGAATTTAAGAAAAAGTGATGCCTACTATTATCGAACTTCTTCTAAAGTCAATTCGAACGAACTACAGAGTACCGATGTTTATTGGAATCGATTTTTGATTTCGAGTCGAACAGCCTTCCGAATAGAAGTATCTAGTGTCTGCCCCTATAAGCATGCTATATAAATTAAAAACAAACTTATTCCAACTGTGAGGTGTAGGGACTAGTTGCTATCAATTAGAAGTAAGGGTTCAATCCCACTCTCTGCAGAGATTACTCACATGATTTTTTGCAGGGTAGTTAGATAATAGAAACACACATACATACTTATATACATATAAACACGCATACACAAATTTTTATGTTCATTTGCTTAGCATAAACTCAAGTGCTTTAGTTGAACAAATGTTAAAGGTATCCAAAATACATAAATACATATGTACATACATGTAGAAATCATATAAACTGGAACATCGATGAAAGAATGGGGTTAGTCTAAGATGAATCTTGATGTTTCTCAAAGGAACATGACTAGTGTTGATCTCTTCATATGGGTTGAACTGAACCGTTGTGCTTTGAGTATGTCCTATGAAGACACAAATTGTACCCTTTCATGCCTAAACGGGTACTGCCCCACAGGTTCTCTTTGTACTCCTTAAAATAGTTGTGATCACTTAAAGCCCACAGAACCCAGACATGCCACAAGTCTGCCCGGCAGAGACAGACCCTCGCTCCATCACACTAACCATCTATTTATCTGCTCTACTGAGGCGACGCTTCTAACACCAATCTAACTCTGGTCCAACCCTATTGAAGCCGCTAGGTTCTTGGGACTTCCGTTAGAAAATTTTGATGACAATGCTACTACTAGGCAGGGCGAAGCATCGCTAATACAACAACAACAAAGGGAATAATCACAGGCCACTCTGTTTAAAAAGAAAATGCACAATCTTTTTGAGAGACATCTTATATACAGGGTGGCTGATGAATTTTGCTACATTAAGAAACTCAAACAATTTTTTTTTTCAGTGTATGGAATTCCTTTTTCTTTTATTCATGTTAAAGCCCATTAAATTTTATTAAATATAGCTTAATTAGTTTTAAAAATAATGGAATTTAAATGCCCCCCCTGCTCGTCGATGCATGTGCGGCATCTTACCAAAAAGTTGTTCATTACTGCTTGGAGAGTTGAGACAGGAATAGCCGCAATTGTTTCTCGAATGGATTGCCTTAGTTCATTCAAATTTGTTGGTTTTGCTTTGAAGACTTCCTGTTTGCAATAACCCCACAAGAAAAAGTCAGGTGCAGTAAGGTCAGGCGACCTGGGTGGCCAACGGAATGTGGAGTTTCTGGATATCAGCTTATTGGGAAATTTTCTTCGCAATTCTGTCATAACAGGTTGGGCTATATGAGGAGCTGCACCATCTTGCTGAAACCACACAGAGTTGAAAGAAATTCTCATTCGGCGTAATTCTGGATAGAAAAACTCTCTCAACATGCTCAAGTAACGGTCTCCAGTAACCGTAACGGTGTGACCGTTTTCTTCGAAGAAGTAGGGCCCGACAATGCAGCGTGATGAAACTGCACACCACACTGTGACACGAAGTGGATGCAATTCCGTCTCATGGAGTATCTGTGGGTTGGAAGCACTCCATATTCGACAATTTTGTTTGTTTATGTTGCCGTTTAAATCGAAATGGGCCTCGTCAGACATGAAAAGACAGTTCAACATGTTTCCATCCTCTTCCACCATTTGAAGCATCTTCTGGCAAAATTCCAAGCGAATCGCCAAGTCTGCAGCGTTCAGTTTGTTGGCCATTTGAATTTTATATGGGAATAAGTCCAAATCTTTGTGCATAATTGACTGTAATGACTGTCTGCTTACACCCATTTGAGCAGATAAGCTTCTTGTCGAAACACGTGGATTGTTTTGTATGGCAGCAGCTACAGCAGCGATTGTTTCTTCCGTTCGAACTGAAGGGTTTCGATAGTAAGGTCTTCTGTTGACTGTCCCATGCTCGGCAAAATTGTTTACAAGTCTTACTATGGTCCATCTGCTCGGAGGATTGCCGCCAAACGTGCGCCTATACTCTCTTTGAACCGAAACTACGGACTCCAGTGCGTGATAGCGGCGGACAATCCAAATTCTTGTTTCAGTGTCCCAGTTATCCATTTTTGTTAAATGTAAAAGTCAATCTGCAAAATAAAAAAAAAATTTACCAGATTCATTAAATAGAAAAAAAGTTATTTAATTTTTTTTTGGTAGCGGCTTTCATTAGCCACCCTGTACATATATATAAAAGAAAGTGACGTTAGTTCCAACGCTCATAACTCAAGCACGCCTGCACTGATTTGGATGATTGACACTAATTTAGATTGTTCTCTGACCAGAATAGAATGAAAGAAAGATTTAGGAATAAATAAATAGAAACGCCGAGTGGGCAGGGAAAAGAGTATAATTTGTTAAATGTAGGCAATAAAATTTAAGGCAGGGCAACGTCTGTCGGATCTACTCTTAAGGAAATTCGGTTGGACTAGCATTTGCCTCCAGTTTAAAACTTAAGCGTACTCTGCCCAATTCACATAAAAGACAATCCCCTAAAACTGAGCCCCCTTGTCAGCTTCAAACGACCAGAGCATCACCACACACGAAATATTGACTCATAACAGAAAAGTCAACACGCACCTTCTCTTCGAGGATTTCAAAGCAGCTTGCGAAATGGCTTGTAAGCAGTCTCGATTGCAGTGTTCTGGCAGGACTGCAACTTCCAATGTGTGCCGGATAGACTGGTCGATTTTATTGTACGTTGGCGACAGCTTTTTTTTTGTCTTTTCCCTAAGTATTTCTAGCCAGGATTTTTCTGCCTTTTACATTAAGGACGATTTCGGTTGAATGAGCAGAGAAACTGAGAATGGTATCCAATCGCACCATTAAGATTTTGAGGTGGTGGACAGTTGGTACTTTGATGCATAGTCCAAGTCGGGAATAAAGTTGCCAAGGATTAAGTCCATCGCAGTTTCAGATCTCTCGTGGTGAAAAAACCTTCTTCATAGCTTTGAGTCATGGTCGCTGTCGAATGAAGGCGGAATATTTACGGCCTATCTCGTGGTGAAGAAGATGTTCCTATCGACATCCAAATTTAGCAGAAGCGAAGGACAGTCAAATCACCTAGGCGGTTAAAGGACATTTACCTAGACCTTTCTTGTTTAATTACAACTCATCTACGGCTACATACATTTATAGACTCATTGTCCTAGTGTATATATGTACAATAATAATTTTTGAGTTCATAGACATCATAAACTGAAATATAAATCTTCATTTTCATAAATCTTCATCCTCATTAAATATAAATTAAAATCTATTATCAAAGCTATATTTTGTAAATATTTTACTTATAGACCGCTATCGATGTCTCCGCAATTAGAGAATGCTTAAGTTACCAAAAGGTTTAAAAAAGAAAAAGAAGAAGTCTAAAAAGGATCAAGAACTCTTCACTGAAGAGGAGCTCGAACAGTATAAGCGTGAGTTAAGAGCCAAACAGGAGGCAGCCGCTGCTAAATCGGACGCTGGTGAATCGGACGCAGCATCAGACGTTGAAGGTGTAGCACCACATACTGCATCCACTTCGAATTCAACTCCAGCACCAGCCGAATTAAGCGAAACAAACGAGGGTAAGGCAGACGTAAGTAATAACGGCGCGGCAGCGCCAACAACTGCTGCAAAGACAACCTCCGAAGACGAAGAGTGGGCCAAATTTAAAGCTCTAACATCTGGTGTAGATTCAATATTACATAAAACTCAAGACGAGTTAGATCGTATTAAGAAGGAATCATTTTATCAACGTCTACCCTCCGCAGCAGAGAAAAAGAAGCTCGAGGAAGAAGAAGCTGCACGCCGTGAGGCGGAGCGTTTAGAGGAGGAGCGGCGCAAAGCTGCCGAAAAAGAAGCACAACGCGACAAGTTAGCCGAAGCGGTTGTTGAGTTATCTGATTCGGAGGGTGAAGAGGACGAGGAAGTCGGTGATATCTTTGCAACTGATTATATAGACTCTATAACGCGTGGTGAAGTACAATTAGCTGTTGTGCCTGAATCGCCGGTGTTAGAGTTTGACGACGGTCCCGATCCGTTTGATACCGCCTATGCCGAAAAAGTAATTGTTGGTGCAGACAAAGCTAAGGGTAATAAGAAACTTGTAAGTCTCGGCGCTGCAGTCGAAGTCCTTTCGGGGCGTGTTGATCGTGAGCACGCACTTGCGCTTGCCAAACCAAAACGTAAATTAAGAAAAGGTATACAAAATTTGTTGTTGAGTGAGAGTATCGATCTTGGCGATCAAGAAGTAGAGTTAGCTGCACCTGAGCCACAGAAGAATTTACTTGACGAACTAGTCGATGACAATCCAGGCTCAGATGTGCCTATCGACTTAAGTGTCTCATTACATTTGCATTTCATACAACCAAGAAAACCCACAGAAGAGGAGGAAGAAGAGGACGCTGATGCTGGTCTGCCGGACTTGTCCGAGTTCGATGCACTTGAAGACGCCGAGGACGACGAATTTGCTGAATTAGCTGTTGAATCGTTAACTAAAAAAGAAGAAGTCAAGGTTATCACACAGATACCACTTCCTCCGCCAGAAGTACTTTCAGAGGTAGTTGAAGCTGATTGGGCTGAATTCGAGCAGATACCCGAAGAACAACCAACAACTGTAGGCGCGGACGGAAAAGGTATTCACTCTAACATAGTTATGTATATTGTGTTTTATTTATATTTGCATTCTTTCCAGTTAAACCTGCGCGCCCACCACCACCGGCACGTCCTTCTACTGGTCCACATATTATCCCTGGGGCCATTTATGTGAGCGACGACGAAGGGGATTACGCTGACGACGATCCCTTTAATACAGCATACGCCGAACAAGTTATAAAAAAGACTACCGTATTAGAAGAGGACGACGATTTTGATCCACGTGCTGAGGAGAAAGCAGGACCACCCGCTAAGCCGCCACCACCAGCAAAAAGCTTACTATCAAAACCTACAAGAGATCTTTTGGGTGGAAGTGCTACCGACTTGTCTAAGGTTGGGCCAGCACCTATAATACCTACACAAGAAAGTGAAGAAGACGCTGCTGATTTTGATCCATTCGATACTTCAGCTGTCAGTGCTATTGTTCAGCCGAAGGCAGCTGAATTGAAGTTTTTGGAACGCGAGCTTCTGCCAGAAAGTAATCTTAAACATTCACTCAGTGACCCTGACTTTGATCCACGTGCTGAAGAGCCTTCTCCACCAAAAGCTATCCCTGCAGCGACAGCACCGCGGAGGCCAGCTGCGCCACCACTGCAGCATCAAAATAGTAACAGTGCTACGCGCTCAGAAATCGCACGTCGTAAGTCTTCCTTAAGTTTGAACGTTCAGTCGAAGAGTGTAGGCTTCTTAGTACCTTCACAAGATTTACTCGGTGCAGCGAATGACGCTCAAGGCAACAAAAAGCCGTTAACTCCCTATTACGCACCAAAGGCAGGAGCTGAGAAGATATCCGAAAAAGATACGGAAGATCCTTTCGACACCTCTTACATACCAGAATCCAAGCCAACTGAGGTGGAACTGAAGCATCTAGAGCAGGACTTATTGACAAAAAGTTCTCTAAAACAGAGTCTATCCGACCCGGACTTCGATCCGCGTGCACCCCCCACACCAGTGCCTGCTGAAGATCTGTTGTCGGTGAAAGAAAACATTAAAGTCAAAGTACTAACGCCATCACAGGAGAGTAAAGATATACCAGACGACAGCACTGAATACAAAGATCCGTTCGATACATCGATTGCGTCTAATCTACAGCCAGGTAGAGCAGAGCTCAAGCAACTAGAAAGTGAACTTTTGCCTACTAAAGAGCCAGAGATAACAACTGGTGTGCTTGACACACAAACAGACGCCCAAGAACTCGGTCTGGGAGACAAGGTGTTGACACCTTTAGTTCCAGTGAAACAAATCAGCCTTCCCGAAGAAGTTGATCCATTTGATACTTCAATCGCAGAAAATCTTGCACCTGGTGCTACAGAGATTAAACTTTTGGAGAGTGAATTAATTGAGCAATAACTTGAGAAGAGAGTAAATAAAACAAAATGGCGAATCCATTCTTAATGGACGATGATTTGGGTGGCGTAGACGCCGAGCCTGCAGCTAATCCATTCTTTTCAAAAGTAGATAGTGGCGAGGTTGAAATAGAAACAGAGAATCCCTTTGCCAGTCAATCGAATCCGTTTGCCTTTGGCGATGAATCCGAGGAGATCGCCGCACCAGCAACGGATATTGATGCCGCAATGAGTTTCTTCGGCACAACTATAGAGGCGGAAGATGATTCACTAAGTATTAAATCAACAACCGAAGAAGACGATGAGACTACGAAACGAGGTCCACCACCCAGGCCTGTGCCACCACAAACACAAGAACTTATAAATACTGTGTCCAGTCAGATGGAGGAAACAAGTTCAGAGCTACTAGGACGTATACCGGCTACACGTTCGCCAAGTCCAGTGTCCATGCGTGATCTACATTCACCCAGCCCAACACCAGATTCTGGTTTAGCTGATTTATTAGATGTGTCTGACAGTGGTTCGTCGGGCAATACGCAGGGATTTGACATGGACTCAACTGGCGGTGGCACTAATAGCGGTGTCGAAAATCCATTCGGGGTGCCCACGGCCATTCCCAGCTTACATGGCGTTACACCTATGCCATCGCCAGCTAAGCAGCAACCGCCGCGTCCTCCACCACCACGTCCAGTACCACCGAGACCAGCACCACCAACTGGTGTGCCAGCGAGTCAAAATCAACCGCCGCCACGGCCAACACCACCAGTAACAGTACCAAGCGATCAGCCTAGCGCTGAACCAACTGACTCAGAGGACCTCTTCGATATGTTTGGCACAACTAAGCCACCTAAGCCACCACCGCCAAAAACAAAAGAAGATATATTGAGTTTATTTGAAAAACCAGCACAACCTGTAACAAAACCAGATCTCTTGAGTGACGATATAGTACTTGAGCAGTCACCTGAAGCGCCACAGGATGAGCAAGAAGAAGAAAGGCAATCAGATGAGGATCCAATATTTACTTCAATGCTAACACGACCCGATGACAGCACACATGATATAACTTGTCAGCCGCAAGCAGCAAATCTTAACATATCCCAAATAAATAGTACGGAAAGGAAGGAATTAGTTGTCGACGAGAATAAACCGCGTGCCCCAACTCCGGATATTGAAATAACGACTGTTGAAGATCTTCCACGTTCCGACGATGAGGATGAACCGGATCCGCCAGTGAAACAAATACCGCCAGTGGTGATTGAAACCGAAGCAAGTCCCGAGGCCGAAGAGGAGGAGGAAGAAGAGAAAGATACAGCTCAAGTGGCTGCCGAGGCCGCAGCATGTACTGTAGATTCTGATCATAGTCCACCTACGGAGTCTGCGGCAACTACGCAAGCTGTACCAGAATCATCGTTTGATGCTACAACCGAACAACCGAATAGTGAGCTAGAGCAAATGGATACAGGCTTGGACTTTGCAACACTAAGTGGAGTTGCGAGTGGTGCAGCGTCAGCAAACCCATTCGCTAGCCCTGACGAGGATGAAGAGACTTTTCCATCACCAACTGTGGTGACGAATATTTTTGCTGTAGACGATATGGACACTGCAATAGTGGCAAACATCTTTACGACATCTTCGGATACCATAACTACTGCGGCTGTGCCAATGAATATTTTTGCAGCCGATCCTGAACCCGAACCAGCGGTAGTCGCAGCACCCACGTATACTGCTAACAATATCTTTGCTAGCCAACCGGATGAGTTCGATGCCTTTTCGGCGAAGTTTGATTCCGTGAAAAAGGATAATATAAGCATACTAGATGGCTTTGGTGGTGGTTCGGGTGCGGTAACACCTTCTGGTGGAGATGGTAAGTTTAATTTTGCTGGAGTTTGTGGTAAAATAACTTATGAAATAAATTTTTTTCCGCAGCTTGGGGTGATAGCGCATTTGGTTCGCCTGCTGCAGTACCCGACGCTTTTGGAGCCAGCGATGGTTTCGAAAATGAGGACGACGATTTCTATGCAATGAAAGCACCAGTACGCGCCGACTCTGTTGAGTCCGTTGACAAGGAATTCAATGTAGTTATACGACCCAAGGGTGATAACGCACAGACAATTGCACCACAATTGGCCGCACCACCGCCACCAGCACGCAATGTGATCGGCCAAGCTTCAAGCGATACATCACCTGTTGTCAATCCCTTCGACGACTCTGGGTTTCCGGCGCCAGCACAGCTCGAAGAGAACAAAGTCAAACGCACAGACTCACAAGACACACCACAAACACCGCTCTTCGATGAAGATGTCTCACAGCCACTTGAAGACTTTCCGCGCCTCGACTATGTGGGACCCGGCTGGGAAATGCAATTACGACAACCAAACAAAAAGAAGATTACAGGTCAACGGTTTTGGAAGAAGATCTTTGTACGTTTGGTAATACAAAATGATGTGCCCGTCGTGCAACTGCTCAATACGGCAACTGATAAACAACCATTCCAAGAGTTACCATTACAACCATCATACTCAGTGTCAGATATTGGCGCTCAGCAATATGACCAGTTTGGAAAGATCTTTACCGTTAAACTGCAATATATCTTTTATAAAGAACGTCCCGGTGTGAGACCAGGACAAGTGACTAAGGCCGAACGCATCACCAATAAACTGACGAAATTTGCACAATACGCTATTGCGGGCGATTATGAGGGTGTGAAGGAGTTCGGCAGTGATTTGAAGAAACTTGGTTTACCTGTGGAGCATGCCCCACAATCGTCGCAACTTTTCAAGATCGGCTCAATGAACTATGAAGACATGAAACAATTCTCTGTTTGCATTGAGGAGGCACTCTTTAAGCTGCCCGCGTTACGTGAACGTGCGCTCACCTACAAAATGGAGGAAGTGCAAGTGACGGCCGTCGATGAAATTGTGGTTGAACAGGATTTTGAGGGAAAAATTTTGAAACAGATAGCACGTGTGCGTCTCTTCTTCTTGGCCTTTCTAACAGGTGAGTATAGCGTACTAACTACTGTTCATGCTGTGCTCATTTGTTGTCCATTTTCTTTTGCCAGGCATGCCTACAATTGAGTTGGGTGTAAATGATATGTGGCGTCAGGGAAAAGAAGTGGTGGGCAGACACGACATTATACCAGTGGCTACTGAGGAATGGATACGTTTGGAGGCAGTGGAGTTTCACAGTGTGGTCAATCAAGAGGAATATGAGAAGACGCGTACAATTAAGTGAGTATTTTGCAAAAGAGGGAGAGAGAGAGAGAAGGGCGACTCATATTACTAAAAAATTTTATATCTATTGATAACAGGTTCCAGCCACCGGATGCGAATTATATTGAGCTTTTACGTTTCCGCGTGCGTCCACCCAAAAATCGCGAACTTCCATTACAGCTAAAAGCCACTTGGTGTGTAACTGGAAATAAGGTTGAGTTGCGTGCGGATATACTAGTACCCGGTTTTACGTCGCGCAAATTGGGACAGATACCTTGCGAAGATGTTTCAGTTAGATTTCCCATACCGGAATGTTGGATCTATTTATTCCGTGTAGAAAAGCATTTTAGGTGAGCTTGCGAAATATAACCTTTGCGTATAATAAAATATCTAAATGATATATATCTGTACACTATAGATATTAAAGAAAAATGCACAGTGGTTTCCTAAATTGTTGTCTGTCCGTCTGTATGTTTGTTCATCCGTCACTCAAAAACCACTGCATAAAATTAAGCGTAATTTTTCCCTAAGCACAGTGGTGACAAAAGTAGGCTCAAATTATCTCGATTGATACACGACATGATGTGGAAAAAAGGAGGTTAAAATTCAAATTCAACTACTAAAACAAAAGTTTTAAGCTTTGTAGAGAGCTCATATGATATTATTACACTTTCATTAAATGTTCAAAACTGTTTAGCCAGAATTTGTTTTATGATACCAGGTGCTAAAACCCTGTCCCTGTTGACAATACATTTTTTCCTTTTTCTTCTCTCAATAGCGTTTGACGGTGTGAAAGTGGAAAAAAACTGTTAGACCCTTGTTCTAGAAAATTCTTTGGCTTTTAATAAATTTTAATCTCATTGCTTCTCACTAACAGATACGGCTCAGTTAAATCAGCACACAGACGTACTGGAAAGATCAAAGGTATTGAGCGAATTTTGGGCGCCGTCGATACGTTGCAGGAGTCGCTTATTGAGGTAACTTCAGGTCAGGCGAAATATGAACATCATCACCGTGCTATTGTTTGGCGTTGCCCACGATTGCCAAAAGAAGGACAAGGTATGACAAAGCTACAATTTTTTTTTACGAACAGCCAAAGTTTATTCGCACACTCTTTTCTTTAGGTGCCTATACAACGCATCAGTTGGTTTGCCGCATGGCGCTTACTTCCTACGATCAGATACCAAGCGAATTGGCACCGTACGCTTTCGTTGAGTTTACAATGCCAGCCACACAAGTTTCGCATACGACAGTGCGTTCGGTGAGCGTGCAAGATTCAGATGCCGACGAACCGCCAGAGAAATATGTGCGTTATTTGGCACGACACGAGTACAGGTAAATGAAACATTAAATAAAATGTTTTTTTTTTTTAAGTATAAAACCGTGGTGCACGCGGCGTGCTATGGGGTGTGGGGTATTTTGAATTAACTTGTCACATAATCGAACATTTCCGAGCTACAGCAGGTTGTAAAGCTCAAATATTTCCAAACAAGGGAAAAATCAAACATTCATTTCAGACTTAATTCGGGTTTGTTGTCTTGATATTTTCAGGATTTGCTTTTGGGAGTTTTTCAGAAACATTTTCGACTTTTCGGGATAATTTTCCGCATAATTTCGGGATAATTTTAAGATTGTTTTCGATTTCTTTTAGGTATTTATGTTTTTATTTGTTTAGACTGTCAACTTGGCTGATGAGCTGGCACGTATGGGCTCATCAGAGGGAGATGGGAGCATAACCAGCTTAGGCATGGGTGTACCCCTAGCCGTTGCCAAGGGAAACATGCAAAAGTATTACCTGAACAAAGCACAGCGAAAGTGGAAGAATACCACTACCTGCGAAATATCAAGACCCGTCTGGGCAGACTATAGCGAAAAGAGGACAAGGAGTCTCCTATGCAGGCCCAGAACGGACACTCACAGAATAATAGCAGTCTGCACAGGCCACTGGCCCATAGGCACACATGCGGAAACGATGGGCATTCTATATTATGATCGCTGCAGAAGTTTCAAAGACATAACCACCAAAGAGATTGTTGAGCATTTTTTGTGCCTATGCTCGGATCTAGCCTGAATGAGTCTAACATCCTTTGGGAGCCCTTTTTGGAAACCTGGATAGGATATCTGAAATAGGTATTCCAAATATCACTGAGTTTATCAACAACTCTAGTTGGATGTAACATACATCCGTGTCACCCTCAGTAGGTTCGACGACTTTTATGGCATCAAAACGGCTTCTAAAAGCTACTTGGGCGACCTGAGTCGCAGCCATTCTACCTATCTACCTACCTAGACTGTCAACTTATGTGGTAGAAACTTAGTAGCTGTTGTATATTTCGCGTTTCTGTCAAATAAAAAAAGTTTTAATGAAGCTCTATGACGCCTTAGTGTGCACCACTGATATGTACATAATAGAATATGAGCGAAATGTTTTTAATAAATTAATCTTCTACATAGAGTTGGAATTGAGACTACACATGGTGAATCTACAAATGCTTATTTAGCTGCAACACGTCCGATACGTGAAGAGCCCACACCCGCGGCCAAACCAGTGGCATCACCAGTGCCGCCAAGTGATTCGGATACAGACTCAAATTAAAATTAATCACAGTGTAAGAAGACCGTAAACACCGTAGAAAAAACCAAACTATATACTATAAATAAGGTACACAGCAGACAAAGTTAATACATACATACCTACATAAATATAAAAAAAAAATATTATAAACTGTTTAATGTAGAAAAATTCATAAAAAACAAAACTACGAACACAAAGAAAAACTAAGTCGAGATTGTCAAAATTGCATATTCATTAATTATTAACTATTTTCAATAGCCAATAGCCAATAAAGCAGCAATATGTTGTTATCGCCTACATACATACATACATTAATACATAAATGATTACTCATACATACATAAGTAAATACATGAAAGTGTAGTGAAATTGTTTTCTGTAAATGTTAATCAATCCATAGAAAAATTATACATACTGACATTCACATATAAATATACTTTAGAAAACTGAAATACTCATACTTAATTGTAAACGAAAAGTTATGTATGTATAATAATAATAAAAACAAAAAAAATCGGAAAATTGCAATTGAGCTTTTGCTGATAGCCTCGTTGACTACCAACCACATCGAAGCTATTTGGTATAACTTGGGAAATTAGTGGAAAACAATCATACTAACTTAAATACATACAAGGAATGAGCAAAAGTATATCTGTGAATAAATTTTAATAAATTTGTTTGATCATTTAAATTTAATGTACACCCAAATACTAGTAGTTCTTATGTAAATCATAAACATTAAATGGATACTCATGGTAACTAACATACAAACACATTTGTACATACGGACAAATACAACAATGCATAAATCCAACTTTTTTCGATGTTTAAGAAATGTCAACATTTTCAAAGTGATTTCCAACATGCTTCTCCACTTGAGGTTGACAATTTTTTTCTAAAGTTTGATTTCAGTGTGAAAACCACTGGAGTTGGTGCGTCCACTTTTCACACATGGCAACACTCGTATTTTCTGTCATATCTGACATGAAAAATTAAATAAAATACATGGGCGAACGAAAAATTACCAAAACATCAAAAAAGGAAGGAAATAAAAAGATATATACGAGGTGTGTTCAAAACGTATCGCGAATTTTGAATTTTCTCTATTCGAATTTCGAATTTTTTGTGGCGTTATGTTGGTACTCATGTCTCTCACTTATGCCGACAAGCTCGGCCATTTTGAATGTTCAGTTAATTGTTGACAGCTGCTTTGCTTGCACGTGTTTTGGATCGTCTTCGATTTTTACCTATTCAAAAAAATGGATCAAAGAACCTGTATCAAATTTTGTGTGAAAAACGAAATTAAGTGCGCGGATGCATTCCGAATGCTGACTGTGGCATACGGAGAAGCCACCTTGGACCGAAGCAACGTTTATCGGTGGTACAAAATGTTCTCAGAAGGCCGAGAAGATGTGCAAAGAAGAACAAAAATTGGCTTTTGCACCACGATAACGCCCCTGCTCACACATCGTTGCTTGTGCGCGACTTTTTGGCCAAAAACAACACACTAATGATGCCGCAGCTACCGTATTCCCCAGATCTGGCCCCCTGTGACCTTTTCTTGTTCCCTAAACTGAAGAGGCCCATGAAAGGACGACGTTACGCTTCTCTTGACGAGATAAAGACGGCATCGAAGGAGGAGCTGAACAAGATACAAGAAAATGATTTTTTGAAGTGCTTCGAAGATTGGAAAAACCGTTGGCACAAGTGTATAACATCTCATGGGGATTACTTTGAAGGGGACAAAATAGATATTCATGAATAAATAAATAATTTTTGAAAAAACACAAAATTCGCGATACTTTTTGAACACACCTCGTATTTGTGTGAGAAAAGGTAGGGTTTAAAATATTATAATGTTTTGCGCATTGTGTTTTAATTATTAGTGGAATGTCTAACAAAAAAGTAAAATGTGAAGTTTGAATTCAGTTGTAAAATATTGATAGAATTCAAGTCGGAATCCAATATTTTTTCAATTGGAGAAATAAGACTATTTTATAGTTATAAATCAATGTTGGAAATTGGAAAATGAATCATGCTTAAATGTATTTTCAACAGATATCGATAGAACTTTCGTTTGAGGCGGTTGCGGAAAAGCCTACCTACTTTATTTCTACTTTCTTTTAAAATTAAACTTTTTGAATATTAGTATCTTCAAAGCCCCGTTAAATTTTAGTCCCAGGTTGCTTAGAGGCACCAGTTTCCGGAAAATTGTGTTTATTCCATCGTCTTGAATAATTCCTTACAAACCGTAGGCATTCGCTTCGGAACTGCGTCCAATATTCTACAGCTTTCTTAACTGCAGTCATAATACAAGTGCATTTCCGCGCCGGACTTTTTAGGTAGTGTGATGGCCTACCATACCGAAAGTCCAAGGTTTTGTGGGGCATTTCGTCCCTCTCAGTGTATTTATAACATAAAAAGCTTCTATATAGGTGTGTAGTTTGCATGGATTTGCTTCTAAGCAAGCCACAAGCATGATTACTTGAATGATCAAATATCACCTTTTGAGTAAGTTCTTCTTTTATGTGGAAGATAATTTGGTACACTTTAATAGTTTTGTCCTCATTTAGTGCCCTATAGCTGTACAAATCCTTACAGTTAAATAAGCTAGTTGTACACAACTTCTAAACTGAACACCAAACTCAACTAGTAAGCCAATTGCATTTTTTCCAATAAAGCAACTAGTATTGTCAGATTTTGGGCAGAAAAACACCAGTCTAAAACTAGTTCAAAATATATCAAAAAGTTGTAGTTCAATTTTCCGATTTCTCGAACCCTGAGCACTCCAACACTTTCCAGCTAGTTTTGGACTTTTTCGGACTAGGTTAAGTTGAGCTCAAAAATTCTAGTTGTAAGCTATTGGGCCTTATCATGAATATAATGTGAACAAAATTCCAAAAAATTTTAAATCAAAACAATAACAAATTTTCACACTTTGTTTTTGTTTTGCTTTATAAATTTTGGAAATATTTTCTTTACTTGAAATTCGTGATAGAGCACATTATTCTTTCTGAGCAGTTTGCTATTTCACTGCAGGGCATGAAATAAATTCTTAGCATTTACAAACATATATAAATACATATGTACATACATTTGCAATCATGCAACATTATTGGACAATAACGTTTTGATCAATATACCGCATAGATACCTTGCCAAAAAACTTGCTACTGATCTCTAAAGAGAGTGATCCGCGATCAATACCTTTCGCCTACAGTCGGTTACAATTGATCCCAACTATTCTGTTATGGGTGTGGATGGGATAGGTCGATCTTTATTTCTGTAGCCTACATATAGGAGAACAAATCGTATTTTTTGCAGTGTATGTTAGCTGTTGGAGTGTTTGCACACACACACATAAGAATGTACTTGCTAAGTTTAATATTCACTTAAGTACATATTCATTAATTTCTTAAGTAAATATCAGGTATCTTTAAATAACTTAAAACGCTTTTATTGTTGCCACCAGTTGTTATATGAAAAATATATATATCAGAGTCTACTCTATGAAAGTATTTTCTGTTTAATTTATAATTTTATTCAAACTTGTTGCATAATACCTGAGAGCGGATTTGTCTGCTTTTATGAAATCAGCTAAATATGATTGTTTAAGTTTAAGCTTCAAAATCTAAAGTGATAATGTAGGATAATATCAGACATACATATATAAAACAATTATGAATAAATACTGCAATAAATTAAGATTTTGTCTTTAATTTCATCAAATCAATTATCAAAAAAAAAAAACCTTAAATCATATAAAAAAATTATAAAGAAGATGTAAAGAGAGAGCGCTGTTTACTGCTGTGTCGAACGATTTATACTTATCTGTCCATTGCGGAATTTGACGTTCTTACCTATTTAATTGAAATATACATAGCCTAAACCCGTTTATCGAAACAGTTGATTCTATGGGGCTATATGTAAAAATTTTTCAATCCACATTCAATCTCAGACCTATGGGAACTATATCCTAAACTATGCGGTCTTGCTGGTTCGGAAAAGTATTAATATATTTTAAAAGGGCGAAAGCATACAACATTTTAGCCACATATCTCTTAAGCTGTCTGAATAATTTGCGTTTAAACATACAGACGGACAATGCTAAATCGACTGAATTATCGTTCTTATCATTTCAGAATACTTATTGATGGTTCCATCTTTTCTTCTTTCCCTAAAGGCTACAATCTATTGAGTCAGAAGATGAATCAACAGTCGAAATGATATTTTAAAAGCGATACAAAAGATTGTTAGAAGCTTTGGTGGCTGACAGCAACATTTTTGCATGCGAGTTGGTGATTTAGTGGTTAATAAGGGCCCGTCAAAAAATAGGTGGCTTCTAAGATAATTCCCGTTTCCTTACGGTGTAAGTTTAGCTTAAAACTTCAGCTAGTCTTCTTACTTTCTGCGTGACGTCCCAATATTGGTGTCCACTACTAACTGATTATGTTAGTAATTAGTATTTTACTTTGCAAAATTTATATCGATATTTCATATATCGGGCCCTCTTAATTCGATATTATTGGTACTTGAAACGAGCTACACATCGATACATTTCATATGATATCGTGCCAATGAGTGCTCTACCTTTAACTCGTTCCCACAAAATAGTGAACGCTACAGTTTAATACCTACTCTGAACAGCATATCAAACTGAAAGTTGCTGTTTAACTTTAGATATATGCTCTGAGTGCCGCCAAACTTCAAAGAAAGTAGTTTGAAGCATTTAAATTTTGTATATAGCCCCGAATGGAATTTTAGTGTGAGGTCTTTTGTATCGAAATCTGCTTACAACCCTCTATATCCTTTCCAGCGTTTGTTTCATTACTGAAATGAGCAACCCTTTTACTTAACAATTTAAAAGTGATCGATAGCCGATAATTTGTGATGTTAAAACAAATTATCGATATTATTATAGAATCATAGCAAAAGGCGTCCTTCAAAAATATATTTTCTCAAATGATTTTCTTGCTTTTTCAATACAATGCTGAGAAGCGACAAAGTTCATCAAACATTTTTTATACTTTCCAAATTTCAGAAATTCTTTTAAGTAATCAGTTTTACAGATCATATAATTTTACCATTAAAATGCTCAAACATGATGTGCCTACTACTTATATACTTCACATAACGAAAAATCTCTTTAAATATTATATTTCAAGACTTTCGATGATGGCTCAAAATTATCGATACTATTGATTGTTTTACCTTTAATGCGTCGAGAAATAAGTACATTAAGACAACTTTATCTGAAAAATAGTTAATTGGAATCAAAAACACTAAGCAATTCATTCATAAATAATAAATACAAAATTGTTCTTTAGAAAAAAATATGTGAACTTTTTATAGTAAAATAAAAAATTCTGTAACTCCTTAACAAGCCTATGCATCAAAGTCAGTTCGAGACAAAAAAAAAACGAATTTAACCAGGCGAATTCAGTACAAGGTGGCATAGCATTTTTTTCTCGATTTTTGACACTACAAAATTTCGCGACAGCACGAATTTGACATTATTCCTATGAATTACAAAGTCAAAATACATGGAAAGTGTTTTGGTGTTTTTAGTTCGCATTGCTTCCAGCTTGTATTGAGTTTGGGCAAAGAGGGGAAAAAGAGCCATGTACTATATGCAATCACAAGGCTTTGGAGAGCTGTAGAGTGTCTTGACACTTAGAATATAATAAAGAAAGCCTTTCTTAGATGAACTACTACCCAAACTGACCAAGTTCAGAGTAACTAAACGGCTACACTGATTTCTATGACTAATGAGCTGGGTTAAACAAGGCGCCACGAATAAGAATAATCACAAAAATTCCAAGTCATCAGCGTAAGTTGGGAGCCAGATCACTAGAAGTCTGTGCCCCTTGTCTCGTAAAAAAAAAATTGAATAAATTCACTAACTAAAAAATTAATTGACTAAAAAAGCATTAGTAGGAAAACATTAACACTCATACGAATACAAATATATAAGCATAAAACAAAAGAGAGTAAGGTTACCGGCGGTAGTCTTTTGTTCTACCTAAAAGATCGATTCTTTATAAATAGGCGTCCTTCTTCGCTTTCCCAAAGTAATCACACAACGTCATTTGCCAATTGCAATATTGCCAATAGCGTTTAGAATAAGGCTGTTAATCTAAAAACTCCAGCAGACCAAGAAGTTTAATTTAAACAAAAAAACAAACAAAAAAGTGAAGTTAAGATGCAAACAAAAATGTATGCCCTCTTGTCAATATGGGCCAACGAATAAAAAAACAAACGCCAGCCTTTTTTTAATGAATGTGACTTTTAGGTAGAACAAAGAAAAAAATTTACTCTAAATGGAACACCGTAATAAGTATGCCTGGATCCAATTCTCAAAGAAAAAAAGAAATCACCCCTAAACCCCTAAAAAAGCTGAATAGTGTAGTCTGTTAAAAATAAGTTGTTGAAATGAAACTATATTTAAATACTATAATAGCTATAAGAAAAAATACTAAGAACAAAATTAAAAATGTAATAAAATGTAATAAAATGATAAAAAAAGAAGCTGCTGTAATTGTATGAGGTTTATATTGTAATGTACATTAAATATTTAATATATGTATGCGTGTTGATTTCTTTGCATGGAAAAGTTAAGACTTAAATAAGAATGTGAAATACATAACTGAAACAAAAAATTAAATATCTGAATGTTATTACTATAAAACTGATTGAATTGCAATTTTTAGAAATTTGAATTTCAAAGTAAGTTAATGACAGAAAATAAGTTTGGGAAATAAAATTTAAAACCAATAGTTAAGTAAGGACCTAAGTAATTAGTTGTGTTTCAGCGTGAAATGTTGGAAGTTTTTGTTCAAAAATTTCCACTGAACTTTTAGCTATTTCAAGTTATTAACTATTATATAATTGTTTATTTAAAATGTATATTTATACAACATTAATGATCCAAAGCTACATACATATATACATACAATTAGTATATATGTATTTCCATGTCAAATCCTCACACATGTTATTG
Organism: Merzomyia westermanni; assembly: GCA_949987695.1. Taxonomy (NCBI): domain Eukaryota; kingdom Metazoa; phylum Arthropoda; class Insecta; order Diptera; family Tephritidae; genus Merzomyia; species Merzomyia westermanni. The sequence continues at coordinate 4,086,968 of OX465290.1, read as the reverse complement.
GAATCGACCCTTTCCGATTTGAATAAAATTTGGTGAATTGGGTTTCTTTTATCATAAAACGTAGTTTTGCTAAAGAACAAATATTTAAAATCTTTTTTTTAAACGTTATGCAATTTAAAAATTTCAATTTTTTAACTTATTTTCTGTTTTGTAATTTTTTTTTAAAAAAGTTAAAATTTTTCAATATATCCTAAGATGTCGTGAAATTTGCAGAAAGGTGTTTTTTTCAAAAATATGAATATAAAAAAAAAAATTTTTAAAAAAAATTTTAAATATCCAATTTTAAAAAGGTTTAAATTTTTCAATATATCTTAAGATATCCGGAAATTTTCAGAGAGGTGTTTTTTGTTATTTTAAAAATTAGGATTTTTTACAATTCGCTACCACTAAAAAAATTTTTCTGTTGCCAAGTGAGTTGTGTTAACTAATTGAACTCGACTAGAAAGTTAAAAAAATAAAAAAAAAAAATTGGGAAAAATTCAAAAATTCATATTTTGAAAAAAAAAAAAAACCAAAAACACCTTTTCGCAATTTTCAGCTTATCGTTAGATACGAGTATATCAAAGGTATAATACAACAAAATTTGAGTTCAAAATTAAATGATAACTTAAATTTTTTGGAATGCGAAATTTCAAAATAATTTTTTTTATACCTTTTGAAAGCACCAAAGTTTTCTTTGCTGTAACTTCAATAGTATTAGATATAAAAAAATAAAATTTATAAAACACGAAAAAAATTAAAGTTTGAAATTGGTTAGCTTTTGAAAAAAAAGAAATTATTCTTGATGATTGAGCGTATGAATCAGGGTCAGACCACAATGCTTGTCGGCATAAAGTGAATAGGGAGAAGAACTCTTTAGGTGAGGAGAGGAATATAATGAACGTGTTGGAAATCAAGAAGGCGATCTCTTGAATTTCTTGGTTTCCGTTTTTCAATCCAGTTGAGGTCAGAACACTGACAAATGGGACTTATGAGACTTTGATGCTATTGATTTTACCGGCCTGATGTTTTTATTTCATAAAATTAATATTTCGAGCATATTCCCGATTCAAATTCGCCCTTGTTTATGTTAGGAGGATCCTGTTTGTAAGCAGTTTCAGTTACATCAGCTCTAGTCCTAATTTTGTTACTGCCCTACGATGATGCTGAGCTGTGCAAAACCCGTCGATAGTCAATATATTGGTTCGGCTCTGAAAATAAAAATGCGGAAGATCAGTGACATAGTTCATTAAAACAAAGTCAAAGCTGTTGTAAACAAAGAAACAAAAAAAAAACTACTACATAGTTGCTTAAGAAGATCTAATTACTGGTACTACAAAATGTATTAAATAAAATCTCCTTTAAAATAAGATTTATAGACATTTGAGCAGAAATTTAAATAACAAATTAAGCATTATCATAAATTCATTTAAGGTTTGTAAACGGTTGGTGAGATGTATTGGTGAATTGCATTGTATGTAGTATAATTTCGTGGCCGGACGGGCTTTAGAGATGTGAAACTGTGGGGTACGTATAAGATAAAATGTAACTGCATATGTTATATATAAGATCGATATATACATATATACATACAAACATACTTATAACTATTACCATAAAACCCTAAATATATATACATATTATGAATTTAATAGTTAATTGATAAAATAAATATTGAGAAATTAAAAAAAAACGTTATGGTAATTCTGTGTTTTTAGTTGTACGGAATATTTAGCTGGAGTAATTTTTTGTAAAATACCTTTCTTTTGATACCCATACTGTTATAACTCATTTAATTAAAAAACACAACACACAACAAAGTAAAAGAGAAGCTCGGCATCAGTCTCCTCGGTGGTAAACTTTTTTGTTTTTTTTTTTTTTGCAAATTAAAATTCGAAACAACCAAATGTAGGAAATGCCTAAGCACTTGCGCCACTTAAATGAAACGCATTCCTGTATATCTCCTTCCCTTGCATGACTCCGTCAAAGGAAGCATCACTTCTTCATTTCGAACTTCTACTATTGGAAACGCTATAAAAGCGCTGAGCGCATATCAATTCTTTCTCTTTCACAATTTCATCTAGACGTGGATCGCCGCATCTTCAATCAACCTTACTTGCAGTGCGCGGTTGATAGTTTTCCTTATTCAATATTTTCTTCTTAAACTAATGTAAAATTTATTAACTTGAATTTTCATAACATTATTATTGTTTTGAAGCTAAGAATTTTTGAATGAAATCATTACTGTTAGTGTATGTTGCCAATAGATATCAGCGTTTCATTTATTGTGAAACCCTGCTTCACTCCCACTCAATTTTAAACACTTTCATTGGTAACGAAGGAAATAGAGACTACGATATTTGTCAAGTGATTATACGAACGCACCTAACTCGATAGCAAAGAAATCGTATTGAACTGAGAGTTCGAAACAGCTGTGAATTTTGTGAAAAGTGTGCACAGAAAACGTTGTGAATTATTTTTAAAAATTGTCAGCTCTAGCGCAATAACTTCCACTTGCGTTGTAGGCGCAATTGCCTAGCGCAGCACAACATTACTACCCTGTTCGTAAATCATGACCCGAGACGATCAAATTTACCATGCGTCAACTTAAAAAATCCAAAATTTTAGAGTTTAGCCAATAAACGTCGGCAGAGACACAACGACAGTCGAATGCAAGTAGGTGTGACACGAGGACCGCCGAGTGCACTAACACTTAGAAATTCTTAGTTAAGCCTGCGTATCGTCACGGGTCTCTATAAGTTAGCTGTTTTTCAATTCGCTTCGAATATGAGAGGTGTTTATAAATTCTGTCAAAGCGTATGGAGACATTAAGGACCGATTTGAAAATTCGTTTAAGTCAAAACACTTTGTACTTTCAATGCAAATTGAAATTCTGTCTATACATGCCTTTTGGGTGAAGACGTACAAATTCAAAACGCCGTATGCATGCGAGTAAACATAGCTTATGCTGCTCTTAACAGGGCATTTCTTCCTCAGACAGTTGAAAGTATTTTTGTTTCACGAAAGATCGTTGTCCGTCGCTGGTAAATCTGATTTCAAAATCTTCTTTCTTCTTTAAATGGTCATCTAACCGCCTGGGCGATTTTGACCGTCCAACATAGCTCGCCAGTCGTTTCTTCGTTGCGCCAACTGGCGCCAATTGGAAACACCGCGGGATCGCAAATCGGTCTCCACTTGGTCCTTCCATCGGAGTGGTGGTCTCCCTCTTCATCTGCTTCCACCGGCGGGTGCCGATAAGAATACCTTCTGGGCTGGAGCATCTTCGCTCATTCGCACTACGTGGCCTAGCCAGCGAAGGCGCTGTGTTTTAATTCGCTGAACTATGTCGGCGTCGTAAAGTTCATACAGCTCATCATTAAATCTTCTTCGGTACTCGCCGTCGCCAACGCGTAGAGGTCCACAAATCTTTCGAAGAACCTTTCTCTCTAATACTCCCAGAGCCGCCTCATCAGATGTTGTTAGTGTCCACGCTTCTGCACCATATAGCAGGACGGGTGCGATGAGTGACTTGTAGAGTGTTATTTTCGTTCGTCGAGAGAGGACTTTACTTTTCAATTGCCTACTCAGTCCGAAGTAGCATTTGTTTGCAAGAGTAATTCTTCGTCGGATTTCTAGGCTACCATTTTTGTTGGTGTTAATGCTGGTTCCCAGGTAAACGAAGTCCTTTACTATTTCGAAATTATTGCTGCCAACAGTGGCTTGGTTGCCAAGGCGCGAATGCGCTGACTCTTTGCATGATGACAGAAGGTACTTCGTTTTGCCCTCGTTCACCACCAATCCCATTTTCTCCGCTTCTTTTTCTAATTTGGAGTAAGCAGAAGTTACGGCGCGGTTGTTAAGGCCAATGATATCAATATCGTCAGCATATGCCAACAGTTGCACGCTTTTATAAAATATTGTTCCAGCGCGGTTAAGTTCTGCAGCTTGTATTATTTTCTCCAGCATTAAATTAAAGAAATCGCACGATAGGGGGTCACCCTGTCTGAAACCTCGTTTAGTTTCGAACGGCTCGGAGAGGTACTTCCCAATTCTGACCGAGCTGGCGGTGTTGCTCAAGGTCATTTTGCATAGCCGTATAAGTTTTGCGGGGAAACCAAATTCAGACATAGCGGCATATAGGCAGCTCCTTTTCGTGCTATCGAAAGCGGCTTTAAAATCAACAAAGAGATGATGTGTGTCGATTCTCTTTTCACGAGTTTTTTCCAAGATTTGGCGTATTGTAAAAATCTGGTCGATGGTAGATTTACCAGGTCTGAAGCCACACTGGTAAGCTCCAATCAGTCTGTTCACATCAGGCTTCAGTCTTTCGCACAATACGCTTGATAGGACCTTATATGCGATATTCAAAAGGCTGATTCTGCGATAGTTGGCGCAGTTTGCAGGATCGCCCTTCTTGTGGATTGGGCGGAGAACACTTAGATTCCAATCTTCAGGCATGCATTCATCCGACCATATTCTGCATAGAAGCTGATGCATGCGCCTTACCAGCTCCTCGCCTCCGTGTTTGAATAGCTGATTTCAAAATGACTTTTTCCAAAATTCCACAAAGTGCGTCATAACCTTGAACTAGTTTTCACAGCACAGATAAATAACGGAGCTGTAATTCGTCGAGCAGTTGGCATATATACACGTGTTCTAGTACCAAAGTAATCGTTATGGTGTTTTCTATAAATTCTGATGTTAAAACTAAAGCGGAAGTTCCCTGTTCGCGCATATTAATATTCGCAACATCCCTAACGCAGGTTTATATTTCTGTTTTCGAGATCTTGGGCCATTGGTCAAGTCAAGTAAAAACAAGTGAGGAAGGCTAAGTCCGGATGGAAGCGGACATTATATACCTAGTAGTGATCTATTATGGTATTCCAATTTACGAAGGTCTATTTTAATACTTTTCAGTTCGTATTATAAAGCCAGCTGTCTGTTTTCAATAAAAACCCTTCTGCTATGAGTTTTGAGGGATAAATTAATTGATTTGCATATAAATAGCTTCCCTACCAACCACTGCTAACTACATTTTACATAATACCAATCCATGCACATTTTATGTTTAAAAAATTTGCGTTCAAATAGACAGACGGACAGACAGACAGACGGATAGAGAGACGGACATGGCTAAATCGACTCAGCTCATAGTCCTGATTGTTGCAGTATATTTATTGATGGGCCCATCTCTTCTTCTTCTCATACTTACAAACATTTTATGTTCACGAAAGCTATGAAAATCAAAAAAGATATATAACTTCCCTCTTGGAATGGGGTATTAACTACTTGCCCGGATATTTTGCTTGTGAGTTATCCGATTTGCCTAATTTTTGGCAGGAGTATACCACATACTATTCAAAAGCAGCTGACAGATTTTCATTGAATCATTTAGTTGAAACTACAAGCAGTCGCCTTTGAACGTAGCAGAACTTTTATGCTGAAAAAGCGCGGCGCAATGCCTACTTCCCCAAAATCCTCCCAATTTTTTTGCGGTCGAGTTTTGCTTAAAAAGATGCAAGATCGTATTGATATAGCTTGCGAAGTTATAGAAATATGGGTTTTTAAATTTAACAAACAAATTTTTTAGAACTAGGTTTAAAAAGTGAGCGCGTCCCAAGTTATCGTGTTAACAGACGGACGGATGTACTGACATGGCTTAATAAATTTCTCTTTTCCTCCCGAACATTTTGATATATATAAGTCAGTATCTATCTCGATCCATTTATGAGGGTAATACACCTTCACCCTTATCGCGAGTTTTATTTTCACCCGAAAAGGTTCGCATTTTTTGTTCGCCCTATCGCAGATATTGGCGAACACATTTTTCGTGTTCGAAAAGCATTCCCCCTTATTGGCAACGCTTTGTTCGGGCGAAATGAACAACGAAAAATGCCAAATTTGTTCACTTTTATTTTACAGGCGAACAAGAGTGAAACAAAATGTAAGCAACGGTTTGTTTTGAATATTAGATACTCTTTTAATGAAATATGGTGTTATTTTTTAGGAGTAAACCAATAAATAAAGCACAGTCGGAAATGCTGGTGGAGAAAATGTTAGAAAAGCCTGAAATTGCTAAAGGGTTTTCAAAAGAAAACAAAGGAAAAGTGGCAGACTTCTTACAATGTCGTTGAATAGCCTGGGCCCACTTGTTAAAAGTGAACTTGTATGGAAAAAGGTACATTTCTTTGTAGTAATGTATGCAAAATCTATTTGATATAACAATGCATCCATTAACTAGGTGTGGAATGGCCAGAAAAGATATGTAAGTAAGAAGGGGTCACAAAATAAATTGTATGAAAGCGGCGGACCCAACAAACCTCAAACGCTTACAAGTGCCGAGGAAGCTATCTATCAACTGCTAGACCTCAAAGACACTGTTGACGGTGTTGAAGGCTCGCACTGGTACGGACCGGTGGCAAAATGGTCTAAGACAAACTTAGATATTGAAAATTTGTCGGATATTTTAATATGGAGGGACGAAATTCCTGGGTGTAGTACATATTTTCCTGCAACGACGCCTCATATCGAACCTGTTGATCCTGAATGTGAGCCTGCTGCTCCATCAAGTGAATGCCAACAAAGCGATATCAGCGCACAACCAGTTCTTCGTAGAGCAAGCTCAAAAAACATCTCTACTACTGAGTTAGTTTTATTTTATGAATACAATTATATTTTATCTAAAATTAAATTATATGTATACACTTACGAGCATAACTGCATTTGCCTTTCCTATTGTAAAATTGGTGAATATTCTTTGAAGGGGATGTTATGGTAACGTGTGTTCCATCAACACAGCCCACAACTCCTGGTATTGCGAACTTTGTATAAAATTCGCATGCAATCTGGCGTTGCTCTTCTAAGGAAGGCCAATTTATCCATTGGATACAAAGCAATGGCTCCAAAATACACAGCACCTCTGACAGAACCTCACTGAAATATGCCTGACTAAGACCCACCTCATGGTCATTGCCAACGCCTTTTTGATAGCCTCCTTCTGCGAAAAAATGTAGACAAGCGCTCAACTTAACGATTGCTGGAATGCCAAATTTCTACTTCAGTGGCGGCAACGAGCCAGCCTGAATATCTAGCAAATGTTTAAATTCTGGCTTATTTAGCCTGTAATATTGTTGAAAACTAATAAGGAAACAATTAATTTGTTATTGAAAAGTGCCAAAAACAACTTTTTCCTACTCACAGTGAATCGCTTAGCTCCAAAGGGTTGGACTTGTCTCTAATTGCCTACGGATTGCTCTCACATTTAAATTCTCCTCGCGTTCTAAAAATAACAACCTAAGGCCAATAATATACGGTTTTTATATAATTTTTAAGCTTTATTTTAACTTTATTTTACTAAATTGTACGCTTGTTTACAAAATTCACAAAATAGCAAATAAATTTATTTGTTCGCTATTAATTCGAAATTGAGCATCAGCTGATTCGAAGTGAACATTGGTTCGCCCGAAATTACCGATAGGCGGAACCAGTTCGCCCGAACAAAAAAAGCGAAGACGAACGTTCGTTCGGGCGAACTCTGCGATAAGGGTGCTTGTGTGCGTAGCACTACTAGGTATAACAATAGAAATCTAGCTCATGAGCTTACATACAAACGTACTTAAAATCTTGTGTAAATACTTTCACGAGCACAGGACACACCTCGTTTGTACTGCCATAATGTTTTTCTTTTACTACTTTGGTAATGTTGATGGTCTATTTTATTCAGATGGATACAGTGGTCATTTTTATATGAGCACACTTGTATGCATGTGCGTAAGTACTTTCATCTTGCGGGGACTTCTACATTTTTTTTGTATTTCGCTCTCTTTACTTGCCTTTACTGTTTCAGATTTATCAAGAATCCCCCAACGTTGAAGTACTGACCGCTACATTTAATACATGCAGCTGTACAAAGTGCATATGTATGCGTATGTGCTATTCATCTTCTACTCTTACAAGCACTCGTAACCTCGTTGTGGGGTCATTTTTAGAAGTAAATGACAAATTGCTGGATAAAACTTGAGCATTGTGGTCGAGGGTTGTAAGTTACACTCCACTGCTGTTGCTTTGTTTGAAAAATCTGTGCACATTTGGTTTAATTTTGGAAATAATTTAATTTACATGAATGAATTTAGCATTTGGATTTATAATATTGTATGGGTTTTTGTAAATAAGTACGTGGTCCGTATTAAAAAAAAAAGAAAAAAAGAGTAATGGTCAAGATGGGTTAGATTAAGGGAAGACGAAGCACTTGTACTCAAATAGGGGGCTTTTTAATAAACAAAAGAACGTCGTCGGAAACCATAGAGATGTTTGATGGCAAAGGAGCAACGTTTAGCTTCCAACTCCACAATTCTGTAGATATTTTTTGGAGTTATTAATATCCTCGTCAAACTACTTCACGCAGGAAGTGACGAAGTGATTTCCGCTCACCATTCTGCATGCCACAGGCACAGCAAGTTATTTCAACAACCCAAAGAAGGAAAGCACATATTTAGATATTTTGTCGCTGAAGTCTTTGAAGTTTTGAGGTCCTTAGAACTTCTTCTGACCATTTTTTGACCACGTTATATTATACGGATCTGCCTACTTTGCAAGGTGTAGAACCAACCTACCAAATTCACAGCTTTCAAAGAGTGAGTAAATTGAAGGTTCTCAACAGAATCCAATACTGCCTACTACTAAATTATCTGATTCGCCACTTCTTTGAAATACATCTTGACACATACCTATACCCGAGCGAATGCGAAGGAATGGGTTGGAGACCTGAACTATATTGTATTGTAATGACAGTCGTAGTAAGTGTAAGTGTTTGGTTGGAAAGTTCGGTAATTAGCATAAATGCGAATTGAAAACACGGACATTCCAACCACGTAGCATCTGATTAATCATGCAAATGAATCCGTTGATGTACGAGTATATTAGAAACTTGGACTCTCCACTTACGCCCTGAATGTATAATACAAGAGGAAAATTCGGATTTGTATTATCAGCGCTAATTAACTTTCTGATTTGACAACATTAATAAGCAAGCCCTAACCTGGCAGCAGCTTCAAGGAAAGGAAACCAAAAGCAATAAGTGATGTAGATGTATATCGGTGTATTCAGTTAGATTTATAAACAATTTTTTTGTTGTTGGACAAAACCGAAACTTTTCAATACCATTCCAGACTAATCAAAAAATCCCCAGTTAAGAAATGAAGATTTTAGGTCTTTCGATGCTTTCTCCTCTGAAAAAGAAAAAACCGGTTGTGGCACAGTACACATGTTAAAAGTTGACTTCTTACTTCTTCATGATCATTTCGGGATTGTTTTCTGGAGTTTCGAAACTTTTTATGTAACCAGGACAGTTTCGTAATTGTTTTGGGTATCATTTTAGGACCTTTTCAGGAATTTCGGAATTGTTTTCGGGACCATATCGGGGTATTTTTTTAGGGATAATTTGGCAATTTTTTCGAGACTATCCCGAAATAGTCCCAAAATTATCCATAAAAAGTTCTGTAAACAGTCAAGAAATGATCCTGAAAAAGGCCCTAAAACAATTCCAAATTATTCCAAAAATATCACGGTGACAATCCCAAACTTATGCCGAGAAAGACTCAAAAATAGACCCAACAACAGTTCCTAAATTATCCTGAAATTATCTCCAAAAAACCCAAAAAACCCAAAAATTACCGAAAGCGGTTCCTATCCTGTAATTATTCCAAAATCATAAAGAAAAAATTGTGAAATGATCTCGAATAAGCCCCAAAATTATCCCCAAAAAGTAACGAAATTAGCTATACCTAAATTCTATATTACCTGAATTCTACTGCAATACTCTGCTACAATTTTCCCTTCTTCTTTCTTCTTTAAATGGTCATCTAACCGCCTGGGCGATTTTGACCGTCCAACATAGCTCGCCAGTCGTTTCTTCGTTGCGCCAACTGGCGCCAATTGGAAACACCGCGGGATCGCAAATCGGTCTCCACTTGGTCCTTCCATCGGAGTGGTGGTCTCCCTCTTCCTCTGCTTCCACCGGCGGGTGCCGATAAGAATACCTTCTGGGCTGGAGCATCTTCGCTCATTCGCACTACGTGGCCTAGCCAGCGAAGCCGCTGTGTTTTAATTCGCTGAACTATGTCGGCGTCTGCGTAAAGTTCATCATACAGCTCATCATTAAATCTTCTTCGGTACTCGCCGTCGCCAACGCGTAGAGGTCCACAAATCTTTGGAAGAACCTTTCTCTCGAATACTCCCAGAGCCGCCTCATCAGATGTTGTTAGTGTCCACGCTTCTGCACCATATAGCAGGACGGGTGCGATGAGTGACTTGTAGAGTGTTATTTTCGTTCGTCGAGAGAGGACTTTACTTTTCAATTGCCTACTCAGTCCGAAGTAGCATTTGTTTGCAAGAGTGATTCTTCGTCGGATTTCTAGGATAACATTATTGTTGGTATTAATGCTGGTTCCCAGGTAAACAAAGTCCTTTACTATTTCGAAATTATTGCTGCCAACAGTGGCTTGGTTGCCAAGGCGCGAATGCGCTGACTCTTTGCATGATGACAGAAGGTACTTCGTTTTGCCCTCGTTCACCACCAATCCCATTTTCTCCGCTTCTTTTTCTAATTTGGAGTAAGCAGAAGTTACGGCGCGGTTGTTAAGGCCAATGATATCAATATCGTCAGCATATGCCAACAGTTGCACGCTTTTATAAAATATTGTTCCAGCGCGGTTAAGTTCTGCAGCTTGTATTATTTTCTCCAGCATTAAATTAAAGAAATCGCACGATAGGGGGTCACCCTGTCTGAAACCTCGTTTAGTTTCGAACGGCTCGGAGAGGTGCTTCTCAATTCTGACCGAGCTGGCGGTGTTGCTCAAGGTCATTTTGCATAGCCGTATAAGTTTTGCGGGGAAACCAAATTCAGACATAGCGGCATATAGGCAGCTCCTTTTCGTGCTATCGAAAGCGGCTTTAAAATCAACAAAGAGGTGATGTGTGTCGATTCTCTTTTCACGGGGTTTTTTCCAAGATTTGGCGTATTGTAAAAATCTGGTCGATGGTAGATTTACCAGGTCTGAAGCCACACTGGTAAGCTCCAATCAGTCTGTTCACATCAGGCTTCAGTCTTTCGCACAATACGCTTGATAGGACCTTGTATGCGATATTCAAAAGGCTGATTCTGCGATAGTTGGCGCAGTTTGCAGGATCGCCCTTCTTGTGGATTGGGCGGAGAACACTTAGATTCCAATCTTCAGGCATACATTCATTCGACCAAATTCTGCATAGAAGCTGATGCATGCGCCTTACCAGCTCCTCGCCTCCGTGTTTGAATAGCTCAGCAGGCAAACCATCAGCGCCAGCTGCTTTATTGTTTTTCAATCGGGATATTGCTATTCGCACCTCATTGTAGTCGTGTTGTGGAACGTCAATTCCATCATCTTCGATTGTGGGCTCGGGTTCGGCATCTTCTCTGGTTTCTTGCTCAGTTTCTCCATTTAAAAGGGCAGAGAAGTGATCCCTCCATATTCTGAGTGTTCTCTGAACATCGGTCACCAGGTCGCCGTTCTCATTCTTACAGGAGTTTGCCCCGGGTTTGAAACCTTCTGTCATTCGCCGAATTTTTTGATAGAATTTTCGGGCATTATTCCCGTTGGCCAGCATCTCAAGCTCCTTTATTTCACGCTCTTCTGCCTCTCTTTTTTTTGCCCGGAAAAGCCGCCTCGCTTCCCTCTTCAACTCGCGGTAGTGTTCACACACACTCCTCGTTGCATTCGATCTCAGCGTTGCCTTGTAGGCTTCGTCCTTTCTTTTCGTTGCAGCGCGGCACTCTTCATCATCATACCAGGTGTTTCTTCGCGTTCGCCGGAATCCAATTACTTCTTCGGCTGCGGTACGGAGTGCTCCTGAGATATGATCCCACTGCTCATGCATTCCACTAGGTTGAATTGTGCTCTCGGAGAGCAGGTGTGAGAGGCGATCTGCGAAATAATTGGCGGTCTGTTGCGATTGCAGCTTTTCGACGTCCAGCTTTCCCTGCGTTTTTTGTTGCACGTGTTTTGTCGTACAGAGGCGGGTACGAATCTTGGCTCCTACTAGGTAGTGATCAGAGTCGATGTTAGGTCCTCGTATTGTGCGAACATCTAAAACGCTGGAAGCATGCCGTCCGTCCATCACAACGTGGTCGATCTGGTTGTGTGTTTTTCGATCGGGGGACAGCCATGTAGCCTGATGGATCTTCTTGTGCATAAACCTAGTGCTGGATATGACCATGTTTCGGGCACCGGCGAAGTCGATCAGCCTGAATCCATTTGGCGAAGTCTGATCGTGGAGACTGAACTTCCCGACAGTGGGGCCAAATACACCCTCTTTACCCACCCTGGCGTTAAAGTCGCCAAGCACGACTTTGATATCATGACGGGGGCAGCGCTCGTATGCTTCTTCCAGGCGCTCGTAGAATGCATCCTTTTCCACGTCGTCCTTCTCTTCCGTCGGTGCATGAGCGCAGATAAACGATATGGTGAAAAATCGTACTTTTATGCGGATTGCAGCGAGACGCTCGTTCACGGGTGTGAACGACAGTACTCGGTGACGGAGTCTCTCTCCCACCACAAATCCCACGCCGAATCTGCGCTTGTCTTCATGCCCACTCCAGTAGATGTTGCAAGGTGTTTTGATCGTGTTTCCTCGCCCCGTCCATCGCATCTCTTGTATGGCGGTGATGTCAGCTTTTGCTTTCCTCAGGACCTCAACCAGCCGGGCAGCGGCACCTTCCCCATTAAGGGACCGGACATTCCAGGTACATGCCCTTATCTCATAATCCTTATTTCGTTTGCGGGTGTTGTCATCTAAAAAAGGGGTTCTCATATCCGAGGCTTTGTTGTTGAATTTCATTGGAACGTTGTTTTATGTGGTGGGTCCCAAACCCAACGCACAACCCGTTTCACGGGAGGTTGAATTCTATTACACGTTTGTATAGCGAGCCGCTTGATCCAAGACAGACGCCCGCTTGCAGCCGCACCACCTGGTGATCAGACGCTGCTGTTTGAACCCCCCCCAGCAAGCCCTTAAACCGATTATGTCGGAGTGGCCTTACCAGGTTGTCGCCTTTTTTCCCTACGTCCCACAAAATGTCGATTGACTCCAAAAAAATTTTAAATTTTAATTTCAATAAAAACTTTGCATCGCCGCCTAAGAAGTTACCTTCAAAAAAAAAACACCTTCCCAGGTAAGTTCATGTGCCGAGATAATTTCCTATCCCAAAATGTAAGGCGATCTCAATAAAAAACATCTTTCACGAACAGCCTTCCATTGCATACCCGGAGCTTTGGTGGTAGATAGACTTTTGTATAGTGGAACAATTTTTTTTTTAACTAAAGTGTTATTATTTTTCTGAAAAAAAACTGTATCTATTTTCAATTACGATTGTTGCGTTTAGATATTAAATAAAATAAAAAACCAAGCTTGATTTTTCTGGAACGGCCCATCCCACGAAATTTTGTATGAGACCTTTTTGTGGGTAATCTGACTTCCTACAAAACTATATGCAGCTAAATTTTTTTATTTCCATCGTTTTTCAGCTATTGTAGTCGACTGTTATTACTTTGTAGCTCTCTATCAGAAAATTGTATGTATGTACGTACTCCTAGTAAATCTCCATAATATTCCTAAAGTTTTTATTTTTCAGTTATTTGGGCTACTAAATAGTTCAACATCAGAACATAAGGTGGACCATATATGGAAACACGGCTGCCACCCTTTGAAAAAAGTCATCTCGAAAAGGGTTTACACTTACGACTGGGGTATTGCTACTGTTAAGGTACCGGTTTGTTTTAGTTTCAGGTAAAGGTCACCCTTACATTTTTGGCCCTGTAGTAGTAGTTCTAAATTCTATTTTTTCTATTTCTGAAATGGTATTTAAATTATCGCAACAGCACACGAGATAATGCAAATAAGTAAAGTAGTTAAAGTAAAAAAGTGTGTAATCTCAATAATATTTTTTACAACAACAACAACATGATTCGCCTTGTCGCTCTCTTTATCCACTTGTTGTGACGGAAGATGCAAAGTCATTGATATGTTAACATGTAACAGTGAAAACTGATAATGGCGGATTGAATGTTTCGAAAGTGGTTTTGTGGCTAACGCGGATGCATGAATGACAAGTTCGAGATCTACAGACAGACAGAAAAATGTAAATATGTCACAACATTTTTGCATTCACTCACTTCCCTTTATATGCAGCGCTCGCAGTTAACAATGAAACTTTTTGTTGCATTTAAAAGGTAGGCGCTATTGCACTTCCCAACGTAGTTAAATTTACACTTTTCACCTTACTGGTTGTGTCCGATTCACTCAATCCGTATCTTAACACATTAAAACACTAATGGAGCAATTAAAGTCGAAATTGGCGGTTGTGACCGGCGCCAGTTCAGGTATTGGCGCCTCAATTGTACGCGATCTAATTGCTGCTGGTTTAATTGTTATCGGTTTGGCGCGTCGGGTCGAGCGCATCGAAGCATTACGTCAGGAGCTGCCTACCATGGAGCAACGTGCCCGCCTCCACGCAATTAAATGTAACATTTCCGATGCACAGGATGTAGCAGAAACATTTACGCGTATCATGCGCGACCATGGACCGGTGCATGTGTTGGTCAACAATGCCGGTTGCTTACGTACTGGACAATTGGCCACTATGGACGAATCGGCGGTGCAAGAGGTACTGCAAACGAATGTGATGGGCGTGGTTAATTGTACAAGGCATGTGTTTGCCGGTATGCGGGCACATCGCATCGATGGTCATGTGATACTGATAAATAGTATTTGTGGACACAAGGTGCCCGTTATACCGGGCCACATGCCGACCTTGAACATTTATCCGGCTACAAAGTTTGCATTGACAGCGATTAACGAGATTTATAGGCAAGAGTTCAAGGAATTGGGTACACGCGTTAAAGTGACGGTGAGTGAATTGGGGGGGTTTAAATAGTGTGACTTATATTGTAAGCCTTACATATAGTAAAGGAGAAAGTGAAATTAAATTAAATGAAGTTCAAGGCAGATTTCGATAAACAAGAACTACGCCTGACTGTGGTGCAACCTTTTGGATTTAAATCGCTGAATGTATCGTTGTTATTTATTAAGGATACGAAACCGAAACGGAAGTCGAAACCCATACCCAACTGAAACTGTAATGGAGACCAAAACTGCATCAGAAATAGGAGCCGACAAGTTAACCAAAACCCAGAACCGAAACTGAAAATTTAGCAGGAACTGAACTGCAGCACAGACCAAACCGAAACCGAACTGAAACTGGAATGGGAACCGATGTAGCAGGCGAAGTCGCAACCGAACGGAAGCTGTAGTGAAAAGCAAAACCGCATCAGAAACGCAAAACCCATAACCAAAAATAAAATTCGAAGACGAAACCCAATCCAAAACCAAGAACCGAACCTGGAAACTAAGTCGGACCCGAATTGAAACTCTAAAAATGACCAGACAGAAACCGAACTGAAACTTCAACCAAAACCTGATCTTAAACCGTGCTCGGAAAGAACTGATGCTGTAACCAAAATGGTCACACGGCTGATCCGAGACAAAAACAGAGACGGAAACTCGAACTGATAACGAAACCGTAGCCAAAACCAAAGGTGAAAGAAAAACCCGAACCAATACAGAAATCAGTGCTGTGGCTGAAACCGAGCCAATACCTGAAATAAAACTAGAACCACGACCGAAAACGAAACAAAAGCCGAGATTGGACTATGAATCGAAATTAACTCGGAAATCAAAGCCGAAACCAAAATAGAAATGGAAATTCACCTAAGTCGAAGCTGAATACACGTAGGACCGGGATCGGAATGGAAATCTGAGCAGTAAATAGAATAGAAACCTCCGCCATCGACTTTTTTGTGTGAACTTCAACTTCTAGAAGCAAACGTCATGGAAACTGTTAAAAACATAAAAAACACAGCTAAAATATAAATCGAAAATAATGGTTAAAATAAGGTTTTCAGTATTCAAGAACAGATTATGTAAAAAGCAAATCGACGAGTCACTTCTTCTACAACCAAAATTCCAATGATGCAATGACTGGCATTAAATGAAGTTGCTTTGTGAATTTTTTTGGTATTAAAATTGTATTAAATGTGAAAAATGCGGACTTACATAACTAGCCCCTAAAGTTGAACTGTTACGGTCTCTTCTCTTTTTCTATATCTCTCTTCTTTAAAATTCGCAAATTTGTTATAATACCTTAATTGCTCTCATTTCAGAGCATCAGCCCAGGTCTAGTGGATACGGAGTTGATATCAGAGCGCCAAAAAAAGATTGTGGATGGAAAGATTCTGCTACCCGAAGATATTTCACGTGCAGTGATTTTTGTGCTCGAACAACCGCCACATGTACAAATCTATGAACTTATAATGAAACCAATGGGAGACATCATTTAAATGAAGGAACCTTTGTACATATTTATGATAAACCCATTAAACAATTATAGCTAACCGATGTCTGCACATTATAGATATTAAAAAAAGTTTTATACGAGGGCATTTCTTCAAGTAATTGGAGGCAGTCTTTAAGACTTTTGTCGGTCTGTCTTTATGTTCGTACGCGCATCCATCAAGAACTAATTAAAGAATAACATTTTATCCCTGCTAAACACAGTGGTGGCAATGACACATAAGTACATGACTACTACAAGTATCTGAATGGTTCCGAGTAGGAAACTCCATAAAGTAAAGCCCTAAGTAAGGGTTCACAACCCTAAAGAGTGAAGCGCAATGCATCTAATCATAAGCCTGCAACTGCACGCATCCGTTTCAAAACAGCAAAATTAATTTTTTCTTAAGGTAAATATTTTTCAAATATCTCTACCATTCTTTCGGCATCAAATATGAATTTCACTTTGAAAAGCAATATGCATCCTACTGGTTGGGCAAAGCTTACAAACAACTCGTTAGAGTAACTATTTTGCAATATTCGCCAAGATATGTAGCAAATTTTAATAACAAAGAAATGCCAGAGTACATAAGGCGTTTGCCTTTCCCCTCTCAGTTTCGTTTGCTATTGGTTTTTCAACTTTCTGTTGCAATATGAAGTACAATCAAACTCATCGCAAGCCTTTCAATGGAGCTTTTTATGTTGCGGTAGAAAGAAGCATTTGGTATTTGGCATGTGACAACAATAAAATGATAGTGCCGACGTTGTTGGCTTACCTGAGAATTTTTTAAAAATTTCTAGTTATATGGAAGCATAATAATGGTAAATATGTTTACTATTATTCGTTATTTTTTTAGTTACTTGAATGAGTGCCGTTGAACCCAGTGGTTAATTTAAATAATTTTCAAAGGCAGATGCAGTAAATTATTGCCGGCTTAATACATTTTATCGATACTAGTAGCACTGGAGTCAATTCTTTTACTATCGTGTCACTCTCGATCGTTTTTTCACTATCGGTAGTTGTCTCTTAAGAGGCTTGCCCACGAAACCCAACCCGATACTCGATGTTTGAGAAATGTCAAAATTTTCAAAGTGATTCCCAACATGTGTCTCCACTTGAGGTTAAACATTTCTTTCTAAAGTTTAATTAAAGTTTAAAAACCACTGGAGCCCATTTTGAAAGTGAACTTGCAATTTGTACACATGGCAACACTCTTATTTTCTGTATTATCCAGTGGCGTATCCAGGGAGGGGATTGGGGGTATAGATGAATTTTAGTATTGATAATAAAGCGGCCGCCGTGGTGTGAAGGTAGTGTTGCCGGCCTACCACACCGAAGGTCCATGGTTCGAGCCCTGGTACAGGTAACATCAAAAATGATTTGAAAAAAGTTTTTCAAAACGGGGTCGCCCCTCGGCAGTGGTTTGGCAAACTCTCCGAGTGTATTTCTGCCATGACAGGCTTCTCAGCAAAAATTCGTCTCCTTTGTAGATGCCGTTCGGAGTCGGCAAAAAACTGTAGGTCCCACCAATTTGTAGGGAAAATTCAAATCGGCACACCACAAATTGGAAGAGAAGCTTGGCGAAAAAATCTCTTAGGAGGTTTATGATGATATACCTGTTGTATATCGCGCCATAGAGAGAGAATAAAGTGCGAAGGTGAAGTTGGTAGAAAATAGTGCCTATTATGGGCATTTGTTGATAAATTTATGGTGTCAGTTTTGTTATGCGAAAGATTCAAAATTTAAAATAATTCAACATTTTCTCTATTGCTTAGTATTATAAAATTCTTAGGTCAACATTAAAAATAATTTTTTTATTTTTTAGCATCTTTGTAAACAAAATGCGTTTGTGTGATAAACTTCAACCAATGAAGATAGACTTAGGACGTGTAGTGGATTTCGGAAAAGACTTAATACTGGAGTTACGACGTATTCTTTCCGACAAACATGGCTTTGAAAAATTGTTCAGAACTTGTGATATGGATATTAAAATCAAATAGAGCCGATTCAAATTTAGTCAAAGTCTGCAAGCATGTAACCTAGATGTTTATTTCAAGATTACTGTTTTTTATCTATTCACGTATTGATCATATAATAATGGAAATAGATAGTCGATTCACTCAACATAAAACGATCTTCAGAGATTTCGCTTCAGTTTTGCCACAAACCACAGAAGAAAATGACAAGAATTTATTTAAGCTTGCTGAATTTTATGAACCACTTGTTCAAAACCAAAATATAGTGGCCGAAGCCAATTTATGGAGAAGGTTTTTAAAATTGACATAACCTTCCGCCAAAAACTGCGTTTTATGCACTTAAGAGCTGCGACAAAACGTCATATCATAACTTATACAAAGTGCTAAAATTTTTTGCAACTCTCCTTGTTTCCACTTCTACAGTAGAACTCACCTCTTCAACCCTTCTTCTTCTTTAAATTCCGCTTAGTCGCTTAAGAGATTTTAGCCCTTTCCCATAGCGCGCCACTCGTTACGTCTTTCTCCCAATTGGAAACAAATCGGTCTCCTCTTCGTCCATCTTTCCATCGAAGTGGTGGTCTCCCTCTTCTTCTGCTACCATCGGTGGCTGCCGGCCCTTCTGGGCCGGAACATTTTCATTCATTCGCACAACATGGCCCAGCCAATTAAGACGTTGGGTTTTAATTCTTTGGGCTATGTCGAGGCCTGCATATAGCTCATACAGCTCATCATTAAATCTTCTTTGGTACTCGCCGTAGCCAACGCGTGAGGGTCCGTAAATCTTTCGAAGAATCTTTCTCTCGAATACTCCCAGAGACGCCTCATCAGACGTTGTCAGCGCAAGCTTCTGCACCATAAACCAGGACGAGTACGATAAGTGACTTATTTATTTTCGTTGTTTGAGAGATGGCTTTACTTCTCAATTCTCAGTCAGAAGTAGCACTTGTTTGCGTTAGTGATTCTTTATTGGATTTCTAGGCTGACATTATTGTTGATGTTAATGCTGGTGCCCAGGTTAAAAACTCGAATATTTTCTTTACGATTTCTTTATTTTCCTCAGTAAAAGGATATACAAGCAATTTCTTTTATAAGAAAGAAAACATTTTAGCTCTTCGGGAAAAAAATTGCAAAAACTTAGAAAAATGTGTCACGATTTTAAGATTGACACATTGTTTCAATAAAATTTAATGAACTACAAAACTACATACACCAAAAAGTACTAAAAATTGTGTAAAAAAATTTAAAATTTGGATAAAATTTCTTTGATTTTTCGCGAATTTTTGCTTACATTTTCACAACAAAATTTATTGTGTCTCAAATTCCAGGTTTCGAAAAAAAAAGATGTTTCATCCCCCCATCACCAAATCCTGGCTACGGCACTGGTAAAAATAAACCAAACATGTGAGCGAACGAAAAATGGCCAACACATTAAAAAAGGAAAGAAATAAAAATGTATGTGTTTGTATGACAAAAAATAGTATTTAAAATTTTATATTACTTTGGGCATTGTGTTTTAATAATTAGTGAAATGTCCAACAAAAAAGTAAAATGTGCTGATTGCAGTTGGAAAATATTTATGGAATTTAAGTCGGAATTCAATATGGTTTCAATTTGTATACCAAAAATGGTCTCTTTTCTTGGAGAATGAACTTTTTCTCCAATTGATCTCAAGTTAAAAATGAATTATGGAAATTGGAAAACGTGTTTGATTTCAAAATGAGGTATTTTCAACGAAAATGCAATCTGAGTTTGCTTAAGTGCTGAGTTTTTTAAATGTATTGAAATTTTCTGATTACTGCTACACCATAGGTCTCGGGTTCCTATCCCTGAGACAGTTTACACCAATATTTCTTAATTGCTTTGCAAATTCACTGCTGGGTTATTTGTTACACATGTTCGTTGCTTTTGTTGTCAAAATCACTATTGTAAAGTAAATCCTTTGTACCGCACAAAGCAGGTTCCACAGTTATACTCACCTCAAGTGTCGACTGCATTGCAAACGAAACCTTTGTGGCTAAAGCGGGAAATTGGTTGTAATCATTGGCATTGAAAAATGTTAAAAAATATATATGCTTGCAAAAATAAAACAGAAAAGAAATAAAGAAAATGAAAAATATTTTCTTAACATATACATATAGATACAATATGCAGAAAAGAAACAAAGATTATATATGTATATACAATAAATATATATAATATTTGGAATCGACCCTTACGAGTTTACTTTTATCATAAACCCAATTTCTGAGAAAGAAGAAAATTTGAAATATTTTTTTCCTAAAAGTTCTGCAAATTCAAAATTTCCCTTTGTTTTGTCTTTTTTCTTGTTATGCCTAGTAGTGCTACGCACACAAGGTATAATAACTTTAGTCCCGTAACGTTAGTATGTAACGGCATAAATGGATCGAGATAGTTATTGACTAATGTATATCAAAATGTTCAGGACGAAAAAAGAAATTGATTAAGCCATGTCCGTCCGTCCGTCCGCCCGTCTGTGAACACGATAACTTGAGTAAATTTTGAGATATCTTAATGAAATTTGGTACACAGATTCCTTGGCACTCATCTCCGAGGGCTATTTAAAATGGGAGAGATCGGATTATAGCCACATCCACTTTTTATTTATAAAATACTTTCGAAAACACAAAAAAAGTGATTACTCAGTACATAATACACCTATAAGGATAACATTTGGTGACTATATTGATATTGAGGCATAAAACAAGTTTTTCAAGAAATTTTTGCAAATGGGTGTGGCACCGCCCACTTTTGATTAAGTCAAATTTAGAAATAATATTAATCATAAATCAAAAACTGTTAAAGATATCGAAACGAAATTCAGCACGCAGGTTTCCAGGTATGCAAGGAATGTTCCAGGAAAACTTTTTTATGAAAGATTTTGAAGAAGATCGTAGATATATTAAATAGGCAATTACTTTGCGTAAAATAGCTTTACATCATTTATATTTCACTTTTAAAGTTTCCGTAAACAAAGAAATCCAAAAACTTAAAATTTTCGAAAATGGGCGTGGCCCCGCCCCTTTTATAGTGGACTATTCCACAAAACTTTTTATGCCATCACTCCGCCAAAAATTAATTTGTCGAAACGAAATTTGGTGATAATGTTCTATATATAAAGGTAACTGTTTGCTGTAAAAATGGTCGGAATCGGTTAATGTCCACGCCCAGTTTTTTAACATAGTTCTGCAAAATTTTTTTGTAAAATTTAAAAAGCGATATTTCTACAACTAAGCAAGTGATATCAATCAGATTTTGCACACATAATAAGCTTTTTAAGAAAAACTCGACCGCAAAAAAAGTTTGTCAATTTTGAAGAAGTAGGCGTGGCGCCGCCCAAGAATGCCGAAATTCGTTGTTGATACATAGAACATATATAAAATGTCATTAACTTGAACCAAATAAACTCCTAGCTATACCGAACTGCAGCTTTATATAACCTGGGGGCTTTTCCAAAAGCTATATACAGACTGTGTCGTGTCCAGCGAACTCCTGAACCTATCTTGAAAGTTCAAGATCAAAAACAAAAGACAAAATATGTGGGCTTAGCACCGCCCACTTTTCCAAAATTATGTAGATATTAACTAAGTGACACATATATCCAAATATAATCAATTTAGACCAAAAAAGTTAGGGGTTATGAGGAATTTTTATATAGCCTAGGGGCGTGGCTCCCCACTTTTCCCAACTATATATTGTGAAAATTTCACAAAGATCGGTTGAGTACTTTGGCGCCTATAAGAGACACCCTTTTTTTTATCTACTTTTGTTAGGCACACAAGGTATATTATTCATTCAGCATAAACGAATCGAGATATATAATGTGAAATGATCAGGAGGATGAGCTGAGTCGATGTAGCCATGCCGGTCTCTCGATCCATCTATCTGTCTATCCGCCTGTCTATTTGAACGAAAATACGAGCTGAAAGACCTACGTAAATTGGGATGCCATAATAGATTACTACTAGGTATATAATGTTCTGTTCCACCCGAACTTAGCCTTCCTTACTTGTTTTGTAAAGTTAAGTTTTTCAATATCTCGGAAGCTACTGTAGTTAAAAAAATAATTTTTATCACATTCAAAGGAAGTAGTTAGAGATATAACAAATATTTAAAATTCCTTATTTTAGAAAGTTTTATATTTTTAAAATCGAAAAAATTAAAGTTCGCCATTAAATTTTGGAATTTTTTTTAATTGTGGCCAACATTTTTTTTGTTTTACATTTTGGTTTTACATTCTACTAGCACGGAATAAAATGTATTACTGAAAAAAATTCAGGAATTTTGTGTTTAACTAATTGAAATCAGGGACAAAGTTAAAAAAATTAAAAAAATTTTTGGCTGAAATTGAAAAAGTCATATTTCAAAGAATAAAAAGCACCCTTCTGAAAATTAAAGAATATCTTTAGATATATAAGAGGTACAGTGCAAGAAGATATGAGTCCAAAATTTAAGGGCGAACTTCAGTTAAACGATTCTAAAAAATTTTAAGTTAAAATTAAAATTTTTTTAACTACAGTTGTTCCAAAAAAAAGAAAAAATTAACTTTACACAACAAGAAAAAAAGGGAAATAAATAAAAATTTGGATTTGCATAATATTTCAAAAAAGTATTAAAAATTTTTTTTCTTTCGCAGAACCTTGCAATGATATGCGCATGAAAATTCACATTAAGGTCTGAAATTGTACAGTATTGTTATCGATATTCTAAAAATTAATATAAAAACCAAATTGTATGTTCAAAATGTTTATATGTAAATATTTTGCAAAACATATTTTCCTTTTACTTACATATATTTAATTTGAAATATTTACATTCATGTCAAAATACATACACTCATACATATGTAGATAGAACCATATACTAAAAGTGAAATCAAAACATTATTTCGATTTATTTTCAAGTCATAACCGGATGCAAATATCTTGAAGTTTTTTAAAGCTGTTTACTTGTAAGTGTTGCAGTAACTTCAGTGTTATGCTTACTCGTTTGTGAAGCTCGAATTATTATCCTGCCAGGATTTGTGGCTTATTTAATAGAATTGTGGGAAGTGTTTGTGGTTGTGAAATTTAATGGCTAAGAACAGCTTAAACGGTATATTGAAAATCCTATCATAAAATTTATAAATTTAAATAAATTTAGACCGGCCCATAAACAAATTTATACTTTGAATATTTTAGTTTATAACTTACAGAGACACAACTTTTGATTTAAAATCCATATCCGGCTGTGTAATTGATGAAATTTTATTTTGTTATGAGCGTGAATAATAAAACGTATTTATATGTGAATGTGAATAGTAATATGAAACACGTGAGAATGAAAGATTTTTGCAAAAAAGGTTTTATCTTCACCATTGGTGCACTCGCTGTGGTTCCCTTAATGCATTGACTAGATATACTATCCAGAATTAGTGGGGCCCACTGAGTTGGAAGAAACAGGTGGATGATAACTTTGTCTCACTTGGTATTTCTCAAACTTCACTAATTGCGATGGGAGATGAGTGCCATGGAGCCTGCATACCAAATTTCAATAGAATATCCCAAAATTTGCTAAAGTTATACTGTTTACAGACGGACGGATAAGTCTTTATGCCCGTACTGCCCTTCATTAAGCGAACAAAATTCATATGGTCTTTGAAATAAGCTCACTTGAATGTAAGAATAGCCCTATCATGAGTTTCATGTACGACTATTTCCAACTAGGCAAAAGATAAAAGTAGTTGAAGGTCATTTCAATTTATGTTAATTCCGAGATCAACTTCAGTATCGCATTATTCCAATACAACTTGTTCATTTTTAGTTTTATCTCCCGCTCGAACAGCCCTAATTATTTACCACTGTACTACACAAGTTTCGCTTTTAAGGGGAAAAATTGATTTCCAACAGTAAAAGCCTGCACAGATCTTGATTTTCGGCATTATAGATATCGAAGTGGAGAGAATTACACTAAAACTCGTAACAGTCGGTAATCTATGTGTCGAACTTTTATGTGTAAGTAATTTTGCTTGTTTTTCTTCTTTTTATTGTTTTGTTTCATATGTCTTTTATTTGTTGTTGACGTGCTGAACGGCCTTCACACTTTGGGGTGTCAAGTACGAACGTCAAAAAACTTGGAACTTTTTACAAAAAAAAGCAACTATAGAAAAACGTGACAGGCTTATGAACTCAAAAAGGAACACTCGCATTAAGTTGCTTATGAGTGACCTTGTGAAACATCAACTACACAAAGCTTGCCTACTACTTAGTATATATATCCTGCAACCAATTTCTAAGAACAATGCATATATTAGCACTCTCATTTCCGTCCGTGCACGAGAGTTGGGTGATTTCGTTCAATTGAATGATCTAACGAACTATTTTTTTCCCCCAAATGTGAATTAGGTCGTTCAGCAGACTTACCAGGTCTGAAGGGTACTGACAAGCTCCAACCACCCTGCCAACGATAGGCTGTAGTCTTCTCGCAATGTTCTTGATATAAGCTTATATGTTATTTTAGTAAGACTGTAGATTGAGCAAACTGCACTGATCATTGCAACTGCAGGAATTCACCCGATTCTGCCTTTCGGCCTCACGATTCTTTTACCCTCTTTGCTTCACGGTAGCCCTATTTGACATTGCATGGCCCCCGTGGTAGTAGGTAGCCACTAAGATGTTACGTACCGATGGATATGCTAAAAAGTGGATACCAATTCGACGACTTCAAGGCCTTGCGTATCATGCTAGTCTCTGACTCGCTACAAGCCCAAATCGAGGACTGTATGTATCAAAGGACAGCTCCTTCTCTGACCACGGATACATATGCTTTTGCTACCACTTGAGACGACCTACTGTTGCAGCTTTAAGAAACAGGAAGCAAACTGATTGGAATTTCTTCAAAAATGATCGGTCGTATTTACTTCTTAACCACGCTTCTAATGTTAGCCTGAGCCAGCTTCGCACGGTGAGCTTGACTCATTGTTTAAAACTGATGAAGCAGTGGAATTGATCACATCCTGTAACGATGATGTAACGATGATGTTACTAGATTGGGGACGAAAAATAGACACCTTGGTAGGGCCCCGAAATTTCCTGGTTTTGAAAAGACGGCAGGAGACTTTTTAATCACTGGTACGATTATAAAGCAGCTTTAAATGTTTCAAAAAGGCAGTCAATAAGACCAGAAGAACTCTTTGCGGAGCTTCTGTGAGAACATAGAAAGTGACTGCTAAAAGTTCCCTCAAAAAACTCATCTTTTCCGAGATTCATTCAGAAATCTAATGGAGATTGGGCTTCATCTAGCGGCGAAATGGTTGAAACTCTAATGGACACGCACTTTCCGGGCTGCACCACGAAACCAACAATAGCCGACAACCACGAATGGTACTATTGTTCTAAAGGGCATCGAATTAACCCTGAAAAGATTGAATAAGGTATAAAACCTTCGCCCTTTAAAATATCCGGGCCCCGATAATATCTTCCCTTCTAAAGCTCGAAAGACGGGTAACGTTCTCTGTCCCTTGTGAAGCTTGTCTAAGGCTATGTCACTTCCACAGAAATTTCCAGAGGCAAAACGAGTCTTCATATCTAAAGGGACCAAAGCTTCACACTCCAAGCCAAATGATTTTAGGTCATCAGCATTACGTCGTTTCTCTTCAAAGTCTTGGAGGGAGTACTGGATGCGCACATTAGAATTTATACGCACCCACAAAACCTCTCGAATGCTCAGTGTGCATACTCCAAATCGGTTTAAACAGCTCTCCATGTTATGACCACGAAGATAGAAACAGAATTTGCTTTTACTTACTTCACTCTTGTTATCTTCCTCGATATTGAAGAAGAATTCAAGTTGATTCAACTCCCTGAACGTCTAGGGGAGGAAGGGGATTAAGCCCTTACTAAGTGATATCACAGTGGGGCCTCCGTTTTAAGTGTGCTGCTCGGCTGTGCAAAGGGGCGGTCACCTTAATCAAACCTAACGCAAGGTCTTTCCCACTCTGGAATTAAAGTCGACAATCACCATTTTGGTCGGAAGATTCGTATGTCTTTTCTTCTTACACCTGTACTTCGTCTTTTTTATGGGCTATGTTCGTCATCAGAAAAGATAGTTAGGATTCGAGGCTTTCTAAATCTTTTCTTCATTGGAAACGATTATTACATTTAGGGGTACATACAGTGCACTACCCGGCCACGAAAATGACTAGTAAGCAATTATACACCGAAAACTAGAGAGAAGCACGCTTAGAGACTCACCTTTTCTTGAGCAGGCGCTGCAAATCTCAGTTAGGAGAGGCCAAACCAAGTTCTCCCCATTTCTGTTCTTTACGCATCTTGCTTGGCCAGCAATACAGCCATAGCCCATTTCCCTCCTCTATACGAGGTGTGTTCAAAAAGTATCGCGAATTTTGAATTTTCGCTGTTTACGTATATTCGAATTTCGAATTTTTTGTGGCGTTATGTTGGTACTCATGTCTCTCACTTATGCCGACAAGCTCGGCCATTTTGAATGTTCAGTTAATTGTTGACAGCTGCTTTGCTTGCACGTGTTTTGGATCGTCTTCGATTTTTACCTATTCAAAAAAATGGATCAAAGTACCTGTATCAAATTTTGTGTGAAAAACGATATTAAGTGCGCGGATGCATTCCGAATGTTGACTGTGGCATACGGAGAAGTTACCTTGGACCGAAGCAACGTTTATCGGTGGTACAAAATGTTCTCAGAAGGCCGAGAAGATGTGCAAAGAAGAACAAAAATTGGCTTTTGCACCACGATAACGCCCCTGCTCACGCATCGTTGCTTGTGCGCGACTTTTTGGCCAAAAACAACACACTAAAGATGCCGCAGCCACCGTATTCCCCAGATCTGTCCCCCTGTGACTTTTTCTTGTTCCCTAAACTGAAGAGGCCCATGAAAGGACGACGTTACGCTTCTCTTGGCGAGATAAAGACGGCATCGAAGGAGGAGCTGAACAAGATACAAAAAAATGATTTTTTGAAGTGCTTCGAAGATTGGAAAAACCGTTGGCACAAGTGTATAATATCTCATGGGGATTACTTTGAAGGGGACAAAATAGATATTCATAAATAAATAAATAATTTTTGAAAAAACACAAAATTCGCGATACTTTTTGAACACACCTCGTATAGTATGCTTATCTTCCTTGGGATGTTTAAATATAGAAAAACAAACAAGTTTTCTGAACCAATGTTCCTTTGAATTCCAATTCCAACTCCGACATCATTTAATTATCTAAACAATCTTTCATCAGCACATTAATTCTTGCTATGACCAACGAAAATAAACCTTCACCAATTTTCGTGGCTAAAAGCAAAGTTATGAAAATTTGTTATTACGAAGTTAATACCAACATATAAAATTATGTACATATGTGTGTAAATAGAAACGTAGACTCTAACAGCAAATGAGTCGTAAATTCAGCAGGCAATTTATAATTTCTGCCAAGGTAGCCCAAAGACTTGGCACTCTAACCAATTTTGTCGCCCAAATAGAATCGCGAAAGACCCAAAACTGTACTGAGTAATGAATTTATAAAACTTCAAACCAAATATCATGCAACAAAGTGAGAAAGAAGTGGACTCGAAAGCATCTGCTTAGATACCCTGTAGGGAAAATAGCTAGTTGCAAACTGATGCGCTCCTTGGTTTGCAGCTAACTTGCAGGGATAGCAAGATTAATGAAATGAATAGCCATAAACAAGTAATTTTGTTGCCGAAGCATAAATCGATTAATTGCGAAATTAGTCGAATTATAGCCCTCATTTTCTTTATTTAAAAATGTTGTACAGATATTCACTTCTTAAGAAATGGAATGACCTCCATTCACCAATGTGAAAGTGGAAGACAAATCTAAAAGGCTCAATGCGTAACTCGGAAAGTATGGGAAGAAATTAAGGCCGTTTATTCAACAGCCTACGTACTTCACTAGAAGTATTGACACTTTATTGGCAAATCAATGCTCGCAGAACTTCTCTTTTCAAAAGTTTGACCAACAGCTTCCAAAATAAATTAAGAACAAAAAGGTTTAATTGAACGTTTTGAAGTGATGAAGGACTAGCTACGATTGAACTAGCTACCATTTAAGGAACTAAAGGCTCTAGTTCCGAACCTTAAGATATGCTCACAAGGTATTGATTTACCTGTGGGGTATATTCTGACTTTACATGTGTCTGTGTGTTGGTGTGCATGGGAAATGAATAAATATGCGCACAAATGAACACTTAACACCTGAAATAGCCCACAGGGCCAGGACAATTTAATGGCCACAAAAACAGCAACACCGGCATAGACAATATACCTGTTATAGTTTAAAAGCACAAGCGGACAGTGAAGGCTGCCAACCTGGGCACCGAAAAGTTGCTCGACTATTGGGTGCGTTGGCCTATGTGGATTAATGTAGAGTTTGCTTTTTCATTACCACCATTTGAGCTATGTTGGCGTAATCTAATTAGAGCAACAACAATTAAGTTTTCGGTGAATATTGTAAAGCGTGTTCGGTTGTGTGCAATGGTAATTAGAGATTGAAAACCCGTTCGGTATTTCGTTATCGTGTTTGAGGGTTCCGACAATTTCAATGGCCAGACACATTGAAGTTGAGTTGGGTTCCAAGGTGCAGAGCTCTTTAGGTGCTTAGTGTACACAGACCTCGTGCCAGTTACCACAGGGGATTAGTTTACTAAGAATATACTCGAGGTAAAGTGATTCTATCATAACAGCTGGCTAAAATTTACGTTGTGAAGGCTCGCAAGGGTCAGATAAGTCGATCGCCGCCACAGGTGGACTTGCGGCAGTCGGGAAAAGGACTGTCGAAGGACGAAGTATTGCACCAAAATTAGTTTGGGGTAGAAGAATCTGTTATGTCGTACAGTAAAACAGATGAATATCTGGGCTTAGTCGAGATAAGTCAGAGTATAACCTCGAAGGTTTTGGCGAGTGCTGTCGAACTGATAGTCCTTGGCCGGATATGAATCCGGTACGCTCCGGTACTGCCCAACTGTCGTGGTAGCGATTTGGCATGACCAGTGGAACCTTCTAGGTCTAAGTGAGAGGCATCATATCCGTAAATCAACCACCGAGTGACACGGCATTACCTTGGTGCATATTAGTCGCCTCTTACGACCGGTATGCTACCTCCGCAGGGGTTAGTAGTTCGCCAACTCCATGTGGATGTTTTTGAAGGCCGGGCAGTGCAACTTTGCATCAAGCGACATTGGGTACTGGTCTCAACGAACAGAACAGATACGTCTCGAGGCTTGTCTTAAACAATATAAAAAAGCTATTACTTAGTACAAAAAAGCTCCTTGATCGGTAATATTTAGAAAACGGAAACCTTGCGGCTTTTAATGTACTAATTCATTCTGCATCTCACTTGTCAAACGGTTTTTAGCCTTTACATCTGCTCATTACGACTGTACATAACCTCTTAAGACCTGAGCATGAATTAAATGCGATTTAAATTTTTTTATGGTTCTTTGTGGTTGAAAAAGCATATAAACACATGTTTAAATTTTAAACTTTTTTTGTGGTTGGTTTTATGGTCTGTTCATTTTTACATATTTTTGTAAGTTCAACGAGCCCAAGACCAGTTGATAATAATTATTGGTTAATTATTATTATTTTGATTAGAGGATGATTTGTACATAAATTAAAAAAAAAAACTGATTTTTTACCTCGTAATATGCACTAAGATTAGTTATCTATGTATATAAAGTATTTTTAGTATTATCATTTGCACAAGATGTCACTATTGTTTAAAACTTCAATAAAATCATATGTGTGCCCAGGGTCTGAAGCGGATAAAAAGACCAGTATAAATATGTTTGCAATCTTTTTTGTGCATATAGTACTGAAGTCCTTAATAGAGATCAATCCCGAAGCTGAGCGCCCATCTCTAGTAGAAAAATTGCATTTGTCTGTTTACAGAATTTAGGGGCAAAGCGGAAATGTTGCCATAAGTGTAAAACAAGACAATTTATTTGCATTTACTCAGCGCCATGAGCCCAATCCATACATACAAAGGAGCAGATGTTGGTTTGTTTTTATGTAGCGGCGATTAACCAAGTTGGTAGATCCATTCAAATGGAAATAAAGCAGTCAAAAACTTAATTAAATACAAAAGCAAATTGGTTCGGAACATATTTTGTTGGATTGGATAATTACATTACAGCGTAACTTTGGCATTTCAGACCTTCCATCAGTAACGAGATGACTTGCTGTGTGCGTGATTTTTGTCTATTTCATTTTTTTTATTTTCTACCTTTCATTCAGAAACCATTCGGTCAGAACGGAAAGACTACTTTCATGCATTTCTATTTAAGGAACCCTGAAAAAATAGATGAAGTATCAGAGTACTCCCAAACAATCCCTTTTCATATAAACAAGGTGGCCCAATTTATGTGGCGATGTCCTAGGAGAGGATCACTTATTCAATCTCGGAGTACTCCATTTCTTTGCTCCTGAGTACTTCATGAAACGCCTACGAGAAAATTACTCCATGGAATATTCAAATAAAAGGTGTGAGAGGGAGTAGGGAACTCTTCCTTTGTTTTTAATATTCCCCTTAAAAATCTCAAATAGAGCTTTTCGATTCTTTTCTTTTTTTTCTCCTTCCTTTTATCCTCTGACTGCCGCCGTGGTACAGCGGTAGTGTTGCTAGCCTACAACAACGAAGATCCCAGGTTCGAGTACCGAGACGGGTAACAACAAAAGTGATTTGACAAGTTTTTTTTAAAACGGGGTCGCCACTCGGCAGTGGTTTGGCAAACTCTCCGAGTATGTGCCTTCCATGGAAGGCTGTCGTTCGGAGGCGGCAAAAAACTGTATGCAAAATTCCACAAATTGGAAGAGAAGCTCGGCGCGAAAATCTCCTCTTCTTATTTTCTTATCCTCTGATTCTTCTCTTTTCTCTTCTTCTAGATTTTATCATATCCTTCAAGCTACTTATATTATATTCTAACCTTGCTCTTGTCCACTATTTCCTGCATCCCTATCTCCTTAGTTTCCTTTTGCTCTGCTTCTGCCCAGTCCTTTTATTCTTCCCGTCTATTTTCTTACCTACTTCATCTTTCTCTCACTTTTCTGGTTATATGGGATCTCGCTTAGTCGAATAGCAACTATTGAGCTGTTTGAAAATGGAATAGTAAATATTCGTTTTCGACTAATCGACCAACTGTCACTATTCGTATACTGGCGGTTTAGGAGGTATAATATTTTCAATTAAAAAAATTTGGACATATTCTATAGTTGTAAAGCATTGACTCTGCCAATTTATGAGATATAAAATAAAATAAGTGGAATAATAAATAATGTCGAATATATCAATTCACATATTTGAAGTTATGTTGTTGATGAGAAGCACTTTGAATGCGGAGCATTGTGGATTCTGCAGCTCTTTGTTAAAATTTCTCTGGCATTCTGGGACTAGTTTGACAACCTCGCAAACAATTTGTTAGCGCCATATATTTGCGGGTCAACTTATCTTCCTAAACTGTGCCCCAAAAGATGAAATCAGAGAGTGAAGTCAGGAATGTTATTTTAATCAAATTTAAATTCGGACAGAAAGCTGTCCATTGCCGCTGGAAAAATCATAAACAAGTTAAAACGCATGAACATGACCTGAGTAAACCATGCAAATGAGTTACCTTATTTGTATAAAAAAATGCAGAAACATAAAAAGGGACGAGCAACACATGCTACATAGCACACACAAAAAAAACAACAAAAATGCTCATAAATATCCTTTGAGCTTGTGGTAAAAAATCCTATTCTTGGACTTTAGAAATGATAGTTTGTACAAATTGTGGCATTTGCTGCCTTTCCTCTGCTGCCCCCGCGTTTTGACACCCCTACTACAAAGCTTACAACAAAAACGCTGCAACAAATTTAGTTGCTGGAAAAGGAAGCTTACAACAAAGACGAAGACAGTCAAAGAGCGACGAAGAAAAAATGTTTTTGTTGGTAAGTACATATATGCCAACATATGTAAGTACATAAATATATACATAAGTAAGTGCAGTTCTACATGTGCATTAATATATGCAAATATTTATGTGTTTGAGCTCTCGTAGAATGTTAGTGCGCATTGTAACAGCTGTTCAACGCTATTTCGCCTTTGGTCATAATTCAAATTTGCAATTTTCTATGCAAATTTGTTGCAGATTTCCGGTGAATAATGTAAGAAAGCACCGCCAACACTAGCGTTTTCAGAAGTAGCTACCCATATACATATATATGTGTTTCTATAAATACATATATGCATAATATACTGCAAATAACGCCATGTGTTACTACTACCAAACTATCAAGCATACCCTGCAGTGAAACACGAAACTTGGCAGCGAAATTTGAGAAAATGAGCAATCAGCTGATTTCGTCATAAACTAATCCGTAGTGCTGTTCCCATACGAGTAACTGCGAGTATGTACTCGAATACTTTGTTCAAGTACCGAGTCCGTTTTTAGTCGATTATCTCGAATGAGTGCAAGTATCAAAGTCGCAGATCGCTAGCCGCCTTTTTTGCACGTTTTGATCTGGGCCCTCACTCTGTAGTTCTATTCGAAAGAAATTGTGTTCGCTTTCGAGTGATTCGTACTCTGTAAGAAATTTTCGAGTAGAAAGCATTCGTTGTTCGAGTTGCATTATATTCCCTTCGGATTTGATCTATCCCCCTTCGATTGCAGAAAATTTGGTACTTACTCTTTCGAAAACCAATGCCAAAATGGTCGCGGAAGTTAGAAAATTCTGTTTGTTAATTGATATTAAAGGAAAAATTACAACGTTATGCACAGCGATGGTATGGGATGACATGTTTCGAAGTGCCCAACTTCTCATCAGACCCCTTCTCGGACACTGAGATACGAACCCGAGTGTCTGCACCAAAGCCGCTGTTAAAGTACTCTAACAACTAAGATATGATGCCCTGTAGCGTCACGATGCATTTTTCCTCTAATGTGCCATTTGCTTATTCCTTTTATACATTCTTTGGTCATATATTTTATATGTCAACTCAAGGAAAGTGGAATATTTCGACAACAATTTATTTATTTTCTTATGATTATAATAAAACAATTAGTCTTTTTTTGTAATCAAGAAATCATTTTTATCGCAAAAAGAGCTAAGCAATCGCTGTTGACAGAAAATAATTGAATAATTATAGGTAAAAGTTGGAAAAATTTAGCAAAAGAATTTTTTTAGATTAGAAGTATTTATATAAAGGGTGTTTTTTTTAGGGGTATAGAACTTCGAATTGAAATAAAACACAAGAAAATTGTTTTAAGGTCCATCAATTTGGCTTTATTGGAAGGATAATTTTATGCCATTAATGTTTAAATATGATTTCGGGCATGTGGCCGCCGCGGCTGGCTCGAATAAAGCCAATTCTACAGGTCCAATTTTCAACCACTTTTTCGAGCATATGGGGCCGTATGTCGGCAATAACGCCACGAATGTTGGCTTCCAATTCCCCTAACGTTTCTGGTTTGTTGGTGTAGACGAGCGACTTCACATATCCCCAAAGAAAATAATCCAATGGTGTCAAATCACACGACCTTGGTGGCCAATTGACAGGTCCATTCCGCGAAATTATGCGCTCATCGAATGTTTCCTTCAATAAATCGATTGTGACGTGCGCTGTGTGGCATGTAGCGCCGTCTTGTTGGAACCACAACTCATCCACATTCATGACATCCAATTCGGGAACAAAATAGTCGGTTATCATGGCTCTATACCGGTCTCCATTAACGGTAGCTGCCTCTCCAGCATTATTGCGGAAGAAGTATGGCCCAATGACTCCACCAGCCCATAGAGCACACCAAACAGTCAGTTTTTGTGGATGTAATGGCGTTTCAAGGGTCTCATGTGGATTCTCTTCACTCCAAATGCGGCAATTTTGCTTGTTGACGTAGCCATTCAACCAAAAATGAGCCTCATCACTGAACAAAATTTTGCGATGAAAATCAGCATCGAAATCAATCTCATTTTCGGCCCATACACCAAAATCACGACGCATTGCATGGTCTCGCGGCTTTAATTCTTGCACAAGCTGGATCTTGTAAGGTCGCAAGCCAAGATCTTTGCGCAAAATCTTCCATAAAGTTGATGGACAAAGCTCCAATTGCTGTGCACGGTGGCGAATCGATTCATTCGGGTCCTCTTCAACACTTTGCTCTACAGCGGCAATTGTTTCTTCGGTGCGCACTGTTCGACGTCTCTGCGGATGCGTATTATCACATAGAGTAAACGTAGTGCGAAAACGATCCATGGTTAACCGAATTAATTGCTCTGATGAACGATTATGTCGACCATAAAATGGACGGAGCTCACGGTAAACTTCGCGAACTGAACCATTATTTTCGAAATAAATTTGCACGATTTGCAAGCGTTCTTCTTTTGTCAACCTGTTCATGATGAAATGGCAAACCAAACTGAACATAAGTGACATTAGAGTTGCCAGATTTGACCACAAAATGCCAGTTTTATCTCTATTCAAAAAACAAACCTGTAAAAAAAACACCCTGTATTTGAAAAAATAAAATTTCATTAATAAAAATAAAATACAAAAATAAAAATTACTTGCGACCACACGCGTCGGAGTCGATACTCTTACCACCTGCGCTACTGCGACATGTAAAACTGCGCTGCCTAATACTGCACTTCAGATTTATGCAAAGTCTGTTTGTATCTGCTCTGCGCTTGAAATTTGTGAAACAGTGATGCCTACTATTATGGAATATTTTTTCAAGTAAATTCTGACGAACTACAGAGTGCCTATGTGTATTAGAACCGCTTTTTGCTTTCGAATAGAACTACAGAGTAGGGGCCCTGATAATCAAAACAAACATTTTTTTAAGATTTAAATACCATATTTTGCTTTTCCCTAAAAGAATGGTAATTTTTATGAATATAAAGCTTTTATTCACAATTTCTCTGCTCGCAACTATCTATACACCTCTTAACTTATTATTGAAACAAGGATAAATCACTTCACGATTAAATGAGATGAACCGGCCAGTAAGCGACTGTATATATATAGCAAATAGCCTAGCAAAACAAATAAACAGAAAACCTACAAGACGCGATTATCGAAAGTAAATTTTTAAAAACATATCATATGCATCATAAACTCTCTAAGAGGCTGATTTTCTAAGTCACCGTGACAGTTTGCGTCAGTGTTACTCACTGCCAGTCACGGAAGGTCCTTTATATAATCAGTTCAGTTCTAAATATTCTCACGGAATAATTTTCTCTAGGATTATTTTGTTCCCTCGGAAAAATTCCTCGAATTATATTCTCCTAATGAGAAGAATAATTGGGGAAGAGGAGTTTCGAATTTTCGAAATCAGCTGTTTTGGCGATTGGAATGGTATACACGGATTTCTATACTGGATAACGAAATTTAAAAATGTAAATATTGTGAAGATTTCGTTTTAAAAAAATAAAAAAAAAAATGCAAAACAACGTTTAGTGTTGCTTTTCATACGTTTGTGGAAGAAATTAAGCGAATAAGAGCCACAGGAAAATAAACACAGGATTATGAGATAGTACATATACGATTGAGTTGCCGCAAACGTTATCTACAATTTTTGTTTGTATATTTAATTTGCTTTCTGCTGTTTGCAGATTTAAAAAGTATTATAGAATATATAATCCCGAAACTCCTTACATCGCACACTCATCAACTCAAAAATACAATTTTATGATGGCCTTGCATCAAGTTTAAAAACAGCCATATCTGTTGTACATTTGTACTTTTCGATCTAAAATACATCGTATTCTAATATAACATTATTTTAGTTAAGTATATACTTACACAAGTTTATAGTTTTCCTATAAAAATACAAGAAACATTCAATTTTATCCCGAGCTCCTTTTAGTTTAGCTGGTGAAAAAATTCCTTAAAAATGACAGCGAAATCTCCCTTTTCCTCAAATTCGTAATAGCTACTTTTCCCCCTTAACTGGTTTTCCCTTTTTCGAACATTATTCAGAATAAGAGGAAAAGGAGGAGTGAAGAAATTCCCAAGGATTTTTTATTCAGAATACGAGGAATGGGAGGGGGGAAAAATCCGGGTTTTTCTTTTAACGAGAAGTAATTGACAGCTGCCACATCGAAAATATATGATATATATATGAGTAGAAGATCACCCTATTTAAACATTTTTTTTAAAAACCTACTATCTCAGAATTTGTTTCAATACCTTTCTATTTCAGTATTTAATTAAAAAAGGCCCTATATCAGCTGAAAATATATTGAACTTTCATTAAGATAGGGCGTTTTTGAAACGTATTCTGAGATAGGATATTCTTGAACCAAATTTTGAAATAAGGCGTTATTGAAAAGTATCTGAGATAGGGTGAAGTTCCACTTAGCCGTCAATATATGTTTCGTTTCCATAGCTTTTTGAAAGAGTACGTTACCTCTAAGCATCCAGTACTTTTTTGCCTCAATACTTTCTTAGCATCGATTCCTTCTCCGTGAAATTTTAATGAGCTCTAGAGTCGAGTACGAGGCAGTATTGGAACAACACTACTAATCCGAAAACAAGTAATGAGTTCTAAGTTCGAGAAAAAGATCAATTTAACGTTTTATGTCGACTCCGAAAGGTATCTGCGAAGGAAGTTGAATTTTGCCTGAGATGTTTTTTCTCGATGGAAATACACACAGAGGCTTGAAGACCACTCCGGGCCGGGATCGTTTTGAAAAAACCATTCCCGGTACTTTAACTAAGGATTATTCGGTATAAGTGCCAGTAGGACAGCAAACTAACACTATATCGATATTTTGGGCATCCCATGTAGTACACTAAAAAGTGGTCTGAAATGGTCTGAAGTAAATATTTTTAGAGCTTTCGGTGCACGATTTCTTCACTTTTAACAAAGTAAATCGAGAACTTATGCGACTGGCTACACAGCTAAAAAAACAAAAAAAAAGCTGATGAGTGCGTTTTCGATTTGGGGATATGTTTATGTGAAAAAACATGCTGACAGCGAGTTAGTCAAAATCTTAAATCGTGAAAGCGTCGATCGATTAGCAGCAGCTACTTAAAATAAGCATACGGATTGTTTGTCGAAATGCATTGCAAAGATCTTAATATGTTTTTGTACTATTTTACCTACTTCCAAATGTCAGATTCTTCTTTCCTCCTTCTACACTTATATTTCGTTTCTATTATAATTCTTTATTTCTTCCTCTCAACTGGCTGTTTCCTAAGCATCTCAAACTGTGATCGGTATGACCCATAACATTAATAGCTACACTAGCGGTGATAATCTTAGGCTTTGTTTGAGGCTTGTATGTGAGTATAATGTGGGATTTAATATTTGTCATTTTAGTGCCCGAAGTTTGTCGACTGATAAATTAGAATATTTGAATTTTATATTTAGTGATTTAAGTGTTGATGTGGTCTGTGTAACTGAGACGTGGTTCAAGCCATCTATATCGGACACTTATTATTCTCTCTGTGATTACACGTTGCTCAGGAATGACAGATATCCTGGTCAAAGAGGCGGTGGTATTGCTACTTATGTTAGGACAGGTTTAAAAAGTAAAGTTATACACAAATCTGATTGTAATGATCCAATTGAAAGTATTTTTGCAGAGTTCAGTGATGGGGTTCAAAAATGTCTAGTTGCATGTGTCTACAATCCCCATAAATCTAATGACCTTAGCCTTGTCTTTACCAAAATATCTGAGTTAGCTTTGACCTATGTAAATGTACTCATATGTGGTGATTTTAATGTCGATCTTCTCCTTGGTAATGTGAAATGCCAATCGTTATTAGATTACATAAGTTACATACATAAGATTGCTAACACATATGCTACTCGTTATGCTCCGCGCTGTAAACCAAGCCTTCTGGATATCTTTAGTGTAAGCGAAATTGAAAAAATCATTCATATAGACCAATTTTCCCTAGATGGAGTTTCTGAACACGAACTAATATTCCTATCTTATAATATATAGTTTAATAAAAGTAACTCTGTGGTCAATCTCACATATAGAGACTATAAGAATGTAGACCTAAGGGAATTAAATAATGACTGTGCATGGCTTGACTGGACTTCATGCTGGTTCTGCTCTAATGTTGATGACAAGCTAGATGAGTTCAACAAATGCGTGAAGTACTTATATGATAAATACGTCCCTGAACGTACTTTAAAATTAAATAACCATAAAAAGCCGTGGTTCACTAAAACTATTCAAAATCTCATTAAAGACAGAAGTCGAGCGTATAAGTGCTGGAAGAATAATCCTAGTGATGAGTGTTGGAGCTCCTATAAAATGTTAAGGAACAAAGTTACAATTGAAATATGGCGCAGCAAAAGAGTTTACTTGGAAAACAAATTTAATGCAAAGCTTCCATCTAAAGTATTGTGGAAAAACTTAAAATCCTTCGGAATAAGTACTAAAGTTTCCAAACCATGTGGTATTGATGCTAATGAGGTAAACCGGTATTTTATTGGTGCTGGTCAACTTTCCGATTCCGAATCTTTCAGCGTAACTCAGTCCTTGATTTGCCAATCCACTTGTGAATTCTTCTTTGAACCAGCCACGGAGTATCATGTTGCACAATGCATCCGTGCTATTAAGTCCAATGCTATTGGTGTGGATAGAATAAGTTTGCGCTTTTTAAAGCTAATCATTCCCCATATTCTTCCAGCCCTTATGCATATATTCAATTTTGCCATAACATCCTCTTCTTTTCCTAACCTCTGGAATATAGCAAATGCCATTCCTGTCCCAAAAAGTAGCTCGGGTGAGCGTCCTGAAAACTATAGACCAATAAGCATTCTACCTGGTTTAACTAAGGTGTTTGAAAAATTTTTGTCTTCACAAATAATTAAACATTTGAATATTCAAATGTGATATAAAACTAAAACTAGTGAATATTGAAATGTTTAATTATGCCATTTGCTGAGTGAGCAAAACTAAAACATTACTTTGGATTTAGCCCTGCATCACTTAAATGTATGGATACTTATCTATCGAACCGATACCAACAAGTGGAATGTGCAAGCACAACTTCTTGTCTTAGTAAAATTACTTCCGGCGTGCCACAAGGCTCGATTCTGGGCCCAATACTATTTAGTATATTTATCAACGACATTGTTTGCTGCTGTCAAAACGCTTCTATTCCCCTCTATGCAGATGATACACAGATTTATTACTCGCGGCCAATTGAGCTTGGGGAAGACCTTGTGGTGAGATCAAATGAAGATTTGGAAAGAATCGAGGCTTGGGCAAAAGCTTATTGTCTCTGCTTAAACGCCGCTAAAACGCAAGTTCTACCCATATCTGCCCATTCTACTGATCTTGACGATCTATCGCCAATTATGCTGGGGGAAACTGAATTGAGTTTTCGGAATGTTGTCACTAATCTTGGTTTTAAAATGAATTCACGTTTAACCTGCACTGATCATGTCAACCATTGCATCTCTAAAATATACTTTATCTTAAGAAATCTTTGGCATGCTGGTTTTTTTATGCCAAGTGATATAAAACGAAAACTAGTGCAATCGCTAGTCGTTCCCCACATTTCTTATTTTGAAATAGTTTACGGAAACCTTGACTATGAATCAAAGAATAAAATTTCGTTAGCTTTAAACAATGCTGCTAGATTCATTTATAATAGGAAGAAATTTTATCATATATCGCCTTTCTCAAAAAACATTCTGGGCTGTAGTCTACAGAACTACCTAAACTTTCGAAATATTGTATTTTTATTTAAACTGATTAGGAACCGTAAAGCAAAATATCTTTACCGCGAGTTAAAATTCGTGCAATCGTCTCGCAGTTGCAACATCATAATCCCTAAGTTTGAAACTTTAGTAGCCTCAAGATAATTTTTTGTTTGTGTTATTAGGTTATGGAACTCATTACCAATATGAATAAAATCTTCAAAATCAGTTGGATGCTTCGAAACGGCAGTTGCGAATCTATATGCTTCTTAGCCATCTTTATCTTCATCTCACCCTCTTTATCATTTCTTTGGTTAATAACAAATATGTATAGTAATATAAGCTTGTAATTTATACCTTTGTTGTATTTTAGCTTAAGTTCAAACATGCCACCTAATTTGTATATTTGTACGCTTAAAAACTTCAAGTTTTACTGTACTTATAACGTTAATAAATGAAATGAAATCAAAAAAGAACATTTTTAAACTTTCTCGAAATATTATTTTTATTTTAGTAAAAGGGGACACGCTCGTTAATGTATTTTAATCGTTTTCCTCACCTTTCACCGCATATAAACCACTTATCCTAGGTCCAGTAAAAGCTACATAATTTGGATAAGGTTTTGCACATTTTTTCTTGACGACCCGCTAATACTTGCCGTCATATACCCTTTTTCTAGCTTAAACGCAAATGAATTCATCCAGCGAAACAGATTTTCCCTTAGTTCCCTTAGTCAGTTGCTAATGGCAGTGTCCATTAAATTTTGAGTGCCCCAGCATCCACAGCAAAGTAAGCGTATTATATATGCCAACATAATGAATACAAATATAATTAGTTAAAACTATATTTTCAAACAAGTCTGGCAGTTTTAAGAGGGGCTGCAGCCGCGTAAACAAAAAAGTTCATATAAACTTCATAGCCTTGAAAAAAGCTTGATAGTCTCAAATATAATTATCAAGAGAACAGTGGAGTTTATCACCATAGTCTATAATCAACATTTAAGAGTCTCTTCATCAGAGACAATGGTTCCTTCGGATGGTCTTAATAGGCTTTCCATTAAGAGAGAGGGAGTAATAGTCAAAATCGCTGAAAGTTAAAGGAGACTTACCTCAGCGTGTTTTTGCAACAATTTTCTCTCTGTGCCGATGCGAGATACTTGCCTCGAGCATTAGATGCTATCGTTAACCACACTGCAAGACTTGTTCTTGAGGCATGTTGTGAGGTAGCTTGACTGGCTGCAGGGTATATGCACCCAAACACACAC
Source organism: Merzomyia westermanni (assembly GCA_949987695.1). NCBI lineage: Eukaryota > Metazoa > Arthropoda > Insecta > Diptera > Tephritidae > Merzomyia > Merzomyia westermanni. The sequence goes on along the minus strand of OX465290.1, from coordinate 4,045,641 downwards.
ATTCATACTCATAGTTCAGGGCTTACAACTGCATCGCTAAGAATAGATATTTACAAATTTTTAGTGCAGGATATTAGCATTTTATGTTGCCGCCCATCTGGTAGAGTTGCTAAGAAAGAATTCTGCAAATTCACAGACACATGTAAGCGAATACAATATGCGCTTATCAACAAAGTGTGTTGTTATAATAGGAAATAAAGAATTAGGCTTTTTCGGATGAGCAATAAAATTCAGGTTAAACATAATCAATCTAAGCCGGCATATTCCGACAAAGAAGGAGTGCTGTATGCCTTTGAGTTCCCTGCAAAGCTTGAACGGCTCTACCAGATGACGTCGAGCGACAGCGACAGATGCATCAGAATTGGAGAGTACTATCGAAGCCATTCGAAACTAAACTGGGTTGCGGAGATAATGAAAATTTTGCCACAGGGTCGCCGACTTTAGAATGACGAAGTATTTGTTGCCATGAAATAATGAATTGGCGAACCTTGTAGACCGTAGACCAATACTAAATTTGAAACTGAGTTGGGAAATGAGAAATCAAGTCTTCTCGTGATGAACAAAGATTACGCTTTATAAGTCTGCATCCACAGATGTCTTGACGTATGGTTCAGAATCTCGGACGGGGTAAAAAATGTGATGGCTCCACTGAGTTAGAAAGACCCATGGAGAGTAACTTATCTTTTCCTGGTATTTGTAATTTGCTCAAGTTATTGCCATTCGAGGGATCGCTGAAGCAGTTTTCTGCTAGTCTATCAAAACTAGCTTTAGGTATGTATATTAGAAGCTCATTGTATAAGCTTTGAAGTTTATTGGAATAAGTATTATATAAGATGCACATTTATTTGATACGTATTTTTAGCAACGTGTCTCTGTATAATATATTTTCGAAAGGAAGCTACCACGAATTAGTTTGTGGGAAAATTTAATTTGAGAGGTCCTTCAGACAGCTCGGCTAAACTTTTGAGTAGCTGATATTCCAATTAGTCAAGTTGAAGTAACAATGCAGAATTCATTTCCTTTTTATTTGATAACAAAAAATAAGCAAACAATTATTTATTAGTTTTTGTCTAATTTGTAGAACAATTAAAGTCTTAAGTATAAGGTATAATCCTCAGAAACCCTGCAGCGGAAGTAAGTGGTTCTAAACTACTGAGTGCAACGATTTTTTGAAATTGGAACTTGTACACATGCGTTATGCTAGGTATCTTTTCTTAGGACTATTTGTAATAGTTTTTCATAGCTAAGCTCTCCGCTATCGGAAAGTTATTTGAAACCGAATTTACCAATCAACTAAAATTTTCTGAGGTAAGGCTCCATGGTTTAGCAGAGATCCCAAGAACTTCCACTATATAGGAGCACGATATTTGTGTTGAAGATCGGACACACACAGCTTCCGTAGAGAGTTAGAACGCGAGAGGAGAGGGGCGGAGGAAGTAGTTGAGAGCGCACGGGATCAGATATCTTCTTCAATGTTGGCACGGCAGATAGCGGCAGTAGCTTACAGTGAGAGCCGCATAACGACTGAAAGCGGAAATAGTCGAAGCTGACCGGGGCGGCGGTATCTCACGGCGGAATCGGCACAGCTAGCAAGCGACAACAGTTGAGCGGCTATTAACGGAACGGAGCACCAAAAAAAGGAACTACGTCAGCGAACTGAGGGGTCTACTGGTAGCGAAGACGGAGTATCTGGCTTTGAATAGTACGATGGACACGGGCTGTGCTTGCGGGGATGATTGCTTTGATCATACGCGAGGCTGAAGCTCTTACACGTCTGAACTACACAACATAATTCACTGACAAACGTGACGCTTCCAATCTCGATAAAAGAGATAATTCATATTTGCCAACATCAGCTACGTGTTTAAATAGCTCATCAGTCGATCAAACAATCATTTGCTTGAACATTCAACTCGCGTGCAAAGAAAAGTGTAAATACGAGTATTTTCTCATTCTTGTAAGCATTTTAAAGCTGTATGTGACAACAACACTAAACAACAATACTATAATGTTCTTTCAGTTATCATATAAATCTAAACATCTAAGCAACTTAGCTGTACGCTGAGCAAACTTAAAAGTTTGAAGAGCAAAAGTTTACATCAACATGTGTTCAATTGCTCAAAGGCAAAGTTTCAACAAATCATCCAGTACTTAGTTTGCATTTTGGAAGGTGATTGAACCAAATTTTATGCTTAGTAAATACCTAATAAAGCGTTGCCATTATTTGTCAAAACGCCTTAACATTAATCCGCATATATCCAAGAAAATAAGCCACATGTGCTCGAATTTTTCACATACAAAACGGGCAAACTGCTTCGTTCCGCTGACACACCTGGCGGATGAGTAAATATGCAATCAGTGTAATTTCTGAAAGTTTGCGCAATGTAAGATAGAAAAAAGCTTGAAGAATCTTTGCGCGAAATGTACTCAGCCTTAGTCAGAAACGTGAGCAAATAACACGTACGAAAACGCAAAAATTTAAAAAGGGAAACGAAATAGATTTCTACATATGAACGTATGAGCCTTTAAGTTTATACCCAGCTAGCAGTTGTATATAGAAATATAATATTCTTTAATCTACTTGTCTTTCTTTAATCAGCCTAGAAATTCAATGAGGAATCAAAACAAACAAATGCTACTTTGGGACCTGTGATGGCTACAACATCCACCGGCGTGACCGTGAGAGAGGGCTTGGGGGCGGCCTTGTCTTCATCACTCATCAATCTGCGCAATATCGTCTATTTGAGCCTAATGTCGACCCGAGGGACAACACCTTAGAACGTCAAGGTATGGTTGTCCGGTCAGGCGATGTCGATCTTGAAATAAATTAACATTTATATACCTCCTGCCACCTGCTGTCCGAGGGATTACCACCCTGACATCAGCACGTTACTCAAAGGCGATAATCGTGAATTCCTCGGAGATTTCAACGTACACCACGACCCTTTGGCACTCGAGCCTAGATGTTAAGGGTAGGGGACAGGAACTGACTGAACAAATAGATGATTCGACGTTTTGCACTGTGAACGGGGATACGTTCACGAGAGTTGCGGTAAATTGTTCTAGTTCGCCAGACCTTACTATCGTCAGCGCTGGTCTCATAAGCTGCGTTGACTGGCGACCGATGCTTACTCTTGCATCGGATCATTTACCGATAGTCCTCTCAATCAATCGCCACAATGACTTTGTCACTTCTGAAAATTGCACTTTCACTAATTTCAGCAAAGCTGATCGGGTTGGTTTTCTTATCTTCACTGAGAGCAGCTTCGCTGCTCTTCCCATCCCATCTGACGTACGGGAAGGGGAAAAAGCGCTTCGAATGGTCATAGCTTCAGCCTCTAATCAATACATTCCGTCAGGTAGAATTAAGGAAGTACGTCCGTATTTCCCCGCAGAGGCAGCGGCCCTGGCAAATGAACGCGACCATGTGTGATGCTTGGACCTTACGGATCCCCAAATTCAAGATCTCAATGCGGAAATCAGATGACTGGTTGATCAATGCAAACGCGCCAAATGGGACGAGCACCTAAGGTCCTGCAACCTCTCTGCGGTTGTTGGCAAACTATGGTCCACTGTTAAATCCCTGTCAAATCCGACCAAACCTAACGACAAAATATGCATCACCTTTGGTGATAAGGTACAATCGACAGCGAAGAGATTCGCGAGCGCTTTCTGCCGGCGACTTGTACTACATACTCCGGTCGACAAGGAAATTAGACGAGCCATCAGGGAAGCGCACAAGCGAAAAAAAAGCCAAGCGCCCATTGCCATCACCACCACAGAGATTCAGGAGGCCATACGGGTGTCCAAAAGGTCCAAATCGATCGACCCAGACGGTATTTCCCTGCTGATGCTAAAACATCTCAGAGAAGAGGGAGTAAGGTACCTAACAACATTAACGACCTGGAGGATTCATATCTTCCCCCCTGTCTAAAGCGTTGGAAGTCCAACTATCTGAGTCGCTGGCAGTAATCGGTTGAGTTTAGATCCGAAGTTTCCACGATTTTGTTTAATTATTACATATCGAGGCTCCCTTCTCCACCAGAGGGTGTCTCGATCGTCTCCTACGCCGATGACTGCACGATCCTGGCAACGGGCCCCTCTTTAGACGAGCTCTGCTCAAGAGTTAACTCGTACCTCCCATCCCTGTCCGGTTTTTTCGCTGGACGAAATCTGACACTGTCGCCGACCAAGTCCTCGGCCACCTTATTTATGATGTGGTGAACATGGAATTAGACGTCTACGTCGACGGCACTAAGCTTCCGACTGTCACACACCCCAAAATCTTAGGGGTCACGTTTGATAATGTGTTCAACTACGGTGCTCATGTAGCCGCGATTGCCACGAAATTTAAAGCCACAACAAAATCCTCAAGTCATTAGCTGGCAGTACTTGGGGGAAAGATAAAGAAACGTTACTGGCAACATACAAGGCAATCGGCCAGCCGGTTCTGACCTACGCGATGCCTATATGGTCGCCGGGGCCAGCAGAAACACACTGGAGGAGGTTGCAGGCCTGCCAAAACACCGCACTCATAACTGCCACGAGGTGCCTCCTTATGTCTCCTGAGCATCACCTTCACAGTGAGGCTAAAATGTTCGGTGTAAAAGAGCATAGCGAGATGTTGACCAGGCAATTCCTGTTCAACTGCTATAAACCGCAACATCCGAACAGGAGCCTGCTCAACGAAAATCCGCCTCCCAGGAGAATAAGGAGTCATCCCCGTAAGTACTATGCCGAGATCCGGCACCACATTTTCTAGCCGTTTGATCTAAAGGTGCATCGGCGGGCCCTCAATCTCATCCACACGGAGTTGGTAACCTCCTTTGTCCGTTCTCGTCCGGTGAATGCAGTCCTACAGGCCCAAGCTTCATTTGTTGCCAAAGAGGAACGCGAACTGCCTAGGGAGACAAGGGTCATGCTGGCCCAACTTCGTTCTAGATACTGTAACAGGTTAAACTCTTACCTATCCAGACTGAACCGGCATGCGGCGTGTCTGCCCACGATATCAACCATATGTTCATCTGCTCAACCGAGCCTCCTCTTCTAACAGCAATTTAATTCTGGTCCACCCCTGTTGAAGCCGCGAGGTTTCTGGGACTTCCGTTAGAAGAGCTTGATGACAATGTTGGATAAAAGAGGTGATACTTTAGGCAGGTAAAATAGTCGCTACCACAACAATAACAACTTTGGGTGAAGACCGATTTGCGATCCAGGGGTGTCTCAAATTGCGCCAGTTGGCAAAATTGCCCAGGCGGTTAGATGACCATTTAAAGAACAAGAAGTATGACAAGATCTATGCTCAATAATAATAAGGCGACTGACTACTGGGGTGTTCAAACTTGGAAAATCGCCTTAATATCGAATATAAGGTCCTCATCCGCCAGCTCATCAGGTAGGAATATCCATGATATGGGAACCGACATACAATTACTGGCAGTGTCAAAAAAGCTTCATTCATGCTGAGTGCTTTGAGTTTTCCAAGTGCTGTTGAGTCACACCCACTGCCGCTATAGATTGAGATCTCTCTGATTTACTTGAAACAAAACAAGGTTTCGGACAAGACAAATGCTCATCTAACGGAGTTCTGTAACAGGACATAGATCTATCAGTTGAGCTAAACTACACTGGTTGTGGTTGCTTGTAACTAAAAAAATACACCCCAAAGGTGAGAGGCATTATATCCGTCACTGGCTTTGTGTATTTTAGTCGCCTCTTAGGACCGGTATGCCTACCTCGGGCATATGCTAAGCCCCCAACCCGGAGGAGTCACACTGGTGACCATAGCAAGTTTTTGCTTCCCTATGCAGATGATATTAATGCCATCGGCCTTAAGAAATGCTGCGTATGTTTGCCTTCCCACACTAAAGTAAAGGGTGTCTGTTGTGCCAAATGGTGCACGAATCAATATGCGCGGAAGCCGCCCTTTTAATTGCAACAAAAAAAGTGGGTATGTGAGATTTTACCATCCTCTTTAGCAAGACGAATAGAGGCTAAGTCATTCGTCTCCTGGTTTTTATATGAAATGCTTAGCATCCTCTGCTGCAGAGATCGGGTATCGATAAGAAGATATAACTGTTTCGCTATAACAAATGCGCTCTGGCTCAGAAGGTCTTTCTATGACACTCTCTCAATTGAAAGGTGATGGCTTGGCTATGGCTTGGCTTAAGTTAGTGAATTCAATTGGAGTCAGTCATAACTAAAAGGCGATGACTGGTGTGATTTATTTCGAAATTAATGAGTTTATTCAATGCTAATTATTTCGTCTAACTTTAATTTTATATCTTAACACCTTTCCCAAAAGTTGCCTCATGAATATTCCATCTCATAACTTGGCACTTGCCAGTTCGAAAGTTTGTGAACAGGAATGTCAAGATAAATGAGAAAATTGTGCCAGCAAGTTTGGATCTAATCGATATTCGATTTAACGCTTGCTTAATCGACTTGATTGCAATTTATATCTACGAGTATCTATCTATCTATCGGTAAGCAGATGAGATGGCGAGCTGCTGAAGCTGAGTTGTGTATGAATTTTTTATTTAATACAAACGAAACTTTCTCTTGTGGTTGGCCTGCTTAGGGCGGCGCGATTGCTTCGTTGCGTACAAATTCATTCCAATTAGTTTGACCTTCAACGATAGTGAGCTCGTTTCCTTCAACCAATCACTCGCGTTTCCATGTGCTGTTGGATGGCGGTGGCGCTTATCATCAGTAAAGCGCGCCAAATTTACAGCTTCAATAAATAAATTGTACAATGTAAGTAGTAGCACGTCCTCTCGTACTTCATTTTGCTTGCTTGGCCACGACTCTATTTTTATTTAGCTATTTTATTGCACTTATATTCGGTTATTCATTGCGCGCTCTTCACTACAGTCACGGACGGAGACACTGCCTGCCATCCATTTATGTGCCATTTCCGTTTCCGCATCAAAGGCTGCGAAGTGAAGGCGTGTCTGACTGATTCACGGCTTAATGATGCTGCTTTTCATTTGATTGCTCTCTTTTAGTAATTTTATTGTTGTTATCCTGGTTTTTATTTTATTTATATAACACATTTTTGTTTGTACTTGTGTAACGGTATCTGGTATTTTTATTTCTGTGGACATTTGAAAGAACATCTTAACTCGAGCTAAGTAAATTTTCGAGTTTTTTTATCACAAAAACAAATTCTTATGACGGCAATCTCGGTCTAATCGGCGTAATAATTGCGTTTTTAATTACGGAGTTATGAAATCTGAAAAAACATCTTAACCCGATATTTTTTACAAATGCATTTCCCAAAGAAGCTTAAGTCAAATAAGATAGGAAAGGAAACAAAAATTCAAAATAAATTTCTAATCATCGCTTAAAAAAGCATCTAAAGTCGATTTGTGGTGACATTTTTTTTAAATTCAATTTTGCGAAAACATCCTAACTCTAAGTAAGTGCTTTTCCCTTGTACAGAATATGAAAAAATACAAACATAAAAGGAGTTAGGTTTCTCGTTTAACTATCTCGCCGTGTCAACACACCTTATGTCCTGCTAAGAGCATTTTCAGAACACAATGGCTTTGAATTATGGTATTTGAATTGCATTTAAGAGCTTTTATTAAATTCAAATATAAATAAAACATTTCAGATAAGTTGTTTTTTCAATGAAAAAATTCTGGCGAATATGGCAAGAAAATTGCCAAAAAGAAACCCAAATAACCTTTCATCCAGTTCGATAGAAAGAAAAAACACCTTCGCCATCTAAATCTAAAATACCTAAGGCTGCTGATGGATTTATGAGTGAAACTGAGTCGGAAGAAGACATCATTCATGAAACTGATTCTTTTGACTATGAATTTAACAGTTCAAGTGATGCTTCAGAGCTGAACTCTACAACTGAAAGTACACAAATTATGGCGAATGTATTAGAAGCTAACACTAATAATAAGAATATACGAAATTAATACTTTCCACTCACCCCTTCTGCATGAGGTCAAACTTTTTTCTACTCCAAATAAATCGCCAGACCGGAATAGAAAGTCACGTAGAAATTGAAACAGGGAGTGCAAATAATCTGGAAACAACTGCAGTGCTGACATAAATATAGGTACAAGGTCTGGGGGAATGCAGAATCGAATGCCATACAAAAATTTGCTCTGAACAACAAATCAGACTCTTTAAAAATTATTTGTGTTTAGGCGACTATAGTTTAAGTCGGCAAACATTGTCAAACTTAATTGAAGCTCAGCATAAAAAACCACAACCCTAGCAAACCCCAATAAATGAGACTACGTCATTGTTTACCTCTACTAGTTTGGCATCTGCTTTTGCAAAATCGGAGTGGAAGGTAGTGTATGAAGGTACTCCGAGAGAGTGTAATGAAGGAAATCGCGTTCAGAGTTGTTTTAAAGTGAAAACTACAACTAAAAACTTCAATTTAAACTGAAATTTACATTCTGTCGGAACTGATAAGGTGTTATAACTGCTTTATATTGAATCAATTGCGAGTTTTATGTCTACACTTTCATTTATGCAGTATTGTGGTTTGTGTGTGTGTGCAGATTCGGAGTAACCCTGCAAAAAACGGAAATACTGCGTTTCATACTCTAAAGAATACTTCTAAAGGAATATCAGAGTACTCCAACACTTATCCTCATTCATACAAAAAAGGTGGAGGAATGAGGATAAGTGTTGGAAGTTGCGCTACTAGTAGACATATGCTATGACTACGTGTATATATACCGTTTTGAAACTAACGCCGAAAAGACACAAGTTCGCAAAAATTGTTTCCTGCAATTGTATGGTGAAACAAAACAGAGAATCAAACCTGTTTACATACAAAATAAAAAAGGAATGCGCCAGAGTTATTCCAAATGACAAACCGGGACAGCGCGTACTAGTCAACAAGCTAACATAAAGAAGTTTTGTACTTCATGAACAGTATTCCGAAATATGAGTCATTACAGCCGGCTGCATACTACAAAGCTATATTTCCAACGACGCCTTAATATTGCATTACTTTCCAAATTGTATAAAGAAAAGATTTCTAATCCGGTGTCAGGAAAAAATGTTTAGGAGATTTTCAAAACTCTAAAGTCTGTACCTAATGCGAAATATTAAAAGAAACAACGAAAACACTGAGAGCATAGGGGAAAAAGATAAGATTAATTTTAGACTAAAAAAACGCCATGATTCCGCTGATTTTGCCTATGATTGTAAGAAAATGGACCAAGAACTTTCCCTTCAAGATGAGTCTGCGAAAATGTTTTCTATTGAACTACAGCAGCGCCTGCCAACGCCTTATTTGAAAGCTTAAATTTTTTTTTATAAACGGATTGGACGATCACTTTAATTGAACATAAATGCGATTTCCTTGTACAAAAAGCGCGATTTACTTGATATCAAACTTGATCAAACCAGAGCTACATTACTTCTACCTAAATCTTAAAATTGAAGCAGAATTTGAGGTTTTAACAGATTCGGATTTGGACGAAATTGAAGATAATGCAATTTAATGAAAGGAATTTAAAGAGATATCATCTGTTTCTGTTCATCTATATATGTTTTTATGAAAAATCATGTACTTATTTCTTTTATTAGATCAAAAATTTTATAGTCAAAATCTTTATAATTTAATTCAAATCTTTAATTGTATATTTTGATTTTTATTACTTACATTGAATTATGCTTCTTTCATTTAAGTCGATTTTCATCCATAAATCTGTTTGAAAAAGGAACCTAAGTCATATTACGTGACCAAATTTTGAAAACATTTTGCTTAAACTGATTTTTGCAAAACCTCTTACGCGACTTAAGTTGATATTTTCTTCTAAAATCAGTTTGCCAAAACCACTCATTTTTTTTAAACCCTGTTTAAAAAAAATCGTTACGGTTAGAAGAACAAAGCTAACTGAAAAATTTCGACAATATACAGTCCCATTATATAATGGTCATATTTCTTTTTAATAATTACCCAAGAAGATTTTGTACTCAGTTAAAGGTGTTTTTTGGCCTACTGTAAAACTTGATTTTTAGACTTAAGTTCTTTTTCCAAATGACCACAGATTTGCAGCTTCACCGTGCTGACTTGTGCCTCGTCGCATGTTGGCGGCAACCAACCGACGAAAGATTAGCCTTGGCAGTAATTGGTTTTACTTTCGTTACCTTTATTTTGATATTTTCATTTTTATTTCTATTTCTATTGCTATCACTGTCATTATCTTGTTCGACTAGCGGATATTAACTTTTTTGGCGTTTGTGATTACGTCTGTTTTGTTGTGTTCACCGTGGTTGGCCCATGTGTGAAGGAAGTAAAGTTGAATTGTTGGTGAGCTGTCCACAAGTGCAATGAACTAGACAACCCAATAAACATTGGCCGAACAATTAGTATATTCTAGATATAAGGTCAATTCTACCAACAAAGTCGTTTATATGAAATATAATAAAATAACTTCTATCTTTGCAATAAGAACAACATGTTCCATGAAATAATTGAAGTCCCCCAAGCTATAATGTTGTATTTTGAATTTTCTGAGGCTTTTTGAACAAGTTTGAAGAATTTCGTCCTCAGTTAAATCAATTTGAAAGTGAATGCTTATTGACTCAAGGACATTGAGACGCTCTTGTCCCACAGTGTTTCTGAGATAAGTCTTTATTCTCCGTAATGTCGAAAATGATTGTCCTGGAGTTGCTGTTGTTAAGCGTAAGATTGCCAGAACTCGTAAGGTCGTGTTAAGGCTTTCGAATGTCTTTCCTTCAACCTTTCCTTCTAAACATATAATTGCAAACTAACCACTGACAATATTTCGAGAGCATTCTGAATGTTCTGAAGGCAGATTCGTTGTCTCCACATTTTTATTTCTGAGATAAAATTTCCTTCTGAGAAATTTAATAAATTAAAACTAATTTAACTTAAGGGAAAGGCATTGGTTAGTTTTGTAGAAAGAGAACAAAAGAGAGAGAAGAAGTGAAAATATTTATGTCTGCATTTTTTTCATATTATGGATTTTTAGGAAATAACTACCCGAAACTTTGGAAAATTGATTTATTTTGATTAAAACGGCTTTGAATATGAGAAATGTAAGTTTCGATGAATGGAATATAAAATGCAATTCTGCCGTAATATTCAACTTTCTGTGTTTTAACTTTGCAGCCATTTTTCTGAGTTCATAGAAAATCAGAACAATTGGTTTTAAATGCAAAAGTGTATCTTACACAAAGAAGAGCTTTTGTGAGTTAAGGGTTCCAGCGAAATTTTTATATAAAATAATGAATACGACGTTGTTTTCCTATTTGAATCGTCTCGATTCAGTATCAGAACCAAAAACAAAAGAAAGGAAAACATGTTATTGAAAAAAACTTAATTGAATGACCCAAAATAGAATGGAAAATTCATAACCAATCTTTTCTGATTTCTGTGATGCTACGCCGTCTGATCATAGTTCCACCTTCGACGAAGATAACCTAAATTTTTCTAGAAATTACATCGGTTTTATATATAAGAGTCTAATAAGGGTAAGAAAAGCGGACAAAGTACTGCAAATTCCGAGCCCATGTGGACATTTTCAAAATCGGCTGGAAGAAACTTGTCATTGCAAGGGCAATGTCTAGATGAGTTTAAATGGTTAGCATATTCTGCCCAAGAAAATTTAGTACATTGTAAGTACTGTGTGGCTTTTGGAGTCAAAACGGGCTCAAAAGACGATATAAGGTTTGAGAAACTAGTAAGTAAACCGCTCGAGACTTGGAAGCAGTAAAGGCTCAAAAGAGGAAATAGGGGTTTGGAAAACTAGTAAGTAAACCGCTCGAGACTTGGAAGCAGTATGGGCTCCAAAGAGGATATAAGGTTTGAAAAACTAGTAAGTAAACCGCTCGAGACTTGGAAGCAGTATGGGCTCAAAAGAGGATATAAGGTTTGAGAAACTCGTAAGTAAACCGCTCGAGACTTGGAAACAGTATGGGCTCAAAAGAGGATATAAGGTTTGAGAAACTAGTAAGTAAACCGTTCGAGACTTGGAAGCAGTAAGGACTGAAACGAGGATATAAGGTTTGAAAAATTAGTAAGTAAACCGCTCGAGACTTGGAAGCAGTAAGATTTTAATTTGTCACTTCTCATTCTCTGATAAGGAGACACTGACAGGTTGCATTAAAATTTGGCTCAACTCATGACCAACTGATAGTGAACTCCATTATTACCGCTAATATTTGATTTTTTTAGTGGAACAACATTTTCAATATCACTAAAAAGTTTTTAGTGAAACTAGTCTTCCATTATCATTGCATGTGCGAGGAGATTTAATTGCACTAAATTTAATTTTTATCTCATATCTCTCTTCATCTCCATGAGACTCATATTTGCAGTCAGTGTAGATTTGCGTTGTCATTAATGGGAACTCATACACATTTCCAATCAATCCAGAAAACTTCAATTTTAAATCATCAAAGAGAAAATTTTGTAGATATAAATCGGAGTGGTAATTGAAACGAAGTTTCATTGAAAATACATTTAAGTGCTTATAAAAGGGAGCCTCACCTCACAAGTGACGATGAATGATCTTCCTCACATTTAGTTTTATTAAAATATAAATGTGAGTGGTAAGGAAAAAGGAAAGTAGTAAAGGTGGTTGTAAAAATCGTTTACTTTTAGTGGAATCTATCTGTTGGAATTCTCGGAATGTGAAATTCATTATCTTTGAACTATTCTTTTACTACTCACGCGTGAATCACATTTCTCATTTTGGTTGATCGAGCTTGCGAAGCAGGCTGGCAATTTAACAAACCTCCGATTTTGCGGTGGTAAGCCAAGTACATAAAGGGTGTTTTTTTTAGGGGTATAGAACTTCGAATTGAAATAAAACACAAGAAAATCGTTTTAAGGTCCATCAATTTGGCTTTATTGGAAGGATAATTTTATGCCATTAATGTTTAAATATGATTTCGGGCATGTGGCCGCCGCGGCTGGCTCGAATAAAGCCAATTCTACAGGTCCAATTTTCAACCACTTTTTCGAGCATATGGGGCCGTATGTCGGCAATAACGCCACGAATGTTGGCTTCCAATTCCCCTAACGTTTCTGGTTTGTTGGTGTAGACGAGCGACTTCACATATCTCCAAAGAAAATAATCCAATGGTGTCAAATCACACGACCTTGGTGGCCAATTGACAGGTCCATTCCGCGAAATTATGCGCTCATCGAATGTTTCCTTCAATAAATCGATTGTGACGTGCGCTGTGTGGCATGTAGCGCCGTCTTGTTGGAACCACAACTCATCCACATTCATGCCATCCAATTCGGGAACAAAATAGTCGGTTATCATGGCTCTATACCGGTCTCCATTAACGGTAGCTGCCTCTTCAGCATTATTGCGGAAGAAGTATGGCCCAATGACTCCACCAGCCCATAGAGCACACCAAACAGTCAGTTTTTGTGGATGTAATGGCGTTTCAAGGGTCTCATGTGGATTCTCTTCACTCCAAATGCGGCAATTTTGCTTGTTGACGTAGCCATTCAACCAAAAATGAGCCTCATCACTGAACAAAATTTTGCGATGAAAATCAGCATCGAAATCAATCTCATTTTCGGCCCATACACCAAAATCACGACGCATTGCATGGTCTCGCGGCTTTAATTCTTGCACAAGCTGGATCTTGTAAGGTCGCAAGCCAAGATCTTTGCGCAAAATCTTCCATAAAGTTGATGGACAAAGCTCCAATTGCTGTGCACGGTGGCGAATCGATTCATTCGGGTCCTCTTCAACACTTTGCTCTACAGCGGCAATTGTTTCTTCGGTGCGAACTGTTCGACGTCTCTGCGGATGCGTATTATCACATAGAGTAAACGTAGTGCGAAAACGATCCATGGTTAACCGAATTAATTGCTCTGATGGACGATTATGTCGACCATAAAATGGACGGAGCTCACGGTAAACTTCGCGAACTGAACCATTATTTTCGAAATAAATTTGCACGATTTGCAAGCGTTGTTCTTTTGTCAACCTGTTCATGATGAAATGGCAAACCAAACTGAACATAAATGACATTAGAGTTGCCAGATTTGACCACAAAATGCCAGTTTTATCTCTATTCGAAAAACAAACTTGTAAAAAAAACACCCTGTAGTTAGTCTTGAATGCAGGGAGCCAACGATTTGGGTTTGAATATTTCTTCGACGATAAAAGCACTCCAATGTTCTATTAATTTTTGTTTGACCAAAGGCCAATCCTAATTAGTACGAATCTTTGAAATCGGTTCAGACGTTCTTAAGTTATAAGCAAAGTATACATTTTTTTTTATATATTAAGATGAATATTAATTGATAATGGAAGCTGCATGCCAATGGTTTATATCCGCGAAATTAGTGCGAATCCGAGATTGAAAAAAAGTGTAGGGGAAATATCGAAGAAGATGAAAATCAAACTTTTGTTTGTTCATAAAATAAATAAATGCATGAGTCAAATTTGTATAAAACAACAATATCCCTCTATACACTTACATACAAACACAAACTCCATGGTAATTACAGTATCAATTTCTAGCTACTTTCGTTCAATCAAATTTGTAAATGATGAAATGAATATGTGTGTGTGCTTAATGGTTTGTACATGCATGTTTGTGTGGATTTGTGGCAAAATTATTTGAAAACTTGCGAAAGGAGCAAAGGCTCATTAGGTGTGCAAATAAAAAGTGGTTAACGCTTGAGGATGTGGTAAATAATAGCGAAGGATGCAGATCAAATAGGCAAATTCAACTACACTCAAACTCAACGGGGGGTGGGTAACACCACGATTGTTTGTGCGCTGACAGAGTACGGCAGTAAAACTTTGAAGTGCTAATGCATTGTACTATTGCTTACTATGGAAAGTTGATTAATAAGCGACATTACTTAAGTTTAATATTTGAAGTTCCTTGGCGTTTTGCTGAATTTTAAGAAAGATTGTGATGTGTAAAGTTATGATTTGAAAGTTATTTATTAAACTGGGAGGGGCCTTAGAAGCTTGATAGGTTTAGTGAGGGGTTTGCAAGTCTAATAGGCTTTGAAGTGGTCGTCGACTATCCGAGTGCGTTTCTCCTTCGAAATTGCATCTACCTTAGCCGATTGCAGGAAAAGTCAAAGGTCAACGATTGCAAGATAACAAGGCCTTAATGGCTTCGGAAGTGTATAGCCAGTGTAGCCCTTGCTGAGATTACACTTAATTTGAAAAAAATATGCACTTCGCTCTCAACCCTTTCTGTTTCAGTTTAATGTGATAGGTGTCAAGTGTACTAATGTGCTATCAGACTTGTTTATTTTTCTTTTTTTGCATATACATCTGCGTTTGCAATTAAAAAAGCGTTAATCGGCAATTGCGTTAACTCCATAAAACTATTTGCAAGCACTGCTCCTGAATTGTCAGAGAAACAGGTATTTGTTTGCGAAGTAGAGAAACGCGTTTACCACAAATATTGTGCCTCTGTTGAACTACGAGCGCCAGCGCAATAACATAGCACAGTGCTGTGTTAGACAACACTTAATACATGCAGGACGCGCTTACAAGCGATTTTCAACTATGAATTGTTTGGTTGATCATACACTTATAATCTTTTATATACGAGTATGTACATATATTATATATGTATATAGTAGCGATGCTAATCCCGGGATGCTTTTTTATTGTCCTTTATTTATGAATGCCTCAAAAAGGTTTTACCAAGCTTACTACAAAAAGTGTTGAGTTAGCGTGGCGGCTTTATAAAACGCATGTGGTTAATATAACAAGTCCACAAATATAGGATATGGAGCTTACCATAAAGGTAATACACGTTTTATATTTTATAAGAGAAGTCTTGCTGTAATACTTTCATTCAAATCGACCAAAGATTTCACCCAGAGAAAGTAGTTCAGAGTTTTTCGTGTGATGTATTTGTTCATAACTCTACGTCTGAGTAATAAAGTCTATAAGCGATAGCGTGCATTGCGATACTGTGAAATTAGATACCTAAAATCTTGGGGTTTAAAGAATCGGAAAAACTGGCATTGGTAGTAAATAGCCACTTGAGAGCTGTTGCTATTTTAATCATTGTAGGAAGCGTCGAATTCACTCCAAGCAAAATCAATAAAATTCTATTGGTAGTAAATGCATAAACACATAATTGCATATAAGTACATACTCGTATATAAAGCTATATAAATACTGGTACATAAGTCTAAATTGTTGAGGTTAGGTAGATAAATCATTAAGTTTTTCAATTTACGGCGTTGTTTTGTTAAAAATATACAACCTGTCTAAATTAAAATTTAAGATGTCCTCTACTTCGATATCTCGACGGGTTCCAAAGTTATCGTCCAATGTGGACCAATATGTGGACCAGGGTGACCCAAAATATGTTAGTCTAATATGGGCATCAAACGAAAGGTGCTGACGTGTGCTGCAATAAGCGATGTGACTAACTTTCATATCGCAACTGATTTCGGAGATATAACGATTAAAATCGGTTTTAGTCTCTTATAAGTTCTGATGTTATTGATTTGTAAAGCTTCCCTCGTATTTACGCAAAAGCAAAAAGCAATAGCGCTCACACAGCCTTTTAAAAATTTACCCAAGCATTACTGGTGTTATGGCAGCACAGCAAAAGCACATGTTGCACATTAGTTAAATCAATTTTGCTCATCATTCGACAACAACACAATGAAAAGTTTCCAGCTGCACTGAAGTGGATGGCAGTGATAGCAAACATAATTGCATTATTGGCTTACAATTTTAGCAAACAGCTGATGACCTACAGATGGGCATATTCTTATACGAATATGCTTCACGAAATGTAGATAAAGAACATGCAAGCAACCATATGGAAGCACTAAGGTTGTCAACCCCGGGATCCCTCTGAAAAGATGCCGATAATACCGGGATTTATTTCTTACAATCCCGGAAATTTCAGGGTTGGGAAAACGAAATATGTTAGGGAAAACGAAATATGTGTGATTCACTGACATACATAGCTATCCTAACTTCTTTCTGTGATACGCAACATTTTTGAATATTTCCATTTTGCATGTTGATTGTATCTTAAAATAAGCTAATACTTTCTAGCAACTAACATCAACTAGCTGGGGGTCCAGCGCTCCTTTTAGCATGGACGTAAAACTTATCAAGAGTGTCGTGTACATTTGCAACCGGAGCTTTTTCGTTTATATCCATTGATTTCGTAAATTTTATTTGTTTACCATAGCCGGAACAGAGATTGCTTACAACATTCGCTTTAGAGCTAATAAGGCTCATTGAACAAATCTATTGGTAGGCGCTTTCTAGGAAATACTAACTTGGACGTTCGAACATACCTATATTCTATGCATATAAATGAAGATAAACAAAGTTTGAACGCAATCGACGTGCATACCAGAGAGCTGCACCAATAGTTAGAAAATAAAAGTCACAAAGCTCTCACCTAACTTATAGTAAAACGATCCATATTTATTGAGAGCATTCATATCACGATCCATTAATAAATTCTGATCATTGTGAATCATTAATATGTTTCAGAGGTTAGGGGTCTTGGTCGATCAAAGATTAGCTATTTCTTAGAATCCTCTGCAGAAATTAGAAGTTACAGCAAGTTGCAAGTTTTTGCTTGCATTCAGTACGATTTGCAAGTCAAAAACAGCTGATCATGACGAAGCAAAATCACAACAAAAATTTCAGTCTATGAGTTACTAACCACTAAAAAAAATATCAGCTGCTTTGCTTACAAATGCTTACGCGGAACGTCTTACCTTTGAGATTTTACACAATTCCCAATAAGTGCGGTGCCGTTGCTCGATTTGTAGCTGAGAGCAAACTTTTTCTATCGCTGACTTGATGTGAAAAAGCACGTTGAATGTATAAACTAAATCGCATACTAAGCCTTAAATTTAAAACTAACTATAGCTCCCAATGCTTGTACGGCTTTTTCATATCCACCATAGTCTGCATAGCTGTTTAAACAGGGCTAAGTATAGTCATGCTGCACTCTGCTTTATTCACACTCACACACACATACGAGTATTTTAGTTTATTCTTCTCAAAGCATAAATGCTTGGTAAATAATTTAAAATCTATTTTGAATGTTGCGTTCTTAAGTACGATGCTTTTGTGCGGAAGAAGGAAGTTGGTTGCCTGCAAATGATGGCTAGAGCCGTTGCACGTCTACATAAATGGTCTAAGTTATTCGAGCGAAGTGTTGCAAAATAAACACTCCATTGAGATGGATGAACTTATGCATGTTATCTCAACGCATTTGAATGGATTCAATCTGGAATTGTTGATTATCGCTTGACCAAAAGTTTATACATACATATATGTACATTAGGGTGTGCGAAATACTTTTTTGGATTTTTTCTAATTTTATTGATACGATTATAATTCGCATAAGGCTGGGCAAATTCTGGAATACGTGAAAATATACGCAAAACTCGTGCACCAGAATAATCTTGTATGGATTTTAAAATTCGTACAGTTTTAGTAATAACTAGAAACCCCGGCCACGCTTGGCTGGATCTCAGATTTTATAACAGACTGAGTCCGACTTTGAAGATTATAATCTAAGTGTTCTCTGCCCAATCCACAAGAAGGGCGATCCTGCAAACTGCGCCAACTATAAGGTCCTATCAAGCGTATTTTGCGAAAGACTGAAGCCTGATTTGAACAGACTGATTGGACCTTATCAGTGTGGCTTCAGACCTGGTAAATCTACCATCGACCAGATTTATACAATACGCCAAATCTTGGAAAAAACCCGCGAAAAAAGAATCGACACACATCATCTCTTTGTTGATTTTAAGGCCGCTTTCGATAGCACGAAAAGGAGCTGCCTATATGCCGCTATGTCTGAATTTGGTTTCCCCGCAAAACTTATACGGCTATGCAAAATGACCTTGAGCAACACCGCGAGCGCGGTCAGAATTGGGAAGCACCTCTCCGAGCCGTTCGAAACTAAACGAGGTTTCAGACAGGGTGACCCCCTATCGTGCGATTTCTTTAATTTAATGCTGGAGAAAATAATACAAGCTGCAGAACTTAACCGCGGTGGAACAATATTTTTTAAAAGCGTGCAGCTGTTGGCATATTCTGACGATATTGATATCATTGGCCTTAACAACCGCGCCGTAACTTCTGCTTACTCCAAATTAGAAAAAGAAGCGGAGAAAATGGGATTGGTGGTGAACGAGGGCAAAACGAAGTACCTTCTGTCATCATGCAAAGAGTCAGCGCATTCGCGCCTTGGCAACCAAGCCACTGTTGGCAGTAACAATTTCGAAATAGTAAAGGGCTTCGTTTACCTGGGAACCAGCATTAACACCAACAATAATGTTAGCCTAGAAATCCGAAGAAGAATTACTCTTGCAAACAAATGCTATTTCGGACTGAGTAGGCAATTGAAAAGTAAAGTCCTCTCTCGACGAACGAAAATAACACTCTACAAGTCACTCATCGCACCCGTCCTGCTATATGGTGCAGAAGCGTGGCCACTAACAACATCTGATGAGGCGGCTCTGGGAGTATTCGAGAGAAAAGTTCTTCGAAAGATTTGTGGACCTCTACGCGTTGGCGACGGCGAGTACCGAAGAAGATTTAATGATGAGCTGTATGAACTTTACGCAGACGCCGACATAGTTCAGCGAATTAAAACACAGCGGCTTAACTGGCTAGGCCACGTAGTGCGAATGAGCGAAGATGCTCCAGCCCAGAAGGTATTCTTATCGGCACCCGCCGGTGGAAGCAGAGGAAGAGGGAGACCACCACTCCGATGGAAGGACCAAGTGGAGACCGATTTGCGATCCTGCGGTGTTTCCAATTGGCGCCAGTTGGCGCAACGAAGAAACGACTGGCGAGCTATGTTGGACGGTGAAAATCGCCCAGGCGGTTAGATGACCCTTTAAAGAAAGAAGAGTCCGACTTTGATACTATATCTCCGAAACCAGTTGAGAAATGGAAGTTAATCACAACGCTTATTACAGCACTCATTAGCACCTTTCGATTGATACCCATATTGGACTTACACATTTTTGGCTACTCTACAAATTGGTCCCCATTGGTCGATCACTTTGAGACCAGCCGAGATATCAAAATAAAAGACATCTTAAATTTTAAGTTAATCTAGTAATACAACGGTGAAAGCTCAATTCAATTCCATTCATCAGTTTATGAGTGATGCTCGACCTAACATACAGACACACAGACAAAAATTCTAAAATCTCTTGATTTGGATTCTATTGGCTTAATAATGATCCACATTCTTCTTGAATATCTGCAATGTACAGACATCGGCCTGTTACAATTTTAGTACATGTAAAGATATTGATAAAATGATGATTCTAGACCTTGTTAAATATTTCATTGCATGAATATTCCAAGATCGAAAAAAAAAATAATTTTTATGCTTTTAAATTCAATATTAAATGACAATGAAAATTTGCTTTATATTAAAAAAGTTGTAACACTCATTCAGTTCCTTAAGGAATCTGTAATAAATTTTTTGTATTGATTTTCGCGTTTAAAAATTAGTTCTTAACAACACTTCGAAAAATTATAGTAAGGTCTTAAATTTGAAAAAAAAAATTTCATTTTGTGGGACAAGTTTAATACACATCCATCAATACTTGGTATTTACTTAGTTCGATGTACTTTTGCACGCCTTCATGCGCATGACATAATTTGCATATTGTATTTTCAAATTCCGAAATTTCATTGATATGCAGATAAACAGTGAAATATCCAATGCTAATGGAATCGGCAAGATATTTACACAGAAAATACTCTGCATACACATAAATTGAGACAGAGCATTTAAAGGCCTACAGGTAAATACAATCTAAAATTTCCAATAAACAGAGTACTGAATTTTCTGAATATAGCTGCTTTAAAAGTGAACGGGACGGGACGGCGCGTGAAATGTGGACTTCTTAATATTTCAAACAGAAGATTTATGGGTATGATTAGTTTTAATTTCAACAATGTTTTAGCTTTAAGCTTTTTTGAGACACTGTTAAAGCAGCCGAAACCCCTTCTTAAGGATGGTTCCATTTTTAAATTTAGGGTGCCATATGAAAGGGCTTAGTCTGCAGACGAGTCATTTGCATTAACAATTTTATTTTCGACCACCATTTATAACCCAAGAACAGTTTGACCAGTTTTGATGCTTTTCGTTTTTGGATATGCCTTTGTCGGAAATAAGAAAATGCGTATGAAAAGATATCATATTCATTGAAGGGTTGGAAAGATTAATCAATTTATTTTCCCCAGTATATTTTGAGCTGTCATGTGAACGGACTTCGCTATTAAATGGAAAATTATATATAAGTTTTAGAAAAGAGAATGCCACACGTGCAACGGAGCCACAAACTGAGAGCTCTGCCAATAGTACCAAGATACATCTCTCCGACCACCAAACCTTGTTTAGATTTAGTATTGTTTCTTTAAATGGCTTCTTTCTCATGCTTATACTTACATACCGAACTACATTTGTTCGCTAAAATATTTCAGGATATCTCAGCCAACAATAAGCTGGGTTGTTCTTAGTTATTTAGTAAAGAAGAAAAAGACATAGACCCTTTTGCTTTTGTCTATGAAAGCTTGACATCCAGTATTAAATAATATTAGCTCTAGCCCAACTCAGGCCATTATTGCTTGTGCTGAATTCTTTGCTAAGCGCCAATAAATGCCTTCCGCCAGTAACATTTCCAAGATATAAGTCTTTAAGGATTAGAAAATAGGTGCCAAAAGGTCGTGTCATATTTCAAAGCGTCCTTTTCCAGTAGAGGAAGTCTCCATAGTTTGCTACACTGACGACTGTATGATTATGTCTTCAGGAAAGGGCCCCTTCATTTGCGAACTCTGTACTAGCATCAACAGTTATCTCCGAGATCTTTCCAGCTTCTTCACCGAGCGAAATCTGACCCAATCGCCGACCAAATCGACGGCGACTCTCGTTACGACGTAGAACAGCAATAAAATCCTCAAGTCACTTGGTGGCAGCACTTGGCGCAAAGACAAAGAAACTTTGCTTGCTTCTTATAATACCATCGGCCGACCAATTTTTGATTACGATGCACCGATATGGTCGCCCAATCTTCTGACATCAAGAACTGCCACGAGATCTCTTCTTTTGTTATCTATTGAGCAGACAGTTCTTACTCAACTGCCACATACCTAGTTATCCAAAACGACATTTATTGGGACATAAGGAAGAAGTAGGTTAAACTCTTATTTATCCAGACTCAGCCCCACCATACCAAATAATTGCCCTACTTTTGGTATGCCCGCTTATCATGCTAAGCCTCTCTTTACATGTTCAATTGAACTTACGCTTCTAGCACCAATATCACATGCCTTAGATTGCTAATTATTTCTGAGAACCATGGCTTGCAGAGCTCTGGTTTTTTTTAATTTTCATTATTTTTGGTACTACGAAGAACTTTTTGCAGTCAGTTTTTAAATTAGTTATAGATAAATATTTCATATTTAAATACTAGATGTGTATAAATATTGCTCATACGCCAGCAAAAACCAAATATGCGTTCGTAAAAAATTAAAAATATAATCTCTATAGTATTATTTTATAAGTCTTGTAATATTTTAATTATACTCCGCTTCAACATCATAATTCGCAGGCGTTTAACCACCTAAGTGATTTTGGTCGTTCTGTAACAAAACATGTCAGTCATCTCATTTTAGCGATTACCGACGCCAACCGAGCGAGGCCACACTCCAGCTGTTTCCTCTAGCTCTGTATATAGATAGTTCGAAATTTAGTGGAAAGCACTCTTCGCTTCACAACTTATTATAGAAGAGTCAATCAGAATTCTGAAATCATTTTAGGAAATATCAGGAGCACATTTTTTGCTGTGTACCCAAAAATATTTGTGTTCAAAAATAAATATAATTTTAATATATTACCAAAGCTTGGAATTTAATGTTTTTTAATGTGTTAAAAATATATTAAAAGATATTTTATAAATTTATCAGCGTAAGGAACTATAACAATAATTGTTTGATTTTTGTTTTTGTAACATCTTACCCTGTCAATTGAAGCTGATACCGCTTAGCCACCCGGAATGCTAATTACCGTTTTCGAACCGAAAAGGAGTTGCCGACCCAATGATATTAAGCTATCTACGTTGTGTAATTTATGTTGGAGTGAAATCAAAGGTTTTCCTTACCAACCCTAGAGTTTAAGGTGATTCAATATCCAAATCGCAGCTGGTCCAGGGTGATTCGAGTATATCTTGGCAGATTGCGTTCTTCACCTCATATAGGTGGTGCGATAAAGCTTACACCTAATATTCTAGGATGTAGGACAGTATCGCCAACGACATAGATGTATGTTTCTATTACTTGGCTATTTCACTTGTTGACCAAGGCACGCTTATTTGCCTCTTGTAGAACTCATGCCGATAATTGGCTAACCAGAGGTTTCCTTTGAACTAAGGGGAAGGATGTTCCCAGAATGATGGACTATGTGAAACATAACTTATAGTATGTAGGTTTAAGTAAAAAGATTACAATTATGCTAAAAATATTCCAAATTTAGGTAAATATGCATAAAGTATGAAAATATACAAAAAATGTGGAAATATTTAAAATCCGAGCTCTGTGCATAACATAATTTTTAACATACTTGTAGTAAAATATGTAATTTACAAAAATAGAAAAAAACATCAATAAATAAATATTCAAATAACTACAAACACAACTTTTGGCCATTCAATGAAGGCCCTTTCGAATCGCCTGACAGACATTCTTCTCACATTATTGTGTGCATATCTATGAAATTGATTTGTATTCAAAGTTCAGAGCTGGCACATTGGCATGCGACCGATATGTGCACTATCTAAACTGTTAGTCAGTGAAATGAGATTGAGCAATCCTATGCTATAACTATGTTAGTAAGTGCTTCATATGTGAGTATGCATATAACTAACCTGCAGTGAAACTTCAAGCTAGTCCAGAAAAAAAAAGTCTTTCAAAAATGCAAAGTGTGGAGAATACTGGCTTTCCCAGATGACAAATCAAATCAAATCAATCATTTTAATTTTGCTGAACACTATTTTTTCGAGCTAGTTGATTGTTGTATATTTCCAACTAGTTTCTGACTGGCAGATTTATGACAAAAATCTGACATTTAATATTTTGCAGGATATGCTCATATAAAAATTAACAGTTATTAACATAGGAAAATGCAGCTACCTGACTAGTTAGGTTGAGCATCATACTAGTTTTCAAGACGTTTGCAACTAGACGATTTAACTGCAAGGTACAAACATAAATACTCGTAAATGCATGTGTTTAAACAAACTTGAACGAATTTCAGTCCTTTGATCATCATTGTCCTGCAAATAACGAATCTGTAATGCTCATTTGGTTTTTATTTTTTTATACAACCACTTAACTGAATATATAGATGTTTGTATCCAGATATGTATGTATGTATATGTGTGTGTGTTTATAAATATATAAATCTGTAATTGAATATTTTTGTTACAGCAAAAAGTTGTTTGCATATGCAGGAAGCGTTTTGTTTGCCAGCAATGCAGTTGAGCTGAGCAAAAGTGAAGTGAGCGTAGATACAAGTTTGCTCTTAAGAAGTCAAATGCAATTTTTTTGAATTTTTATTTTATTTTTTTAAAATTTACTTAACCATTTTTAGGATATTTTTGCATTCAAATGTAGCATGTAAATACATAGATCACAACCAAAAGTCAATCGCTTTCGGAATAGACAGCAATTTAAATTTATTACAAATCAACTCGATGAGCTGAAAAAATATTTGTGCTGCAAGATTTCTCTAATTTTAATAAAATGAAAAAAAATGTAAGAAACAGTAAAGTAGCTGGTGGCCGTTTAAGAAATGTTTCAGTCAAGTTTTTCAGAGTAGAAATCATCGAAAGCCTTGTTTAGGTGTGTAATATGTAGTATATATGTGGTCTTCAGGGCCGGCAATTTACGTTTATACAATAACAGTGGCGACCATAAAAAAAGGCTTCAAATAGGCTTTGAATTTGTAAGTAGTGATGCCCGTATGTAAGATAAATAAAAATACATAATTAGAGCACCTGAATCCAAAACAAATTTCTGTAAAATTTTCTTTGTATGTTTGCACGCGCATCAGTAAATAATTGCTGCAAAAAATTTAATCGGGGTTTCATCGATATGTTGCCGGAGATATATCTTGAAATAAAGAATACATTTTCTCATTATTGCTATATATATTGTGTGTAAGTGGGTGCATGGAAAAAACCTACGCTGAGGGAAAATTATTGTTACGGCCAATGAGCTTGTGACTGAAGGCTCCTACATTAATCTCCAGGACTACATAGGCAGTAATGAATAACTGCTTCAATGTCCCCATGTGGCTCCAAAAAGTCTGACTTCAGTTCTAAGGATACCTATACATTTACAAGGAAAAAGGTCTGCAGCATAAAAGTTTGTCTTGTTGTTGTAAATATGTAGTAGTAAAGCTGTATATAAAAGGGTGTCCTGTACTGTTTCCTTGTTGGCATTTCCTTCAGGGTAGATCATCTTTACAGATAATAAAATAGTCACAGGAAGATGTCTGTCATAGCAGATATTCCAAAAAAAGTTTATAGAAAGGATCATTCTTGAGCTAATAGAGGTAAAACTTCGTATTTCCAAGGTAAGCGGAGATCCCACAAGCTCCCACTAAATAATAACACGATATATGTGTATGAAGATCGAACAGAGACCGCCTAAAGCCGTTAGGAGGGCAGTCGGTTTCCTTTACTAGGGAGTGAAAAGGCGAGAGAGCGGTGCGTGGCTACGGACATACTAGTTTAGAGCTCACGGTATTGGATATTCCCTCCTCCAGTTTTCCGTCTGTCGGTAAAATCCTGCGCTCACTTAAATTCTTTCAAGTATTTCGGATCACAAGTGCCTTGCGTTCACTTCCCACATTTGATTGGCTCTACTTGCACACCAAATACATTCCTGCGCTTGTACGAAAAAGTGTACTGGAGTCGCCATCCAGTACTTCCAACCGCCTCACTGGAGTCGCCATCCAGTACTTCCAACCGACTCACTGGAGTCGCCATGCAGTACTTCCAACCGACTCACTGGAGTCGCCATCCAGTACTTCCAACCGACTCACTGGAGTCGCCATCCAGTACTTCCAACCGACTCACTGGAGTTGCCATCCAGTACTTCCAACCGACTCACTTAATTTTCCTGAACTTTGTGTAAACTTTGAAATTTCGTTTTATGTGGTGATTTGCTGGTATGTATGTAATTCGCTATATGTGACCTGGTCTACGGAAAGGGGGCTTAGGTGTCAAAAAATCAATTTTCACTTTTTAGTTGATTCGGATGGAAGATGAGATGCTTTTTCACGTGGTAGAATCCAAAAAGTCAAAACTTGTTTGAAAGTTCCCTAAAAATGTAGAGAAAGAAGAGTAAAAATACGAAAAAATATAATTTTTTTGTAATGAACAAAATACATTGAATTATAAGCTATAAAGACATGATTAAACACTAGAAAAACGTATTATGGGCCAAAAATAATAATGCTGAGTAGTTTATGTATTTTTCTTTGTTGTCGTTTTTCTTGAGATCTTTTTACGTGTTGATCCTGAGGAAGATGGACCTGGTTCCTCGTCTGGTTTGAGAACATCTTCACTAGTTTTATGGTAGGGTATGTATTTGGACCATATCCGTCGAAAACTGCGATTACTCATCTTCAATTCGTCATCACTGAGTGAAGAAATGTATTTTCGATAAATTGAGGACTTCGTCTCGCTGGATGGCAGTTTCATTATCCGAAAATCCTTAAAT
Source organism: Merzomyia westermanni (assembly GCA_949987695.1). Lineage (NCBI taxonomy): Eukaryota > Metazoa > Arthropoda > Insecta > Diptera > Tephritidae > Merzomyia > Merzomyia westermanni. Next base: position 4,018,876 of record OX465290.1, on the reverse strand, counting down.
TTTGTGAGTCGTCCGGGCAGTGGAAGAGCCGACCAAAAACAACACTTACTGGACGTCCTTGAAGCCTCTGGAAAGGAGAACAATTAATGAGATAACGAGAAACTGACGAACGAGTTGTTTATTTTTAACAGCTGTTTCCCAGAAAACTAGTTTTCGCACGTTAGCTCCCTTTTCGTAGACTAAGTCACATATTTTAAATGAAAATTAATAAAAACACAGCTTCTTTTTATTTCGTCGAACGCTATCCAATTTAATTTCACTACAAGAGCAACGGGTACAAGTCTATCCAATTTAATTTCACTACTAGAGCAACGGGTACAAGTCTGGCCCTTTCGTTAGTGGACACATATATAACAGTGCCACGATGTAGTTATATAACAGTATATCCACGTGAGTTTGTTCATTTGTCATTCTAAATTGAAATGTAATTGAATTGCATTGAGCCTCACACGTTTCGCTGAAACCTCTTCATGGATTAAGCTGCTTGTTGTAATTGCGCTGAATGCGTTGAAAAGCGGCTGGTTGTTCGGTTGCTTCGTATGAAATGTATGACATACATGTTGGAATATAAACGTTATATATATGTATGTATCCGTGTGTGCTGGCATGTGCGTTTAAAACATGTGCAGACTGCAGTTAGTTGCGCGTTAAGAACTTTTGCGAACAATTCAATTATGTTGAAAATCTTCCCTGCAAAAAGTCCTGCGACTCATCTAGAGAGTGATTCGGGATCAATACCTTTCGTTTACAGTGGGCTACAATTGATCTCAACTATTTAGTTACAGACATATTGGGATAAGTCCATTTTAATTTCTGTAGCCTACTTTAAGGTGTTGAAAGTAAACTTGTCCTTCCCGAACAAAGGGAATCTGTTCGACACTACAATTTTTTGCAGGCCAATTAGTCTCTTCATAGGAAATGCTCCAAAAAAAAAGTTTTCACTTCAACCCATACAAAGAGATCAATACTGGCATTAGTCGCATGCTCCTTTGCGACTCATCCCGGGTTCATCCTAGAATAATGGTTTTTTTGCAGGGTTGCGAATATAAAAATGCAATTAAGTATTTGGGATTTTGTTTAGAGGCCATATTTATAACTTTTGGATAATGTTTATGCTCAGCAGTGTCTTTATACAGTGTATTTTGACTGTTCTCGCCTAAGTTTGAATTCAAATACAAATACAAAGACTTAAATATATCATGTTCGTCTATCGATTCGACACATCCTCTACTGGGCTATACCCGAAATGAAAATTTTTATTAGAACTCGAAGCTTGGAGTTTGAAGTATTGGAGTAGTTAACATCAAAAATGGTTGCAAAAGTTTTTGTCAGAACTGGGTCACCCCTCGGTGATCGGCAACGCTCCTAGTGTATCCCTCCCATGTGCAGGGTCGGCATAAAGGCTTGTAAGTCTCGTAAATTTGTAGTACAAGAAGAAGAAGAGGCACAACACAAATTGTATTTCGTCAAATGTAGTTAATATAAGGGCCTAGGGGGTCATATAGTAGCACTCGTATTTGGTCTCTGGCTTGACGTGGTCCGTGAAATAAAGAGCACTGAGAAGGCTGATTGACCACTTTTGTCAGCGTGAGCACATTCAACATCAATACGAAAATCACAAGTTTTTACCTCGATGGTCAAATGTTGCTCCCATCTTCGATACTCACAAGTGTCCTATGGTGTAGGAGCAGGAGCAGGAATATTTGCAATGATGAAGCGATGAAGGATTTTACATCGCTGACAATTACCGGGATAATTATTCTTCAAGAATTAATTAAAGAGGCTACGAAGAGGGATAGCAGTCTTCAACAGTGTCTAAAAGTATGTGTCCTTCCCAGGATAAGGACATAACCTCGTGGTACACCAACAAATTTCCGGGGCAGAGGAAACGATTTAAGACCTGCTGTCCGACTGTATTGGTTGGTACTGCAGCAGAATCAAACTTTTTGTAAAATCCATAGTCGGAAGCATCTCGGAACCTAAATTCAGGGCCCGGGGAGCTTCTGAAATTTATAAACTAAAGTGCGTGAAGATAGTGGGATGGGCTTCCTACCACACCCTTAAAAATTTCGTCAGTTCTCTTATAATACGTTGCGTTGGCAGAGTAGGATCGAAATCTCAATTTCCCTCAACTCCAAAATACAAGACAACTTGTCCCCAGTAATCTGAGGTGCTTTGTATGCAGTCCTGGAGTTCGAGCAATTAAGGGGGTGAAGTTTTCCTTCTTCTTCTAAAGTATACTTGTTTATGGAATCACCGGAACATCGACAGCTGGGTCTCCAGTGATGAAGGCTGGTCTGTTCTTAACAAAAAAGTTTGATTTAATTAAAAGTTTTATGCATCGGGTGTGAAAAATGAAGTGTATAGATGATGTTGGAAAATGGTTGATTGACTCCAAATGCGCCTAACATTTACGAAAAATTGCGGTTGCTTAGTATCGATAGTTTCTGATAGGGAAGCATTTACAAAATTAGTATAAATGTTTTGATTTCGCTCATATTCGGAAGACACTTTAGCCATGGAAAAGAGAGGAGACAAAAAGATTGGTTTGGTCAAATAACAGCAAACCATAGCTCGAGACTGGCAAAGTTTGCGGGACTCATGAAAGATCAGCAAAGAAAGAATAAAATTATGACTGTATATCCAAGCCAAGTAAAGAGAACTGGGCGTGTGCCCTTAGCCCACTGTGACAATTAACAGTTCATAATTTGCCCATATAAAGTTTTGAAATCCTTCAAACCAGTTCAACTATATCGTAATCAGTCAGTGGTGTTGAAGGTAGTTCCCTGAGTTTGTTCTCCGGAGAATTGATACTTTTTCATAGGGAATAACGAATAAACATAAATGAAATATTGTTTTTAAAGAAGACAAAAGCCAAAATATCCTAACTGTTCATTAAACTGAAAGCATTTACGAAGAAATAAAAAACTTAAAATGACAAAACTTTTCGGCATCAAGCAATTCCCCAAGCAGATTCATTGAAGCATTCAAAACACGTAAATCGCACTTAAGTCTACGTGCACTATGCAATCAAAGTAAAAGTTGCCATCAACGTATGACAAATATGCTCCATAACGGTCACTCGATGGCCCAACACAATAGTTCGACAAAGCTACAGAAATGGTCAGATTCCAGAGACAGCATTCCCAAAAAACGCAGATATACATACACACATACGGCTGCTCGAAAACTAAGCAACAACTCTTCTTATCAGAAAACTATTCAAAATTCTATTTGTGTTGAACACGCATGCGCATGTCCGCTTTCGTTTCTGCCATGCAAGGAATTTAGCTAAGTAAATAAAATGGCAAAAATGTTGTGCCGCATAAAAGCGTATCTAAATGCTAGTTTGCTATCTGTGTTGCGCTCACTGTTACCCACTTACTACAGTGATTTGCAGTCATTGCAACAACATATCTTCTTTCAGGCCATTACTTGACCGCACACGTTGCTTAAGTTGGCTTTTATTATCTTTATTATTTCCTTTTTTTATTAAAAAGTTGCAGTATTTTGTTTCCAAAAAATGAATCGTGGACTGTGATAATACATGCTCATAGGTAAATGTCATACATGCATGTTTGCCAAGATGCCAGTGTTGCCAATCCAGAATATTTTTAGGAAACGTAAATTCAATCAAATTAGCTCCAAAACTAATGGTGTTTTATTTCCTGGAAAAAATCCTGTGGGTATTTCTCAGCTGCCTCTATCAGGTTTATATAGTCATTTCAGAAAATGGAGCGGCATGCGGCACTATCTACGAAATCAACGTTTTGGTTACCTAGGTCAAGAGCTACACTAGCACGAGGGTAACATTTTTTCTAAAAAGGAAAAGGCAATAACAAAATGTTAACTGAGGTTGAGGCCTCGTAAGTTTAAGAAATTACACTGTGCAACATTGAAAGATGATATAAACTTAAAAAAGTGATTTCTGCTCCTTGAACCATGCAACAAATTCTGGCGCTTTCTCTACCGAAATTTCCTTTTTTGAAATACATTTATAAGCGTTTAAAAGCACTTAGGTTATAAGAGCGTTATCAGTAATGCCGACAGCCCTTTTTGAAGATTTTTAACTGCACAGAGGCTTGATATGTCTTGATACCTTCTATTGATCAAACTTTTTAAAAACCCATTCAATCTCTTTAGCGATCTCCACAATGCCGTCGATCCAAGCTTGAAGGAACCCTAGCCTTCGAAATTGCGTAATTTGGTGTTTAACTTATTAAACTCCACTAAAAAAAAAAAATAAAGAAATTTCTTTAAGCTAAAATCAGAAATTCATACTTCTGGAATAACAAAAAATTTTAAAAAATGTCTTTAAGCTAACATCAAAAATTCATACTTCTGGAATAACAAAAAATCGAAAAAATTCCTTTAAGCTAAAATCAAAAATTCATACTTCTGGAATAAGAAAAAACAACAAACTAAACTAATTTTTTTAGCCTAAAATCAAAAATTCATGCATCTGAAATAACAAAAAATTAAAAAAAAAATCGAAAAAAATTTCTTTAAGCTAAAATCAAAAATTCATACTTCTGGAATAAGAAAAAAAAAACTAAAATAATTTTTTTAGCCTAAAATCAAAAATTCATGCGTCTGGAATAACAAAAAATTTAAAAAAAAAATCGAAAAAAATTTCTTTAAGCTAAAATCAAAAATTCATACTTCTGGAATAAGAAAAAAAAAAAACTAAAATAATTTTTTTAGCCTAAAATCAAAAATTCATGCTTCTGGAATAACAAAAAATTTGAAAAAAAAAATCGAAAAAAATTTCTTTAAGCTAAGATCAAAAGTTCATACTTCTGGAATAACAAAAAATTAAAAAAAAATTAATAGAAAAAAGTTTGTTTAAGCTAAATTCAAAAAATTCATACTTCGGGAGTAACAAAAAAGACATTTCTGAATCAGGATATCTTTAGATATATCAGGGGTATATTACAAAGAAAATTGAGTCCAAAATTTAGTAGCGAACTTTTATATTTACGATTTTGAAAAATTGAGATTTTGAAAAATTGTAAATTAAAAATTTTTTTTTTTCAAAATATTTTTTGGAATATCATTTGAAAGTAAAGAGTTTTTTTTTTTAAATACAGGTGTTTCCGGAATATTGAAAAAATAAACTTTACTAAACAGGAAAAATAGGAAAAAATTGAAATTTTGAATTTGCATTACTTTTGAAAAAAAAGAAGATTTTTTTAATGTTTTCCATTTGCAGAACTTCGTTTTATGATAAAAGAGAATTCATCACCAAGCCTATTTTAAAAAGCGAGGGGGTGATTCCAACTATCTGACGATTTGACCCATTGTATAAAAGATTGGAACATTTGAACTGAGAGTGTGCTATATATATGCAACGCGGTACAGATTCTCAAAAAAAAGGCGTAATTCCACAAATTAAAAAAGAAAAAAAAAATAATAATAAACATACTTGTGGCAAAGGATTTGATTCCTTTTGAACGTATTTTGTTGGTCTGATTAAAAAAAAAATGTATTACACGTTTTATTGGTATGGCAGTACACTACATTTTTCACCAGGCCCAGAAAAGCGTTGTTTGGGCTCGTTATTTTTAAAATCTATTACCTTTTGAAGCATACCATCATTTGATTTGGCTTAAAAGTCCAAAGCAGAACTCTCAAGTATATTAGTGAAACGATCTTATCCAGATGATTGAGATCGCACGGAGAATGCAACCTGCAACACAATATCTGGTAACTTCAAGCTACATATCATTTTCCTTGATCAAACAGAATACATCAGCCAAAATTTTTTGAATGTTTGCCGCTATCAAAACTTCCAACCTTTTAGCAAGATCTGCCCAAAATGGCAAGGCTGCTCACATACTAAAGCATTGAGTTGAGATGAGTGTTGGTGTCGTAAATAGAATGCCTGTGACACCATATCTGCATGCACGTGTCACAGTTGACCGCTTAGCTAATTTTAAAATTTTTTTTGTTTGTGCAAGAGGACAAAGCTTTTGTAGCGTTGTGGTTTTTTCTGCACGGCCACACCTTTTTTTGTTTTTAGAAATTTGAGTACGTGCAATATTTTTTAAATTGGTGGTCTTTTCATTTTATTATAATCATAGTTTGAAACTTTTAATTTTTGCTGATAAAGTTTTGAATGTAAACATTTCATGGAAATATGAATAATGAGGATACCCATGAAATTTGATGTGCGTTTAAGAAGTTTGATAAATTTGTCGAGTAGATAAATATACTGTCATTTTTTTTTTGAAAATTGAATTTAGAAATATCAATCTCAAATAATGCATCAAAATCGAAGAAATCTATAAATTTACTTACATAAAACCCTGGTAGAATTTTTGTCTGTCTGTCTGCATGTTTGGGGGCGCATCACTGAAAAACTGCCAAATGGAATTGAATGAAACGTATACCGTCGTATTACTAGACGTTTAACTTAAAATTTAAGATATCACTTGTTCCGATAGCTATACCATTTTCTGAGATATCGACCGATATGTGGACGAAGGTGACCCAAAATATGTTAGTTAGTAATATGGGTATCAAACGAAATGTGACCATGAGTGCTGCAATAAGCGATGTAATTAAGTTGCATATCTTCTCTGGTATGGCATATAAGGATTCAAATCGGACTCAATATATTATTAAGGCTCGGCGGCCTTACACCGATCCTGTAATTAAACAAAGGAGAGTGAGGTGTAGTTCAATGCAGGATGGTTTTGATTTCGATCGTAAATACGTATGTGCTATTTAAATGTAATCTTCTCTTGGTGCCGCCATTGCCAATCTGCATATTAATTTTGCTTGTGGCAAAAATTTGAAGGTAGTTAAGTAAACAGACAACTGCCAACAAAAAGTTTGCAACTCATTTCAGGCTTATTTTATTTCTAAAGGAGAAAAGAAAGAGTTGAATTAGAAATTTAAATAGAAAAGGGATCGAAATTGTAATGGGAAGGAAATAAGAATGGAAATAGAAAATGGAATATGAATTACAACCGAAAAAGGAATAGGATCGGATTATGAGGAGGAATGAGAAGAAAAATAGAGAAATTAAAACATAAAAGGGAATAGAAATAGCAAATGAAATGAGGATGGAAATATGTATGGGAATATTAATAGAATGGAATTGGAGTATGTTGATTGAAAAGGTATAGGAATATTAACGGATAGTCTAATAGGAACAGGAATAAAAATAGAAAGAGCAACAGAGTTCAGAACAGGTATGGGATAAGGAATTAAAACAAGGAAAGGAATGCGAATCGGGATTAAAATATGCAAAGAGATGGGAATAGAATAGGAATTGAAGCTGGAATAAATATTTGAATGAATAAATTAACATGAATAGATACGAACCGGGGTAAGAAAAATTTCGTACTCCAGCCTCCTCTGCTTTATTTGCACAATATGTCCTAGGCAATGAAGCCACTGGGTTTTAATACGTTCAACTATGGCGAGGTCTGCATACAGGTCATAGAGCGCGATGGGCCATAAATCTAACGACGAACATTTCTTTTAAAAACTCACAAAGTCGCCTAATCAGATTTTACCCGTGTCCAGGATTCTGCACCGCACATCAGGACAGGTAAGATAAGTGACTCAGGTTAGGTTGAAGTAGCTGGCGCAGGGGCGCACTTAGACCAGTAGTAGAAGGCCATTACTCCGCCTCTTCGAACGATTTTAAAGACGGTAATGTCATACTTCGCAATTTGGCGGAGGTTGTCCAGAAAGGAAACTACTCAGTCATTTCACGTCCATTAATAAAAGCCAGGATCTCGTATGAAATATGATATTAGTGGTGAAGCTTAGCTTGTAGTACAAAATAAACAATTAAGTCACCTCTTATTGTATTAGTTGGAACATTACACGTACAACATTTTTTTTTGGGAATCGTAACAGTAACTTAACCAAATGCAAACTATGTTTTCAATTGCTATCAGCTTTTCTGCAAGGAAAATGCTTATTTTCCTTCGGTTCTACATAGCAAAAGACGCAATGCCTTAGGAACAATTTGGCATTTCCCAAACTTCCTTCGGCACCAAGAGCTCTTTCGTGGCGTTGACTGCCAACATTTTTAATTTTGATGCAAAGTTGCCTTTGCATAGACGTTGTTGTTGTTTAAACCGTTAGTCATTTTTGCAACAGAGAAATTATTTATAGTATTGTTGGTATATTTGTATTGCAGTGCACATCTGCGGTCTGCTCCGTGCCATTGAGTTTTTAATTAAAAGTTCGAATCTAAAGGAAAATTGTTGCGAAAACCCTTTCTTTGTGATGCTCAAATTGTCTTCGAATAACTTTTCTATGCACTTACCTACACATGCAAAATACAAAATTTATTTACCTACTTGTTTCCCAGAGCTTGTTTATGCATGTTGATATAGATATATTTTGTTCTTGCAATTATTTCGTGAAATTACCGAGTACTCAAAGGCGCAGCCAATTTGAAAGCTATCAAAACGTCAGTTGTTAGTTCTTGCTATCAGCCTCTGTTGCAGGAAATCTGCCTCAGCTATGGTTTGATACAATTTACCCTTAAAGCTACTCCGTACTGTGCGTTAGCAGCAGCTCCTCAGTTGCTCATCTATTTTTTAACTGTCGTTTGAATTAATTTATGCGTAAATTGTTTAGGTTACAGCCATCCTTCTTAATCAAGTTGCAAAAGTGTAATGTTCAGCAGCTGCGTTCAGTCAATGAAATATAAGGAAGCGCCTACAGAAATAGGTTTCGATGGTTGAAGACGCGCGGAAAGTCAAGGACTGTCTCTAGACAATTTTCGGTGTATAGCTCAAGACTAAGGTGGATTGAGGTTTGAAACTATTAGTCGCCTACCAGTACTAGGAATAGGCAAGTGAGTGTTGTTGATTTCTAAAGAGATAAGATTAGGGCAGCTTGCGATTGTTAGTCTCGTTTTCTGTGATTTAAATTTATTCGTCGCTGTCTCAGAATTTCAATCTGTTACATATATTTCTTGTGAAACAAACTTTGACCGCAATGGACTCGGAAATTAGTGAACCGATTTCGATCAAATCTGGCATCGACTGAAAAAAGTGTTCACATTAGAAGGTAAAATACTTTCTACTTCAATATATTTTGTGGGGGGGCGGGGGCGTGGCTTCGCTAAACCGATGAATTTTTTGATTCTGTACATCTTTGGAAGTATTTATGCTAGAAAGTGGAAACTCGGTAAGAAATTAAACGAAATTAGTCGCTTACATATCCCAAAAAATGGAGAGTAACGGAAAAGAGGGAGGGGCACCTCTGATACAAGTGATATTTTGCAATGTAAACAACTATGGAAGAATTTGTGTTCGAACAATATAATTTGGAAATAAGTTGTATGATGTTAATCTGTAACAGCTTAAGGAAAAAGTGAGGTATGGGAAAAATGGGCCTGACACCTAGCATACAAATGGGATTTTTAATGTTAATAGCTTTATATATATTTTTTTATCTTTGATTGTAAAAAAATAATCACTAAACTCGAGTTCACCTGATAAAGTGGTGAGACGCAGCTAATTGTAAGCGGGTGGCTCTCAAGTAACTAATGCCAATTATAAAGACGAACGGTAGCAGCATCTCATCCATTTGTGCTTTCCAACTAACACGCAAAAATCTGGGGAGATGCAATAAAATCCCGGAAGTACCTAACCACTATCACCGTGATCCAACGAAGACAGGCTCTGCGAATAGCCGTAGTATACAGCTTGTTGTCCGCAAGCCCTGTTCGCAAGGTCGTTACGCGACTATATCGACATACCTAATAGCAGAGAAAGTAAACACACTTAGATACTTTGTGGCAAGAAAGTGGACCACGAAATCAATTCCCAGACTGCAGTCGTGGTTGAAGCGGCCGCTTTTGCTATTAATTCCCTCAACAACGAGTTTCATATGTATATAAGATGATTTACTTAGGTATCATTTCGATGATGCAAGCTTAAAATATTCTGTAGACAGCTAAAGAAGATCTTGTCATATGGGTCTCTCCCTTTAACCAAGAGTAGGAATGATATGCAATATGCAACAGAAGACCTTAAAATTAGCCAATGGAAACATTAAAAAATAATAAACAAAAGATTATTGCAAATGGCCAACATTTCAGCTTCGATTAGCGTAAATTATTTGCACCATTGCCAGTGGCGTTAACATCTGTGCGCTTAAAAGCCTACAAAGCATGTAGTATCTAATAGGGTTTCCCGGCATGAGCCTGAAGCTGATTATCGAATTGAGAGCGTTTGGGTGTTTGTATGTGATCGAATGAGAGTCTCTTTGCGACAGTTATTTCCATTTGTTATTGCCCAATTGAAAGCACAATTAAGGCCTAAAGTGTCAACATGTGTGCACTCATTTTAGATAATAATATTGTGATAATACATCTAGACAGCTGTGTGCATAACAATAAACACATACATATATCAAATGCGTTTTCGTTAATGCAACTATGTGGAGATGTTATTTATTTGTTGTACTATCAGATAATAGCAGACTCGGTAAAAATTTGAGCAATTGTACTTGTTCTCTTCCACAAGTCCTCCCATTCATCCTTTTTCTTCGTTTCCTGTCTCTCTGCTGCATCCCTAGACCAAAGTGCATTTATTTTTATTTGTTAGCTAAATACCGACAATTGGGAACGTCCTTAATCGACTATGTGCGATTTCTGAGATAATGAGGACCTTTGGGCTTGTAGACATAAACTTCTTCAATGAAAAGAAAACTGCCGCTTCGTAAGAGTTGTAGTACAGTCTTGTTTCTATTTAGCTGAAGATGTGAACAGATTCATAGGAAATGTGTGGGCCTCTTTTGGATAGGCATTTTTGTAACTTATGTTTAAATAACTATGAAATATGAAATATGAAAATTCTAACTGAAATTCTAACTGAAAAAGACTATAAATTCGAGTGATTCGTGTACGTCTAGTTAGCACTTCTATTTGACTGCGTGGCACGCTATCAACCTTTTCCAAGCCCTACTGCCTTGCTCTGTGAACAACAACATATCCATATCACGCTTACGTGTACTACATAATATGTGTTATTGCTAAGTCCATATAAACGTATCTAAATTTAAGGCCCGGCTTCTCTTTTAATCTGTGTTATCCAGTATTTGGTTCCTGTTAGATAAATTTGGCTGAGCCCACGGTTCTCCGACGACTTCGAGTAACATTCGGATAGAGTGGCGATCACCAGTAGACCTCTCCTCTATTTTAATTATTTTTTATGGGCCTCGAATCTAAGTTCGCGGCCTGCAAGTCAAGCACTCAGTCCATTATTATTTTTTCATATGAGTACATATTATTTCGATCACATCTTCCAATGCATCTAAAATTTTGACATCGATAGTATCTTCTGGCTCATTAAGTCAAGATTTTTCCAAAAACCAATGACGCTGAAAAATGCTAACCGTCAGTTATTGGCTCTTTTGCGTCATTTAGTGTTGTTTACTTGGCGTCACCTTACACAGAGCATCCTCCGTGTAGCTTCATTTTATGCCATTTCGTCGTCATTTTGTCTGTGTGTATAATAGCCGCGGTTGTTTACAGCTCAGATCCATTGACTGCCATTGCAATGTGCAACTCTCCAGTTGCTGTACTCGGCGCTCCATTAGATTATTGTAAAATGCCAGTATTTATTGCATTTCGAATACGTGACCAATAAAAAATAAGCTTAATGTTGGTAGTAATTGTACGTTTAGATATGGATGATGGGAGTAGAAGTAACATGCAAGGAATGCGAGTAGTCCGTTATGCAACCAAGATCAGTCTGTGGTTTTCCTACAGCTAATGCTAACTTAGATCTCTTGCTCTGGAGTTAGAACGTGAGACTGGCAAAGCTAACACCAAAATGCCTTGCCAAGCAAAACAAGGAGTCTGCGACCAGAACTCATGTCTTGGATGCACCGCGATTCCTAACACACGGGGCACTATTCTCCTGCCCCCTTTTCCTCCTAGTACTCCATTAAATAAGCGATGGCATTACATAGCTTGTTGAAGGTTTTGGGGAGTAATAATATTTTAAATTAAATGAAAAGTCCCACGCCCATTCTTTCTTAGCCACCATTTAGGAGTATTGGAGCTTAACCGCACATATAATTTTTTTTTAACTTTCAGTCTTTCGAGTACTTCCAGAGATATGTAGAAGGAAATATTACATTTGTATGGGATGTGCCACGCCTTCTCATCCCCTTCTCGAGGTGTCAGAGATTAACCTCTTATAACTCTTTCTCCATTTTCAATATTTTACCATGAGCTTTTTTGGCGATATGCTGTATATTAAATGCCACACCTTCTACTCCCTCAAACCAAATCCTCCAGTTGTCCAGATTGTCAATGTAAACCATTCTCTTTCCCACTTAAGTTTACATAAAAATTTCATCTAAATCATTCCAGGCGTTAAGAAGGAGTTCAGTCACAACTGGATACACAGAAGATTTATATGTACTTTATATGCTCTGAAGAACTATATCTCCATCAGATCCAAAACACATAACTTTGCGACTGCTTCATGCTTAACTTTATGTTGGAGGAGTAGTCTTTTACCATAACGCAGGGTATATTAGACACTTGTGCTTGAAAACCACAAAACTTGTAACCAGGCATTACTGCTCGATAACTGTCTGAGTATGATATTTATAAATATAAAGTATGCGAACAGTGATGGACATTAGGGTGAGCCTTATTTCGCTATTTTGTCCTATATAGCCAGACTATCATCTAATATTTATTCAGGTTAGCTCACAGTAACATCTTAACCGCAATTTCAGCAAATACCAGCTTATAAAATAACATTTCGAAAAAAAAAACTAAACAAAACCGAAGAGCACATCGGAGATATCGATAATTCAGACACATTACAAATCCATCAAGAGCAATAACACTGTCCGCCAGAAGACGGTGCTTGCTCATAGATATGGTTAAATGAATATATATAGGAGTTTAGCTGCCAAAAAAACCAGCGTTCTGTTGGCGTAATGGTTAACAGAACGTGTAAAAACTCCTCCGATGAAGAAGTCTATCAGTCGAATGGGGTCTATAAAAAAACTATGGTGTTTGTCTATAATATTATTTTTGTATATACAATAAAATAATTATATAAATTATTAAAAAAATAAAAAACAATATCAATTTTAAGAAAAATTACGATATACAAAACATGTGCAGCTAATTGTAGTAAAAACAAAATGCAAAATTCGCTATAAATAGCTTATCTCTAGTTTCGCAGTTAGCTGACTTTAAATTACTTAAGTGTACAAAAAACGAGTGCAGATTTGTTAAATTATTATTAGAATTGAGAAATCAATTAATTGGATGCCACTTTCAATCAGTTATCCTTATTTTTATTGTTTTCAAAAATCCCAATTACTAATTGATTGCTAATGGAACAAAATCAAAAAAAAAAAAAAACTGAAAAAATAAAAAATTCTAAAATAATTCAAAAAGTTATCAATAATATTCGACAGTAAACAAAAAAAATTTTCGTATTAGCAATTTTTTTTTTACTTTATTCTTTTTTTTAAATAATCATTAAAACAAATCATGAAAAATCGTAAACAATGGGTAATCGGTCATTATTAGGCTTTTTCAAATGATAGTAAATCAAACCGGTAATGCCTACTTAGCAGGTCTGGTTCAGCGCCCATTACACTATTATAAAGTTCAGAAAATTTAAAGCAGCCCACGTTTCAATGACCCAACTAATATTTTTAGGCCGGATCTTGGCTTGTTGAAGATCAGAAAAATTTGTTTTTTATTCAGAGCCGCACCCCAATGTGTGTTTTGTGCAATCCTTATGTTTTGCTTTGTGGGTGCATCACGCAAGTGCTTGTTGTTGTTTTGCTTCCAAACACCACCGGCGTTGCCACGTGCATGACAATATGGTTTGTGGTGTGGTACATATGCATAAGAACACAAATGCATATGTGAATAAATACATATATATAGTTTTATAAGCAACCATTATTTGTTTGTGCTTCATTGCGGTTTTTGGTTATACGCATTAAATTTTTTCGGTTTTTTACTTTTATAACTTAGTTGCTCTATGAAAATTTTTAAATTCACCACAGTTAAAACTTTATTTTAATTCTTATTGTTGCATGTTTTCGTGTCTGTTCACACAACCAGTGTGACCAGGTTAACCTTTTAGAGGCTAGATTTAGCCTTTTTTTCTTTAACCAAATAGTTTTGGTTTTAGCTTCGCGGCTTTTTTTAGCATTTTTTTACTCCAAACCTTTTCTGGTCCCAACACCATATTTTTCATACAACTTCGAGTAATATATAAAATTAAAATTGAATGAAGGTAGTGTTGATGATGAAATACAGAAAATTATTCGTAAAAACTGTCAACTATTTTAAATGGAGTTGATACCATAATTGCGACATCGCCTACCTGATAATATGAACTCTTTACAAAAGATACATTTTTTTTCAGTTGATAATTCTTTGCAAGTTACAAGGCCGGATGTATTATTTCACTTTCAAGAAGAAAAGTCTAGGTATTCTCCAAGTCAAGTAGCATTGATTGAGCTGCAGTGGCGAAAGCTAATAACCGTACAGTGGACAAGTGTGACCTCTACCATGGAATTTTGGGCGGAAGTCTGAGAACATAAAAAGTCATTAAACGAACCCCTTTTTTTAGAGTTGGTCTATTTCGTATTTAGCTTTTTGGTATCACCTTTCAGTAATGGGGAAGTTGAAAGAATTTTTAATGCCATGAACATTTTAAAAACTAAGTTAAGGAACAGATTAAAAATTAAAATGCTTAATTTGCTGCTTAATATTATATGTTCGTAAAAACGCTTTTTCAAATGTTGCACTGATTTGGAAATTATCGATAATCTCATCTCTATGATAAATACACAAACTTTGTACGCAGACTCAAGCTTTTCTGATTCATCAGACGATGAAAATATTATATAATTAATTAGTTTGCAGTGATTTTTCTATAAAATGCATTTCTTTGAAAAAATTCCTAGTCAAGGAAAATGTGCCTGATATGTGTTGAAACAAGAATAGTTCCTGTAAGTTATATCTATAGCTTTATATACAAATAGTTTAAACTAAAAAAAAAATTTGAAATGGATTTCGTAAAGAAATTTCTAACTTTTTTTAGCTTCTTTTTTTCTTAACTTTAGGCTTTTTTAACCTTTTTTTTGCCGATTTTGCCTCTTTTTTTCCTCTCACCTGGTCACACTGCACACAACTCCAACTACAAAGTGTGTATGTGCAAACATACCAGCAATCCTTTTTGTTGCCCCTTGAACTCGAGGGTTGAAATATGGTTGTGGTCGTTTGGCGAGTTTAGTTTGTCAGTATTTTTATTGGATTATTGCATGGTCATTGATCTGATATGTGTGTTTTGTTTACATATGAAATTCTTTGTGCATGGAGCATACACTAACACATCCACACATACGCACATATTACTAACACTATAATAAATTTACTGATTGAAAAATGACCCAATCCTTCGTCGCTGAAAGCTTTAATTTTATAGCTGCTTTTATTGCTTTGAGAATGACAGAAGTGAAATCGGAAAAACAAAAAATAAGGCCGTCAAGTCATGCTGACATATATATTTACCTATAAATACTATCTACTGACAAATGAATGCTTGTAGCTATGTTTATGCAAACGCTGATCTAATTTAATGTGACTATTGAAATTTCTTTATTTTTGTTGGTGGTTTTGTAACGGTATATAGAACCAAAGGGGTGTGCATTATTTGGTTTTTGTGATCGACCAAACTCGCCAAAAGACCAAACTTCGAGACATAATTAGCTCTATGTCCTGTATGACACATCTCTCTGCCGAGAGAGCGATTTGGTTGTAAATAACGCTCATTATAATGTAAAATCTCTGGGAATCTTATACTAATACCTACAACTTTGTTAATCAAACGAGCTAAAATTTAACATGTATGTGTATTGTAAACATACGAAGCTTTTTCTTATAACATTCA
Organism: Merzomyia westermanni; assembly: GCA_949987695.1. Lineage (NCBI taxonomy): Eukaryota > Metazoa > Arthropoda > Insecta > Diptera > Tephritidae > Merzomyia > Merzomyia westermanni. The sequence continues at coordinate 4,002,947 of OX465290.1, read as the reverse complement.
GAATTTTATAAAAATTTATTTTGTAAGCAGTGCACTTCCTCTTCTTACTCACAATTATTTTTTCGGTACTCATGGAATCTAGTATCCATTTAAAGGTGACAGCTATTTCTCAAATAAACCAATGTTTGAACCAACACCCTCCAAACCCTAGGACTGTACTCGTGGCACTTTCCCTATGAAAGGCATCTGCTACCGTCAACCATTTCAAACTCAACATACTCCTCCAAGAGCTGGAAGAGTCACAGCTTCCGGCCACCTGTTCAACTGAACCTACTTTTCTAACATTAAGGGCCTAGTTCTCTATTGCGAAACGAAAGTTTGTTTCGCCTCAGAGACGAATCGTTCGCATGTTTGCAATATGTAAGACGAACATAGCAACAGAAGAAAATTCTCTCAGCAAAGTAAAAGTCAAATAAAATAAATTAGTTGTCATCAAATCAAATTACTGTTCCCATATTTTTTAAATTTATTGGAATAACATTAAAAACTTTATGAAACTTAACAGATTCATATAAGTTTCCCCATTAATTTTTGATATGACTTAAGAAACAAAGGAGGCGAACGAAAATGATAGAAAATACGCTTGCTAGACGAAATCGTCAAGAGAACTGCTTGTTTCCTAGGATTTTCGTTAGAAGAGCTTGATGATGTTTCATACAGTGATCGTGCCCATTAGGCAGGCAGAGGCACTGTTAGCAGCAACAAAACAACTGCTAGTTCTCAAATCGACTTCATTGAAATGCATATCAGTTACATAGACTTTTAAATGTTACAGTGATTCAGGTAAAGTACTCACAAAAGATTTTCATTATTATTGACAAGTTTGAACAATTTAACTTTGTTAAAGCTTCGGCCAAATTATTACAACCCAAGTACTTATATTTTACCTTGCAAATTGCTTAGGTCATAGTTTGAAGGACTTATATTTGCCCTTACTGCTTAGTAATAAGAACTAATAAAAATGTAATACACACATGCGCTAAAGCCCACAGCTGTCTATATAATGATTTTATACAGTCGAACTTCAACTTGCTTACTTGTTACTTGCTTACTTCCTACCTAACTTCGGCGAAACGCTCTGCAACAAGATATAACTGTTTACATGCTTTTTACCTACTCTATGGCTACTGTATGTGCTGAGTTTATTACCTAGGGCTCCTCCACTTAAGCCATAAGTACTGGGGTCATCTCGGACTATCCGCTTTTTCGTTACACTTTTATTATTAAATGTCCGTGGCAACTGCATATGCTCCTACTCATAAGTGTTTTTTCCCACATACAGACGTACCTAGCAACCAGATATTGTATACGTTGCTATGCACATCAGTAACTTAGTATATCCTTGTTGTTGTTCTCTTGCTTTGCTTAGCTTTGTGCTCAGTTTGCACCTTTCACATGCACAGACAAGTGTTTACGTGTTGCATCGGTTTTCTCTTTTTTATATTTACCTAGCTGTTGCAACTTTTGTAAATATAAATATATGTTTGAAAATATGTAAGTATGCATGCTTAATAAAGTTACTATAAACATTGTACATTTTTGCACGCTTTGATTTTCTTGTAACATGTTTGTAATACTTACGGTTACGTTAACCACTTTTTCAATTTTTTCATAGAAGACTATTATTATTATTTTTTCTTCCATGAAACATCTTGTTGCATATTTCGGTAGACAACCACCATTAATTTCCCTAATTGGATACTTAAGAGACTTTTCTCATTTGCAGCAGCTGAAAGCAGAACGATAAGGTAGTGCCGTGGATAAGGGTTGTGCGACGTCAGGAAGGAGGTGTATATATAAAGTGCAGTGACAATGTAAGTGATGCCTGTGGTTGGCGCGTGTAAATATGTAGTCATGTGTCAGTGTGCAAGAATTTGTAGTAACTTATGCCTTTTTATCCAACTATGCAAATAATGAAATGCGTTTTCTGGTATGCTTTTATGGATATACACACCCTACAGAAAATTCGACTTGCACAGAAGTAGCAGTAAAAGTTATTTGATGGCTGTACTACTGCTAGCTCAATAGCCAAGCAACGCTTCTGACTGCCCACTCTTACAAGGCGATATAATTTGCAACTCTTTCTTAGCCGTTCTAAGGTAGCTTCACTTTGGCTAGTTCCCAACCAGTTCAATTTCGCACAGGTGCTGGTTGTGAATTTGTGATTTTCGATATCCGATACTTCAAAGTGTTCTTTAACTTTTTATTTTGGTTCCCAAAACCCTTGCAAAGAAATGCTACTTCGGACTGAGTAGGCAACTTAGTAATAAAGTCTTCTCTTGACGAATGAAAGCTAGCGAAGAAGATTTAATGTTGAGCTGTATGAAGACGTCGACATAGTTCCACGAACTAAAACCTAGCTGTTCATTTGATAAGCCATACTGATAGAATGTATGAAGATACTCCGGTCCAGAAAGTATTTTCATCAGAACCTACCGGTGAAAGCAGAGAAAGAGGTGGATGCGAATACCTATTTGCGCTTTCGTGATGTACCCAATTGGCGCCAGTTGGCAGAACAAAAAGCGACTGGCGAGCTATGTTGGCCTAGTTTAAGCCAGCCACTAATGGAGCCAACACGCGATATGCCTATTGATATTTTAGATCAACTAGAGATCGCACATTGGTTGAATCACAAAAACTTATTTTATTTAAATTAATCGCTTTATTCAAATAATTCATCTCCTTGCGTTTTTGTTCCATTCGTTCACATTTTACTCTTGGCCTTTTCTTTCTTATTATTTCTTTTAGTACAATCTAGTTCATTATCTTAATTTTCCATTTTCCGTATCTTTCTTAACTAGATTTCTACAGTATTTAATAATATAGTTTCTATCTTTAGTTTTCTTTATTTATTGTCTTCTACTTTCTCTTTTTTTCCTTTCCTTGATGTCCCATTCGTCCGCTTTTATTTCCGTATGTTTCTTAGGTGCTGTTTTCATTTAATTTTCTTTATTTCCATATAATGTACCTTCCCCTCCTGTTCTTTTTTCAATAACTTTTCTTCATTTAATTTTCTTTAATTTTTTTCGTTATCTTTTCAGTAGTGGTGCCATTTTAAACTGATTTCTCGATATTATAATTAATTTTTTTTTAAATTTTCTTTGATTGATAGCACTGCACCTGGAATAGACCGATCTATACATATCTAACTGTTTATACCTTACATATATAGTTTGGCTGTAGACGGGGGCACACTTTTTTAACTTGCGGATTTATATTATATATTATAAGTTAAGTTAGAGCCGTTTGAGTTACTTATATTGGGTTGTTGTTGTTAATTTAACAGTACAAGGCCCACGAATTTTCATAAGCTTCTTCGAATCTACTACAGTCAGTACATATACTGTGAAAAACGCCTGTTCTAAGCATCTGCCTGAGGGAACATCCCTAACACTGGGCATACTTTTTGTGTGTCGATTTAATCTGAATAAGTTGGAGTTTTGAATATTACAACTCGTAGTCTGCTAGTATTCTGAAAATATTAGATTGTTAGTGGCTACAAATTTGATATTTTTTGGACTAGTTCGATAAATGTCAGAAAGTTCCAGTTGTAGTCCTGTTCATTTCCTGGTATGTTTGATTTTGGCCTGCAGGGCATGGATGCATATGTATATACAAATGTATGGACATATGGTATAATAACAGTGCTAATGGAATTTATCGTGTTTCCACCATTAACCGCTTACATACTTACATTTCCATATAAGCGAATGAGTGGATGCTTGCAGTGAGCAAAATCGCGGGAAACAGTGATGACGGTAGATGTTCTGAGGGCAATTGAAATGAGATAGATTTTTCATTGACATGCTGCGCTTCTAATTTACCAAAAGCATAAACACTTCCCGAATATTTTATGCCACACTAAAAAGAAAATTAGTTCTCGACTCTCATGGAGACGTATATTAACTGATTCAAATTCTTTATGAATTTTCAAGGAGATATTTCAAAGAAATATTCCAACATGTATCTTTCTTCAATTGTCGAAGTTAATGTCGTTCCAAAAATAACCACAGAAACTTAAATAGAAGCGGTGAAGTGGTCGCGGTGGATATCCAAGTAAATTTTTTACTCATAGAATAACTCTGATCCATGTGCACCGCCTTCGCACAAAAAAAAAATCACTAGTCTGGCTGAAGTTGGAGGATGGGGCCGTGTGCAGAAGTCCACGCAAGTGGGGAAAGTTTCTGATCGCCATTCACCTGGGAATGGCCAGAGCGATTCTTTTGCATGCGGTTCAAGCAGCTCACTACTTCCGGGCTTTGCGCCCAAGTATCCTCTGGGTAACCACCGAACACCCGTTTGGTGGTGAGCTAAACGTGAGAAGGCGACAACCTGGTAAGGCCACTCCGACATAATCGGTTTAAGGGCTTGCTGGGGGGTACAAATAGCAGCGTCTGATCACCATGTGGTGCGGCTGCAAGCGGGCGTCTGTCTTGGATCAAGCGGCTCGCTATACAAACGTGTAATAGAATTCAACCTCCCGTGAAACGGGTTGTGCGTTGGGTTTGGGACCCACCACATAAAACAACGTTCCAATGAAATTCAACAACAAAGCCTTTTGGCGAGCTATGTTGGACGGTCAAAATCGCCCAGGCGGTTAGATGACCATTTAAAGAAGAAGAAGTCTGGCTGAAGTTTGAGTTCAAATCGAACTCTTGGAAATGGGCTCGTCATGTTTATGTTGTATAAAACCTCGTAACTTTTGGAAGTCCAAGATTCAGCCAGGTGACTTGGCGGAAATTTGTATGCTGGAGCCTGAGAGCACAGATGGCTTTAAATCTCACAAAAGTACTAAGTTGCCGTTTGGATATGTTACATAGCGCATACTCAAGTTTTTTTGCCTTGCTGGGTCTGTCATTAAAGTAGCGAAGCAAGATCCTGATGATCATACGAGTATGTCTGTTTTAGGTTATCATAGAACTTTACTTATCCTAGTTGTTGTTGTTGTTTTAGCGACAAAAGTGGTATTCCTTTGCCGTACATGAACTCGGTATGCTCAACTCTAGCGGCAGCCATTTGGTATGACAAGTGGAGTCTCACCCCCTCCTTCCGTAAGGAAGAAGAAGGTTGGTAGTGGAAGGGTAGCGGAATCATATCCGTATATCAACCATCAAGTTGCACCTCATTACCCTTTGTGGCTTTTAGTAGGTTCTTTTGATTGGCATGCCGTACCATGTTTATATTCTAAGCCCCTATACAGCTGGGGGATACCTATCTGCGTCGTCCGTATCTCCTATCGTAGCTGGGAAAGATCGTGGGTAGACGGTAACAGGGGGTGAACGACAGTATTTGACGGTGTAGTCCACCGCCGATCCAGACCCTTGACTCAGTTTTCCTTTCCTCGTTATATGACCACTGTAGAAGAGTGCACAAGGTCCGATTGATTTTATGCCTTGCCACATCGTCTATTGCGTTTTCTGTATGGCGTTGATGTCAGCGTTGCATCAGCCAGCCGCGAAACGATACTTACCTTTAAAGGTCCGGAAATTTCAGGTACATACATTGAAATGTTAGTCCTTAAAATGTCTGGAGGGTCTTAAATGCAATGCCGCTTTGTCCTGACAGACACCCGCTTGAGGGCGACTATTTTGTTTAGAATATACGACGCTAAACCTCAATCAACACGAGTATGTCGAAATAGCACCCCACCGAATCTGATTTTTTTCTTCTGCTACCTTAGCTATCACTCACGATGCACGATGGCGTAAGAGTCGTGGTTAATGATCCGCCTATCCCCCAACTTAGCTAGTTGAGAGGATTAAACGGAACCGAAAGGAATACTCGAAGCAATCAAATATTGTTTTTAACGGATAGTTCCAGAAGTGGCTAACAAGATAAATTGAAAGCTTTTGACGTATGTGGGATCAATATAAAGGTATCACTGTGACTCTTATATATGTTCTTCTGGGAAACTCGCCCTAATTCCAAAGCACGCCAGAATAAGAGCTCATAAACAGCTGCTGTCAGGTCCCGTGCCGGTTTCATGTTTTCAGTTTGTATCAACAAGTCCCGAAGCACTGTTTAAATCACCAACGAGTAACGCCTTGCGAGCTCATTTTTTTTAGCTCAAGATCATTTTTCCTTTTATCATTTTTTAAATAATTTTTATCGTTTCGTCGTTAGCATGTTAATTGGCGCTTTTTATCAAAGAAAAAAAAGTTCTCTGTTATGACGGCATTGCTGCAGTAACCTCGAACACGTCTTGATTATTACAAAGTCTGCACTCGCCGTGGCTGAGCTGAAAATTGGATGTTGAGCTTGAGTTGGTTTGACGTATCCCACCAGTTTGTAACAACCCAGCAAGTTCTGCCCGTTTCGTTAACTAACTTCGCGTATCCGCTTTGGCATCCTGTGTTGCGTTACCGTTATGCTAGCCGCAGTTGCAGTAATTGGGGCATGCAATATCACTCTTGACATTATGATGCAACTTGCTCGCAGCGAATTAATTTCATCGCACGGTTACAGCAATCTAAGGAATTGCGTTGCCAACATACATAGCTTGATGGACGTGTGCCGCAGGCTAACTCAAACAACTACAAACAACAACATGTCGTAATAAAAGCGTTATGCTTCAACTAGTTGTAGCTTTAAATACATATTTGCGTAGTACAAACTGTGCTTTGCGAGTGAAACAGGTTAAAAGGCACTTAACTGAGGCGTGTATAACAACATAAATATCACATACATACAAACACACGTTGCTAGGATGAGTTTACTGCACATCGCTTCTTACTCACAATTGCAGGTGCGCCCTTCTAAGGTCGAAATGCACTTAGGAAAGTGCAAACGCGATTGAAGCTCAACGCTTTATACCCTGCAGTGAGTTCAAGCTGTATATAATTGTTGAATGTCACGCCTCTTTTATTAAGCGAATAAAACCAAAAATATTTTAATAATGTATCTGTAAAATATACTTCAGAATGAATACATTTTTTTAGAGGACTACAACTACTTCACATTATTAGGGTTCAGGTTCTGGGGACCACATTGTGCTTGCCAGCTGTGATAGTATATTTTATCATAACTATAACTACATTTGGTATCCTTTTGCAGTTGCAGGTCGGGCCAGATGCACGAAAGTGAGGAAGTTTCTGACTACCATTTAATTGGAAAAACCTAGAAAAGTTATTTTACATGCTGCTCAGGCAGCTTTATATTTCTGGTTATCGCGTCCAAGTATCCAAGTGCTGACGAAGCCCTTTTTTTCAAAATGAGGAAGGTAAACTGAGAACTAGCTTAGGAGTAAGAGCAGGAGGGAGGCGAAGGAGAAAGTGAGAGTGGGAGTGAGTGGAAGGGTGAGTGAGCGGGGGAGGGAGTCGGAGTGATAGGGAGGTCTAGTACAAGAGGGGGAGGGAGAAACGGTGAGGGTGTGAGAAGGAGATTTGAACGGAGAGGGAGAATGAAGCTGTCGGCTGGGCTGAGAGATGGATGGAGTGGAAGGGAGATACGAACTTTTTTTTACAGAAGCTACAATATGACCAGTTTTCCAGTTTCTTGGAAAAGTTGGTTAAGGGAGAAAGATTATTAGCAGGAAAACGTCTGCCGGGTCTGCAAGTAGATTAAAAAAGGATCTGAGAAAAGAAAGCTTGTCGGACACTTTGTGACTAGCTGTCGGCAAAATGGTATATCTATCAGTCCATAGAATTCCTTAGGGTTTACAAGGGATCGAGTGCTCTTCCTATTTGGAGGGACCAAATTTGAGGATTTCCTGGGTGGAAGTATCACTGTTTGTAATTTTCGCTCTCAAAGCTGCTGTATTGGCTGGGAACTCGGAAAAAATTCAAAAATTATTCTCGGCAATATCAATACCAAGATAGTGGAGAAAGTCTTTCTTGGTCCTACAGTTGGAAAGTTAAGCGATGGGGCCTCAAAAACGGGTTCAAACAGAAGCAGATACACTAAGCCTACTATGGTAGGTACGAATTGGTTGAATAAATTAAAAAAAGTTCGAATGACAAAATCTAATAACTTGTGTATTTGTACTACTGGGTATGCCACAAAAATTTAAACTTAGCACCACCACTTTTCACCGCGTTAATCTTGCCTAGTTTTGCCGCTGCTGCAACCGCCGTGATCGTCTCTGTCATCATTAGCAGTTAACATCCCCGCTGATATGGCAACCACCTCATAGCCATGCCAAATTGCTGAGTTTAAACTTTTTGACATCAAATTTCACTTTTTCTCACATTTAATAATGTCAAGTTGTTGCTCAGCAAGCATGTAATTCTGATATAAACCATTACAGGCTAGCAGTCAGGCAGGTAGGCAAGCATGCAGTCATCCACTTACTAGTTAGCAGCAGTTAGGCCCCTTTGTCGCTGTGTTTGGTACTAAGCTAACTTAAAGCAGCGCTCACCCCCCGCAAGCAAGTTCATACATAGTTGTATGGCAAAAAATGTTAATTTGCAACATAACTACCATTGCTGGCACAGAAAAAGAAAGAACAACGAAAAGTGGCAGCAAGCGTCAGGGCACGCCAAAAAAGTAGGCAACAGCTGGGGCAACTAAGATTTCTCTTGAGATGTCAACCTGGCAGGAGTCTGATAGTAGGGACTGAATGAACTAAGTGAACATACAAAATATATGTGATTTACAGCACATTGCGAGTAGGGGCGCTGTAAGGGAGGCGAGTTTAAAAACAAAAATGCATTTGCAAAAGTGCGTATTACGTCCTAATCACATGCCAGCCTGCGTGTTGACAAATTTCAATGCAAATTGCCGCAATGTGCAGTGGTCTCTCAGCAATCTGCTCATTACGACTTAAAAGCTTACACAAATATTCCCCATACGGTTTTGCATTTTTACTTTTAACTAATGCGCATTAGACAGGGCCAAATAATTTTTTTTATAAGGGCCTCATTTTCTACTGCGAAACGAACGTTCATTTCGCCTCAGAGACGAATCGTTCGCCTGTTTCAATACGTCAGACGATCATAGCAACAGAAGAAAATTCTCTCAGCAAAGTAAAAGTCAAATAAAATAAATTAGTTGTCATCAAATCAAATTACTATTCCCAGATTTTTTAAATTTAATGGAATAATATCAAAAAATTTATGAAACTTAACAGACTCATATAAGTTTCTATATAAATTACATACGGCTATATTCATTTCAGATATGCTCTCCCTGTAATTTTTGATATGACTTAAGAAACAAAGGAGGCGAACGAAAATGATAGAGAACACGCTTGCTAAACGAAATCGTCAAGATGCGAATTGTTCGTCTGAGCTTTCGTTCGTAATACCTAATGATGCCCTAAATTTATGGGTCACATAGTTGGTAGCGACCCCATAAAGTTTGATGAGACCTTTTACCATAGGTTCTGCCCACACTGTACAGTAGACCAGATACGCAAAACCAACAAATGTAAATATGCTTATCTGTCAACTTTGTTTCATTTCTGTCTAAAGGTATTTGCCTTAACACAAAATAAATAAATTTACTCGTTGAGGTGCGGATTCTGTGGCTGTTTTGTCCGTGTCTTAAGTTCATTTCCCACATTCAAAAAGATGCATTCGGGCTAGGACTCAAAACGCAACGCGCATACACAAACAGTGTAAGGCAGGCTTGGGTATCCAAATATCAAAGTCCGGTTAATGTGATGGAATGGTTTATTTTCCTTACTACCGAATAGTATCAAAACCAATTGACAGTATCTACTTATTTAGTTGCTCTCTGTTGCATTGCCTTAGAGATGCGAATACTTGTTATTATTAAGCTATCAAAGATGAGAAGCATCATCCAATATTAACCTAGAAGCATCGAATATTAACCTAGAAGCATTGTATTAATACGGCTTTTTGCTTCATAATTCATATAAAAATTTATCTGTGTGCTTTTGTAACGGTCGGTTCAAATGGGTTAATGACTTTGAGAACCAATAGATACACATTTTTCATGTATTTGCAAATAATCATAGACGTCAGTATCTGGTCTACTGTATCCTTTGGTTGCGCTAAGAAAAAAAATTAAAATTTTTTTCTTTAAATTAAGCCATTTCAAAATTTGATAGCTAACTTTTTTCAACATTTCGAAAACTACTGAAATTGCAAAAATAAAAAACAATATTAAAAAAAAAAATAATTTTAATTTCTTCGCATTTGAATCTTAGACTCAAATTTTGTTGAATTACACCTCTGATATATCTAATGTTATGAACACATATTGAGAAGGGCTTTTTGTTTGTTCAAAAATATGAATTAAAAAAAAATATTTTTTAATTTTTTTACTTTTAATTAATCAATTTTTATAACTGAAACATTTTTTCCGTGGCAGTGGAATGAAAAAAATATGCTCAACATTTTTTTTTTGATTCCATAGACCACAAAAATTTTTCAGTGATCGAAATTGATAAATTTTTTGTTCAATAATTGAACTCGACTCGAAGGTAAAAAAAATAAAAAAAATGTTTTTTGGTAAAAATTCATATTTTTGAAAAAACATTCTCTGAAATTTTCAGGACATCATTTTTTTTATACCTCTAAGGCCCGGTTTTTCAGTACAAGTTTAACTCAATTTGTCAGTTAAACTAAGCTTAAACTTGTTACGCAGTTTTTCAGTCAACTTTAAACGAAGTTTAAACGTAGTTTAAGCGGTCAATTCGGCAGGGTTAAACTCTAGTTAACCTGTCAGCTGTTTTGCATATTTGATGCTTTTGGTTGTGAAACAATAAGCTGAACGCAATTAAGAAAGGACGATATTTTTATGTTTAATTAAATACTGGATATATCATCTGACGAAAGTGATTATAGTGATGCAGAAATTGGCGAAACGCTAACTATTACAATACTGAGGAGAAGCAATGGCGTTGAATATGTATACAAATATTATCTGTTGCCGTATCTAGATAAAGAAAAAACCAATGTTGCCGTATAAAAAGCAAATATTAAAAGCGGCCTTAAACTCACACTGAAAAACCGCTCTGCAGTTTAACTGGAGTTTAAATTTATGCCGAGTTTAAGCAAACTTAGTTTAAACTGAGCTTAACCAAGGACTGAAAAACCGGGCCTAAGTATCCCCTTTGAAAAATAAACTTTACAAAACAGGTAAAAATGGGGAAAAAGTGAAATTTCGAATTTGCATAGCTTCTGAAGAATTGGGTTTCTTTGGCAGAACTTTGTTTTATTATAAAAGGAAACTCCCCACCAAAATTCATTCAAATCAGGAGATGTCAACTCCACCTATCTGACGATTTGACATGGAAATTTATAAGGTTTTGTTTTTATTTGGTCCAGTCTAATGTATATATGTATGCTATGTTGTGTAATGCCTACATAACTACACATGAGTTTATCATAATTTCTATTGCGAATATCCCTGTATGCAATAATTTGCTTGGTTGCTTATATTCGAATTTTTAATTTAGATTTTATTTTTTATAATTTTCGAGAAATCTCTGGTTGACAAGGTGATACCTGTTGCTGTTAGTGGTTGACAGTGGCGAGCATATCGTTATGAATTTTAATGCATTTCTCACTGCAGATTGATGTGCAAATGTGTTGTGGCTTTATAAGAACTAAAACCATGGACATTTGTTATTTTATCCTTCACGCATCGCCTCTCAACGCCAACTATTTTGAGTAAATGTTGTTAATGATAACTTGCACACATGCGTGCATATGGGTTAAGGATTTGAATCCTGGGATGTTAATTTTTAAGCTGAAGAAAATACCGGGAATTATTTCCTATACCCAGTAGAAAACAGTTTTTGCTTGTGCTGGAACATAGGAGGATATACCATTTTCCACATTTTGCTACCGTTGTTTGCGTCTTGCAAAGCCTACAATGGCCTTTGTTTCCCCACATAACACAACGGACATTGACACCATATCGTTTGTGCTTTGCGCTCCAATGGAAATATGGTCCTATAAGCTAGATCTTCTATCATAAATGTAGACAACAACTGCAGCAATTTCATGGTTTAATTCGCACTTAGGATCGATCCTCTATTATCATCTGCCAAGCGTTTTCAAACCAGATTCGGTCTTGAATTCACAGTTGTCCGTTCGAGTTTTTCTGAGAGTGTCGGTACAAAATATACATATTTCCTTCAAGGATATAGAAAGACTGACGGAGGTAAACAAATTTTCGAAGGACATCTGGCGAAAAGTGCCAACACCAGCATAGAGGGCGAAGTCATATATACTTAATTCACGAAATTCCTAAGAAAATTTTTTACAAGGTGCTCAAAACTGTTCCTATTTTATACAGCTTATTATTGTTAGAATCACTTTTATGTAATAGATGCGATTTGCCAAATAAACGGATGAGTTGCTTAATTTTTTAAATTTGTTAATGCGGCTCTCGGATCGTTACTGTGGTCAACTTTAGCTCTTTGGCTCACACACAAGCAAAACAAAATCCTAAAGTATTCCTCTTCATTGCCGCAAGGAGTACCGGAGCATACCGGGTTGATATCCGGCTAAGGATTGTCACTTCCGACAACACTCAAAAAAACCTATGTTTTTGTCGCTAAAAACAACAACAACAACTGAACAACTCTTGACTTGCATGTAAGGCAGTATATTTTACAATCATTTCAATCACTGTACTATACTATTCTTTATTTGAAGATCTTCTAGAAGCGTTTCGAATGGTACATCTCTTATTCTTTCCCTTTTTCTTCATCGCATTATAGGCAAGCCTACTTTTTAAACAACAAGACTTTCGGACCGCTTTCAGCGAAGATTCCTCATCTGTCTTAGCTTCTGGAATTCAATTATCCTACATTACCTCAAACTCCAAATACAAATAAAAATAAATGAGTAGCAAAATAACTTAAATATTATTGGACAAGAGTCTTCAAAAAAAGCACTTTGAGCTGGATAAAGCGAAGCCTTGAATGGAACGGCTTCAAGGCGGAGTATCTGGTGTCCGTAGGCGAGAGACCTGCTGCGGGGACGCGGTTGAAACAAGAACAACAACAAAACCCAGTTGAAGAAGACTGGTCATAGCAGTACCTTAGCAGTCGAAAAATTCAACAAAGAACTCGTTTTTCCCGTAGTTGCTACCTTGGAAAGAAGAACCACCCTCATTGATGTTACTTCGCAAAATTTGATAGTCGTTAAATGCCTTCCTCGAATCTCAATCAAAATACGTATAGAATTACTTTAACACTTGGTCTACTATATAGTAGGGTATTTGAATTGTGTCCTAATTTATGTGAGCTCAGATTAAGATAAGTCTTTAAATATCCAAAAATACCAGTCTGAAGAACAAAATTCCAAACGCCTCTACGGTTTCAAATTTCAAATAAAAATGAGATATGAGCATTTTAAAGTCATTTAATTAACTCAACCAGTAAGCAATTAAAAGACGTGCAACCTTAGCATAAAAATTGCGGTAAATTAAATAAAATGTGACTCACTCCAAAAAAAAACTTCAAAGTTACGTTGATGAGCGGCAAAGCGTTTACAATTTTTACAGCGAAACCATTTTACCTAACATATGAATATGTTTTTCCTACCCATGTACTTCCATTACAGTTGCTCCTGTGCTTTTTGAGCATTTTTTCCACAAGTGGCGATGGTTACATTCCGGTGGTGATACGGGCGTGCCTAGCAATGTGAAGAAGTATATGGATATGCGAGCTTACGTATAACCCTGCAAAAAGTGCGATTAGTCTAGCGTGCATCCGGGTTAAGTAGCAAAGTAGAATGCGACTAATGCCAGTTTTGATCACTTTGTGTGGTTGAATTGTTCACATTTGTTTGAGCATGTCCTATGGAGAGACCAATTGTAAAGGGTATAGAACTTCGAATTGAAATAAAACACAAGAAAATCGTTTTAAGGTCCATCAATTTGGCTTTATTGCAAGGATAATTTTATGCCATTAATGTTTAAATATGATTTCGGGCATGTGGCCGCCGCGGCTGGCTCGAATAAAGCCAATTCTACAGGTCCAATTTTCAACCACTTTTTCGAGCATATGGGGCCGTATGTCGGCAATAACGCCACGAATGTTGGCTTCCAATTCCCCTAACGTTTCTGGTTTGTTGGTGTAGACGAGCGACTTCACATATCCCCAAAGAAAATAATCCAATGGTGTCAAATCACACGACCTTGGTGGCCAATTGACAGGTCCATTCCGCGAAATTATGCGCTCATCGAATGTTTCCTTCAATAAATCGATTGTGACGTGCGCTGTGTGGCATGTAGCGCCGTCTTGTTGGAACCACAACTCATCCACATTCATGCCATCCAATTCGGGAACAAAATAGTCGGTTATCATGGCTCTATACCGGTCTCCATTAACGGTAGCTGCCTCTCCAGCATTATTGCGGAAGAAGTATGGCCTAATGACTCCACCAGGCCATAGAGCACACCAAACAGTCAGTTTTTGTGGATGTAATGGCGTTTCAAGGGTCTCATGTGGATTCTCTTCACTCCAAATGCGGCAATTTTGCTTGATGACGTAGCCATTCAACCAAAAATGAGCCTCATCACTGAACAAAATTTTGCGATAAAAATCAGCATCGAAATCAATCTCATTTTCGGCCCATACACCAAAATCACGACGCATTGCATGGTCTCGCGGCTTTAATTCTTGCAGAAGCTGGATCTTGTAAGGTCGCAAGCCAAGATCTTTGCGCAAAATCTTCCATAAAGTTGATGGACAAAGCTCTAATTGCTGTGCACGGTGGCGAATCGATTCATTCGGGTCCTCTTCAACACTTTGCTCTACAGCGGCAATTGTTTCTTCGGTGCGCACTGTTCGACGTCTCTGCGGATGCGTATTATCACGTAGAGTAAACGTAGTGCGAAAACGATCCATGGTTAACCGAATTAAATGCTCTGATGGACGATTATGTCGACCAAAAAATGGACGGAGCTCACGGTAAACTTCGCGAACTGAACCATTATTTTCGAAATAAATTTACACGATTTGCAAGCGTTGTTCTTTTGTCAACCTGTTCATGATGAAATGGCAAACCAAACTGAACATAAATGACATTAGAGTTGCCAGATTTGACCACAAAATGCCAGTTTTATCTCTATTCAAAAAACAAACCTGTAAAAAAAACACCCTGTACATATCTATACCCGAACGGGTACGAAGGGACTAATCCATTTACTACCCAAAGGGGTACTTTTAACTCGGATAAGTATGCTACACAAACTAAATTTACTAAAAAACCCTATGCGACACAAATAAAAATTTGCTTATGTATATTGAATTATAGCCAACTGTAGACTAAAGGGAATAATCGCGGGTCGCTCCATTTAAAGATTAGTCACACGATTTTTTGCAGTGAAGTAACTGAACTAAGCATTTACATTAGACGGGAGCAAAAATAAATTTTTTTTTTAATATTATTTACATACATTAATTGTAAGAACGGTAAATAAAAAGTATTGTAAAAGTTTCAGCCCTTAACATTAAATTTGTTTAACAACGCATAATCCGATTGAATAAAACTTTCCTGTGCTATTTAAAACAGAAATGTAGTTTTCAAATGAGCTAAGCCAACACTATACTTAAAGCATATGGATTATCACGGTGGAATATTTTTTATTTTCTTTAAAGTATGAGATTTTCGCTAAATAAAGTTAAATAAAAATACCGCCTGAAAATAACACACTCTAATATACATATATGTGCAGATATGTATATTTGTTAGTCTATATAAATGCCAAGCGTATGTTTAAAGAGTGTTTACATAACGAGTCTTTTTGATTTTTTTCGCTTGTACTTAATAACATTCGTAATTTCGTGCATTAATTTTGTTTTCGCTCGTTTTTTCTGGATGTTGAAACGTTCGTGCTATAGCCTTGTGGAGCTTTACATTGTGTTTGGCTGTGTTTTCGTTAACATCTGCTAGTTTTTGTCTTGTTAGAGTCTTCTTCATTAAAACTCGCAATTTATATTTGCTTTGCATATTTGTTGTTGGGTCATTCCATCTAAAACGTAGCAATTACTGGTGTGGCCAAGGTATTGATAACAATAAAACAATCAATATGCGACTAATTTATCGACAAGATTTTAGCGATAAGCGAGATCACTTTCTTCCTCCAAAACTAAAATGATGGACCATGGTACCATCTAGGATGTTTTAGCCAACAGAAGGAGCTTACATTGTCACTCACATGGTAAAGGCAACAATCCAAGACCCTGTGTAATCCCCAAAATCAATAATAATCTCTAGAGCTTGTCCTTTTTTTATGACATGGACGCACTTGATAATTTCACTGACCAAATCCGCAAATACCACAGCATCACCGTTGTGCTTGGGGAGAAGGAAGAAACGCTGTTGGCAACACGCCTAGATGTTTAACACTTGATAGACTAGCTCACCCATGACTGCAGAGTCCAACAGTTGCAACCTGCGACACCCAAACATACAACTTCTCAAAGATGAGCTGAAGTCAGCGCACATAAAGACATCCACTCTAATCTTGCCATGCGGTAAGCAACTTTAAAAGAAACACAATCTCTTCAAATAACCAACTGAGCAGACCGTGCTAACAGCATCTGACTTGTGGTCAAACTCTGCTAAAACTTTTAGAATTCTAACTTTTACCGATTTCAGATAGAATTACCCTATTAGTTTGAATATGCATACTGCTATGTATGAATGTACAACCATATTTATTTCGGCGTTTCTGGGAACGAATTTACAACAAACACTAATGAGCAATGATAATTTAAGGAAGTAGACAAATACAGAAAGCCAAATAAAGATTTTTCCACTTTATTATTGCTGCTGCGCAGTTTATGTGGCGGCCTGTATTTTGAGCTTTCCGGCATATTGAAATAATTTATTTGCTGGCGCTTTAAATTTTTATAGCATTTAGCAGTAATTATGGAAATTTTAATTAAAATCAACAAATATTATACGAATGTAAGGTAATTATGCTTTTATAACGCGATTCATTCACACTAAACCACAAACTAAGTACAGTGCGTTACATATCTATAGGACACTCAAAGTTGAAATGCTTAATCATTTAAATAGTGTCCGTTGCATTTCCATATTTTTTAAATATAGACAAAACACAATAACATAAAATAAAATAAAGTAGAATAAAATCAAATAGAATAGAATAATAAAAAATAAAATAAAATAAATTAGAATAAAATAAAATAAAATAAAATAAAATAAAATAAAATAAAATAAAATAAAATAAAATAAAATAAAATAAAATAAAATAAAATAAAATAAATAAAAATAAAATAAAATGAAACCAAATAAAATAAAAATAAAAAAATTTCCGTTGCATTTCCATATTTATTAAATATAGACATAAAATAAAATAAAGTAGAATAAAAAAAATAAAATAAAAAAAAAACAAAAAAAATCAATAAAATAAAATAAAATAAAATAAAATAAAATCAAATAGAATAGAATAAAATAAAATAAAATAAAATAAAATAAAATAAAATAAAATAAATTAAAATAAAATAAAATAAAATGAAACCAAATAAAATAAAAATAAAAAAATATCCGTTGCATTTCCATATTTATTAAATATAGACAAAATACAATAAAATTAAATAAAATAAAGTAAAATAGAATAAAACAAAATATAATATAATAAAATAAAATAAAATAAAACAAAATAAAATAAAATAAAATAAAAAAAATTAATAAAAATAAAATAAAATGAAAAAAAAAATATAAATAAAAACAATAATAATAAATTAGAATAAAATAAAATAAAACAAAATAAAATAAAATAAAATAAAATAAAATAAAATAAAATAAAATAAAATAAATTAAAATAAAATAAAATAAAATGAAACCAAATAAAATAAAAATAAAAAAATATCCGTTGCATTTCCATATTTATTAAATATAGACAAAATACAATAAAATTAAATAAAATAAAGTAAAATAGAATAAAACAAAATATAATATAATAAAATAAAATAAAACAAAATAAAATAAAATAAAATAAAATAAAAAAAAAAATTAATAAAAATAAAATAAAATGAAAAAAAAAAATATTAATAAAAACAATAAAATAAAACAAAATAAAGTAAAGTAAAATAAATAAAATGGATAGAATTCAAAATTTTAAATGTCCTTACCTCACTTAAAATTATTCTACAATGCATTTCCCGTTTTCTGATTTACATACGCAAAATAACTCTTTTAATTTTTTAAACTACTGGACCTTTTAATGATGTTGGCAAAGTTTGAAAATGATATCATTTAAGTAACTTGTTAATTCTGATTGTGCTAGAATTATGAAACACATTATATATTCATTCACTTCCCACCATATCAAATTGAAATGTTGCGTATACGCCATGTCATAGCCATGGCAATTAAGAAAATGAAGTACATACATAACAGCATAATTTATTATGTTTAGTGTCTAGTGATGAATAAATTGCGTTAATTGAATTATTTTTATTTTTTGAAAAGTTGTCGCTGTTATGTTAATTCATATTCAATTGGAGAAAATAAATCATCTAATCTACATAAGCGGCAGCACCTGGCCGCCTGCTGCTGCTCCAGCTCCACACTGCAAAAGTTATCTGGCTCATGATACTTCCTATTTGATTGTCACGCTTTTCTTTATTTAAGCTATATCTTCATTGGTGTCTCGTAAATCATCTACTGAGTGATCGCTTCACAAATTAAGCAACGCCATATCGTTACGTAAATTACCTGCTTATAAAAGTAGAAGCAGAGAAGAAAAAAAAAATGGTTGAGCGCATTGGTGTCTATCATAGGCGAAGTAGATAATTCGCGTTAAGCTAGCAGCAAATTAACACCTCTTCCGCCGCACGATAGCAGAGCTGAGAAAAAAGGTAGAAAGTGAAAGTATCCATTAAAGACGCAATGCAAACACAAAATGTCGTCAACGCAAATCTGCGTGCGTGCAGACGTAAATTTCAGAGAAAATATTTCAGGGTCAATTTTTGGTAGGGCGTGAGTTGCCCAAGGTATAAATAGCTGCTAAAAGTTAATAAATACGCAAAAATAAATGCAAAAAAAAACAATAAAAATTCAACAACAATAAAAACTGAATAACCTGAGAAATATCCCAAGACGCTGACCCAGAAATAAAAATGAGATTAAGCGCGATTAAAACTGAGCATAAACAGTGGCAGTAAAGCTGTCATTGTAATGAGCGAGACAAAAGTCTGTGCACAGTGGTTTTGTTTGAAAAATATTCTCTTTATATTTCATCTGAAAATCGGGTTCCAATTTATTTTATGAAATAGAAAGCATACGGAAAACATTTCAACCACGGATTTTATGAATAAAAATGTGAGCACGTGCTAGAGGATGCTTAAGCATTTAAAAATTGGTTTCTTCACTAGCTGAGTATTGCTTAACAGCGTCGCTGAGAACTTTACTATGTTTTACATTTATATTCATAGAGTATAATATTTTTTTTGCAAATAAAATTTTACTCAAAAGGTAAACAAAAAAT
Organism: Merzomyia westermanni; assembly: GCA_949987695.1. Classification (NCBI taxonomy): domain Eukaryota; kingdom Metazoa; phylum Arthropoda; class Insecta; order Diptera; family Tephritidae; genus Merzomyia; species Merzomyia westermanni. The sequence continues at coordinate 3,983,558 of OX465290.1, read as the reverse complement.
ATAAATAAAAAATTAAAAGATAGAAACGAGTATTATTAAATTAGTCGTTAAAAAAAGGGGGGTGGCAATGCCCATATAACTCGCAAGCCGTTAAAGTTATCACGTTCAAAGTTAGAAAGCAACTTATCTCGGTCATCCGATGCATGGAAGTCTGTTTAAAACTTGAAAGAACTCAGTTAAATGCAATAAAACAAAATTATTAAAAGGGTTAAAATGTGCAGCGAAACTGAATTTACTGCATTCAAATAAATTAACATAGACAATATTTTAAAGAAAACCACTGTAGCCAGACCTTTGCCACTGCGTACCACTTCACTCACCTGTTTCATGAGCTGTCACGCTGAATTCCCCGTGGGAATATTTTGCGGTCAGTTTTTTCATTTCTTTTCTTTCCTTCAATTTGATTTTTTATTTATTTATTTACTTTTCTTTGTACATTTTCTTAACTTTGCTTACTTTTGAGGTTTGTTTTGTGAGCAGCATGCTTTTGGCGCCTTTGGCCTTCACTTGGCAATGGTTTGAGAATAAAATTTTATGTTTTGCTTTTTGGCCAAGTGATTTATTCGGTTGTAATTTAATTTGTGAAGAAATTTACATATTTTACTTTTAAATGAGCTGCAAGATTTATTCTGTGAGGTAAATTAAAGTCACGAGTTTATTGAAAAGATAACAATCAAATATTTAATGAAATTAAAGGATAATAAAAAATATGTGCTGTATAAAGTCGTAATTAATTACCTTCTTAAGTGCCTTAATAAAAATTGCTTTGATAAATGCGCGTTTGCGTCTATATAGTAAAATACATCTTAATGGAAATCCATATTAAGCAAATGAGGAAACGTCTTTTACTGCTATGGATAAATTAAAATGAAACCGGTTAGCATAAGTTCGGGTGTAACCAAGATGAGAACCAGTCAGCTCTCGCTTGGGGTGGATGAGTAAGCAAATTTATGTTTCGAGATAAGTTTTTCAGTCATGAGATCTTCATTTGAGCCGTCTCTGTTGTTATTGTTGTAAGAGTACTTAGCACTGCTTGCTCGGCGCATCCATTCTTGGTATTGAACGCGTACGCTCCGATGAATAGCACCTTGTGGTAATAGCTCAACTGCCTGCGGGAACGATTTAGTTGACCTCGTTGATGTAGATGTTATAACAGGCATACCCACTTTGGGCGTATTTTGAGCCTATAATCCGCAGACAGTCCCCTGCGCACGGCCTTGTCCGCAGGGATTGCTCCGAATCCCTTACCAAACATCTATTTCTTCAGGCAATGAATAAGAATGACCCCGCGTTCATCCAAAAAATCTGCGGCCATAGCCTTGTTGACGGACAAAGCCACTTTTTCTTCTGTGGTGTACTTTTATTTACTATTTTGAGTGCTCATCAAACACTTCCTTATGATTCAGTTTGCAAATATTCAGGGACAGCTATGATATAAGAGTGAGATGTGTGTGCTGGCAACTGTTTTTATAGCTTTCACTCGTCTATCTTTCAATATAGCAACACTACTTATTCTGGAGGACCTGAATGCTTGGCGTCTTTTTGGCCGTCAGACCTCTGTGAACCAATTGTAAACTACTAAAACTGCAAAAAAAAGCTTTGGTCAGTGCTCCAAAGTCACTAATTTCCAGTTTTGTTAAAACTCGGGCTGATACCGGCTTTAAGTAGCTGTCAAACACAAACTAAATGTCGAAGTTTACTTGAACTTGTAAAGTAGTCTTTTGAGAGATTGTGGTTGACTTAAATATTCAATTAGTGGTCAAATTCAAAGTTTCACCTAATTACGAACTTCTTTCCATATGGAGGTGAAATGTTCAGTGCGAAAAAGGTCTGCGCTTTGCCCTGAGAGTTAGCCGATAGGCTGATCCTTTTGGGAGATTTATTCGCGATGAATGGTGATTTAACTGAGTTTTGCATAATAGGACGAGAGACAGTTCTTAAAATCTGGAGAATCCCTACTATGGCTGTTATATGGAGAGTACTGAGAACGCGCCAATCAATTCGAAGCCTGGTGGATTCAAAGTACGGTGTCGTCCCTTTTCATTCAACCGTTACAGTCTAGTTTTGATTCCCTCTTTTCATACCTTTTCTAAACGTGACTTTGGTCCGATGGTTGTAAGTATGAGAAGAAAAAGAGAAGTTGAATTGAATTGAATTGATTTAGCCAAGTCCGTCCGTCTGTTTGTTTGTTTGAATGCAAGCTAGTCTCTCAGTTTTAGAGTTATCTGGCTGAAATTTGGTATACGAGTAAGTCCACTATTTTGTAATATATTAATCGTTTGTCGGAACCAGCAAGATCGGACCAATACAATGCATAGCCCCCATACAACTTTTGGCATATAACTCTTACAGTTAAGGAATTAGTATTCGGTACGCATCATATACGTAATGTGACTACTGAAAATCAGCCAGATAGGACCAACATAACATATAGCTCCCATACAATGGATTGTTCCGGTAAATGGAGTTCGGGCTATAACTAATGCAATTTAATAGCGAGAAACACAACATTTGGCAGTTGCAGTACCTAGCACATATGTAAGTTGTGCAGAGAAAATGAGTAAGATTGGAGGAATATATCTTAAGCCCTTATACAACACATGTTCCCGATAAACGGCTTATGGGCTATATATATTTCAATTAACGGGCTGAGACCGCCAAGTTTTGCACAGTAAAAATCGGACATTGAAAACCGTAATGCATTTTCATGAAAGGTAAAACCTACGGCATAGCCGAAGACAGCGCTTAGTTAGACTTGTTATATCGCTCTTGTTTCCAGTAATTGATTATTGCGCTCATCTGTTATCATCGCCGAAGTCCCTCTAATATTTGTGTCGTTCATGTCAAGCTGCCGTGAAACTGTGAGTGCATATGTGAATATCATTTATCTAGCAAACCGTTTTTATTTTAGTTAACCTAACGCACTTGAATGTAGTGCCACTCGACCTTTAATTAAGCCCGTTTAATCGTGCTCTTAACCTTCCATCTAAAAATGTTTAACAGTGGGAAATTTTCTGCTTGGCAACATTATTGCGCAACAAAGGGGAGCAGCATATGTGAAACTTGCAGATTCAGCGCAGTCGTAGTATAGGCGCACTCTCGATACATTTGCTCTCGATATCTCTTCACTACTCTCTGCGAACACTGTCCAACATGTTGCTAGGCATAAGTGTACTTAAATGCCAGCTCGTACAGACTTTTACTCAGCTTTCGTCAGCATATCTTTCGTCTGTTAGTTGCTTGATTGTTGGATTCAGCTTCACGTACGCGCCTGTGCTGCTGTAGAGTTGAGCGCACCGCTGGCAAAGAACCATGTGCCAAGTTCAAGGTGATTCGCTGTAGGGCTTTGCACGCACCAATGCCATGCAACTTTTATAGGCATTAATAATAAATTGTGAATGCAATATACAAATTCGTATTTTAGGAAACAGTCATTTGAACGAAATTTTTCTTTTTAACTATGTATTTATTTATCATGATTCAAACTTTTAGTTTAGCTGGTATTGGAGTACGAATCTCTCAGGGGAAAAGAAGGCAAGTAATTCTCCTTTGTTGCGGTACTAGCTCAGTACAGCAAGAAAAGAACAAACACATTTTCCGAATCTTGAGTTACAGCTTTTCGTACCTTTGCACATTTACAAGCTGGAAACTTATGTAAACTGTTGCTGTAAAATAAATCAATAGCAGGCCTTTTAAACAGTATGGAACGTAGCTAAGAATATCCTTAAATAATTATTTCCTGAGTAAACAAACACTTTTTGTACCCAGGTGCACTAGTATACAGGGCTTTAACATTTTGTTCACATGAGCCGTTTTTCAATCCGAATAAATGTATAGAGATAGATAACGAGTTTAATAAAACAAGAGAACAAATTGAGATACTGATATGTTTGTCCTATAAATAAAAATGAATGTATGTGTGTGGGTCGGTGTCTGTGTGTCCTTTATAGGCGTCCAAAGTACTCAACCGATCATTATGAAATTTTCACAGCATACGTATTCTTGGGTTCAATCTATGAGGGCTAGCCATCAGATGGATTATACACTGGGACATTGGAGTCTCGATCCTCTCATTTGCATATCAAAAGCATACAAGATAACATAACAATATGTTTGGACCATGCATGTGTATCTATACTAAGCAAGGCTTAGCACTAGAATCAGGTGATCAGTGGCCTGATAAGGCAAGCGACAATCTGATTGGCTAATTAGCCTCCCATCGCGTGGAGAGCAGCTTATCTTGTTGTCTCATATTTTCCTTTTGCTGGCGTTCGCTTTATCAAGCAAAGTTTGTATGTATGTCATGCGATCTATCAAGCAAAGCGTGGAGTGACACGTTGTTGTTGTTGTTGTTGCTGTTGTTGTTGTTAACAGTATGACAATCGCATTCGTGGCTAATGGCCAAAAAGTTATGTCGCGGGTTTTAAGTACGCCTCCTTACAAAACTAAGGCTTAAACTAAAAAAGTAAAAAAAAAAATATTTAATGTGTTTTATATATTATAAACAAAAACAATTGGTGAATTTGTGTCAAAATTAAAAAGTTAGTGTGGTTAATAAATTATAAACCAACAAAAAAATTAAATAAAAAAGTACAATGTGTTAAACTTTTGGAAAGTTCAAAAACAGGAAACATTTTTTAATATAATGTGACCAAGACAAAAACAAACTATAAAACATTTGAAAATGGATAAACTGTAAGCTGAAAAATAAATGAATACAGGGTGGCTGATGAATTTTGATACATTAAGAAACTCAAATAATTTTTTTTTCAGTGTATGGAATTCATTTTTCTTTTATTCATGTTAAAGCTCATTAAATTTTATTAAATATAGCTTAATTAGTTTTAAAAGTAATGGAATTTAAATGCCCCCCCTGCTCGTCGATGCATGTGCGGCATCTTACCAAAAAGTTGTTCATTACTGCTTGGAGAGTTGAGACAGGAATAGCCGGAATTGTTTCTCGAATGGATTGCCTTAGTTCATTCAAATTTGTTGGTTTTGCTTTGAAGACTTCCTGTTTGCAATAACCCCACAAGAAAAACTCAGGTGCAGTAAGGTCAGGCGACCTGGGTGGCCAACGGAATGTGGAGTTTCTGGATATCAGCTTATTGGGAAATTTTCGTCGCAATTCTGTCATAACAGGTTGGGCTATATGAGGAGCTGCACCATCTTGCTGAAACCACACAGAGTTGAAAGAAATTCTCATTCGGCGTAGTTCTGGATAGAAAAACTCTCTCAACATGCTCAAGTAACGGTCTTCAGTAACCGTAACGGTGTGACCGTTTTCTTCAAAGAAGTAGGGCCCGACAATGCAGCGTGATGAAACTGCACATCACACTGTGACACGAAGTGGATGCAATTCCGTCTCATGGAGTATCTGTGGGTTGGAAGCACTCCATATTCGACAATTTTGTTTGTTTATGTTGCCGTTTAAATCGAAATGGGCCTCGTCAGACATGAAAAGACAGTTCAACATGTTTCCATCCTCTTCCACCATTTGAAGCATCTTCTGGCAAAATTCCAAGCGAATCGGCAAGTCTGCAGCGTTCAGTTTGTTGGCCATTTGAATTTTATATGGGAATAAGTCCAAATCTTTGTGCATAATTGACTGTAATGACTGTCTGCTTACACCCATTTGAGCAGATAAGCTTCTTGTCGAAACACGTGGATTGTTTTGTATGGCAGCAGCTACAGTAGCGATTGTTTCCTCCGTTCGAACTGAAGGGTTTCGATGGTAAGGTCTTCTGTTGACTGTCCCATGCTCGGCAAAATTGTTTACAAGTCTTATTATGGTCCATCTGCTCGGAGGATTGCCGCCAAACATGCGCCTATACTCTCTTTGAACCGAAACTACGGACTCCAGTGTTTCAGTGTCCCAGTTATCCATTTTTGTTAAATGTAAAAGTCAATCTGCAAAATAAAATAAAAATTAACCAGATTCATTAAATAGAAAAAAAGTTATTTAATTTTTTTTTGGTAGCGGCTTTCATTAGCCACCCTGTACTTGTTTAGAAAAAAAAGAGTCAAACCCGAAAAGGTATATATTGACTTAGAAACTAAATATCAAAAAACAATAATTCGGAAAACTTGTACAACTAATTAGTTATAAAATGGTGTAATTTGTCGACATTATTCATGGATATGCCACAAATAGTTGCATGAGTGCAGTGCCTCAAAAGTTTTCAGTAGCAAAAGTTGAAAGCAGCGGATTCAAGCCCAGTTCCCGTTCCCGGAAACCGTTCTCGAGTGTAGTATAGTTTAGTGTTTAAAATTAATTCAGACAGACGGACGCACAGAAATTTCAAAATGAATAAAAAAAAAAATAAAAATTTACATACATTTTTTTTTTGATACAAAGTAAAACAAAATAATTAAGGTTAATAGTAACTATAAAATTTCGATTTAATTTTCACTTTTGGAATTGAAAACATTTTAAAATTGTTTTTATTTAATTTGTTGATTCTTTATTTTGCAAAGTATACTTTTTTTTTACATTAGCCCTGCTTTTTGTTTACACGCATATACATCTGCGTCTGCGACTAAAAAAAACAGTCATGGGCAATAGCGCATAATCCATAAAACTATTTGTCAGCACTGCTCCTCAAATGTCAGACAAACCGCCATTGGTTTATGAAGTAGAGCAACTCGCATACATACGTACATTTCCCGGTTGTCATTGCGCTTTTTATTAAGGGATGATAAAACAGATTGCTGCAAGTTGGTTAATCAGTTTGCATAATGTAGAGAAAACTAATTGGAAGTACTGATTTTATCCGCCACTATTTCATAGTAGCAGGTAAAGTTGTGCGCTTAGCAGTCCATACAACTATTAAGCGCAAACGCATATCGGTGTAAAAAAAAACAGGGCTATTGAATAAAACCGATTTATTTTTGGAAGTAAGTTTATTTGCCAAAAAGCTGTAATTCTGATTTGTAAGTGCATCCCAAACTATTTTAACCATTTATCTGGCCTTAAAAGGCTTAATCTCTAGCTTAATGTGAGCAGAGTCAAACAAAAGTACAAAATCATACAGGTTTGGTTTAGTGTCAGCAAAGATTGGATGGTTCTATCAAACCATGGTTCAGTTATGAAAGGTTTCGTATGTAGCACTGTGCCACCCTGTGCTTTTCACAATCCAAACTGCCAAATTGCTTCTAAACAAAAAGTGTTATTACTTTTCAAACTCCTTTTAGATTTTAAAATAGTATTGTAAAATTTACTTTTCAACAAAGATATGTAGGTTCGGTGCACTAAACAATTTTTGATAGTTTCTTTCGTTTACATTCAGTGAAAATTAATTTATTTTGCTTCAAATCTAGCGTAAGTTGCAAACTAAATTTTGCTTTTTTGATAGTTTTTCTTTATTTATCCATCCACAACTTTTACAGGCCCTATAGAAATGTGATTATCAATGAATTTTCTGCCCGATTCACGACAAAGAAATGAGAGCTTGGCAATGAAGAAAAAATCAATGAAGGCTTCATTGCCAACAACAAAGTGGTGGTAAAAAAGCCACCAAAGAGGCCAATGCCTTCGCCTGTTATGGAACCTTTTTGTGTATCCACTATGGGTCGACAATTGTTTGTTAGTTGTACCATGTTTAGATGGTGACGAGTAGAAGATGTTGATGTCTGCCCGTGTGCGTCTCGCTGTCCCGTAGCTTCAGCCACCAATGTGGGTTCGTTTAAGCAGACACCAACAAAATCACCACTTATGACAAACCCAAGGCCTAACCAGAAAAACATTTATACGCACACGTAAGGGTTCAGGGGATTTTTTTCCACAGCACTTTCAATGACCAACCAAAAAAAATTATCATATTTTAGCAAAAGCTACATACTACCTTTTTCCCTATCTCGCGGTTGTACTTCCTATTTCCTCACCGCTCTATACCCACCCTCCATGACTCTTCAGATGGTAGCGAAGAGTCCCAACATAAAAATCACAACAACTAAATTTCAGACCATTTTAAGTATCAATTAACAATCCATTTATTTAAATAATAACCTAATCAACTAATAAGAAAATTTAATGAACGAATCAATGGCATACTATTTTTTGTAGTGAATAGCCAAAAAGTACTTAATTTGTATATGTCCTAACACTTAAAGGAACAACTTGGAATTAGAACATTTTTCAAATAACAAGCCTACTTTATGACTGTCCATATGTATGTACTATAGGAACAAGTTGGAATAGAACTAATTTTAAATACCAAGCCTACTATCTGACTATAGAGATCAGTGAGGTTAGGAAATTGAATAAAATGCGAAAACAAGTAGTTTATGGTTAATGTAAAAGGAAAATTTAGAATACTAAACTATTCTTCTTAAATATTCGTATTCAATATTGTGTAAGGGTAAATAAAAAGAATAACAAAAATTAGTGATTCATATTCTATTTCGTTTCATTAGCTCACTTAGATTCCACAAACCCACAGTGAGAGAGTTAATGATCATTAACTAGAGTACGAATCACAATACTATAAGAAAACCCAAAAACACTAGGTACATAAAAATAATAAATCAATGACTTACATGAATATCTGCTGCATGAACTCGTTGAAGGCCTTCGACGACTTTTCTGATTAGCTGAAAATGTAATTTTTGTTGCCCATACTAATTTTTAGTCCAATTTCCTTGGGATAACTTTTTAATTTTTGTTTGCAAGGTTTCTAAATTGTCTTTTAAGAATTTCCATCACGATATTGGAATCCTCTCTTTTTTTCCGCACTAGTCACTTTCCTAATATCACTCATCTCCCTCTATCTCGCGCTAATAGTAGGTATCTTTTTACAAACTTTTAATTTTCAACATTTCTTTCTCTCACTACGTATTTCAATTCCAAATTGGTTTAGATCTTATATTCTTTTTTTTTATATTTTTAAAACGCAAATAATTAATTAATTATACATTATTATTATTTTTTTTTAAAGCATATTTAAACTTTTTTTTTTTTTAGAAACAGGTTTCTTTTTTTTTTTTTTATATTTTGTACAAATCGGTTTAACAAAAAACAATTAACTTAACTTTTATACATTTTCTTTTTCACTATCTCTTTTAATTATTTTCTCTCTCTCTACGATTCCTTAGACATTTCTACTGGTGTACATACAGTATTTAATGAAAAAGTTTTGTTCCTGATAAATAAGAATTTATCTACATTATTTATAAAATTTTTATGTTGGGTTTCACGATAATGGAATTTTCAGGTTAAATTTAAAAAAATGTAAAATTTTGAACCTGGCTTCCCCGAATAACAAGAAATAAAATTTTGAGCTTTAACTAGCGTGGCACGACTACACTTCGTTGAACGCACTATAAACTGATATTTGATAGGAGATATTTACTGTTTTTGGCTACTACGATATTTTATTTTTTCTGCTTTTACTATTGATGTACTTTTGTCTTAGGATTGTATGTATACATATATATTTGCAGATAGATTTACATGAGCTCCACAAAATCATGCAAAACTTTAATTTTAAGAACATAACTTTTCTTTTTAAAACGTAATAAAAATTTAGCGAAAAGAATTAATTTAAAAAAAAATTTATTTGACACAATTATCCGGAGGTGGACTGCAACTTCGTTGAGCAATGCGGGTTCTCAGCTTTCATCCAGGCGTTGTAGTTCTCCATTCCATATATAGTCCAAAGCGGGAACATCTTTAGTTAGGCGGAAATTTAAGTTTCGCGTTTAGTATAAAAAAAAACCCGTAATTGGCTGCAAAATCTACTGATTTGCCCAATACTAATCGAAAATTCAAAAATTTACTTTTTCGCACAAATAAAAATATTACCCGAAACTTGAGGGAACTCGCAAGCGTATCCATTTGAAGAATGTAAGCAGGAAAAAAAAAGGAGAAGAAAAGTCTCGATCTAGCAGAATCCGCAGCTTATATAGCAACGAAAAAGGGTGGCGTGATTTTGATAGAAAAGAAAACCATATATATAACTTAACGAAGTTTGCCTATGGCTGTCTCTTTATAAGGTTTTTTTTGGTAGCAAATCCTTGGCACAACTTTTTCTTAACCCTTGCATTCCTTTATATCTTTCATATGATACCAGCCAACCTTACCATTTTCTCTATCTCGTAATTTGAGCATATTGCTGCCTTTTGTGGCAAGAACCGAAGATTTTACAAATACTGGAGCTAGCTTCGAGTTAAATTTCTTTGCTTTGTCGCTTAAAGCAAAATTTCGACGATATACTTCGTCTCCTACTTTGAAAGTCCTAGCTCTGCTACGAAGATTGTAGCGTTTGGCCGATTGTTCGAACGCTGTTTGAATGTTCTTAACCAGCTCAGTACGCACGAGTCGAAGCTTATCTAAACGGTCTATTACACAATCCCCTCCCAAAGACTCGAGCGTACGCAGCAATTTGTAGTCATCAGCATGGCTTAGCATCTGTTGACCGAACATCGCGTAATACGGCGTACAGCCAACAGTTTGATGGTACGATGACCTAAGAGCTTCCGCTATCACGGGAAGGTTTTTATCCCAGTTAGTTTGATCAGTTTTAAGGTATGATCTGATACCACCTATAACGGAGCGATTGACCCTCTCGCTCGCGTTAGCTTGTGGGCTATAAAGTGCGGTAAAGGAGTGTTTGATACCTCTCACAGACAAACAATTTTTAAATTGGACTGATTTAAATTGGCTTCCGTTATCAGACACGATACATTCAGGTGTGCCGAAAATGGGAAAGATGTTTTCTTCTAAAAATGTGCATATAGGGGTGGCCGTGAACTTTTTTATAGGTTTAAGAAAAGGGAATTTGGTTAAGTGATCCAAAACTATGAGTATACCTATATTGCCTTGTTTAGAACGAGGATACGGACCTAACAGATCAATGTATAATCTTTGAATTGGACGAACAGAATTGAGATTTGCTGTCATCGGTGGACGAAGAACTGTATTAGTCGACTTACTCTGCTGGCAAGTATCGCATCGAGAAATAAACGTTTTGACATCATTTATCATAGAAGGCCAATAGAAATTTGCGCGAAGTCGCTCTAAAGTTTTACCGATGCCTCCGTGGCACTTGTTTGGAGGACAATGGGCTCTTTCTATGGTTTCCTGAATCAATGATTTGGGAATCCAAAGTTTCCAACACAAAACTTCTTGGTCTTCAATACCATTCGCATGCTCTGTTCTTTTATATATTTTATTATCTTTTATCTGCAAGTCTGGCAATTTACTTTGCGATTCACTTATGGTTTCTTTCAACTTTTCATATTCTTCTGAGTTGAAGGCATTAGATTCTAGATCAATTTGTGGAAAAAGGCAAACTTCACCCAACTCGTCAAAGTTTTGTCGCGACAGTGCATCTGGAACAATATTTTGTGAACCACGCCTATGTTCGATTTTAAAACGGTAGCCCTGAAGCTTGAGGGACCAACGAGCTAACCTGCCGCTTAAATCCTTTTGTTTCATAAGCCACTGCAAACTGGCGTGGTCGGTAATAATGGTGAAGTCCTGGCCTTCAACGTAGGCGCGAAACTTCTTCACACTAAGGATGGCTGCCAGACACTCAAGCTCAGTCACGCTATAATTACTTTGCGCACGATTCAATTTTTGAGAAAAGTATGCAACTGGCACTTCTACTCCATCATCATTCACTTGTGCCAAAACGGCTCCTACTCCTAGTTTGCTGGCATCGCATTGTATAAGGAATGGTTTATCGTAATTGGCATTGGACAATATTGGTGCTGATGAAAGCAAATTTTTAAGAAGGTCAAACGACTTTTGCGCATGCTCAGTCCATTGAAAACTTTTTGACTTCTTAAGCAAATTAGTCATTGGGGTGGTAACTGCGGCAAAGTTCGGCACGAATCGCCTATACCAACCAGCCATACCCAGAAATCTACGCAACTGTTTGATAGTGGTTGGTTGCGGATATTGCGTGACCGCGGAAATCTTTTCCGGATCCGTTCGCAAGGTACCATTTCCTACGATGTACCCCAAGTATTTTACCTCTTGAAGACAAAACTTACTTTTTTCTATATTGATCGTTAAGCCGGCGTTTCGTAAATGATATGCAACCTCTGACAGAGTTTTCATATGAGCGTCAAATGTTTCCGATATAATAAGTAAATCGTCAAGGTAAACAAACACACTTTCTCTTAATTTATGTGGAATCACGCGATCCATGAGCCTGCATAAGGCCTGGGGAGCGTTGCATAAGCCAAAGGGCATTACGCGATATCTGTATAAAGGACGGTTTGGTACCGTAAAACAGGTTAAATCTCGGCATTTTTCCGACAATGGAATTTGCCAAAATGCTCGCCTTAAATCGAGCGAAGAAATAAACTCGGCTTTTGGTAAGCGACTGAGTATCCCATCTATGTGGGGTAAGGGGTAAGCGTCTTTGATAGTTACGCTGTTTACTTTGCGTGAATCTAAACACAGACGGACTTTTTCACCTTTACGGACTAAGACGACCGGACTCGACCACGGACTGTTGGGTGATTCTTCAATTATTCCCAATTTTAGCATTTCATCTATCTCCCTGTGAACTAATTTCTCGACGGCAGGAGAGATAGGAAAATATCGCTGTTTTAACGGACGGACATTAGGTTCCAAATCTATAACATGTTCTATTAAATGAGTTTTACCAAGGCCCTCTTTGGCAAATGAAGGAAATAAATCTTTAATTACTTGCAACCGTTTTTGTTGCTCATACGCCAACGGTTTTGTTGCATATTCGCCGCTATTAGCATCATTTTTTAATGCGCTGCTTTCGCAGTTAATTTGGCTAATTAAATGTGGTGCTATCTTAAATTTCGACCAAAAATCTACGCCTAATATTAACTTTTGTTTTAGACTTGGTACGATGTAAAAAAGTAAACGTTCAGTTATGCCATTATAGGTGATATCAAAAAAATATGTACCAAACACAATTTGTTGGTTGCCATCAGCCGTTTGTATGGATGAATAATGTTTTGTATTTATATTTTTGTCAGCGCATACCCTTTTCGCTAAGCTATTGCCAATGCAAGAAACTTGGGCTCCACTATCTAGCAAAGCTAAATACGTTTCATTTAGAAGGTTTATTTCGGCATATGGTCTTAAATCTGAGGAGTTTTTGTTCAACGAACATATCAAGTTAATAAGGTTTTTTCGATCAGATTTAACCTTTTTCCAGAACTCATTGGAGCGATTCGCTGAGCGCGACTTACTAGGTATAGCCTTTTCAGATCTATCAAAAATTTCTTTTCTTTTTTCTTGGTAAAATTTTAAACGTTCATTGTAGGGTATTAAATGGCGTAACGCTGGTTTATATGGATTACAAATTAAGGTGTTGCTAGGTAAAGATTTATTTATTTCTTGCGAGGAGCCACTTTCGAGTCCTCGCCCGCTTTCACGTTTCCCGAAGCGCACCTAGTACAATTGGGCTTATAAACTCCAAGACTGCCACAACCGTAACAAAAGATCGTACGTTCTTCTATACAATCAAAATAACGGTGTCCCTCCTTTCGACAGTTCCAACACATCAATTTGGTGTCACTCAAACGACGTGTAACCTCGTCAACTTCAAGAGGAACTTCGGCAATGTCGTTTTCAACTTCACCTTCTAACTCTAATTCACTAATTTGTCGGCGATTAGCAAGATTGCGATATGGGGCTGGCAAGGGGTTGGTATTAGTAGCAGAAGGATGCCTGGCAATTTCTTGCAATAAGCTTTCATGCTTAATGCACAACTCCCTTAATCTAGCTACAGATGGAATCGAGACATATAATAATTGCTGCCTCAAACGCGGTCTTAAGCCCCTCTGTAGAACTTCGACAAGTTCAGTTTCCGGAAGTGGACTACTCAAATTTTCGGCTATTTTGAAAACGGCATTCCGATACTCATCGAAGCTTTCCGTCATACCTTGCTTGCGCATACGTATGGTTTCTTTTATATCGGTATCGGTACGGTGTTGAGCAAAATGAGTTCGCAAGGCCTGGCAAAGGTTTGGCCACACGACGCGATCTACTGAGCGCCTATAGCGCCAATACCAATCTTTGGCTTCATTGGTGAAAACGCTTTGCACATGTTCGCAAAAAAGTGAAAAGTTCCCCCCTAGGGTGTCTATTACCTGCGACTCAACCCGGTAGATAAAGTTTTCTACAGACAAACGGTTCGAGCCATCAAACTTAATATCCCAATTCGATATGAGACTTGCAATTTTTCCCGAATTGGTTACATGGGAAATGTCACTAAGCCGAGCGGAACCTACATTATAAGGGTATTGGTGTGCGTTTGTATGCACATGCATATGTGCTTGGGGGGTTGCGTTACGGCTATTTGGAAAATCTGGTGGATCTTGTGGCCAATCAACTATAGGGGGTAAATTTTGGTTATTGTTTTGGACAGGTTGCAGCGTTGCGTTCTGCAATCTAGAAATTAGGTTATTTACCGACTGATCCAAGCGTTGCTCTATTTGCGTAAATCTTGACTCAAAGTTCTCAAACAAACTTGCTTGTCGTGCAGCGACAACGGCATTGACAATACTGCGTATTCTACTATCGTCATTTTGGGAATTGGATGTATTATTGGTAGCATTAGGATCTGTAATTTCTTGTTGTTGTTGAGCAGAGTTATTTATAGCACCTTGTTGTGGCATACTTGCTTGTTCTTCTCGCGGAGGAGGCTGTACTGGTTGGATGGATCCAGATGCTTGTGAGGTAGATGACCTATCCGGATCATCGGCCATACTGCTTTGCGGATTTGCTAATCGTGATAGGGTGGTGATGTTGTATTGCTTTCGTTCAAAATCTCTAGAGCTACACCGTGCTCTACACTGCGGACAAGAGGGATTTCTTCTAAGCCAGTTTATCAGGCAAGTACGGTGAAACTTGTGGTTGCAGGCAGTACGAAGAGCATCAGCGTTTAAAGAGAAAGACTCGCGGCATATAGTGCAAAAATTGTTTGAACTTTGACCCGTTGGTAAATATTCATTACTGTGCCTCAGCGGCATATCGATAAAAAAAATTTATGTATATATATATATATGTATAAGTATATGTAATTAAATTTCGAAAAATTGTATTTTCTTTTATTTATTTATTTTTTTTTTTTTTAAGAAAAATATCTCTCGACACACAAAAAAAATTCAAAATATAATTATGGTCTTACTCCTTAGTTGTTGTTATTTGTTTAATTATTTAAAGGTAAAGGCATATGCTTAACTCAGCTTAGAGTAAGCTTTTTGTTGTATAGGTACATGAAATCTTCACGTATTCCTACTTGCAACAACAAAAGCTTGATGGAAATATGGTCATTTAAACATATTAAAACGAAATCCTAATCTCAAATGGTAATTAAAACATGCATCAAGCTTATTGAAATTAAATCCAAAATGAGTTTTCAAGCGACGAAAAATATGTCAGTTTTATTTGCAACTAGGGTCTATACTATTGATACGGTTAGTGCGACGTGAATATATCCTATCGCTTTAGACTAAATTCCAATTACCAATGGTTAAAAATACCGACGTTGCATTGATTCATATTTAACTTGCAAACAAAATTCCCTATAGGACAAAATGAAAATTGTAGAACCCCTAATAGGTAAAAAAATATAAAACTTTGTTGTTGTTCTTTCTACGTCTAGGGGCCCCACGTTGGGCGCCATTTTCTGTTATGGAACCTTTTTGTGTATCCACTATGGGTCGACAATTGTTTGTTAGTTGTACCATGTTTAGATGGTGACGAGTAGAAGATGTTGATGTCTGCCCGTGTGCGTCTCGCTGTCCCGTAGCTTCAGCCACCAATGTGGGTTCGTTTAAGCAGACACCAACAAAATCACCACTTATGACAAACCCAAGGCCTAACCAGAAAAAAATTTATACGCACACGTAAGGGTTCAGGGGATTTTTTTCCACAGCACTTTCAATGACCAACCAAAAAAAATTATCATATTTTAGCAAAAGCTACATACTACCTTTTTCCCTATCTTGCGGTTGTACTTCCTATTTCCTCACCGCTCTATACCCACCCTCCATGACTCTTCAGATGGTAGCGAAGAGTCCCAACATAAAAATCACAACAACTAAATTTCAGACCATTTTAAGTATCAATTAACAATCCATTTATTTAAATAATAACCTAATCAACTAATAAGAAAATTTAATGAACGAATCAATGGCATACTATTTTTTGTAGTGAATAGCCAAAAAGTACTTAATTTGTATATGTCCTAACACTTAAAGGAACAACTTGGAATTAGAACATTTTTCAAATAACAAGCCTACTTTATGACTGTCCATATGTATGTACTATAGGAACAAGTTGGAATAGAATTAATTTTAAATACCAAGCCTACTATCTGACTATAGAGATCAGTGAGGTTAGGAAATTGAATAAAATGCGAAAACAAGTAGTTTATGGTTAATGTAAAAGGAAAATTTAGAATACTAAACTATTCTTCTTAAATATTCGTATTCAATATTGTGTAAGGGTAAATAAAAAGAATAACAAAAATTAGTGATTCATATTCTATTTCGTTTCATTAGCTCACTTAGATTCCACAAACCCACAGTGAGAGAGTTAATGATCATTAACTAGAGTACGAATCACAATACTATAAGAAAACCCAAAAACACTAGGTACATAAAAATAATAAATCAATGACTTACATGAATATCTGCTGCATGAACTCGTTGAAGGCCTTCGACGACTTTTCTGATTAGCTGAAAATGTAATTTTTGTTGCCCATACTAATTTTTAGTCCAATTTCCTTGGGATAACTTTTTAATTTTTGTTTGCAAGGTTTCTAAATTGTCTTTTAAGAATTTCCATCACGATATTGGAATCCTCTCTTTTTTTCCGCACTAGTCACTTTCCTAATATCACTCATCTCCCTCTATCTCGCGCTAATAGTAGGTATCTTTTTACAAACTTTTAATTTTCAATATTTCTTTCTCTCACTACGTATTTCAATTCCAAATTGGTTTAGATCTTATATTCTTTTTTTTTTATATTTTTAAAACGCAAATAATTAATTAATTATACATTATTATTATTTTTTTTAAAGCATATTTAAACTTTTTTTTTTTTAGAAACAGGTTTCTTTTTTTTTTTTTATATTTTGTACAAATCGGTTTAACAAAAAACAATTAACTTAACTTTTATACATTTTCTTTTTCACTATCTCTTTTAATTATTTTCTCTCTCTCTACGATTCCTTAGACATTTCTACTGGTGTACATACAGTATTTAATGAAAAAGTTTTGTTCCTGATAAATAAGAATTTATCTACATTATTTATAAAATTTTTATGTTGGGTTTCACGATAATGGAATTTTCAGGTTAAATTTAAAAAAATGTAAAATTTTGAACCTGGCTTCCCCGAATAACAAGAAATAAAATTTTGAGCTTTAACTAGCGTGGCACGACTACACTTCGTTGAACGCACTATAAACTGATATTTGATAGGAGATATTTACTGTTTTTGGCTACTATGATATTTTATTTTTTCTGCTTTTACTATTGATGTACTTTTGTCTTAGGATTGTATGTATACATATATATTTGCAGATAGATTTACATGAGCTCCACAAAATCATGCAAAACTTTAATTTTAAGAACATAACTTTTCTTTTTAAAACGTAATAAAAATTTAGCGAAAAGAATTAATTTAAAAAAAAATTTATTTGACACAATTATCCGGAGGTGGACTGCAACTTCGTTGAGCAATGCGGGTTCTCAGCTTTCATCCAGGCGTTGTAGTTCTCCATTCCATATATAGTCCAAAGCGGGAACATCTTTAGTTAGGCGGAAATTTAAGTTTCGCGTTTAGTATAAAAAAAAACCCGTAATTGGCTGCAAAATCTATTGATTTGCCCAATACTAATCGAAAATTCAAAAATTTACTTTTTCGCACAAATAAAAATATTACCCGAAACTTGAGGGAACTCGCAAGCGTATCCATTTGAAGAATGTAAGCAGGAAAAAAAAAGGAGAAGAAAAGTCTCGATCTAGCAGAATCCGCAGCTTATATAGCAACGAAAAAGGGTGGCGTGATTTTGATAGAAAAGAAAACCATATATATAACTTAACGAAGTTTGCCTATGGCTGTCTCTTTATAAGGTTTTTTTTGGTAGCAAATCCTTGGCACAACTTTTTCTTAACCCTTGCATTCCTTTATATCTTTCATATGATACCAGCCAACCTTACCATTTTCTCTATCTCGTAATTTGAGCATATTGCTGCCTTTTGTGGCAAGAACCGAAGATTTTACAAATACTGGAGCTAGCTTCGAGTTAAATTTCTTTGCTTTGTCGCTTAAAGCAAAATTTCGACGATATACTTCGTCTCCTACTTTGAAAGTCCTAGCTCTGCTACGAAGATTGTAGCGTTTGGCCGATTGTTCGAACGCTGTTTGAATGTTCTTAACCAGCTCAGTACGCACGAGTCGAAGCTTATCTAAACGGTCTATTACACGCCTTAAGGGAGTAATATACATACTAACGCATGTCTTGAATTGGCTCCAAATATAAACGCAGGTAGTTGCAGTACTACTACGGGAACCAGCAAACCAAACTATCTGTAGACAGTACCTAAGAAACTTGAGACCGCTCAATTATTTCACAACGCACGAGCATACGGCTATTCAATTGCAATCTTAAAGAAGAAATTTTCATTAATTTTTTAACATTTAATTATGCTCTTTATCTTTGTAACATATATGTTTCTTCTAGAAGTGCGGCAGTGGGCTCTCATATAAATCTAATAAATAAAATGTAAAAAACAAAATTCAATAGTTATTTACTATGCAAATAATATTACTTAAGTCCCATAGTTTTATCAAATTATATTTGTTGTTATAATTACTGCTGCGGATTACTTTTACTTTACATACTTTTTCTTTGAATTTTAATACCTTTTTAAAAAAAACATGAAGCAATTTTCCCCTTTTTCCTCTCCTTCTTAAAAGCAACCATGTTTACGGAGTGTCACATATTCAAAAACTCTACATACAAAATCTCTTGTAATTGAGTCATGCTATCAAACATTCAGTAATTTTCTCCGACAGCAACATCAGCGTGCGACACAACATCGAACCTCATCGCCGTCGTTGGGCCCATCGTCGTATTGATACAGCAGATGAAAATGAAAGTGTGTTTTATGATTTTATTTGATGTCCTTTATATGATTTTGATGCGAGAGTATATTTTGCTACCGACCTATGTACAGATACCCAATTTGAAATTTAAGCATTGAAAATTATGTAAAGGTATATCTACATATGTGGAATTATTGAATAACATGCATATGTTTTGATGATCGGCGTAAATTTTAAGAAATTTACTTTCTTTATTGAAACTTGTCTGGTCGTCATAAGCGGTGACAACCTTCTATTAAAGGTACAAAAATGTCTAGAATGGGTTGGTTCATGACTTAACATTAGATTAAGGCTTTTTGAGGTTGTTAAAAAAAAATAGAAAAAAACAAGTTGGTTGTATTTAGAATAGTTAAAAGAACGCTTAGTAAAAAAAATGATTGAAATTTATTAGCTGGTATACTAGAAATAATCTTGTTAGTTGGTAATTTTGCTATAAATAATTAAAATTTTTTTATAAAAACTTAAAATGAATCATTAAGTTTTTTTTTTTACGAAATGTAGGGCCATTCCATAGTTAAGTGAGTAAGTATTGTAATTGGGTTAGTGAAAAAAAAAAACATAATTATGCATTCATCAACAGGTAAGGCGGATAAAGACAGAGGGGGGAAATACACCTTTCACCCCCCTCTTTCACGTAACTCTTTCGTTTGTTGTTGCTGCCTCATCATTTCTACCCTTTGTAACTCATACAGGTAAAGGGTTTATAGATTGTTTAGAGATTTTGCTGGGCTAAGCTGTAGCATAGCAACGTATGCAGGTCGGCCTCGAGGGCAAGCTTCTACCTTAACCCGTTTTAATAAGCCTGAGCAGCGGAATTTAGTTCGTTACAAATGGTTACAGCAAAGGCTATATGAAGTTTTGGACAAGTGTAAAATGTATTTGATCTAAATTAATGATATTTGGATACATATATCCTTTTTTCAAGATTTACATAATTTCGGAAAGTGGGTGGTACCACTCCCACATATTTTGTGCTGTGTTTGCGCTTCATTAATTTCCTTAGTTTATTGTTGTCTATGAAACATTAACGATAGGTATAGGAGTTCGCAGGAAACCTTACATTCTATATATAGTTATAGGAATTTATACAGTTCAAGTTAATAATATTTTATCTATAGATATTTGTTCTATATATCAAAAAAAAAATAATTGGGAAAAGTAAAGGGTATCAAGATCAAAAAAATGTAATCGCTATATCTCCGAAACTACGTACATATCAGTACCCGCAAAGGAAAAGGGAGAAGAAGGGCAGTAGAAATAGGAAATCTGGGATGCAGAGGCGGTGTTAGAGGAAAATGAAGAGCGTAAAAAACACTAGCGGGATATATGGGTGGGGAAAGCAAAAGTAGAAAAAAAGGAAGATATAGGAATAAACTACGAGAAAACGCCGATTGAGAAGGGAGAGGGTATAATTTGTTAAATGTAGGCAAGTCAGACTTTAGGTAGGACAGAGTCTGCCGGTCTGCTAGTGATATATAAATCTTCGGGTTCCTGGCCATGAAAGGTTACCATTGAAAATGATACAATTCAGATGGTTACCACGCCCCTATTTTCGATATTAACAATTTCGAAAAACATATACATATGTTGAGATCATTTATTGACTGATGCAGGAAAAACCATATTATTTGGTACCAAAACTGACGTAATTATTTTTGGAAGAGGGGCATAGCAGCACTCGTTTAAGACCAAACAAGCTATAAGATTTCTACTGCTAATAACTTCAAAAGCTTTCACGATTTAAATGGCGAAAATAGCTGCAAGACGTACGAGTATCAAGCTTGTGCCAGGTGTAACATACAAGGTGTAACAGGTGCACCGCACCCCGTTCTATATAGACCAAATAATTTAAATAAATAAAATAATAATTAAATAAATATTAGAAAAGGGCTCCCTATTTAATATGTGCTCCGCACACCCCCTTTTCCTCTCTAAACTAATAATATAATATAAATAATAAAATAAAATAAAAAATAGCTCAAAAAAACTACTCGCCCTCCATAGAGCTTAGACACCTATTTAAGATATCACTTATTTCGATAGCTCTACCGGTTTCAGAGTAATCGACCAATATGTAGACCAGAGTGACCCAAAATGGTTTAGTACAATATGGGTATTAAAAGAGAGGTGCTAATGAGTACTGCAAAAAGCGATGTGTTTAAGTTCCATATTTTATCTGGTATAGGAGGTATAATGATAAAAATCTGTATCAGTCTATTATTAGTTTTGAGACGCAGGGAAGGCGGGTCGGGTGTGCTAGTAGATAAAAAAAGCATAAAAACAATACTAATTTTCATAAACAAATATTATTCTTGGCTTTGAGCCCACTTATATTTATGAATACTTCAGATATTAGGGATAGTAAGCAGTTATTTAGAACGCAGTTAGTGTCCCTCAAAGACAACGCCTAAACAGAACGATTTTTACGGGCTTTACTGCCAAAACTATCTACTTTGGGATATAAGCTAGCTGACCCATACCATGCGAATTAGCTTTCCATCGGAAAGTACTTATATCGAAATTAAATTAAAGCAAAATTCGTTGGTAGCATGGTGAGCCAAGTGGCGAGCTCGAGAAGCCAAATAAATAGCTAGCTTACAATAACAACAAAATCAACTTTTTGAGATTACTGGATTCACGGCGGCCGCCGTGGTGTGAAGGTAGTGTTGCCGGCCTACCACACCGAAGGTCCATGGTTCGAGCCCTGGTACAGGTAACATCAAAAGTGATTTGAAAAAAGTTTTTCAAAACGGGGTCGCCCCTCGGCAGTGGTTTGGCAAACTCTCCGAGTGTATTTCTGCCATGACAGGCTTCTCAGCAAAAATTCGTCTCCTTTGTAGATGCCGTTCGGAGTCGGCAAAAAACTTTAGGTCCCACCAATTTGTAGGGAAAATTCAAATCGGCACACCACAAATTGGAAGAGAAGCTTGGCGCAAAAATCTCTTAGGAGGTTTATGATGATATACCTGTTGTATATCGCGCCATAGAGGGGGGGGATTCAATTCCCAATTACTGGCTGATGGTCATATGGGAGTAGAAATACTGATTTTTACCTGCGTAAAATTTTAGCAATACGAATTTCGGCAGAATGTTTGAAGCTGTCAGTGAAAGGTGGCTAGTATTATACCTCGTTCCGGGCTTATCTAGTATTATACCTTATTTTGATCTAAGCAGTCTCTTAAGGAATCTTAAACTTCGTGTTCTAAGCTGTGGCGTCGAAAGCCATAAAAGCTCAAAGCACAGCCACACACATGGACGTAAAGATGTGCATACGTATATTATATGTTTTATTGTAAAACGATAAAATGTGAAATTTTTTTTTCTGGGAAACAGCTATGTAACTTTTACTTTTTCATACAATTTCATTGCGAAAATTAAATTCAAAGATATCCTTGACCATCGTTTTTTCCATTTGATCATTCTATTTAGTTTAGTGCATCAGAAAATCCGGAAACCCAAAAATTTTAAGTTGCATCTCTTTACAATAACACATGCGATATATTTGGTCAATCACATGCATACCGATTCATATTAAGTAACTATTGTATATAAAACCTTCAGAGTAAAGGAAGTTCCAAAGCGCTTACATCCAAATACGGACAAAAAATCATGTAAGTCCAAAAATCCATTTCAGTAAGTACAATATATACAGTACACAATTACTAAGCTACTATTGCTGCTGTTCACTTCCGTTTTCTGTTACTGATGTCACCTGTCAATGGCTAATATTATGGCTCAACATTTTGCTATTAAATACTGAAATAACCCAAGAGTGCGCATGCGCATGTATCCAATTTGTGCAAACCCACAAATAAATACTTTTATAGATAAATTTGTATGCTTAGGTGTTACAGAAACAAGTCTAGGTATATTTAGTTTTATTGTAAAGTCTTTGTTGTTGTTGTGTATAAGTTTAGTTAGCCAAGTAATTGTTTACCAACACGCTACTGACGTAAGTACTTCTGCACTCTATCGCTATTTACAAATATTACGCTAAATTTTGTGCATTTAAAGTAAAAGAGTTCATGGTCATAGCAATTGTGACGTATTTATTGGTTAGTTTAACATTCATAGCAATTACAATTTGGCAATGGATTGCATCATTTAGTCGGTATTGATTAGGGTCAGTGACTCTGTGGGAATTTCAATTAAATGTGTTAGAGGAATTTATTAAAAAAAGCAACAAAAATAACAATGAATCTATATCATTTTTAGTTTAAATTAGGTTAGTAAGAAAACAAGAAAGGGACACTAAGCCTGAGCAAGAATGTTGAAGCTAATTTTTCCTTAATATAAGCCATAAAAATTTGTTGATTAATGGTAAAAACATTGCTATTTAAAAAAAAAAATTTTATTTGGTTCTTTGGTTTTTCAGAGCCTTGTACGATTGCTTTATGTAGAATGTGTGTGGTTATCAACCGATTGACTTCATTTTTAGTAGTTTAATAGCTACACTGACCTACTAGAAACCCAATAATTTTCATGTTTAAATATATAAGTTCAATAAAAGCAGTTAAAAGTATGAATTGCTAGTTCTTACATGGACGATACTGCGCAGCTTAAAACTTATTTACAAAATGTTAACAATTTACATTTGGTTTTTTTTTTTATTGTTTTGTTTTAATATCTCGAGATATTGCCTGCATGTCGTGGTCCATAACCAATTTCGTATAATTTCTCTGCCACATGCCTTGTAAAAAGGGATGAATGCCCATTTCTTGTTTTGATAAGTGAACGGCTTGTGATTTAGCTTTAATAACACCGCGTTACACACATTCTGTCCTATAAACCAAATATAATTTTCCGGAAAGGGGAGAAAAAATAAAAATACATGTGTATCGGCGATTTTCATGTACACGTCAGATTTTTTTTTTATGTATAAAGTATAAAGGCCGTCCGTCTGTCCGCCTGTGTGAAAGACTTTGGATCGATTTTTAACCCTTTTTTTTCGATCCAAAGTCTTTCACACGGGCGGCAGACGGACACTACGACCTTTATAGTTTATACATAAAAAAAAATATTCTGACGTTTACATGAAAATCGCCGATACACATGTATTTTTATTTTTTCTCCCCTTTCCGGAAAATTATATTTGGTTCATAGGACAGAACTAAAGCTCGTTTTTGTAACGCAGTGTAATACTTGTAAAAATTACTTAACCAAAGTAGGAAGTCGATTTATAAAAAGTGGACATGAGTGAAAATGAATCTGCTTATTAAATCTTAATAAGATATCTAATAAATTTGTTTAAGTTATCGAGTTGGACGGTCTATATACATTTTGAATCAGTTGTGCGTGAGCTATGTTCAGTGGATTATAAAAACAATAACAGTAGCAATTCATAATTTTTGTGTGATATAACTTCGAAGTAAAAGTCCAAACTTTTAACGCTACTATATACATATCCTCGCTTTCTATCTGTCTGTACTTCTATAGATATTGTGTAACTACACGATAAATGCTCTAATCTAACAGGACAATTTTCGTTTTAAATAAAGAAACTCATAACTAGTAGTTCTAGTCCGATAAACTCGAATTTAATATACTATACTCAATGAAAATGTGAAAATTCGCCTAATGGAAATTTTTATTCAGAACTTATAGATTTTTTCGTGTCATAGAGTTTTCACTTCAGTTATTTTAAAGCAAAAATGAGATGAGTACTAAAAGATCTAAGCCAGAAACTTTAAACGTTAAGAAAGTTGTATTGTGGTTTCAAACTTTTATTATATTTGCTTTGATAAAAATTATTACGATTTCACACACATTTTTGCCGAGTACATGTATCCATGTAGGTCCATGTATGTAAAAATCAGGGACCGGGATTTTTATACCTTTTAAAGTAAAAGTCCAAAGAATCAATTTGATTCTGGAACTTTATTTTATTCGGACAAAAATAATAGATCCGCCGGGCTGTTTCTCTCGCCAACTATAAAAGATGTATGATACCAAACTTATTTATTTAAGACTAGCTGACCCGCTGAACTTTGTTCCGCCTTAAAAGCACAAATCATACAGTCACCCTGGGTCCACATTTAGGTCAATAAATTGGGAACCGGGTAAAATATCGAGGTGAAAGATATCTTAAATTTTAGGAGAGACGTCTAGAAAATGATTATTGAAAGTTTCATTCATTTCTATGCAGTCGTTTTTGTGTGACGCGGGCGTTATTGTAAAAAACCACATTTTTGGTCACATTTTTCCCACATTTTGGTCAATAACTCGGGAACTGGATGAGATATCCAAATGAAAGTTGTCCTAAATTTTAAGTTAGACGTTAAGTGATAGAATGGTGAAAGTTTCATGTAATTCTATTCAGTAGTTTTTGCGTGATACGCGCACAATCATACAGACGGATAGACAGACAGACACAAAATGTCTAAAAATTGTAGATTTGGGTTCCGCTGGTCCAATAACGACCTCTCCTATCAGCTTTTCTTGAATATCTTCAATGTACAGACATCGACCTGTTACAATTTTATTATATGTAAAGATAAGCAGTTTGTTATTTATTGAGAAGGTTTTTTAAAAAAGATAATAATATAAAATAATATAATATTTGTTTGTTGTTGTTTGTAACTACAAAAAACTCCCCAAAAGTTTTGAGCTTGGCCGGATATAGATCTGATACGCTCCGGTACTCCAATGCGGTACTGCCCGGCTGTCGTGGTAACGATTTGGTATGACCAGTGCAACTTTCTAGGTCATGTCACCCCCTCTTCCTTAAGGAGGCAGAAGGTGGCTAATGAGTGGTTAGAGGCATCATATCCGTTTATAAACTTTTGAGTGTGTCATCACCTATGTGCATTTTAGTCGCTACGCACACAAGGTGTATTAACTTTAGTCGCGTAAACGGATCGAGATAGATATTGACTTATACATATCAAAATTTTCAGGAGGAATAAAAACTGACTATGCCATGTCCGTCCGTCTGTCCGTCTGTGGACACGATAACTTGAGTAAATATTGAGATCACGGCGGCCGCCGTGGTGTGAAGGTAGTGTTGCCGGCCTACCACACCGAAGGTCCATGGTTCGAGCCCTGGTACAGGTAACATCAAAAGTGATTTGAAAAAAGTTTTTCAAAACGGGGTCGCCCCTCGGCAGTGGTTTGGCAAACTCTCCGAGTGTATTTCTGCCATGACAGGCTTCTCAGCAAAAATTCGTCTCCTTTGTAGATGCCGTTCGGAGTCGGCAAAAAAATGTAGGTCCCACCAATTTGTAGGGAAAATTCAAATCGGCACACCACAAATTGGAAGAGAAGCTTGGCGCAAAAATCTCTTAGGAGGTTTATGATGATATACCTGTTGTATATCGCGCCATAGAGAGAGAAATGAAATTTGGTGTCCAGGTTCCTTGGCACTCATCTCCGAGCGCTATTTAAAATGGGCGAAATTGGATGATAGCCACGCCCAGTTTTTATATATAGAATATTTTCGAAAATACAAAAAAAGTGATTATTAAGCACATAATACTCTTATAAGGATAAAATTTGGTGTGTACACTAATGTTAAATCAGAAAATAAAATTTTCAAGAAATTTTTGAAAATGGGGGTGGCACCGCCCACTTTTGAATAAGACACATTTTGAAATATTATTAATCATAAATCAAAAACCGTTCAAGATATCGAAACGAAATTTGGCACACATTTATATGAGTACAGGGAACGTTGTGGGAAACTAACTTTGAACTGTCCAACTTTTTAAAAGAGTAATAATGTATAACTGAAACGACCGGTACTTCCAGCTAATTTATCACGGTATCGTGGCATTCCGAATTATCGGTTTAAGGCTATTGTGATTTAAAAATTCGCTTTTGATCACGGGACGTATAACGTAATTCGACCCAGGTTCGTCCCCCATAATTTGAATACATGCGTAACAGATAGCAAGAATTGCGAAATGTTAGTATCGCAGGAATTCGCCTCATCTTGATTCCTTCTGGCATCCCTTGACTTGAGGAGGAACACTGACAATTACGGCTATTATGGGTAGGGCATTCCTACTATATCACTTCGTAGTCCAAATACAATATCTAGCAAATTTGTTAGTTGGCGCAAAGAGGACTATCTCAGAAGGAGACTTTGCGAGAGCATATCAGCATGCAACGGAAGCGCTATATAGTTGGAAGTTATGCACATCGGCTAGTATTCTAATGGCTTTAAAGCAGCCTGGCTGTCAATAAAGATAGTTACATTGGTCTATATTCTGGCGCAGCAATCCAGCTGCCTTGTATATGAGAAAACGAATCAATTAAAAAAATTTTACTAAGCAAAACTTAATTATCATTTCATAATATCTTCAACTGTACTAAGTAACACGCTTCCTCCACACGTGTGAGAGATAATCGGATATGAAATTGAACATAGACGCGTGCTAGCGGAGGCTGCACATAGCCAAAGTACGGATCCGAAGTTTTCTCAGAAAAGAAACAACAATGTTTTGGAATAATTGCTAAGCACAAGACGTCTCAAAAATGGCTCGCTGAGCGTATAGGGGTTAATATTAATAACAACAGAAAATGATTTTATGAACATGTTTATTTGCATGGGGATACACATATGTAAGCCAAGTTAATCTTTAAAATTAGCATCTTAAGACACGTTCGACTCAAATGAAAAGTAAACAAAATTAGCAACAAATTTATCTCTAATTGCAACTCGTTGTATAAAACTTTTACAATGCAGAGTGTGTAAGTGTGTGTGCTTTTATGTGTGTATGTTTCTGGAGCAATCAGCCCGACATAGTGTGGTTGAAAACGAGCAAATGAACAAATGATGAGACAGTTGTTGTCGAATTAGCGCGTTCGTAGAAGAGCAAATCGTAATTAATATTACAAAACACAAACGGCATTGTGACAGATGTATGTAAATATCGACGAACATGTATGTATGTGTAAATGAAAATAAAACTGAACATGACATATGCAAAAATATATTAGACTGGAACACAAAATATATTTTTTTATGTGATATTATTTTTCAGAATGGTGAAATAAAGTTGCTATGTCACTGAATATTGAATTTCCCACAAGAAAGCTATAAAGTTGGTTTTCTGATTCTGAAAACCCGACTACTTCTTAATTTTTGTGTGACAGGTGTTGTTTTAACCCTCCGTTTAGTGAAGAATTTGTAGATGGTCGTTAGATTATTAGTTACCTGAGTCGCTATGTATTAAGTATATTAAATTTGTATAGTTTTGGGACAAATATTCGGAGTGTATAAGGTTGAATATATTTTAAAGTTCGAAAACCTTTAATATAACTTTCAGCCTGTGCAGTTTTTGTGACATGTTAGCGACTAATCTCATTTAATTCTCCACAGAATTTCACCCTTGAAGCATGAAAATGTCCAAGCTATTTACATAAGAAATAACATATGAATGGAAAGTGACATGCCCTCTTCCGGGGTCCCCCATTGGGAATTTCTTGCCTGAATACCTCCGAAGATATGCAGTGACGAAAAGCTTACGAGCTTAGCGTTGCCACGCTCCCTCAATATATTGAAATCAAAAGTACCCTATCTTTTAAGCTGAACACTCTGTTAAGTAGATACCAAGTTTGTTCGAAATCGGTTCAGTAGTTTCAAATTCCATTGCGGTCAAAGTTTGTCACAAATGTAATATGATTATGTACAGAGACGGATAATAAAAGTAATTTTTTTCGATCTTATTAAAGTTCGGGGTAAAATATTCTCCCTTAAGACTGTTATTAAATTTTCTGTAATCCCAGGACTTCCAGGATCAAAGCCCTGGCCACAATTAATTTTTCTGCCTTTTTTGTAAAAAGTCCGATAATAACTTAAAATTTAAAACTTTTATTTTTTCTCGCCAGCAATAAAAGTTATCTATGGCCAGATATTTTTTAAGAACTGAATAAAAGTCCTTTCCACTAGCTGCCAAACCGCTAATATAAATTAAACAAATTTGGTATCATATGAACGAGGAATGAAAATCTTTCAGATTAGGATATTTAGCGTAAAAGGTCGCTACCAATTTTAAATTTTTTCTTATTTAAAAATTATTTTTGTGGCCAAAATAAAAGCCCTTTGCCAATAACCACCCAACGGCGTTTTTAAATTAAATAAATTTAGTATCGAATGACAGATGGTTGAAACGAAAGTACTCAAGCCAGGATTGCCACCTATTTTTTGGTATTTTTATTTAGTTTTTGGCTGAAATTTACTTGGTATACATAAAGAAAACAAAATACGTAGTTGGATGATAAAAAGTACATGTATACGAGGTGTGTTCAAAACGTATCGCGAATTTTGAATTTTCCCTGGTTACGTATATTCGAATTTCGAATTTTTTGTGGCGTTATGTTGGTACTCATGTCTCTCACTTATGCCGACAAGCTCGGCCATTTTGAATGTTCAGTTAATTGTTGACAGCTGCTTTGCTTGCACGTGTTTTGGATCGTCTTCGATTTTTACCTATTCAAAAAAATGGATCAAAGAACCTGTATCAAATTTTGTGTGAAAAACGAAATTAAGTGCGCGGATGCATTCCGAATGTTGACTGTGGCATACGGAGAAGCTATATTGGACCGAAGCAACGTTTATCGGTGGTACAAAATGTTCTCAGAAGGCCGAGAAGATGTGCAAAGAAGAACAAAAATTGGCTTTTGCACCACGATAACGCCCCTGCTCACGCATCGTTGCTTGTGCGCGACTTTTTGGCCAAAAACAACACACTAATGATGCCGCAGCCACCGTATTCCCCAGATCTGGCCCCCTGTGACTTTTTCTTGTTCCCTAAACTGAAGAGGCCCATGAAAGGACGACGTTACGCTTCTCTTGACGAGATAAAGACGGCATCGAAGAAGGAGCTGAACAAGATACAAAAAAATGATTTTTTTGAGTGCTTCGAAGATTGGAAAAACCGTTGGCACAAGTGTATAATATCTCATGGGGATTACTTTGAAGGGGACAAAATAGATATTCATGAATAAATAAATAATTTTTGAAAAAACACAAAATTCGCGATACTTTTTGAACACACCTCGTACATACATTTATCACACGAAAAAAAATAAGCGTAGTAACGTTTTTTTCAGTGACTTGATTTTAAAGGAAAGTACGAAGCTGAAGTATATATTGAAAAAGCTCTTTCAAGGATGTGTCGGCATCTACTCTTTTTTCTTTGAAAGATTTTATTTCGAAAAAGGCTTTTTTATATAATCTCGTAGCGCTTTATTATGCATGCTCTTGAGAGCGATGAAGAACTATGCATAAAAGATTCATCAACAAAAAAAGCTACATATTCTTCTTGTTGGACACAATGAGATGGAAAACTCCCATCCTTAATTGGAAAGAAATGTAAAAATTCTGATCTGTAGAATAAGACAACAAATTGTTCAACCTAACCTTCAGATAGTTCTTGCGTATTATTATCTTTTTTTTTAAATATAACCCTCCTCAACCAAGGGTCCAAAAATAGGGCAGCATACAGTCACGGATTTTCTAAAAATTAATTTTGTCTCTTTACAACGCATTTTAGGAACTCTAAGCTAATCTCGCATCCTTTGTTTTTTTCTGCAGGCTCATGCGAAAGTTACATTTACGTCCCATTGTTTTTCTTTGCGAGTAGAATAAGGACTTTATGTACGAGGTGTGTTCAAAAAGTATCGCGAATTTTGAATTTTCGCTGGTTACGTATATTCGAATTTCGAATTTTTTGTGGCGTTATGTTGGTACTCATGTCTCTCACTTATGCCGACAAGCTCGGCCATTTTGAATGTTCAGTTAATTGTTGACAGCTGCTTTGCTTGCACGTGTGTTGGATCGTCTTCGATTTTTACCTATTTTTTTACCAAAATTGCTCAATTGTGACCAAAAACAGCATCGCATGAACATTGCTAATGAGATGTTAAACTCTGTCCGCGACGACCCAAATTTGCTCCAGAGGGTCATAACTGGTGACGAATCGTGGGTTTATGGTTATGACGTGGAAACCAAAGCTCAATCATCTCAATGGAAGCTGCCGCACGAACCAAGACCGCAAAAAGCGCGCCAAGTTCGGTCGAATGTGAAAGTTTTGCTGACAGTTTTCTTCGATTGCAGGGGCGTGGTGCATCATGAGTTCTTGCCACAGGGAAGAACGGTCAATAAGGAATATTACCTGCAAGTTATGCGCAATTTGCGCGAAGCAATCCGCCAGAAACGCCCGGATTTGTGGAAGAACAAAAATTGGCTTTTGCACCACGATAACGCCCCTGCTCACGCATCGTTGCTTGTGCGCGACTTTTTGGCCAAAAACAACATACTAATGATGCCGCAGCCACCGTATTCCCCAGATCTGGCCCCCTGTGACTTTTTCTTGTTCCCTAAACTGAAGAGGCCCATGAAAGGACGACGTTACGCTTCTCTTGACGAGGTAAAGACGGCATCGAAGGAGGAGCTGAACAAGATACAAAAAAATGATTTTTTGAAGTGCTTCGAAGATTGGAAAAACCGTTGGCACAAGTGTATAATATCTCATGGGGATTACTTTGAAGGGGGCAAAATAGATATTCATGAATAAATAAATAGTTTTTGAAAAAACACAAAATTCGCGATACTTTTTGAACACACCTCGTATGTACATTAGAAGCTACAAAGAAAAATATTGTTCAGAGCTTATATACTCATGTACATATGTATATGTAATTATGAGTATATTTATTAGTAGGATCGAATATTTTAGTCCGAATAAAAAGGAGGCTCAAGAATTAACTTTTTTCTTTGGACTTTTATTTTAAAATTAAAAAAAGTCCCGACCGTTGATTATATAAAATATAATCAACCTTAATAATATTTTTTTTCGCCATTATGGAAAATAATATGAACATACCTAATGAAAAAAAAATTAAATTTGAGTTTTTTTTTGGCCCAGTCTAATTCACATATGTGGGTTCCGCTGCGTATTCAAACATAAAAAGTCACGTATTTGAAGTAAATCGTACCCGTCTGGCATATACAACGACTCATTATGCAAGAAAATTACGGCAAGTAGTGCGTGTGGCGTAAAATTACAAAGAGGTTAAGTGTAACTGTTTATATGTGAGTGAATATGTCGAAGTTTAAGTATTGTGCAATAAGCTAAACTTATCAGCTTTTGTGAAAATTCTAAACTTACGAGACTGGAAGTGATCGAAACATTGTAAGTATCACACAAGTGTTGTTACAATTTATGCTGATAGTATGCAAGTGCCTGGAATGCGTCGGAAAGTGAATGAAAATTAAGCTTAGAGCACATTTTGCTTCATTGTAAATTTCAATTACTTACATGTTGGCATATTACACGGTTTAACCCATGGCTGTGTTTTCGATGTATTTTTGGTGAGCCAAGTGTATGCTTAAGTATTTTGACATGGTATTTACAAGTCTCGGTATCGAGCACACATTTGAAATCCCACTGAATTGCCGAATATGCACTGAGATTGAAAAGTGACACGAAAATCCGCAGAAAGAATCAAATGAACAAACAGAAAATTTAATCAAATAAATTTGTAAAACAAATACATACAAACAAACATACAGGCATACGAATTTGAAAACGCGTAAATGTGGATTGGCAGAACGCGTGTGTGATTTATGTGCACGTTTGTGTGTGTGTATTATAAAATGTCTGCAAATCGTGCTACACATGCACTATGAGGCCAACTAATATACATCCAAACTAGCACATTTAGTAGCTGGAATGGAGATTCGACTAACTTTATGACTTGAAAGTGACTATTAATAGACACGAATGGACAAATATTCATTAAGTGCCAGCTACTCAAAAGGGACATAACCATAACGCTACAAGGACACTTGAGGGGTGGTAGTCGTTACCACGCACCTGCCAAAGATTATCCATACCTATACCCAAAAGGTCGTAACTTAATGACAGCTTCGTAACATTATTTTGACAATACTTTACGGCGTTAGATCAGCGATTCGCAGGTGATTTTTTTAGCGCTTCGATAATTTTTATTTTCTCGAATCCGTGGCAATTCGAGATATTAACTTTTTGGCGATTCGAGTATTTTGAATTTATCGGGTCGCTGGCAATTTTAGATTTGATTAATTGGTTACTGTTAATAATCGTGCAGTTGTTGGCGTAGGAAGCAATGGAGACTCCCTCTGGTGGAGAGGAAAGCCTGGATTAGCTGACATTAGAGTGGGGACAGAACACCACCCTTTGGCACACCCTGTCAAATTGGTTTAGGTTTTGATGTCCTACAAATTTCCCTGCTTTCGCGGCTTCACCTAAAATTCGAGACTATGTCCTCATCGCCTTTTTGTTTATTCTGAAGTTGCTGTATCCATTTTTGTTATCGTGGTGTTAGTTGTGTGTTTCTCTGTAGGTGTTCTATACTTACCTTTTGGTTAGCCATGACGTATACGCAACTTGTCAGTAAGAAAGCTCAAAGCAAAGTTAATAACTTGGTTTATTATTTTATTTTGTGGTTTTGCTTTTATTGTTGAAAGAAATCTTTATTTGAATTTCCTTAACATGCCCTTGAGTGGCGTCAAGTGTAAATCTGTCACGTTTTCACGCATTTGCAACATAAAATTTGATGCGCTTCTTACGTTTTTTTCACTTTGTTTCAGTCGATCTTTTTGTATTTGTACTTCTTTTTTATGCGGATATTTTGTTACCAACCCCTAATGACACACAATGTGTAGTGGGTGTGTATTTGTATTATCTATTTTAACTTAAGAAAAAACTCAAAATTGTTTGGAGCATTAGACACCTAGCTGTGGGTATTCATAGAATCACGAAATGTAGCAGTGTGGGTATAAAGCGAAAATGAAATTTGGGTGGCAATTTTTCAAATTTTGACTAATTTTTAAAATGATTTAAATAATTCGCACATTGTTTATTATCAGCTTGGAGTGTTAACCTGCTAACTATCATTAAACAATTTTAAAATGCAGGAAAAAAAAATCATTTGAAATTTCATTGAACACATAGGAATAGTGATCAATTACTACTACTACTTGAACTACTTAAATCATACCTAGGATACGACATTACTCGTTTGCCTGGTTGATGCAATATCCCTGCTCTATCAAACTGCATCAAAAAGAAGATTTTAATAAAAAGCAGACTTGGCAGGCTTACACTCCAAGTGATGCACTTAAAGAATTATAGGCAGAGCGACGGGAGAACGAAACTGTAAGAAACCCGATGTCGGGCGACTTATTGGTTGTGATCAGTCTATCTTTAGAACTGCAGGATGGACTATGGACCAAGTTGTTACATTTTGCAAATTATAAAAAAAACGTCAAAACACACGACGTCTTGGTTGATTTTAAATATGCATTACATTTTTGACTCAGCTGAGGACTAGGAAAAAACAAAAGGCCTACATTCATAACGCAAAGAGCAAGCTCATCTGCGTCTTGAAATCAGCGCCATTTTGTTTAGCTTTGCACAAGGATTAAGACTAACAACAATGTCCGCATAGAAGTCCAAAGAAGAATTTTTCTTGTCAACCTCGGAGAATTAGTTAAAGTAAGTATTAGAGAAATTGCATGCTTTGTTACTTCAAAGGATATTTGAAAAGTCTAGTTCTATGAAAGCAGAGATATAGTGGTGTATCACGACTTTAATATTTTTTTTTAAACAAATGTTTCTTACACAACTTGAATCCTGTACGTTTGGCACGTGTAGTAAAAATTTCGCGCCATTGCAGCTAGCACAATGAAACCTCTTTGTGTATTTTTAATCGCTTTGCTTGGCGTCGTTACTGCGTTCTACCGGTAGCAGGTGCCTTTGACTGACACTTGTCGACACACTTCACCTCTTCATGAAATCCTCACACGCATTTGCTTATCATTATTTATTTAAATGCGCATAACCTAGACATGCTTAAAGTCTTATTTAAACATCAAACATAAATATAAACATATATACGTACATTAGACTGTGCAAAAGAAAAACAAGGATTGGTTAGTTAATAGTCTTGATGTTATATTTTAGAACGGTGGAAACAGAATTCTGAAAAATTTGAGACATTAATTTATTTGTTCATGAAACGAGCTCAAGGCTAAGAATAATAGTTTTCACTTTTTTGAATTTTTATGAAAATTATTATTGTTTTTATTTTTTATTAATCATTTTTAATTAATTATTTAAAGTTTTTTAATTGAATAGAATAGGAAACATGTTTAGAGACAACTGCCATAGCTTTTCTTATAGATCCATTTCGGAAGCTGCTAAGCTTCTTCATCAGAGAAATTTTGGCACGCACTGCTAACCATTAAGCTAACAATACGCTGGTTTTGATGTCATCTAAACTCCTAGTTCTATTCTTCTTTTTACCATATGCATGAACCGCTTCCGCCATTTGACAGTTGGTATTGTGATCATGATGGGTTTTTTGACAGATCTGTTTTATCATCATCAGCAGAACTACCTTACCGCGTGCTCTCGGTTTTGTTATTGCTTTTTTATACCAACAACTTTTGTTGATTTATGGCCTGCACATTTTGAAGTATTCAACGAACGAGCTCAAGGCCAAGAATAATACTTTTTTGGTTATCAATGCGTGCCAAAAAATTATCTGATGAAGAAGCCTAGCAGCTTCCGAAATGGATAATAATAATTTTTCTTTTTATTTATGAAAATTATTATTGTTTTTATTTTATTTTTTTAATAATTATTTTTAATTAATTATTAAAAGTTTTTATTGAAATAGAATAAGAAACCGCCCTAGCTTTTCTTACAGATCTACTTATTTTTTAATTTTGCCTTTTTAATTTGAAAATTATTGAAGACGCGAAATCAATGCACACAACGACAAATACAGGTTATGCAAGGGTACAACTGGTCGTGGTTTTGATGGCCGATTTCAATGGGTCAAAATATATTTTCCCAGCTAGAAAATACTTTCATATGGTAAGAAAATAGTATAGATTTAGTACTACTATTAAAAAAGATTTAGTAATGAAATGTTGAGGGATATAAACTATTCTATTGTGTGAAAACATTGAGACAGAAACACAAAAAAAAAAACTTAAATGGAAAATTTAAGTCAAAAATGAAATCGGTCCTAAGAAATCTAAACCATCCATATTATACCTCTAAAAATCCATATTATGTTTCTCTCAACAATTTAAATAGTTTTGACAACAAGAAAAATATTTTGTTCTCAGTCTAATACGTGCATATACGTGCATGTCTAATCAAATTACGTTTTGCATATCTTTGTTGCTCATCTGCTTACTTTAAAAAATTTTTCCCTTTGTTCTCTTTGCAAATATAATTTAAAATTACCTGTAATTTTCAATAAAAGTAATATTTTATATGAGAAGTAAGCTCGTTTTTATAAACATTTATGTTTACATACAACCGTGTATTTGTACAAATTATCCGCTTAGCACGTTTGTGGCGCACCCATACAAAACGTACCCAACTCCACAAATGTTGCTCATACGCCACGGCTGTACCCAACCGCAAATGATGTGCAGTGCGCTGGATGTATGTTCGTTTCATTAATGTAATCCTTTCGTGTTGTCATACTCGTATTTGCATTTAAGCTGCTATGCTGTCCTTGATAAGTACATCTTTTGTACATACATACATACGTTTATTTTTTAATTCGTTGCTTTTGTTGAGCTTTTTATGCATTTCACACTCACATTAGTTAATCTTTTGAAAATCCCTCATTGCTTAGCTTTGAATTCTTAATTGGTTTGAATTCATTTGGTATTATTGTTACTTGACTGTAATGAGAATTTATAGATATTAATTATTTAGATAAATATGAAGTACGAGTTGTTTACTGTTATAGAGCTTTATGAAGTTATTTTATCTTTTTAACGGCACGCCCATTTAAAGAATATCCATCAATATCTTCTCGCAGTTGTTTTGAGAGGACACACCGCGTATCAAACATTCATTGGTTAAGTCAATCCTTAAACTGGATAAGTAAGTAGGTGCGAGATCAACATTTTACAGCGACTAATATCTCCCTGGAAAGGTTATGCTCCTCTGCAGCTGCGGTTGATGCTTGGATAGCTACATTCACCAGGTGGGGATTGGCAAAGAACTTACCGACACTGCGCGACACCTGCACTTGTATCTCTAATTCAGATAAAATAGTCGTCATAAAACGTTAACTTAGGCGAAAGTCGGGCGCTGAACACCAATCTTCACGTCTTGCTCTAAAGTGGTCTTGCAAGGTCTAAAATTTCACCGACAAGAATCCAATGAACTTGGTAATGCTAAGCTAAGCTAATGACGGGCATTGGTAACTTATTCCACAGTTTCCTCCTTGATCAAAGTTCTGCCGCTGTGACAGTAATTTTAATGGCTTATGTCAATGAAAAGTGATGTCTTCTTACTCGTATCCATTAAGTACAGTTACTTGGTACGATGCTCCTTATTTATTTAGTGTCAAAGTTGTAGTTGTATATCTCTTATAATAAGGAAGCCACGTAAGGTTGATGTCGGACACGTGTAGAAGTAGTGAGTCATTCTCTCCTACGAACAGGATGGCGGTCCCCCTTGGGGATTTTATATCTGGTTTAAAGTTGGCCTCAATATTCCTGCTATTTGATTGAGATATTTGAGGTATTCCGTGATCGACTTAGTGTCGACCAGCGGGAAGGCTAAAAAGTTAATTAGTCCCAGCTGCAATGAGAAGATAATACAATGAAGAGTATGTTGTCTATAAGCCCATTTCTGTCTTGAATTTATGCTGAGTTTGTGATTTCTAATGAAGACGATGCATGGTGTGCAAAAGCCAGTAAGTAGCGGTAGTGAAAGTTAGGTATAAGTGCTTGAAGTTGCAAAACCGAGCAAGCAGCAAAAACGTATTATAATAGGGATAGGGAGCTTTAGCGTGTAACGATTATGCAACTGCCACAAAATGTATTACTTTGATGAATTAATAACTTTATTTGAGAAAATCGCAGTAGCGAGGTAGTTTCTAGAGGTAGTTATTTTGAAATTATCTAGCATAACTTTTATTTTAAACATCTTGGTTACTAGTAAATCAACCCTCAAGTTGTGAAAACATAAAAGTGACAAATGACAATAACAGCGTCTAACGCATGTGACTTAAAGGAAACTTTAACGTGAGGCTGTAATGCTATTTGGTAATTTTTAGTAAATGTAAATTTAAAGTTCAGGATTTTTATATATAAAAAGTATGTTTTTTTTTCAACACTACAATATTGTGATATTTTCGATTTCACATGCGGTAGTATTCGCTTTAAATGGAGTATGTTTGCTCCCGGCCAACTGTTACACGTCTGAGTGGCTGAAGTGTGGGTGAGTCATTTCGCAGCAATCAAATGTACGCTTCCTCTCATAGCCAACCAACGCGTATCTCATTTTATGCGGAGCCTATTCCTTAATGAATGTAACACGTGCTATCAATCGATTAATCGGAATAATCGATTATATTTTGGTAATAGCAAAATAGTTAAAGATGTTTAGTATGATAAGGACCACTTTACTTACAAATTATTGTAAAAATAAATTTACCAAAAAAAGGAATTTTTGTTGGTTTGATTCTGTTTAGTCTTTTGATCCAACGTTTGAAAATATATGTTCTGCGGGTTTCGATTCACCGATAATGTGGAAATTATTGTGGAAAAGTCGGTAAAGTTTAGTAAATGCAATCTTCATTTCTTGTCACGCTTGGACAGTGTCTCGTCTGAAGTCTAAAACTTGGCAAAAAAATTAACTTAGTTCAGTTTCGCATTTTGTTGCGGACTAATGATTTGTGAACTTCCCATAAGTCATACTCCATATCAAAGGATTCCTTTGAGGTACAACTTCAGTTTCGCTATGGAATGTTGGGCTGAATAGATTATCGTTTGCATCAACCTTTACTGATACTCGTATCTATTTAAATGTTTTCTAATGATAATTAGTCGATAAAACATTTGATTAACATTGTCATCCCTACTCACCACTAGCTAGCTATTTGCTGCTGCTACTGCAATGTTTGCTTGTTGCTGCTGAGCGACCAAGAGCATTCCATTGTTGCCCATTTAAATTACAAGTGGCAAGCGACATACCGCGGTTTGTAAACAAGCCAGCCTCACGCCTGCAGTAAACATTTTATTACACAACGGAGGGAGGGAAATGTAATACAAATGTATAATTGCGAAAATGTACAAAAGAAATTCAAATAAAAAGGCTGTTGGCAAAAATGAAGTCCATGGGTTTTTCAAATGGATCGTAGGAATGATGGGTCGGTTTTTTCACATGTCATGATGGACGTTGCGGCTCTTTATGTTAGATATTTAGACCGCAATGCGTTGTTTAGTTTGGCACAGCTTAGACTAAGCGTTTGCTAACGCACCCCTTCATCTTCATCGGCGCGTTTGATATACCTCTTTTTTGCTTTTACATTAACGTAATTTGTTATTGCCAGCGTGTTTACAGGGTATGCGTTATCACAAGCCGTTGATTTTCGGGAGTAGAAAAATAAAAAGTGTGTGATTCAAATCTTAATTATTTTTGATGTGCACTATTTTTGAATATTTTTAATTTATTTGTTGTTTGTGTAATAAGAGCCCATTTAGTTACTAACAAAAAGGTACAAGCACTATTGAAAGTTTCAACTTGAATCAATTTAGTTTTTTAAATTTAAATATAAAAAGAGTTCGGAAGGTTTGATTTCGATTTATTATTAACTTAGTAACTTCCATTTTAATTAAGAGAAACATTTAAAAATCAATTTAAGAACAAATTTTTTTTATGTATACAAAAGTTAGTTCTCTTACAATAACCACAATTTTTTAGGCCTGCACGGTTGGATACAGCGAATTTCCAAAGCCTCGCAATAATCGGAGAATAACAGGATTGCCAAATTTAGTCCCAAAAATGCCGGTACTGTGAAAATAAAAATTTGGTATTCCTATCATGCATATTTATGTTTTGCATGTGGTATATTTTATGCTTATAAATATTAAAAATACTTATACTCATGGGTTTTTTGATCATAAAAGTACTGTCCATATCTCTCAAAGACGGCTAGAAAGTAAACTATTCACACAATACATTGTTACCAAAAATCTGTTCTTTGTATACCTAGTAAGGCTGAACATGCAAGTTATTATAGAACCGTTTAGATAGAAGGGTTCTAGTAGCGGCGTGAAGTGGTAGCGATAGGTAAGATTTTCATATACGAAAGTGTTGTATATATGTAAGGATGTATGTCTGAAACCTGAAAAAAGGCTAGCAGATAAACCTAATTTTTTCAGCTAAACAGCTGAAAAAAGCTAAATATAACTGGAAAACTGCTAAAAACGCAACACTGATTGTGATCACTTTTAGTTTGGAAAAATCTGTGTAATGTATCGAATGTCAAAGGGCTCATTGCGGTACTTCAAGCTCCTTTCTGTATGTGGCTATATTTTTGTGCAGGCCTGTAGTGAAATTTTTAAAGTAAATGCATTTTGACAGAGTTTCTAAGCATACTATGATGTTACAGAACTTTTTCTCAGCAGACCTTATCAGTCATAAGTGAGTCAGAAAAGAGTCCTACATTGGAGCGTTTACGCTCTTTATGAGCTCATTTATGACTCCAAAATGAGGGTATTTCCTTTCTTGTGATGGTCGTCTAATATGAGCCGAATTTTATATCATATGAGCCTGCATAGGAGTCATATACGATACGTTTTGATCTCATAATCGACATTTATTGGATTCCAAAACGACTCCTATATGAAGATTTTCGGAGTGATTTATGTCCCTTAGAATCTGCTCTTTTTCGGCCCTTAAAAGATAATTTTTGGAGCTCATATTCGGGCATGTTTATGTTTAGCAAAATTTTGTTAAAAGCTATTTGAGAGAAAGTCCGGTTTCCCATGTGTTTAAAAAAAAAAAAAAACTAAACTGAAAACCACCAATACATTGGTACCCTATATCGATACAGACGCAACTTTATAAAAACACACTTTTCCATTGCAGATGACTTGAGATGACGTCCACGAAAATGTAAAATAAAATTAAAATAAATTTCAAGTTAAAAGAAACTCGCATTCTCTGGCTTAATCAAAAAGTAACCCAACCATTTTTTAAACCATTAAACCAGTGCTTCACAGTTCTTAGTAAGAAGGCGCCTCGAGTTAAAGCAAAAATAGCTGAGCAATTTAAAATATTTCTTTCTTTTCACTAATACATGTGTGACTTTTTTCCGGAATCCACTTGCGGCTTGAAGGCACAAATCCAGAGCATAACTTTGCTCGCCTTCAAAATGCTTTGACGCTGCCCACTTGCGTTTTGCTTACTTTAGGCGGCATGTGCTTGCAGCATGCAAATAAAGAGCGTGGAAAACCAAAAATGACTTGAAACTAGTAAAACAGGAAACGTAGAAAAAATACCAAGCTTACGTTGAGAAAGCCAGTGGCGAATGTTGAGGTTGAAGTTAAGTAAGCGCTTACAAAGAACTTTGTTGCGCTTTACTGCTCTTAAATTTGTTTGGTACAACACTTCAACTGCTGAGTTGGTGGCCAGATTGAGTTTATGCGCAGGTGGGGCGTCTACTGTTTAATGTTGCTCGCTTTTATAGTTGGAATTCTTGGAACTATAAATCTTAACTCTTTTAGCATAAGAACACTTTCGGAATTTCCTTTGTGTTGTTTCATTTTTATTGCCTATTTTTTATGTTTACCAAGGTGTTTTTGTAAAGAATTTCATGCAGAAATAACAATTTTACCAAACAAACAAAATGCAAATAAAATCTGTAGGTGGCGTTTACTTGCGCATATTTAAGAGGACTTATGCTTCCTTAGAGGTAATCAAGCATATTTACTTACATTTTAGAACTACATTTATGGGAAACTAAACACTGAAGATGGCACCACAGCGAAGCTGATGTGTCACTAAACCAAATTTGACAGGGAATGAGGGCAAATCATGAAAATATACAAAAAATTTCTACTCCGTCGGAAAATCAACAAAATAAAAGGAATCTATATATGTAAATAGCGCTGTTATGTGTTTTTTCCGGTTGCTTTCACTTATTATTTGTTAAACTGTTGAATTATTATTTATTATAACTCTTGGTATTTTTATTTAAACGCAGCTAACATTTATGGAATAGTGTACATACCACTAAGAAAAAAAAATGGCAATATTCTTCAAAATATAAATTCCAAGATTGCTTTGATTTCAACATTATTATTATAACATTTTCTATTATGTGATTTAGTTCAGAAGCTGAAAGGTAAAACACACATTAATATTTCTAATCACAATCTATTATTTGTTGTTGTTAAAAGGTATTGTTGCTACATTATTTGTTGCTATATGTTTTCTGGCATTGTTAAAAGATTTGTGGTAATCTGCCTGGCCACAATATGATGCCATAAATATTAACTCAATGGAAAGTTCTTGTGTGAATGCCTTTTCAGATTTGTTGATATTAACTTTTAAATACAAACGCAAGCACATGAAGAAGTTGCAATTGTAGTGTTGATAATAGCTCAGTGTATCAAAAGTTGAAAATTAAATACAAATAAAATGATGTAATCCAAAGCAGTGGATATAGTTTTGTGTGCCTTTTCTTAACAATAAAAAAAGGGTTTTTAATAAAAAGATGCTAGGTAACTGTAAAGTTGAAATCCTTTTGGACGGTGCCACATAAAAGGCTTGTATTTGCTGTAATTAAGTAATTTGTGAAAAAAAAAAACATGATACTTTAGCTCCTAAAACGACTCCCCTAAGAATTAAGTTTTTCCCCACCTTAGAGGCGAAAGAGTTCATTTATCGCCTGGTCAACAAAACGGTTCGAGCATACTTGAAAGTCTAAAGAAGAGTTTTACCTTGTAAGGGACACATATGTAGCATATACCGCCAACCAGACCATACAATGAATTAGACGTTTAATAGCCTAGATGCAATCTATATTCATAGTGCTTATAGGCGTTCCGCAATCTATTTGAAAATCCTTGATGCATTGGTGACGCTGTAGAACCATGGAGCCACTTCATGCTCAACTATCCAGGTTTTTCGAATTGAGGAAAATATTCTCCGGCTAAGTCCATGCACGCCCTAGTTTGGCTCACTCTGTCAAGTTTTAAATTGGTCGTAA
Source organism: Merzomyia westermanni (assembly GCA_949987695.1). Lineage (NCBI taxonomy): Eukaryota > Metazoa > Arthropoda > Insecta > Diptera > Tephritidae > Merzomyia > Merzomyia westermanni. Next base: position 3,940,413 of record OX465290.1, on the reverse strand, counting down.
CCGGGAGACAAAAACGGGCTGTCAACTAATGGTGTCATCAATCTTAGACGGTGTTGGAGGAACCCACTCTCATTGAGTACACGCGACTACATATATATGACATTTGGGGTGGGTTGCTGACAGGTCACTTCCTGGCTTGAGTATATTGGAGCATATGAATATTTTCTGTGCATCTGCCTTTTCTTCGCTATGATCAGCTAAATTATTGGTGGTTACATATTTGCTGGAAGACGACCACTTGAGATCTTTGCCAATGAGAACACTATATACTTTAATTGATTAATTAATCAGCTAAAATAAAAAAGGCCAAGAGAAACACGAAACAGTACAATGGACAGCGCATAGTCTGATCGCACGTTTTGATTACTACTAGAAAAGTATTTTTTTCGTATGCTCCACCCAACGGAACAAGGTTTTAAGCTTACTCCACATGAATAAGTTATTTTCCATAATTAACTAATCAACATACATTTTCACTTTTCAGCTTGAGCTGCAAATTCCATCATTTAAATTTTACTCACGTTAAGCTTGCAGCTTATGACGTAAGCATAAATAAAACAACAAAACTTCAAAGCTAATCTTAAATTGCCCACTTAAAATACGCTTTGAGCATAAAAAATAATTACTTTTTGCAATTTATTCAACGCCTACGTAAAGCTGCGTATGAATTTATGAATATTTAATTTGAAAAATTACTACATGAGTTGACATACAATCTGTGGAAAGGATGACAAAGGATGACGGAAAATCGTTCCAATATACATCTGAGTAATAAAAGCTTAAGTGGATTTTTATGAAACTGTGTATTACCAGCGTTGAACACGCCCCTTCTCTCTAGAAATCTTGAAATGTCTATGTATTTTGCTTACAACGGGACGATTTCATGGGCTAAAGTCTGTTTTCTTATTGACTTATGTTGTAATAACAAAGAATATGTTTTTTTCTTCTATCTTATTTTATTTTGTTTTATTTTATTTAGTTTAATTTAATTTAATTTAATTTAATTTTATTTTATTTTAGTTTTTTTTTTTTATTTTATTTTATTTTATTTATTTTTATTTTATTTTATTTTATTTTATTTTATTTTATTTTATTTTATTTTATTTTATTTTATTTTATTCTATTTTATTTTATTTTATTTTATTTTATTTTATTTTATTTTATTTTATTTTATTTTATTTTAATTTACTTTATTTTATTTTATTTTATTTTATTTTATTTTATGTTATTTCATTTTATTTTATTTTATTTTATTTTATGTTATTTCATTTTATTTTAATTTAATTTAATTAAATTTTATTAAATTAAATTTTATTTCATTTTAGTGTATTTTATTTATAAAATTTTGTTTCTTATAAATATTTTTTCTATGGTACCTTTTACCACTGAGTAAATCAATGTGTTATGTGTTCTTTATTTTTTACACACCCACCAGTATATCATTGTCCTCTCATAATTTAACATTATTCAATTACCTAATGTGAACATTTGTTTGAATACACGTCCAACGAATTTAAATTGTTCGCGAGCAATAGATTTGCTGTTAATTAAAATATACTTGAGCTTAATTGGATTAATCCAACTTAGTTAATTACGTATTAAACCACTTTTTAATTTATCTGTACTTGCACCATTTGCAGCTATTTGAAATTAATTCAATACACATACAAAATGCAAAAAAAAATAAATATTACAGCAACCATTTATTATCACGCTCAAACGAAATTTATTTAACACTCAAATGGGTTTAATTGTTTCATTTGGGACTGGCAGTGTAAGCGTCTCATATTTATAAATAATATTTTCAGTCTTCAGCTTGTGACATATGCACACATTTAATGGCTGCGCTAATGTCAACCACCTACATGCAAATATACATTTATTTAATATATGTTCATGCTTGAGTTGAAATACTTGTGGTGTGGACAATTCTATGTCTGAGTGGTGGTAGGCAGGACATTAGTTAAATCTATGAAAGTCACGTTGTATTCACATAAATAAGGGCGCATTTCACACTCCATGAACTATGCTGCTTTAATTAACCTTTAATTATGCGCTCTTAGTTTAGTACCACAAATAATTGTACCCCCATTACATTCATTATATGTATATTAACCTAATTAAGCTGTGGTATGCACTGATATACTACAAGGTGGCGCAAAAGTAAGCTTCCGATGTTCAGCATATCGGTTGTGGCACGTGCAGTGTGTGCTGTTGCACCGTCTTGTTGGAACCACATGTTTTCCAATCCCAATTCATCAAGTTGCGGCAAAAAGAACTCGTTGATCATTGCTCTGTAGCGCTCACCATTCACAGTAACCGTTTGGCCCCGACCGATTATTGGTCAAATAAATAGTCAGCAATATTCCGCGTTCTGGAGCAGTGTAGCGTAACATTGTTTATTAACGTGTATTTCGCATGTGTTTACTACACAAATGTCAAAACAGAACTGACTTTAGGGGCCAATCGCAAAATTTATAGCATTTTCTGATAAGAGGATTACTTTTGCGCCACCCTGTACTTGCATATGTATGTGTGAATGTATTCATGGCGTGTGCAAGGTACTTAACGCAAATCAGAATTGTGCAAGATTTGAAATGTTATGATATATTTGAATGCTTTATTTAATTGTGGCTTCAATAAATTTGTTTTATAATGTATACATCCCAGTAAGCATTAAATACATTCAGTCGGCCATTCATTATTTCTGTGGCAGCAACTAGGAAGAACCAAAGTCGAGCTAAGGTGTAACAAGATCCCTTACACAAAATTTTGAAAAAATTTATAAAATATGCACAAGACCAAACTGCCAAAGACCGTTCGCGGCTTGATAGAATTGTTAATAATAGCGTTCAGTCTTCTATTGAGAAATAGTAAGGGCGACGTCAGGCTATTTAACTGTTGATTAAAAACCAGGTAAGTTTTCGTAAGTAGCTTCCTTTCCCCAAGATGTTCAACATTTAAGGGTAAGGATAGTGGTGTTATAAATGTTCACTATGAATAAATAATTTGGCATTCCGAAAATTCACTCATTTTATATTTAGTAGTACTGAAAAAATTGCACTGTCGCTGAGAACTTTGTGTGACTTTTATTTTTAGCTTTGAGCAATTAAAATTGAATTTGATTTGATTATACAAAAGCATACGAGCCTGCATGTGGGCTATGTGTGTAAGTAGGAATCATAAGTGTTCGCAGCGTCTTTTATAGCCGACTTAATAATGTCTTAAGTTCTTTCCGTTTACACTCGAGAGTGTTTGCTTGTTTGCTCTTGAAAGCGTTTTTGTTTGTATTTGTACATTTATGTTTGTGTATTAGTGTTTGTTTTTCGCATCATAGTTATGATAATTTATGTGCTTTTAGTATTAAGTTTGTAAGTAACTAATTTAGTTAAGTAATTGGAAAGGTTGCGTGCTTTGCGTAATAAAAGTGGATGTGCTCATATGTATATGTACAAATGCGAGGCTACACCAAAGAGTTTCTTTTGAATCTTGTCTTAATTGTAATATTGAAATTTTGTGTAAAAAAAAGGTTAGTAGTATTTATGAAACTGAAATGGACTAACCTTGAAAGCCAATACGGCAAATGGCAAATGGCACGACGTTCATACAAACAGCTGATGGGAAAGAGCCTCCCTAGTAATTCGAAATAAGATGGAAAGCGTCTAGCATGTCAATGTCACTAAACTATGGATACACTACGATACTAGAATACATGGCAAATACACGACAAAAAGGTATAATAGCTGACTTTGTATAAAATCAGATTTTTTATTTTCGGCGAGGGAGTGGCTTGAACAAGAGGTTGCTTTATACTCTAAAATTTACAGGGGAACTGAGGATGGAATATTCTCCAAGTATCCGCTTTAAGAGAATTTTACCGACATTTGGCCTCATGCAGTGATGGACTTAAAGGTTTTTTGGTATCTTCCAAGCATCTCAAAGTATTTCTCTACTCGAAGCTGTAGATAAATAGGTACGACACTTTATCCTTCTTCCAATTTAATCTTTAAATTTATTCACCATTACCTACATTAAGTTTTTAACAAAATTTTGAGATTGTTTATTTTATTATCGATTTAGGTATTGATGACTTTACGCCTAAATCCATAGATGAACCCATATATTCATATGTCGATTTCAGTGATTTGTATATGCTCTTCTGCAATAGATCTTAGTTTAAACAAGTAAGCAAGTCTAAGTTCGGGTGGGACCGAACATTAAATACCCAGCTCTGTATAAGTGGTTGTGGTAAATTGTTGAGGAGTTATGACCTATAGAGCTTTGAAACTTTTTCTACTAGCATGTGGGCAATCTTATAAACAAAAATTAATGTGCGTCTGGCGTCCAAAGTACTAAACCGATCTTTAGGAAATTTTCAGAGTAGATTCTTGGGTTCACTGGTTACAGTATAAGCCATACATAATTTTGAAAAAAGGGGCGGTGCTACGTGCCCATGCTATATAAAATTTTAATCTTGTATAAGCGTCCAAGGTACTCAACCGATTTTTATGAATTTTCATAGTAGATTCTCGGATTCACTGGTTACATCATAGGCTATATATAATTTGAAAAGCGTAGATAGTATACCTCGTATCATGTTTCGTAATTTTATTTAACACGGTTCTGAAGTTCATAATAGCTGAAATTTGACATTTCTTTCATTTATGTGTGGGTGGTACGCCCATTTTCCAAAATTTAAAAGAGTCATTAATAAGATCATCATTGTAACTACGAAGTTCTATTATTGTATCTGCATCAGTGAAGGAGATATGGCATGTTCCGGTATCCTACCTCTCTTTTAGGAAACTTTGATCCAAAAGTGGGCGTGGTCGTCCACCGATTTTCCTTATTTTCCGTGGGCGTACTCTACATGTTTATAGTAATTTCGTAATTCGATCTAACACCGTTCTGAAATTATTAAAAGTCGAATTTGACATTTTCTTGACTCATAAGTGGATGTTGCCACTCCCCTTTTCCATAAATTTGATAAACTCGTCAATGGGATAACCAAATTAATAAATCTAGCAAATTTCAACATTGTAGCTGCTTTTATTATTGAATTAACCTATTTTATACGTTTTTCGAAATTTTTGATTTCGAAAAAAGGGGCGTGGTTATGGCTCGATTTTGCCCATTTCAAATATCAACCTACCTTGGCTGGAAAGCAACCCGTGTGCCAACTTTCCACGGACGGACGGACATCTCTTAATGAATTCCTCTGTTCATTCTAAGAACCTTGATATCTATCTCTATTAGTTTGTACCGTTACAAACCACCGTTATATGACCAAAATTATAATACCCTGTGTACTAGTACACGCTGGGTATAAAAATATCAAATTAGTAAATAAAATAGGGTAATGTTATATAATATGTGAATACTGACAGCTCTCTTTGAAGAAGGTGAAGTTTAATTTCTTTTTATCCATGGCGAACCTCTAACGATGTGGTCTAACAACAAGTTCCCTATGCCAAAGTTCTTAAGTTGAGAGAAAGCGCAGTTCTTCCATCACTTTTTTTGTTATGTGCGGAGTGTAGACAACGCAACTAAGATTTATATGGCTCATTCTTCTGGTAAGCTGTCAGGTTAAAGGATTTTAGTATTTCGACACTACTCTTTATAAAAAAGTGTTGACACAACTCAAATAAAGTTTTTACTTTTTAGTATTTATAGCTGCTTTAAATTAGTCGGTTAATTTTCAAAATATACAACAAATCAGTCAATAAAATGTTTGTAATTGAAATACATTGATTACATAATGATTTGATAAGCGTAAACATAACCTACTGTTTGTTAAAGCAAAGTCTATGTGAAAAACTATTACGACGTGCACAAAACTAATATTTCGACAAAATTATATACATGTATGAGTGCGAAACAATAGTGATGTAATCCTTTTAAGCGTAATAATAGTATTCATATATGGCAAAAACTGCAAGCAAAACCACAGTTCAGAGTCAGTATGCCTCTCTGTTTGTACGCGCACCACTAAAAGTGCATGGAAGCGACTGATAGTTTCACAAATGTGCTGTTTCAGGTCTGTGTTCAGGAAGCGGTAGCGCTGCAGAAGAGCAAAGCACAAATATCTCGGAATAACTTTAGACAGCGAGTTTTATTTTATTTATTGTTGTGGATATTTCATGTAGAGTGGGAGAACACAAAAAGGTGCAAAAAATGGGTTGCCATACTACACATACGTGTTGACTTAACATGCTTCTGTAACTATGTTTCAATACAAAGAAGCCCTTCCCCATGTAATCCTTAAAATATTTGTTCCAGAAATTTTACATTTTGTACCATAGTTTCCGGAGGGTCGGTTAAAACACATTACGAAACACGATTAACGTAATGATTTTGCTTTAAACAGGTAGGACATTTCATTTTTTATAAAGAAACAAGAAATGGTTAAAGGTTGAGCCTCTCAGTTATTCTTATATTGCTTCCATATAACCTATATCTTGTGCAACAAAAATAGGGTTGGAGGTCAGGTGTGTCGTTCAGTTGAGTGTTCCCCTTTTTGTGAGAATACCCTCATTGCGTCCTAGTAAATAACTTAGTGATTGGTTCCGAAAGTTTTCACGATCTGAATGGTCGTGAATACTACCTTTAGCTAATTAATTGACGCACTCTCATTATAAAGAATTTGTTAAATATGGCTGCTACCGGACATCGTATTGCGTCATAACTCTGCATTGTCATCTCCTTGGACATGCAGAAGAATGCTGGGGTCCACGTGAGGTCAATTCAATTTCTAGGTACATTGACCGCGACACACTGTAACAACGAAGTACAAACTCATTATGGCCATCGGCTCACACTAAACAAACTACGCATGCACCAGATTCTGTCAAAGTGAGTAAGTTCAACCAAACCTTTTGCTAACATAAACTGCTACCGGTATAGCTAAGGTGCCTATGATTTAATGTCTGCTTTTTGGGATTATTGTGACGTGTTAGAATCCTTATTATGCATCAAATTACTTAAGTGCCTTAGTGGCATTCATCCCAAGCTCGATAAATATCTGGCCCAAAGATACACGAGGTGCGGTACGCCTTCAATACGATTTTAGCAGCTTTATTTTTTCCTAAATTTTGGAAGTAGGTAAACAATGTTCAAGTCCAGAAGTCGAATGTTGGTTTTAAACCCATTTGATTTTCTTTCTTTTCATTCTAAAGTTTTTGGAAATGTATTGCATCGCCAGATAAACTCCTTTGGTTACAGCAGCTTCTTGATAAGTCCGTAGTAGACGGGGTTAGGAAACAACATCTCTGGTGATGTTAGAAGAAACATGGATAAGGACCATGTAACTTTCCTTATACTTGCGGATCACTCCAAGGCATTTGAGTCGGGCGGCCACTTATCAATATGCTTAAAGCTGACGCGTGGGTAGATCCATAACTAACGTTATTTATTTGACTATGGGTGTTCTGGATGCCACCGTGGTGTGGTGGTAGTGTGCTATGCTAACGAAAAACCCAGTTCAAGCGCCGGGACATGCAACAGAAAAATGTCTTGAAGCTTTTTTAAAGACAGAGTCGCACCTCGGCAGGCGTTGGCAAACTTTAAAGGTATTTCTGGCATGCATATGCTTCTCAGTAAAAACCCATATGCCTTGATAGTTGCCGTTCGGAGTCAGCAAAAAGTGCGTAAGACACAAATTGGAAGAGAACGTCGGGCTTAATCTTTTTGGAGGTAAAATCACTGCAACAAACTGGATCCTTAATTTCTCTTATCCAAAAAAAGCTCATACTGTAAGGTCTAATGGACGTATTAAAAGAGCAATACTTACTGGTATCGGATGCATATAAATAATTTTTTGTCATTTACAATATATGTAGGATATGCAGCTCTCAGCATAAGTAGACGGTTTAGCATGTTTTGTCTTGCTGACCTGAGCTCGGCAGATTAAAGCAGCAGAAAATGAGATCGTGGCTTATATTTTTTTTCAATCTGGTGTAACAAATTTCTGCTAAAAATCTCAAAAGTTCTTGCATACGCCCATGATCTCGTCCTTACATTCATTATTACAAATAGGTATATTAATATGCAAACAGTGAATATACATACACATGACTAGCATATAGTTACGTATATTCAAAACTACGAATTTATCATAATATTTTTGCTGGCCAATAAATTCATCATCGAAATTTGTGGTGAAGGAAAAAAAGACCAACAGTTTTGCATATGACATGTGGGCAGCGCGACTGATTACGAGAAAGGCCACAAATGTCCACACCCACACATACAAAAGCATAAGCTTGTCAATGTATTATGTTTATTCAATATGTTTATGTACATGTCATGCCAAGCGGTGGGTTCAGTTCTCGCATTGCTGAGTAAATACAAAGAATTTGGTCAAACGGCTTGACGAACGCGACCAACATATTTGACCACAATCAAACAAAAGCAGCAACACCTCAACAAATTTGAATTTAGCGCTTAGAGCTATCATAATAACAAAAACAAAAGAATAATACAACAATGCCAGTGGCAAAAAATTTATTATGCATTGGATTAGTTAGCTAGCAACCACAATCATGTACATATATAAATAACGTTCACACATTCATACATACTAAGTTAGTACTGTGGGGAAGTCAGTAACTAGTGAGAATAATTTCTGGTTCAGAACTAGAGATAAAGTAGTTAATAAGAACTAGTGAGATAGTTACTAGATTTTCACTAGTTCGAAACCGGCAGTTATGTATTCATTAAAATTTAATAAAATTTAGATTCGTATTTGGAAAAATGTTTTGTTGTTGTAACGTTCATTAAAGAAAGGTTACAATTGGAAATCATAAATAAAAAAAAATAAAAAATTTATCAGTTGGTGGGATTCGAACCAATGCGTCCCGCATCAGCTACGGCGCACGCATCAATAGTGTGAGAAAAGGTTACATATGTATACATTTTGACAGAATGGTTTAAAATGTAGGCTCAAATTACTAGCCGTGCATAAACTTACAGCAATGGTGTGGCGAAAGTGTTGCTGGACTATCACGCCGAAGGTCCAAGGTTCGAGTCCTGGGAGAGGTAACATCAAAAGTGGCTTAAAAAAGTTTTTCGAAACGGGGGTCGCGACCGTATGCAGTCATTTGGCAAAAAGTCTCCGAGTGTAGTTCTTCCATGGAAGGCTTCTCCAAGTATTTTGTTTTTTAATTCTAAACTAACTACATCCAAACTGCAACTAGTTCGGAACTGTCGAAAAGGTAATGCAGCGGGGGACAATTTCCACCGCCTGGGACATCACCATGTTAAATTCGTCAGTTGATTACATGTGAAAGAGATTGAAGGCGAACTACTTGTGGTTCGAAACGGCCTAGATGCGCACCAGTTCAGAACTAGAGATTTTCCCCACAGGGTAGGGATCGATTGCATTTTGAAATCACATACATATGTGTTAGAGCTGGAACTAATCGGCCATTCGATTAACCAAGCTATTCGATTATACTCTATTCGACAGCAATTATTCGGTTTGTTAAGGAAACAATTTTAAACTTGAATCCGTGTTGCTTTTGATCTTGGTTTTAGGTATATACATTAGGCCGGGTCGAAAAAAAGTTGCAAAAGTTCCCCCCAAAAATTCAAAAGAGGGTTCCTGAAAAACATATTTTTTATTTTGATATAATTTTTTCTTGTAACTCTATTATTTGAAATGCGATTTTAAAAATTGATATATCAAAAGTTCAGTCTGGAGTAGCTTTTTATTTCGTTCTAATGTCCTTTTGAGCTCTGTAATCGTTTTCACATTGTGACGTCATCTAACCGAGTTGTTCGTTGTTAAAATGTCCGTTTTTTTCAGAAAACGCTTCAAAATTTAAGACATCTGCTGTTACATATGCATCTTGGATAAGATTGAAACTCAAAACCCCACGACGCCGCTGCAGATATTCACGCGCAGAATAGACCTACGGTTGTTTAAAACGAGTGGTTAGTGCCCTTACGGTTACAATTCAAGTAATCGGTTAAGCGAGTAGTAGAATAATCGAATAATTTCATGACCACTAATCTCTATATCTGTGTTTGTATTAATGTGTTTCTACTCTCTAAAACTTAGCTAAGCCATTCAGTGACACGTTTTCATAATTATCAATTAATTACAGAGCATGTATTGTGTAAACTAACAATTTAAAATTGAACTAAACTTGCTACAACAACAACACCCGCAAATAAAGTAAAACATTAGCCAGATTGTAGATAATTTTAAAAGCAACAACAAACAAACAATTACACTGGCTCACATCAAAATTAGTAATCGGATAATTTTGTGTACATTATTTGTGACCGTTAGGCATTATTCCGTTCATTAATATTTGCTTATGTGTTGGTGCATATATCAAATATACTTGCATAAATACATATGTGGGTATCGAACCAAATAGTTATTAATGTCTTCATAACTGGTATGAAGAACGACTCCTGAGCTAAAATCGTTCAGGTGGCTTAAGTAGAACTTTTATTTATCGCAAAACAAACTTTTCAGCGATAATGAATATCGAAGGCTGAGTTGAGGATCTCACTATTGGAAAATATAAAATAAAAACCGCAGAATCTTAGAATTTGTCTGAACAAAGCCCTGCTTCTCCTCATTTCAATAACGCCTCCTTTTCAAAATTCGTTTGGAGAACGCTTTCTCCCAAAATGAGCTTCAAAAGCACTCTCTGAGCGTAAATTCAATGGAATCAAAGTTTGAAACAGGGCGTCTTTAAAAAAAAATTCTGTGATAGGGCGCTCTCCACCAAATTATCAAATGGGGTGTCTTTGAAAAAGGAGTTTTGGCGACATTTTGGGTTATCCCGGCCCACATATTTGCCGAACAATCTGAAACTGGCCTTGTTATCGAAATAAGGAATATACATAATTTTAAGTTCACCCTGTAATAATGCAACGGTGAAAGTTGCTGTCAATTCTATTTGGCAGTTTTTGAGTGATGCGCGCCCAAACATACAGACAGACGAAAATTCTAAAGGCTGTTCATTTGAATTCTATTGGCTTAGTAATGATCCCTCCTATAGATTTTTCTTGAACATCTGCAATGTAGAGAGATCGACCTGTTACAATTTTTTTACGTGTAGATATATGTAGATGGATTGAAGATAAATAGATATATAACGAGAACGATTCCCTTGTCAAACTTGCAGGTCAATATACGTTCGTGCGTTGATGTTGCTTAATAACTGCCCGTAAAACGGCTTATATATGACGCTCGTCAGTTAACTGAAATAAGGATTTTGGGTTATTTTGTTTGCTCGTGTCTTATATTATTACTTGTTGTTGTACCTACTCAGTTTTTTTTTTTTTATGTAAATAAAATTTAAAGGCGTCAGTAGCCCGATTCTGTAACTTTTAACCACTCGCCGAGCGTTAAGCTTATCGCCAAATTTTGGCGTTTGTTCTTAACGAAAATGCGATTCTGTAGCTCTCCTTTAACGCCGCTAAACAGCTGACTCTTGATAGTGATAAAATATGGAAATACTGGTGTTCAGACGTATTTAGCCCTAGATTACATGCAAAAAACTCAAAACTAAATTTTTTTCTTTTTCCAAACGCTAAAACACTTGTAAATATATTAACGCGATCGTTAACACCTCGAAAATAATTCGCAATAGCAAACCACACAAAAAGTGTTAGCTAACACTTTTAGTGTGATTAAAAGTTAGCGAATACGGAAAAGCGTTAAAAATGGTGTTAAGCGAAGTTAACGCTAACACCTGGCGTTAAAATAGTTACAGAATCGATCTACAGAGCTGGGTTTTTGTTCGTTTATTGTTCTCCTGTCAAATGTTTTAAGCTTCTATATATCCGTGATTTCAAGTATATTGGATCTTCGAACTTTTTCCTGTAGGTGAAATATTCGGGCCGTTTTTTGTTGTTTTCTGGGGCGCAGTTGTTTACTAACATGTGATTAGTGAAGTTAGATTCTGGTATGGTGGTAAGTTTTTTTGTATTTTTTTTGTTTCAGACCCTGATGCTCTCTGGGAATCGTGTAGTTATTTTGCCTCCTGTTTGTCCTATGTAGCCGTTTTGGCGTTCGCAGTTTAGCTTCTCTGTAGAACAGGTCCACCGAGTTAGTGTTCGCTGTTATAATAATTCCCAACGGATTACCCACCATATCCCGGCCGACCGGCGCGAGGGGCGCATCCGCATAACGCGCGGATTATTCGTTCGTGCCGAGTCGTTGAAAGGCTTTGGTTTGTTAATCGTCGAGATCTAAAACTGCTCAGCTGCAGAGAAAACCTCATCAGCTAAGTAAGGTAGATATAGGATAGATTATACATTAAGAAAAAACTAGTTAACAAAATAAAATTATTGTTAGAATTTAATATAGAAGTCAAAGAATAAGAAACAATTAGTAGCTATGAATTTACGATAGATAGAATTGATTTTTTGATGCTGAAAAGCGAGTCTGAAATATCAAATCTACCAGAAAGAGAGTTGTAATCTTGACACAAACAGCGAAAAGGCTCATTTAACAGAAAATTGGTTCGGCACTGTTTTAAGACTAGATGTTTAAAATGCCTTGAAGTACGAGACGGTACATTGAAGGTCACTTCACTTAGAAGAAATGGGCTGGATAGTGAACCATTTAGCAATTTAATCATAAAAATAATTCCAAGCATTTCCCTCCGACTAGAAAGTGTGTGCAGATTTATGAGTTTTAAACGATTCGTATAGGGTGGCAGATTGTACAAGGGATCCCGATGAAATACTATGAATGCTGTGTTATGATTTTGGAAAAAGTTTCCAAAGTAATATGTCGTTTTTCTCGATTATGTCATTTTCGTCCAAATCTTTGTGTTTTCTTCTACGTTTCCTTTTTTTTTGTGATCCTTGGTTCTTTCGAGGCTTATCCCCCATAGCTTTTTTGTATCCATTGTTTGCGGCTATGTTATACATTGTGTTTAGTTCTCTGTTGTATGCCTCCTGTGTAAGAGGTGTCTTTCGGAGTCTGCCCACCAATTGCCTCAATGCGCTACTGTTGAGGATGGATTGACGTAGACTGTATTATGGTGTACGTGGTCATGGTTGTAGTTATCTATGACTTTGTCCATCCTTATCATTAGGTCCCGATAGTTTATTGCTCCATCTTTTTAAGTCTCCATTGTGAATGTACTATTCGCATGCGGCTTGCTGATGAATTCTAATATTCGTTCCTCGCTGTTTTCTTTCCAAGTTCTGCATGAATGCTTCTATGAAATTAGGTTCATCTATTCCAAATCCGTTTTGGTATCTATAGACTTTGTTGTTTAACTGGAAGTATATTTGCTGTAAAGTTATTCTTAGAGCGCTGGTAATTTGTGCAGTTCTGACCTTTGTCAAGAAGTGTTTTATTGACAATATCAATTGTCTTGGGCAGCGGTATCGGGGACTATAAGTCTTTTGTATTTCAATTAGTTCGGTCGTATTATTTATTGTGTATTCGTAGCCTAGTTTAACTGTGTCCTTTAAAATCTTATTCAGATGTTTGGACAGTTTATAACCTGAAGATATATACTATAATTTGTATGAATAATAATGAAAACTGCAAATGTAATCGACCGCTCTCCATTGACAAACATGTTTGTTGTTGCAAAGTAATTCAATATGCACTCGTGCAGCATGCAACATTTAATTTTGTGTCGTAACACTTCTCTGCCTCGCACTTATTTCCAGTCATTAATTTGCTATTTTTGTTGACTGAATTGACTCCAACCAACTGAGTTGAGTTAAATTGTATTTATGTTCATTTTTTACTTGAGTTGCATTGTTTTTATAGTCATATTGCTGTTGTTTTGATTGTGTTGTAGGTTAAATTAGTTTGCGGTCAACAGAAAACAGAAATGAAAAGGAAAGTTTGGAGTAAGTTGCTCTTATTCATGATGCTCTTTGCCAGTCGGACATAAATATTGCAACTTTTTTTGTCATTAAACAGGTTATAATTTGAGATTGCCTTACTACTTTTGCAATTCTTGATTCTGATAGTTTTATTTCGATATTTCAGTGGTAAAATGATGACAACGGTGCACGCTGGATTCATTAACTGGGCTTTACTTTCATACATTTTGGTTAGTTTGTATATAATTAGTATGAATATCTTCCTAGCAAGGTTATTTGGCTAGAACATAGGCGACCGAGTTGTTCGCTCTTTTTTTATAAAAAGTTTCACTAACCGTCAGTGTGCTTACGACTAAAATTACCTTTTCTATGGTATCCATATTGGCATATTTCATTTGATGTTTTAAATTTAGGATGGTACGCAACTCTGTGAAAAATCTTAACGTCAGCACTTAAGTAAAACCGCTAAGATGTAGGAAATGGCCTGAATCTTCGTTTTCGAGATAATAGTTGATATACAAAATAATGGATTGGGTGGAAACCCTACTCTTAAATATTTTTGTGGACATAAGACCTAAAATACATTTCCTTTAACGCTCATATTGCCATATCTTATTTTATTGAATTAAAATTTTATTAAAAGAAATGTTAGATATGGGAAACCCTGTAAACAATTTTAAAGATATATTATCTGCATTCAACACTGCATCAAAAGGGGGAAGTCGTTTGATAGGGTTGGGTGGCAACACAATTTTACTAAATTTTTTGAAAACTCCCAACAGCTGACAACCTTAAAAAACTATACTCAATGGCGCCACCTAGGCATAAAATCTTAGAATGAAGAACACTATCAAAGTACCAAATTTCAGCCAGATGGCTACTGATTTCAAAATTCGTCCCCACACCTAGCTTTTTAGAGCACATGTCTGCCCAGTTTAATGCATGAGAAGTCCAGGATACAGCGCACTGCCGCCGAAAAATAATTAGAGCGGAACTGCCTAAAGCACAAATTGGATGGACTAAGACTTTAAAATGGGTGAGCGCCAGTTAAGTAAGTTTGATCTATTAACTGGGAAGATGTCGCTGCCCAGCTGCTAATGTTCACTTATAAACAAAGGTTGATATCAGTAAAATTGCTCCTCATAAAAGTGAGATTCGTCATGTTTCAGTTTATCTATAAACCTCCTTGCCTTTAACTGTCAGCTGATTTGGGCCGATTGTACATGTACTTGAAATGAATATAAGCCAAATGTAATTTCACTTAAAGTGTTGAGCAGTAAACGACAGCGTGCTTCAATGCTCCAGAAACCAGCTGCACAGACTCTTAGTTATAGCACTTTTACGCGCAGAAACTTATGTTCAGGCAGTTCAAAGTTTTAGTATTAGACAGCCGTGAAATGTTCGCGCGCACAACGAATAGCAAGACAACCTAAGAAGGATTAATGAGCAAAGAACTACATTGGTACTCCCATATTCACAGCTGAAGCAATGCATCACGGTGTGCTCTAGCTGACTAGCAGACACACCAACGAGTAGCGTCTAACCAATGTTTTCCTATGAGCTTGTAACTTTAAAACGCTACGGGCCACAGCACAAAATATCTGCACCCATTTGAAGGAATTAATTACTCTAGTTGATTATTGTAAAAGTTTTTCGCTGCTCGCACGAGAAGGCAGTGTTAAGCAGAGAGGACAGGCGCGAAATAAAAGCACTGAAGATGGAAACGCTTGCACGCCCAAAAACTGGAGAACTATATGTTTATATGGCTGTGTTTGTAAGTATTTGCCATAAGCTTCGCCCTTTGGTCATTTGGTGCGGCCAACAAAGCGGCCATTTAAAGAATGACTCGAACAAAGTAAAACCCATTTGGGCGCGTTAACAAACAAAATGCACTTTGACTTTCTCTATTACTTTCTTAATGGGTGGCAATTGTTCGAGTTGTTGCAACTGCTCGCCAATTACTGCTGCTTACGACGCACATTGTAAGGTTTTCTTATAGGGTGCTGCCAAAAGTAGTTACTGTGCTTAAATTCTATTCTAACTGAATAATATCGCTCTTTATAAGAATAGAAAAAAAATTTTATTCCACCTTTCGATATGGATAAATTGATAATCAGTATTTCTCATACACAGTTTAAATCTGGAGTTGGGAAAAACACCTTGTTCATAGTGAAGGATACATTTATTTGACACTATAAACAAGACTTTGGTATCATGAAGAAATATAAAGTATTTATGATTATAAATGAGCTCAGGACCAAAACCTAAAAAAGTTTTATTTTTCTAATTTATTTTGTAATTGTAATATTTGTTTTGGAATTAGTTATTAAAAGTTTATATTGGAATACAGAAGGCAACTTCAAAGGAAACCGCCATAGCTTTCTCCAGCTTTTAGACTTCTTCATCAGAGAAATTTTAGAATATCCGGACGCTGGTTTTTTGTCCCATTAAGTCCAACTTCTTTTCATTTTACGATAATATTGCCGTTTGCCGACATTTAACATTACTCATCGTAGTTTTTATTTTTATTTTAATTTTTTGTACCCCTTTTTTAACACTCCGACCGCAGTGCTCTTCGGTTTTGTTTATACACATATATAATAAAAAATCCATTATAAAGTTGTTGAAAAAAAATAATATTTATTTTCTATAGTAAGTTTTTAGTTTCTCTATCATTTTCGAATATACATTATCATATATCGTTCAAAATAGGAAAAAATGTCTTTTCCACTATGCGCCAATATCTTGCTTGTTCCGCTGATATATATCACACTTTGGCCTCATGCAAAATAGTTATCTCACTCTTCTGGAAGTTCGGAAAGTCTTTTAGAGCCCTGCACAATTTTAAGTTTCCAGTTCCACCTTCCAACTAGAGTCAAGTGCAGATTTATTTGCCATTTCAAGTTCTCTTCTACATTATTTTTTGAACTTTTGTCCGCCCTCAACACACTGTGCACTATCGGATTGATTTTTGGTCGGGCCAAAGAAGAATCTACGCCAAATTGTAATTGTGGCTGGCGATAACGGGAAGAGCAGAAAATACAGTAAGTGTTGGACCACCTCTGAAGAAATTCGAGGTCAGTAATTAACAAGAATTTGCACCTTTGTTGGTGTTTTTCGAAGTAGATTTCTGTGCATATACTCGTATATAAACGCTGCAGTTCATAGGTACAGGTTCAAGGATTTTCGCAATTTTAATTGTGCTTTTTTCACTTTATACGGAAGTTGTTAATTATGAGTAAAAAACTTTTCCCGCGACCCTAATCCCTCCTAATCTAGTAGAACGTATTCTTGGTATAGGAACATTCGAAACCACGGCTCTTAGATGTTCTTAACAATCGATTTATTTTGCTTTATTAATTTTCCGACAGGGTTGAAAATTTATGTATATTGGAACGATTTTCCGTCGTCCCTTGTCAAATTGGGTTTTGGCACAAACCGTTTCACAAGGGATGACGGACAAACGTTCCAAAATATATCTTCTTAACAATCCGTACACGCTCTCCAGCGAAGTTCTCGCATTCTTTCTGGAATATTTTAATGCAAGATTCTGATAATTTGTCCTTACATAAACTTACGAGAATCATATTCAACGTTTTTGTATAGAATAAAAACAAAAGCAAGTAGCAGCTATGCAGAAAGGTAGAAAAAACCATCTGCGTTTCAGTTCTTTAAATCATTTAATTGAATTTCACATAAAATAAGAATCTACGAAAACCACATTGTCAACAACAAAAAAAGAAATAAAACTGTCCTAATGTGGCCAAGGAGAAAGCTCAGCGCAACCACGAAACCCCTATTCATTTTATTTTCCTCTGCTTGATTTTGTGTCTTTGCAGATTTTATATATTGCCTTCTACAGCGGCTGCTTGGTGTGCAAGACTTAAACATTAACGCCTCCTGTGGCACTTTGACCTAGCCAAATTCATTGTTCTGAAGTCAAATTGAAACAGTAAAATCAAAAGAAATTGCAAAGTCAGTTGGCCACAAAGATAATGAGGCGATAGACACACCAACATTAAAGCGCTTTACCCTACCAACATAGTGTCTGTTTGGGTTTATAAATTTGGTGCTTGTAAGTATTTGAATCAGAGAACTGCATACGTGCTTTCTTCAATGCGACAAGCGAATTGTGGAATACAAACGCCAGCACGAGTTGAAGTTGTTCAAACGAGTAGTTTCAAGTTTGTTACTGTTATTGATGGAGGAAAGGTTATGCTTGTACAACAACAAATAGTATGTAAGATGGCTTAACAGAACCAAATATGTGCAGAAAATGCAGACTTACTCAGAACTCTCTTAGAACTAAACAGTGGTGTAGTCAGCGCCCGGTGGACAACATTTTTTAGCGTCCACTCGCCTTAATTTCGAAAGCATATAATATTACATATATGTAAATATGTAACAGACAATAACCACAAAGTTACAGACCCGCAAAAAGCTCCGCAATAGATCGATGCTTCTACATCTCGTTTTTGTTAGTGGTGACAATTCCTCCGTGCATTACTCAAACACCCCTTCTCAACCGGTTCATATAGTCACAGTTTTTAATTAGCTTCGCTTTGGCTAGTTTTCAACAAGATCTATTTTGGATAAGTGGGGTTGCTTCTGGTTGTGGATTAGTGATTATCGATACCCAGACCCGTTAAGTAATGATTATCAATCATAATGATTATCGGTTTGATTGACTAATTTTTGGAAAGCATATTAATGATTGATAACCCAATGTTCTCAGGTTTTAATAATTATTTTATTGATTACTTTAAAAAACCAATTATGATGTTTTTTTTGATTTAAGAAAAAAATCAAGAAAAATCAAAAATATTAAAAAAAACAATATTTTTTTATTACTTTTGATTACTTTTTAATTGTTCTTGATTATTTTGGTATTGTTTCAGACAAACACAGGCATATACATGGATGAGTGATGTATACATTTCGTGTTTATACAAGTTTTGATCGAATTAAAAATATACTTATATACAATAAAGTACATACATGCGATTGTAGGAAATAAAGGAATCGGCGGCAACGTTGCATGTCGCAATGGTTTAAGTGCAGAAAAATGACAGTTCAGTTAAAAGTTCTATGATAAGGTCGTTTTTCAAAAAGTATAGCCATCTTTTTATAAGGTTGTCTCTTATAGCGAATATAACCTCACGTGCGATAAAATCATTACAGCAAACTAACATTCCTCAAGTGTTTTTTTATAAGGCATGCACGCACATTAGGCTGAGCCGAAAAACCAATTTTTCTGGAATCCGAATGGGTAATAGAAATATGGACTATATAAAATTTACATAGCGATGTGTTATGACAGCACCCCCTACTCCTGAAAGTGCTATCCAAACTACTATCTATTCTACGCGATTTCATTATGTTTATTATTAATTTTATATTTCTTGACAACTCAGCTCAACAGCATTGACAAAGATTGGGTTGTAATAAGCTGAGGTGGCCCTATAACTCCAATATAGCACAGAATCCAACGGTTTTTGCATAATCACGGTTCAGTACTACTAATATAATAATAATTTGGCGCAATACGAGTATATTCCGAGTAGATTAAGACCGACCTTCGTCTCCAATTTGTAGTGTGCTGCTTCTAATTAAACGTGAGATCTTCGGTGTGGTAGGCTTGCACACAACCACCACATCACGTAGGCTGCCACGGTTCGCATATTAGCATACGCGGGCAATAAATTGTGATGTTTCTTATAACGATACAGCAAAATAATCAAAAATAAACAAACAAATTTTTTTTTTTTTTTTTTTTTTTTTTTTTATAAAAGCGTGCAACTGTTGGCATATGCTGACGATATTGATATCATTGGCCTTGACAACCGCGCCGTAACTTCTGCCTACTCCAAATTACAAAAAGAAGCGGAAAAAATGGGATTGGTGGTGAACGAGGGCAAAACGAAGTACCTTCTGTCATCATGCAAAGAGTCAGCGCATTCGCGCCTTGGCAACCAAGCCACTGTTGGCAGCAATAATTTCGAAATAGTAAAGGACTTCGTTTACCTGGGAACCAGCATTAATACCAACAATAATGTTAGCCTAGAAATCCGACGAAGAATCACTCTTGCAAACAAATGCTACTTCGGACTGAGTAGGCGATTGAAAAGTAAAGTCCTCTCTCGACGAACGAAAATAACACTCTACAAGTCACTCATCGCACCCGTCCTGCTATATGGTGCAGAAGCGTGGACACTAACAACATCTGATGAGGCGGCTCTGGGAGTATTCGAGAGAAAGGTTCTTCGAAAGATTTGTGGACCTCTACGCGTTGGCGACGACGAGTACCGAAGAAGATTTAATGATGAGCTGTTTGAACTTTACGCAGACGCCGACATAGTTCAGCGAATTAAAACACAGCGGTTTCGCTGGCTAGGCCACGTAGTGCGAATGAGCGAAGATGCTCCAGCCCAGAAGGTATTCTTATCGGCACCCGCCGGTGGAAGCAGATGAAGAGGGAGACCGCCACTCCGATGGAAGGACCAAGTGGAGACCGATTTGCGATCCCGCGGTGTTTCCAATTGGCGCCAGTTGGCGCAACGAAGAAACGACTGGCGAGCTATGTTGGACGGTCAAAATCGCCCAGGCGGTTAGATGACCATTTAAAGAAAGAATCAAAAAAATCTAAAAAATCAAAAATAATCAAAAACAATCAAAACTTTTTTTAATTTGATTACTTTTGATTTTGTTTAATTTTTGTTGATTTTTTTTGATTATTTTAGATTTTTTTTGATTTTTTTCCAATTCTAATCAATTAGTAATTGAAAATTTCTGAAAACAATTAAAATAATCATTCTCTCTATCTCTATGGCGCGATATACAACAGGTGTATCATCATAAACCTCCTAAGAGATTTTTGCGCCAAGCTTCTCTTCCAATTTGTGGTGTGCCGATTTGAATTTTCCCTACAAATTGGTGGGACCTACAGTTTTTTGCCGACTCCGAACGGCATCTACAAAGGAGACGAATTTTTGCTGAGAAGCCTGTCATGGCAGAAATACACTCGGAGAGTTTGCCAAACCACTGCCGAGGGGCGACCCCGTTTTGAAAAACTTTTTTCAAATCACTTTTGATGTTACCTGTACCAGGGCTCGAACCATGGACCTTCGGTGAGGTAGGCCGGCAACACTACCTTCACACCACGGTAATCATTAATGATTGAAAAAAGTAATCAATTGATTACTAATTACTAATCAAATTTAACAGGTCTGTCGATATCTATATATCAAAGTGTCTCTGAGCTCTCGCATTTGTAAGCACTTCAAAACAAGTAACTATGTATGTAAATTTAAGACTGCCTTTTCTGAAGGCTGGTTAGTTTGTTTGTTTATAATTCGAGTGATTCAATCCTATCAAATAAAGGGTGTTTTTTTTACAGGTTTGTTTTTCGAATAGAGATAAAACTGGCATTTTGTGGTCAAATCTGGCAACTCTAATGTCATTTATGTTCAGTTTGGTTTGCCATTTCATCATAAACAGGTTGACAAAAGAACAACGCTTGCAAATCGTGCAAATTTATTTCGAAAATAATGGTTCAGTTCGCGAAGTTTACCGTGAGCTCCGTCCATTTTATGGTCGACATAATCGTCCATCAGAGCAATTAATTCGGTTAACCATGGATCGTTTTCGCACTACGTTTACTCTATGTGATAATACGCATCCGCAGAGACGTCGAACAGTGCGCACCGAAGAAACAATTGCCGCTGTAGAGCAAAGTGTTGAAGAGGACCCGAATGAATCGATTCGCCACCGTGCACAGCAATTGGAGCTTTGTCCATCAACTTTATGGAAGATTTTGCGCAAAGATCTTGGCTTGCGACCTTACAAGATCCAGCTTGTGCAAGAATTAAAGCCGCGAGACCATGCAATGCGTCGTGATTTTGGTGTATGGGCCGAAAATGAGATTGATTTCGATGCTGATTTTCATCGCAAAATTTTGTTCAGTGATGAGGCTCATTTTTGGTTGAATGGCTACGTCAACAAGCAAAATTGCCGCATTTGGAGTGAAGAGAATCCACATGAGACCCTTGAAACGCCATTACATCCACAAAAACTGACTGTTTGGTGTGCTCTATGGGCTGGTGGAGTCATTGGGCCATACTTCTTCCGCAATAATGCTGGAGAGGCAGCTACCGTTAATGGAGACCGGTATAGAGCCATGATAACCGACTATTTTGTTCCCGAATTGGATGGCATGAATGTGGATGAGTTGTGGTTCCAACAAGACGGCGCTACATGCCACACAGCGCACGTCACAATCGATTTATTGAAGGAAACATTCGATGAGCGCATAATTTCGCGGAATGGACCTGTCAATTGGCCACCAAGGTCGTGTGATTTGACACCATTGGATTATTTTCTTTGGGGATATGTGAAGTCGCTCGTCTACACCAACAAACCAGAAACGTTAGGGGAATTGGAAGCCAACATTCGTGGCGTTATTGCCGACATACGGCCCCATATGCTCGAAAAAGTGGTTGAAAATTGGACCTGTAGAATTGGCTTTATTCGAGCCAGCCGCGGCGGCCACATGCCCGAAATCATATTTAAACATTAATGGCATAAAATTATCCTTCCAATAAAGCCAAATTGATGGACCTTAAAACGATTTTCTTGTGTTTTATTTCAATTCGAAGTTCTATACCCCTAAAAAAACACCCTTTACAAGTAACTGCGATGTAGCTTCACTAATTTCTGGCACTTCTCTGATATGGTTGTATTTATGTGTCTAAACCTAAAATAACGCGCCACCCACAGCAGAAATTGCTAATGGATATCATAAAAATCTAAGCTGAATGGTTTGGCCTGCACACTTTTGAAAAGAAGACACACAAGCGTTTAGCTCAAGTGGGAGATATAAGATTTTCCTGCTTCTAATTTGTTAGGAAACTTTTAAAAACTGGAGGTGATCAAATTTAAAAGCGGGACTGTTCGTTTACTATTAGCTGCTAGGATTAGAATATAAAGATATAGTTACGTAGTCAAGATTTGATCGTAAGCTGCTTAACAGTTCAACTACCTTCTGTAAGCAGTGCGTTGATTGGTTGAACTTGACCCTTACTACAACACACCAGGTAGATGTCTCGTTCCCCCAGTACTCGCCTTACAAAAATCATCAATGAAGAGAAAATAATGCTCATATCCAGCGGATGAATCGGGATCGGCTTCTTTTGGCGGTTTCTTTCTGAGTTGTGTAGAATGAAGTCTACGTTTTACGAGTAGTATAATAATAATAATAACTAATTTTCGGGGATATATCTCCGAAGAAATTTCCATCGAGCATCTTATCCAGTCTGTGGTGTGCTGCTTTTCTGATCTATGAGCTTTTAAGGCGTGGGTGCCAGACCCTATGTTAATACTAATCTGCTATTATTTCTATAATTTTAAATCAAAACCGCGTATACCTATACAAACATAGTAAGTATCTTAAGCTGCCACTTAATGAGATTAATTAAAGCCCTTGGTAATTTACGCCCAATACCTGTAATAAATGTTTACAGCCGTTCCACTTTCTGTTTGTCAATGGAAAAGTTCCGCTGCGGAAAGTTGGTGGCGACTAAAATAAATTAATTCAATTTTCATGCGATTTTCCACTATTTATGTGTGTGTGTATTACAATAAAGTGCATATTAGAGTTGGTAACTTTTCAACTTTCCCAATTGGAAACACAACGCCAAGACACAATTGCGCTGACCCTTTGCTTGATTACAGCATGTACCTTGTTTTACCGCTCTGAAGGAAGCAATAAACTGCTCCATTTCTCTATAAATTCAAAAAATTGAAATGCGAATGAAACTGTTGTAGTTGAACATGGACACGGCTTCAGATTTATGCTGGAAGACAGACTTTGGTGCTAAGTGTTGCCCTTCACGACTGTCACTGGATATTTCGCCATGTCGCATAAAGGCAAGCCGTTTCAATATTGCGGTCATCTGGGCAAATGCGCTGGTCTAGGAGAAGGAATATAAAGAAACAACATGAAGGCCGACCTTCGCGGCTTTAGCTCTAGAGTGGGCAGTGAAATTGTCTTTTACTCAAAAGTCGAAAAGTGCAGCTTCCGATAAGAGAATTTTACTTAGGCTGATTGGGCGGGCCGCTGGTACATATATATAATCATATAGCGATGCCCGGACAATTCGATTGTATCAACTTGGATCACCAAGGGTACCTAATCTGTGCGAGATAAAAGTGGATCATAAACCACACGCAAAGCTGGTCTTCGAAGTCGCCAATGATTTGCAACTCGTTTTTCACAACCGCTGTATGATAGCACAAGTCAACACATGAGCTTTGGAAGCAGATCTGACGATGACGATAGCCTTTTTGGACGAAAACAGAAAGCGATATAGTAAGTGCGAAGAGCTTGGGCTGCTCCTAAAATAAGGAAGTTGGTGAAGCGACCTTGTGACCCATTTGTAACTAATGGAGTGAGCACATGTTCTCTTAAATGAGGAAAGCGATCAACTACCTACCCACAAAAGATGACCTAATAAAGCAGCGTTCGCTGATTTAATACTTGCCCAGCTGTTCACTAGAAGATATATCCTTGGCCAGGTATTGTGGTGCCGTCCTACCTAATGTCGCATACAGTGAGTGAAGCTGGTTTTCAAAATAAAGAAGGTACTATGGAGTTACGGCTAAGCCGTTGATATGATAAGTGCCATTGAGATAAGAAAATAAGAAACCGATATTCAGTCCGTATGGTAATGATTTGTTTAAGTTAGATTCGCAACTTATACTTGAAGTGTCTATTGTGTGACTTGACAAATAAAACCCGTCAATATTACTCGGCTATAAGGAAAACAAATCAAAACAAGTAAGGAAGGGCCGTCTTCAACAGTGCCGAAGACTTTATACTTTTCATGAATACGCATCACGGTGTTAAGTGTCCGATGATTACTTACAATTAGTACAAACTCTGCAAACTGTTAATTTAAAGATACATAGCCCAAACCCCATTTATCGGAACAATCGAACGTATGGGAGCTATATGTTTTGTAGATCCGATCTTCGTGATTTTCACTACACCCATTACATAAATAGTATGTACCAAACATGCAAAATTTCACGTTCCTAGCTTTTTAATTGAAACAGTTATAGGCAAAAACCCATTTATCGGAACAATCCATTGTATGGGAACTATGCGTTGTATTGGTCCGATCGACAAATGATTAATGCTTTACAAAATGGCTGCTTCTTAAAAAATTCCATCGAGATATCTCTGAAACTGAGGTACTAGTTTGCGTTCACTGTGAATGCGTATGAGAGTTGTCATCATTTAAATTTGTGTTTTAAAGCGAAGTTTTTTGTAGAGTTTTACATCGTATATGCTGCGCGTAACGTTTGAACTACCCTAATGTTTAAAAATAACAAAGTAGCTTTCGCATTTATATTGAGAACAAATGCGAGATCGTGATTAGTGATTTCCCACATACCATTGTTGATTTAAAGCTATGTCAAAGCAATGACGAAAAAAGCTTTTTACCTGGATAAAGACAAATACTTCATAGTTTTTTGTGCTTGAGTATGTATGTGTGAACTTAAGTATGTATGCGTGTGTGTGGGTGTTTACCTTACAATACCACAAAGCATGCATTTGAAGTAATTTGACGGAGACCGCATTAAGCTTACATTGCTAATTGCCAGCGACTTTTCGACTTTTATTAGCTCAGGAAGGGCCAAAGACAAATTTACGAGTATTTTCGATAAATGCATGTAAGTATGTGGGTGTAAGTATGCGTTTATAGTCTACCGTGAAACGCCAAACTAGTTAGAAAAAGTACGAGTTTATAAATGGAGATGTGCAGCTCATCTTTAACTAGTTCGAAAAATATTAAATCTGTAGCAAGAGAAATTTATATTTTTGAAGAATACTGTGGCGAAAAGAGTTTGAAAAAGCCCAATAAAACTTGTTTTTATATACACCAGAGCTCCTACCTCTTTGATGTGGGCCGAGTACGTATACATCATGCGCAGAGGCATTTAAATCATATTGATTTAACTTTGTGTCATATATTTCTGTCCAGTTGGATTTGCTCAAGTTTGGAAGTAGTTTGTAACTACATAAATAATTCTATGTACGATATAAATCTCTACAGGCAATCCGCATGGCTTTGCAGAATATCATGAATGAGTTGAAATTTAGTACGATATGTATGTGTGAAAGTAACTCAAAATTCGATGCGAATGCATGTCGATGTGCTTTTGTTTTCAAGTACAAGCATACATACATACATATATTTACAATTGCAATTGCAATTGCGATTTCGTGTTACACTGTGTTTGTGTAATCGTTGAAACTTTATAATTCGTACAAAATCCCGTGGGAGAGCAGACATTTTAATTAATTTGTCACAGTAGTGGCAACACACAAAAATTTATTATACTAAGTGGTAACGCAGCAGTGTGATGAGATGAAGAACATGCACAGTTATGTAGCAGGAAAATTAAAAGTGAAGTGTGTGTAGATGTGCATGTGAGAGCCATAGACGAAACGAAAATAGACAGCATGTGGTTGTGGGCTGGCATATATCGTTCTGCAAAGTAGCCTAAAGTACGGGTGGTGGGAGGCAAACACGATTTCAAAATATTCGTACATTGGGAATAAAACTTTTGATTGCAAAAGCAACAAACTCACTGACAACACTTTTGCTGTAATAGGAACACACAAAGGGTAAACAACAGCGATGCCAGCATAGAAGTCCCGAAATAACGTGCTTTTTAGGCGCAGCAGAGTCCGGTATTTTCGGGAATGGGAACATGTTACTTTTTCGCATAGTTTAATCCTCTTCGTTGAGTGTATTACTAAACCAAACTAAGACTAAGTAGCTTCTTTGATCTTTCCATACTGTACTGTTGGAGACTAGCTCATATCCAAGTCCCATTACTAATACCGAAACCCAGCGATTTTTAAGTCAAATCCCGAAAATCCGACGATTGCAAAAATTCAATATTGACATCCCTAGTAAACAACTAGTGGGCATTAAAAAAATTGAAAGAGAAAAAAAACACAGACACTTGCTCATGGCGGGCAAATAAAAACTAGTCCCGTTTGCAGTTACGTTAACTGGACGCAATCAGAGAGTTACAAATTAAAGACATTCGGTGCTTTTGTTTTATAGAGAAGTATATAAGTACGTGTGTATATGTTGGAGTTTACACGCATATTAAATTTTACAACGACTGAAATTTTTGGTTACAGTGCTCCAAAGATTCAGTGAAGTAGTTGTTGAAGTTATCACTAAGTAGTTAGTTATAGAAAAGACTACTTAGCGTAACTTTTTCGGGAATTTATTAGAAATAATAATATAAATAAATTGGAGCAATATACTCCCTACTGCTTTTGCACGAATTGGCGGGACCTACATGCTGTATTACGCCTCTGAATAAAAGCTGCTAAGGTGGACGAATTTCGGCTGAGAAGCTTTTTATGGCAGGAATATGCACGACCACTGCCGAGGAGAGAACCAATTTTCAAAAAATTTATTAAGAACCAGCGCAAGCATGGTTTACTAAAGAACAGAAAGCTTTAAAAAATAAAAAGAACCGTTCATTTAAGCTGTACAAGAAATCCGGTTTGAACAAAGACTACTTAAAGTACTCCAACCTACGACAGAAAAATTTTGAAGTAAATAAAAAATGTTACACAGCTTATACAGGGTGGCGCAAAAGTAATCCTCCTATCAGAAAATGCTATAAATTTTGCGATTGGCCCCTAAAGTCAGTTCTGTTTTGACATTTGTGTAGTAAACACATGCGAAATACACGTTAATAAACAATGTTATGCTACACTGCTCCAGAACGCGGAATATTGCTGACTATTTATTTGACCAATAATCGGTCGGGGCCAAACGGTTACTGTGAATGGTGAGCGCTACAGAGCAATGATCAACGAGTTCTTTTTGCCGCAACTTGATGAATTGGGATTGGAAAACAGGTGGTTCCAACAAGACGGTGCAACAGCACACACTGCACGTGCCACAACCGATATGCTGAACATCGGAAGTTTACTTTTGCGCCACCTTGTACTAATCAATACTCTACTGCTTAAACTAATATCTCTCTCTATCTCTATGGCGCGATATACAACAGGTATATCATCATAAACCTCCTAAGAGATTTTTGCGCCAAGCTTCTCTTCCAATTTGTGGTGTGCCGATTTGAATTTTCCCTACAAATTGGTGGGACCTACAGTTTTTTGCCGACTCCGAACGGCATCTACAAAGGAGACGAATTTTTGCTGAGAAGCCTGTCATGGCACATATAAAATATATGTACCAAAGAATGTATAACAAGGAATAAGCAAATGGCACATTAGAGGAAAAATGCATCGTGCCGCTACAGGGCATCATAGCTTAGTTGTTAGAGTACTCTAACAGCGGCTTTGGTGCAGACACTTGGGTTCATATCTCAGTGTCCGAGAAGGGGTCTGATGAGAAGTTGGGCACTTCGAAACATGTCATCCCATACCATCGCTGTGCATAACGTTGTAATTTTTCCTCTAATATCAATTAACAAACGCGGAATATTGCTGACTATTTATTTGACCAATAATCGGTCGGGGCCAAACGGTTACTGTGAATGGTGAGCGCTACAGAGCAATGATCAACGAGTTCTTTTTGCCGCAACTTGATGAATTGGGATTGGAAAACATGTGGTTCCAACAAGACGGTGCAACAGCACACACTGCACGTGCCACAACCGATATGCTGAACATCGGAAGCTTACTTTTGCGCCACCTTGTATATGTAAAATTAAAAAGAACCTTATCTGTAACCCAAAGTCATTTTATGGTTTCGTAAACTCTAAACGTAATATAAGAGGTTTTGCTTCTGCCATGAAATACCAATACTGTATATCCAGCCATAGTCAAGATATTGCAGATTTCTTTGCCCAATTTTTTAAGTTTAAATATTCTACTGCTACCTTTCCTCCATTAAATAAATATCCATATCAGTTAAAAACAAACAACATCATTAATAGTGCAATAATTTCTCCTGAAAATGTTTTATCTTATCTGAAAACTCTAAAGGAGTCATTTAAATGTGCCCCTGATATGATTCCGGCATGTTTTCTCAAAAATTGTGCTAATTACATTTGCCAGCCTCTAACTGATCTGTTTAATCTGTCTTTAAAAAGCGGCGTCTTCCCAACTGCTTGGAAATAATCTTTCCTTATACCACTTTATAAGAGTGGGAGTAGGTCATCTGTAGAAAACTACCGCGGCATCGCAAAGCTTTCCGCTATTCCCAAATTATGTGAAGCCATTGTTACAAATTAGCTTACAACTTCTATATCCTCATTGAATGCAGATTGCCGGCACGGCTTTTGTAAAAAAAAATCGACAAGTACGAACCAATTAGAATTCACAACCCATGTTTCAAACGCGTTCAGAGAAAAAATGCACACGGATGTTATATATACAGATTTCAGTAAAGCGTTTGACATAGATTGCTATTCGTTACTTATTCATAAACTTGTTGTACTGGGCTTTCAACCCAGCCTTACCCCCTGGATATCTCCTTATTTTCTTTTCAGGGCACAAAGAGTAGTTTTTAAAAATGTGCTATCTAATGTCATTGATGTATCTTCTGGAGTTCTTCAAGGTAGCCATATTGGCCCTATTCTGTTTTTGCTGTTCATTAATGATATATCCAGTACTATCAAGTTTTCTAAAATTTTGATGTACGCTGACGACGTTAAGGCTTTTATGTCTTACTCGGTGATCGAAAATGGAGCTGTACTTCAATCAGAACTTAATAGACTGGGTGTTTGGTGCGATCTAAACTATATGCCACTCAACCTTAAAAAATGTAAATATATGTATTTTTCGCGCAGAAATATACAGCGAGCTTAACACATAATCAACAATCATAGTCTTGAACAAGTGCACGATTTTGTGAACTTGGGAATTACGATGGATTGTAAACATAGCTTCAATCTCCATATTAATGCAACCGTCAATAAATCTAGTGGTGTTTTATCATTCGTTAAGTGATGGTGGAAAGAGTTTAGTGATCCGTACGTAACTAAAGCCCTTTTTACAACATAAGTAAGACCGATATTAGAAAATGGCTCAATTTTTTGGAATCCGAGCTACCAGGTCCACGTTGCTCGGATAGGATCGGTACAAAAACAGTTCTTACTTTTGGCTTTAACAGATATTTCATGGGATTCCTTGTATAATTTTCCTACCTATATTAATCGCCTGAATTGTATTAACCTTCCTACCTTTGCTAGGCGTAGAGAAATGCTCGGAAGAATATTAGTGATTAAATTATTAAACGGGTTGGTCTATAGCCCTTTTTTGTTGGGAGAAGTAAACTTTAACATTCCTTTTCGGCCATCAAGACATTTTAAACCTCATTTTTTGAAACAGTGTAGGACCAATTTTGAATGAAATGAGCCTTTCCGAGGTTTGTGTGATAATTATAACACTCACTCCACCAAACTTGATATTTCTGACTCGCTTTTTAGCATTAAAAAATCGATACTGTCCTTGCTTAACCCATAGCAACTTTATGAATTTACTCTTTACAATCGCACTGATTCTTTCTCCGCTTAATACATTATTTATAAGTTTTAATTTCTTGTGTTACTTAGCTGATGAGTTTTTCTCTCTAGCTGAGCAGTGTTAGGTCTCGACACTTAACAAACCCCTGCCTTTCAACGACTCGGCAATATATATATATATATAAAAAAACCCGTGCGTTATGCGTATGCGCCCCTCGTGGCGGTTGGGCGGGATGGTGGGTTATCCGTTGGAAATTATTATTATTATTATTATTATTATTATTATTACTATTACCTGCCCGGAGCTTGAATATGAACTCTTCGGCGTTATGTACCAGTGCACTACAACCACACTGAACCATTTTGGGATACTGTTTCGGGATCATATTTCTTCTTCTGAGTTTAAAGTAGAACTATGGATGCAATTTGCGGTATTTTGCTTCTAGTTTTTTCAAACAAATGACCCCCCCATGGCTTTTGGTGACTCCGAACGACAATTGGTGGCCCACTCTTTTCTACAGAATTCTCCTTAGATATAAAACTTGGATCTTTTTCCGGCTAAAGGACATTCATTTCGGCAGCATGACCAAAAACGCTGGACTAAATGTATAGAGCTTAATGGAAACCAAATGAAAAGGGAAAGACCCATTTGTCGAAAAACTATTTTTTCTAAACTCATGGAATTTTTCCGAACAAGCATTTCTGTAAATGTTTTTAAAAATAATTTAAAGTAAACTTGCTACAATAAGCAATATGTAAGCTTTTTCAGTTGTAATTTATTTAAAAGTTTGAAGTAAACTTGAAGAACAAAAAACCGAAAGCTGCGTTTTTCAATTTTTTGACTTTGAGCCGGCACAAATAACAACAAATTAGGAATAAAAAGGTCGCTAAAATCATCAATATTCATCAATATAAAGAACAAACCTTTATTAACAATTTCACGTTAAAGAGGAATGCAAACGTTTACAAAAATTCAGAAAAACGATTTATCAGTTTTTTTTTTTTAACTTAAAATATTTTTAATTCTTTTCAGAAAAGATTAAACACGAGAAAGACGACGGAAAAGCAAAAATCCTCGCTGCATCTTCCACTTGCGCAATCTGCTAATAATTGGTTTGGAATGAAACATTAAATGTATGATTGGAATCTATTTATTTATTTATTTTATCACAATAGCTCAATAATATAAAAAATATAATTTGAATAAAGTTCCAGAAAAATCATTTATAAAAAGCTTTCTTTGTTTTGATTATGAAACTCTCATTAGCAAACGTTTTATAACAGAAAAATCTGAATTTTTCAGGCTTAATATATATTTCGAAAACTTTTTAAAGATATATTTTAAGTTAACTTTGCTTGTTGGGTTCGAAATGCCCTCGTATCTCGCAATAACTTTTTTAAATTATCGTGGATAGGTTATCAACTTAGTCTGTGATAACGAGCTTGTCCGCATAGGAAGTTGAAGTGACAAGTACAAGTGGAATAGCTACTTATACATTGTTGGCGTAAAGGAGTTCTTATGTTAGATAGAAAAGCAAGCATGCTACATAAGATATATATAGGGACTTCGTTTGATGCGTGTACCATGGATTCAGCACAAAATTAATTTACATCTCACATTTTCGATCAGCAAACCGTTTTATTTTTCAAAACAGTGGGAAAGACATTTGCAATACCAACATGAGATAATGTTTTCTTATGATTTCTCACTGGACAGTATTTACCTTCATCTAAATGAACATACGCAATCAATCGAACAGAGCTTTACATATTCCGAATAACAGTTGGTATTGTTGCGATTACGCTTTGCTTGCACAATGCTGACAAAATGTAGTTGCCACTGCTTTCTAACTGATTGCTTCGTGATGATAAAACCCTTCGATAATACTCGTAGTACAAGTGTGCTGAGATTTATGAATACAAAACTTGCTACATTCGTCAACTAAAGTCCACTTGATTGCTATAGTCATGATAAGATGGTTACTAAAGAAAATTAATTGCAAAATTGTAACATTTTCGAAGCATTTCTATTTTCGAAAAGACGGAAACTAACATCAGCCAATTTTATTCGTAGTCCGAATAAAAGCATTCTGGAGGGCGCTCGAGGCATCAAATTTTCTAGAAAAATGTTTACCGCAATATTATTTTACGAAATCCTTTTACAAAGAGATTGGAAGTCAGGGTAAACCGAAAATAAAACCGGGTAATTTTGAGCCTTGAAATATGCAACAATTTTTAGTGCTTCTATCATTTCGACTTTTCTCTACCAACGCACGTTGCTGTATTGTTGTTAATTGTATATTTATGTGGTCATAAAAAATAGTAACTAAAGTCGACATATCATAATCGTATTTCGGACTTCTATTTTAAAACCTGCTATCTTGAATGATTATTAGAAATAAGATACAATTTTGGACTTAGGATACTTTTGCTTCAGTTTTTGTGTTAAATTTTTAAAGAAAACAAGTAAGACTACTTTATACCTTTCATGAATACGCATCAAGGTTTTGAGTGGCTGATCCCTACTTACAAGTAGTACAAACTCTGCAAAACTCTTAATTTAAAGATACATATCCCAAACCCTATTTATCGGAACAATCGATTGTATGGGAGCTATATCTTATGTAGGTCCGATCTGGCTGATTTTCACTACACACATTACATCCTTAAGAAGTACCAAACGTCCAAAGGTTTACGTTCCTTGCTTTTTAATTGCAAAATTTATAGCCGAAAACCTATTTATCAAAACTATCCATTGTATGGGAGCTATGCGTTGTATTGGTCCGATCTAGCTGGTTCCGACGAATGATTAATCTCATGCAAAATGGCGGCTCCATACCAACTTTCATCAAGATATCTCAAAAACTGAGTGGCTAGTTTGCGTACAGACAGACGGACAGCCGGACATGGCTAAATCGACTCAACTCATCGCCCTGATCATTTCGGTATACCTATTGGTAGTTCTATCTCTTCTTCTTCTCATACTTACAAACATCGACCCAAAGTTATAATACCATTTCATGCTCATGAAAGGAATAAAAACAATACGGGCATGATTAAAAATTTGTTCCAAATTTCAAGAGGGAAAATTTAAATTTTTCCGGTTAGAAAATTTGACTTATTTTGCCTGGTCCTGGCTAGAGTTTCCATTTTTAAATCATGGGCATGAAAAGCATACGTCAATTTGTTAATGCTTTCCAAGACAGGGTCTTGGAGCTGCTAACTTAAAAAAAAAAGAATTTCATTGGCTATGTGGTGTAATCGGCCCCGGGCACCTTCAAATCACAGTCCTCTTCATTAGTCATTGAGCTATTGCAATCAATGAAAAATTTTCGGCAACGTAACAGCTTGAGTTAAATGTAATAATCGTAAAAAAACCTGGAAGGCCCCTTACAGCCCCTAGCTAGATTTTCCAATAATGGCATACCCTGGGCGAAACGAGGCAGCCCCCTTGCAGAATAAACGATAAATTGTCCGTAAACTGAAAACAATATGCTTTTCATCCCAAAACGCCTAACATAAAAATCTAACCTGGATAGTATTCCTAGTCTGTAAATTCACGACTAATTTTCTTTGGAACATTTTTACCCTAGCAGCCATTTTGTTGATACTCACTCTCATGAGATGTTGCGTACGTAGATTAGCCTGACCGAATTAATGCTACTACAAGAATAATGTACTTTAAATCAAGGAAATACCCAGGCGCATCGTCGACAAACTAGTTTTACTCTATTAGTGCTTAAGACCTGGTAAGTCTACTATCGACCAAACACCAAATTCGGAAAATTTCCATGACAAGAGAGTGGACTCGCACCATATCCTTGTAGATGTAGAGTAGCTTAACGTCGCGGGAAACGGAGCTGCTTTTATGCTTCCATGCCTGTATAGACTGAGCCAACTTGATGATGTAGTAGTAGTTTTGAGCAAAAGAACTAGTTATACGGCTGTTTAGTATTCGAAGTGTGCTCATCATCGGAGTTTGTCTACGACATCATTATTGGGTCCTTAGATTGTCCAGGCCTCCTTGAGAAGGTGACATTTAATGTTCCTAACAGGTGTCTTCGCTCGTTCTTACCTTTTTATTTGAGTGCTCCCAGAGCGAATTACTACCATTTTAATCCAATCTTTCGTGCCCTTACTGAATTTAATAAGCTCTCGAAGAGTCTAACTATTGACATTTTCTTGCCACGAGTAACCCTCAAGTCTGTCATTGAACTAAGTTTATGATACATTTGTATATTTATTTTTTAATATTTTTAACATTTTTAATATTTTTATACTTTTAATTGTAACTTTTCTTTGTATGTAGTCTGTAAGATGAATAATCATAGACTGAATGAATAAATAAATAAATAAATAAATAAATAAATAAATAAATAAAAAAGCGTCGTAAGTAGAGGGGCACACAATGTGGGCATAAAAGCGAACTAGTGCGCAGTTTGTTATTGAATGGAACTAAGAGATCCTTCACCATTATAGCCAAGCTAATGCTAATATTGAAATTCATTTGGCTCAATCAAATTAGTTTACATATTACGCATGAGCTTAAACATTTCCACTTGCTACATATTTACTTCTATTAGAAAATGCTGCAGTTTATTCTATTAAACTTGTAGCTATAAAGTTTGTATTTTCCATTTACAAAAATTATTTTCATTTATAATACCAATTTTCTTTTTCGAATTATGGAAGTAAACATGCCAACTGCATTTCCTCTTCAGCTACTTTGCAGGTAAAAATGTATATCCCCAACAACAGTAATACGTTTGCATTTGTCGCTCAAGTCCTTTCTCTTGTTATCACTTGGGAACGAGCAGATACTTCGAATCGACAAATATTTAAATTTATTGACTACAACTCTCACTATTTTAATGCTTTACTGAATTGGTCTAGTAAAGCATAATATTTGTCCGAATACTATAGCTTAGTTGTCTATACTTGCACATGGCGACATACTCACTCTAGCTTGTTTCATTTTTGAGAGTAGGAAAGCTCGTATAAGCTGTTGTTCTGCTAGTTTACCGTTTCCAATGCGCATACGAAATAATTTTACAAATACTATTTATTTCTTGTTTTTGTAACCACAGCTATTGTTTTCGTTTATTTCTATCTATCTGCATATGTGGCTAGATCTATAGAAAATGTCTGGTCCACACCTGAGCATAGCTTTCATGTATGTTTCTCAAGTTTGTATTTATGTACATTGTACAACTAGAAATGTAGTGATGTCATTTATTGGTTTGTTTTCTATTGCAATTTATTTGGCAATCGCAAATGGACTCATTTCTCTTGCAATTTGTTGTTGATTTTTTTTCAGTATGATGTGTGTGTCTATATCCGCATTTGGCAAAACTTGCTTCAAAAATGTTGGAATCAAGTGGTTTAGTAAGAAGACCTGAAGTGAATTGGTTGCCGAATTGATTTTATATTGAATAGTTTGGAACATATTGAGCCAAAAGTGCCGAGGCGCCTTTGGTGTCATATTTTTTTGGAAATGGTCGCCAGTTTGAATAGGTATATATAGCACTGATAGGTCGGCTATGGTGCTAAAAGAAAGATCTAGTGCATTCTCTACATCGTATCCATCGAGTATCTTATAAGTTATACAAATCCAGTGACTATGTAAGTACCTCCGTAGTCATCGTCATCGCAGAATTAATGTAACCATTTTTGGATTTTATCAAAGATTTTAATAATCATTTAAAAGCATTTTTGGACACCATTTATTTCATCATTTTCATGCTAGCATTTTAACTAGCCTCACTTTTCGCTGGGTTGTGAATCATATTAGTTTCGTAGTTGATACTGATGCAACATGTTGCAAATTGTTCCATCATTTCTTACCTTGTTTTGGAAATTTCGTTCACATTTCAAAGTCAATTAGTTTATGGGGACTGATCCTAATGCAGTTTCATTTGGATTATTCAGATTGAGGATGTTTACGTACGTGAAAAGATAAAAATTGATTGGAAAAGGATGAGAGAATGAATTAGAGAAATTTCGGAAAAAACTAAAGAAATTACTTTTCACAAGCAGTAAGGCCAGAGCAGAACGCATGCATATTGGAGGTTGTTCGTGTAACGGAGCAATATGTATAAGAAGACAATTGCATGATTTACGAAAAAAAATTATAATACATATATTTACGCTGAATGAAGTGCGTGATTTGCATAGAAAAGATCGATACGCGGCACGTCTCCCCACACAAATCGCATTCACAAAATCACGCATTCAAACCAAATCACTAAGCGATCAATTCATGCAATTTGTTTCATCTGTATGGATATAACAATAAAGATTGACAACGTCAGAGAAAAGTTTAACTATGACATTTATACAAAACCAATTGCCACGGACACTATAGTAGATTCTATGTCAAATCATTCTCAACAGCACCAAAAAGCAGCATTGAGGCAATTAGAGGGAGGACTCCAAAGAACATGTTCGAAAGCAACTGCGCCTCAGAAAACATTAAAAACACGCCTCGTAGACTTCACGTGCAAGGGAAAGGTCGACGCAATGCACTTGCAATCATGGAAATACACAAACTTAAAACATTTGATGGGAGAATAATAAACGAAAAAACAAACACTTAGGCAATTCACAAGGTATCTTATTGTCTTATGTACTCAGTTGAAATAAAATTTTGGAAAGAAATGTCTAGGTAAATATTCCAAATTCGGATGGATTTCCTGGGGAAGCCTTATTGGATTGGGTGATGATTTCATATCTTGGAACCATCGACCTTGCATAGACAATTAAAAAATGGATTTACAAAAAACAAAACAATCCCACAGGTACAATAACAAAAGAAGTTACCATGAACAAACGAACACACAAAATAAAACAAAAGGCGAAGATCACCGATTTCAACCTGCCTATCACTTAGACACATCATAATACACGAACGCATATTAACATTACGTGCTACAGCTTCCACAGACTATAAATACAAGGCCACGGATAGATCAAATTCAGAACGGAATTGAACACTGAGGATGGAGGAAGGCCGAACCCGGTTTGTTCCAAAGCCAAACTTGACAAGGAATGTTGGAAAATATCAAAGAGAGTGATATATCTGATAAGGGAGCCAGAAAAGAGTCCTAAATGCTGACTTAAATTAGTTGTAGGTTTTCTCGAGAGTTGAGCAAACTAAATTTTATATTAAAAAGAAAGCTTTGATATCATATCCTCACGGCAACATCAATTCTTGATACATTTGGGGGTGTTAGCTTTGTAAATTGCATTGCTGTAAATGTAATTTCACTTGTCTTCTTAAAGTCTTATCGTCGATTGGAAAACATCGTTTGCTCACCAGCACCCCATTAGTTCGTCAGATACGAGGTGTGTTCAAAAAGTATCGCGAATTTTGAATTTTCGCTGGTTACGTATATTCGAATTTCGAATTTTTTGTGGCGTTATGTTGGTACTCATGTCTCTCACTTATGCCGACAAGCTCGACCATTTTGAATGTTCAGTTAATTGTTGACAGCTGCTTTGCTTGCACGTGTTTTGGATCGTCTTCGATTTTTACCTATTTCTTTACCAAAATTGCTCAATTGTGACCAAAAACAGCATCGCATGAACATTGCTAATGAGATGTTAAACTCTGTCCGCGACGACCCAAATTTGCTCCAGACGGTCATAACTGGTGACGAATCGTGGGTTTATGGTTATGACGTGGGAACCAAAGCTCAATCATCTCAATGGAAGCTGCCGCACGAACCAAGACCGAAAAAAGCGCACCAAGTTCGGTCGAATGTGAAAGTTTTGCTGACAATTTTCTTCGATTGCAGGGGCGTGGTGCATCATGAGTTCTTGCCACAGGGAAGAAGGGTCAATAAGGAATATTACCTGCAAGTTATGCGCAATTTGCGCGAAGCAATCCGCCAGAAACGCCCGGATTTGTGGAACAAAAATTGGCTTTTGCACCACGATAACGCCCCTGCTCACGCATCGTTGCTTGTGCGCGACTTTTTGGCCAAAAACAACACACTTATGATGCCGCAGCCACCGTATTCCCCAGATCTGGCCCCCTGTGACTTTTTCTTGTTCCCTAAACTGAAGAGGCCCATGAAAGGACGACGCTACGCTTCTCTTGACGAGATAAAGACGGCATCGAAGGAGGAGCTGAACAAGATACAAAAAAATGATTTTTTGAAGTGCTTCGAAGATTGGAAAAACCGTTGGCACAAGTGTATAATATCTCATGGGGATTATTTTGAAGGGGACAAAATAGATATTCATGAATAAATAAATAATTTTTGAAAAAACACAAAATTCGCGATACTTTTTGAACACACCTCGTATAATGTGAGTGCGGAGCAAACTTGTTACACTCGAACATTTATCAGAATTAGTACCGTGACCGTGCAGTGCATGCGAAATCCATACGAACTCGTGCACACAGCTGACTTGTTTTAAATGGCGATGTCCTTTTCTACAAGGCAGGTACGAAAATAATGCATATAAGTACAAAATTCCAACAGGTATGTAGTGTTCTGTTTTATGTCATGGGAATCAAAGAGTGGAAATGATTACATGCAAATGCATGCATGTTCTTAAGTTTTTATATACATCTATCAAAATAACAAATTTAATGTGAATATCAACTGAGTTCGCATATATATATATGATATATATATATGTATGTTAGCGTCACCATGCAGGTATGTTGCCGAAAGTCGCTAAGGCAATATCGAAACTTTACTAGCAATCCAGAAAATTCTATACAATTGGAAGCTGCACTGCTGGATATATTGATTCACTTATTAAAGTCGAAGAAATCCAATTAAAAGTGTGCAATTTTGCACAACACTGCAGTGTGAGAGCCTCAAAACCGTTCCAATCGCAATGTGTATCTTACAAGTATGAAATAATGAAATATCCCAACTGGCTAATATATAATTCCAACTCTTTTAAAAGTGTTTCAAGAGTTTTACTTCAAATAAGTTCTACTACATAACTTTCTATGAATATAAAATGGATGCATTTTATCATGCGTGAACCATTTCTGGAACATGAATTTTAGGCCGTCGTGTTAGCGTGGTTTGTAAGCCGGACTGATTCATCAAATTCCTGGGAGAGGTACAAAATAAATATTTTAGAAAACTATTTCTTAATCGAAAATGTATTTGCGTAGTTATCAAGTGGTCTTCGGTTGCCTTTTCCCCATGAACAGCGGGTCAGAAGAAATTCTATGACTTAGCATAAAGCATTTAGAGTAAAAGTTGAATATGCAATAGATGCAAAAAATTAAAAGTAGCATACTTTAAATTGAAACAAAATATCTGACCTAATTTCCTCGGATATGTTTGCTACGAAAACATTAGTGTTAGATTAGGTGAACACTATAATAGTAGAGGGACTAGTTAGGACATTAAAGGCATTTATTCGCGATAATGGAAGGAAAATGCTGCCCCAAAATTTTAAAATGCATGTTGTGGTACAGTTTCCCACAACTATACAGAGTCAGCTTTTTGAGTTAAACGCTCTATTGGAATCAAAGTTAAAACCGAAGTACAATGAAAATCGCAAATAAGTGCCTTTATGAAAACAAATGAAATTTTCTTATTTATAGTCTTGGTACTTTGCAAAATGTAAAGACAGTAAAAACAACAATTCAATTTAATTGTTGGTATGTTCAATTTTTCAACTTATTATTTTCTTTGCTGCCTATATTTTTTAGTGCCTTTTCCTGCCTTATTCGTCACTTTGTTTTGCCTTTTCCCAGGTTTTTAGGTCCTAAAAATCCTATCCCTGATTATAACACACTAAAAAATATACAAATTTTTATCCATCAAATAAGTAAACCATTTAGCAATGCAAATTATAAAAGGCTGTTGATCATGACGCTTTGAAAACAGTTATGTAGGCACTGGAGGCTG
This sequence comes from Merzomyia westermanni, assembly GCA_949987695.1. Taxonomy (NCBI): domain Eukaryota; kingdom Metazoa; phylum Arthropoda; class Insecta; order Diptera; family Tephritidae; genus Merzomyia; species Merzomyia westermanni. The sequence goes on along the minus strand of OX465290.1, from coordinate 3,900,178 downwards.
CGAGTGCATGGTTGCAACAGTTTCATAGCCACTGTATCGTGTCAAGTAAATTGTTGATCCCGAAAAGATGCAAAGGACGTAAACACACGTATTTGGCTTCACCCAAGCGGAGACTCCTTACTTTTTCGGTTTATTTAATTTTTTTGGAGGCTCGTGGGTGTCTGTAACAAATCGGTCAGCTAACATCTTCATTTCACAAGCCGGTTGTTACTGTGGAAAAAAATAAGCTTGGTTTCGTTTGAAACTCATACTGGTTGATAGTTAGTTTATAACTATTTTTTTTCACTACAGGGTATTTTAATGAAATCACGCTTGCAGAAATAAATGCTCTACCTGCACCGCTGGATGTAACAATTTAATGCACTCACAATGCTATTCTATCGCATGAAGTACCATGACAAATATCTTTATATGCCAAAGTGTGTTCTGAGGTGAATTCATTCTCATATAAGTTTGTTCATATACACATTCGCACAAACATATGCGAAAATCGAATTTAATCAGTGATTCGTTTGTTTTGTTGGAGTTTGGATATGTTTGAATTTTAGTTGCCTAGCTAAAATATTCCCATTACTTCTCATTCGTGCTTCTTGCCACTTCATGTCGTAAATGTAAATGTTGCCCTACGATGTTGCAACCAGGATAACAACAAAAACACCAATAATAAAAGATTGCAACCGTAAATATAAAGAGCTCAGCAAAAGCGCAAAAGCAAGCAGTAATGGTGTATGGCAGTGCTTCTTCTTCCTACACATCTTTTGGTGCCAGACTTTCTACGTTGGGCGCACTTTGGCCATTTCGGTTTTGCTGGTTTGGTTGCATAAAATGCTTTTTCATTGTTACGTACGCAATTTCTGACTATGTTGCAATTTTCTAAATGGGCAATAATTTCAGTTCTAATGCATTGAGACATTCACACACACATTCGTAATGACCTTTGTGTTTGTATGTATGTGTACCATTAGCAGTACGTAGTGTCCATCAGCTATCACCATGCATTTTTTTCTCGCCCATGAATGTAATTTGAGCTGGGGTAAGATGTAAGTGTGTACAGCTGAAAAGTGCAGTAGCAGGTTAGCTTGTTACCATTAAGTCAGGATTATTGCCTGTTGGAGCAGTATAATGCACATGCATGGGCGTATCCACGGAAGGCGACTGATCCAGTGCGGTCTCGAACTTTCCAACACTCGAGGAGTTGATAAAAAAATAAGAGAGAAATTCTACTGAAAAGTAGATGGAGAAGAGATCGGAAAAGGTGAAGAACAAATAAAAGGCCGAAAAAATTACAATTCAGTTGTTAGCATAAACAATAGAAGAGCACATCAGAATGTCAAAATAGAAATTTAGAAACAAACTTCATCATTAATCCTCAGTGAAATTTCAACAGATGCTGTGTGCGGTCGCCTGGTTCGCCTTAATATTATAAGTTAATCAAACCTGTTCTGAGTTTTTTTAAGAAAAAATTCAATCTAGCGAATAGAAGTGAAAAAATATTGCGCTTTAAACAGGTGTGCTAGTGCCACGCTACACTGGCTATCAAACTGGCATATCTGTCAGTATACATAAGTCTCTAGTGACTTTACAACTACAGAAACACTACCACCACACCACAGCGCCCCCAATACCTTCTTCTTAGGGGTTAGAAAATCCCGAATATACAGGGTGGCTGATGAATTTTGCTACATCAAGAAACTCAAATAATTTTTTTTTCAGTGTATGTAATTCATTTTTCTGTTATTCATGTTAAAGCTCATTAAATTTTATTAAATATAGCTTAATTAGTTTTAAAAATAATGGAATTTAAATGCCCCCCTTGCTCGTCGATGCATGTGCGGCATCTTACCAAAAAGTTGTTCATTACTGCTTGGAGAGTTGAGACAGGAATAGCCGCAATTGTTTCTCGAATGGATTGCCTTAGTTCATTCAAATTTGTTGGTTGTGCTTTGAAGACTTCCTGTTTGTAATAACCCCACAAGAAAAAGTCAGGTGCAGTAAGGTCAGGCGACCTGGGTGGCCAACGGAATGTGGAGTTTCTGGATATCAGCTTATTGGGAAATTTTCGTCGCAATTCTGTCATAACAGGTTGGGCTATATGAGGAGCTGCACCATCTTGCTGAAACCACACAGAGTTGAAAGAAATTCTCTCAACATGCTCAAGTAACGGTCTCCAGTAACCGTAACGGTGTGACCGTTTTCTTCGAAGAAGTAGGGCCCGACAATGCAGCGTGATGAAACTGCACACCACACTGTGACACGAAGTGGATGCAATTCCGTCTCATGGAGTATCTCTGGGTTGGAAGCACTCCATATGCGCCAATTTTGTTTGTTTATGTTGCCGTTTAAATCGAAATGGGCCTCGTCAGACATGAAAAGACAGTTCAACATGTTTCCATCCTCTTCCACCATTTGAAGCATCTTCTGGCAAAATTCCAAGCGAATCGGCAAGTCTGCAGCGTTCAGTTTGTTGGCCATTTGAATTTTATATGGGAATAAGTCCAAATCTTTGTGCATAATTGACTGTAATGACTGTCTGCTTACACCCATTTGAGCAGATAAGCTTCTTGTCGAAACACGTGGATTGTTTTGTATGGCAGCAGCTACAGCAGCGATTGTTTCCTCCGTTCGAACTGAAGGGTTTCGATGGTAAGGTCTTCTGTTGACTGTCCCATGCTCGGCAAAATTGTTTACAAGTCTTATTATGGTCCATCTGCTCGGAGGATTGCCGCCAAACGTGCGCCTATACTCTCTTTGAACCGAAACTACGGACTCCAGTGCGTGATAGCGGCGGACAATCCAATTTCTGGTTTCAGTGTCCCAGTTATCCATTTTTGTTAAATGTAAAAGTCAATCTGCAAAATAAAAAAAAAATGAACCAGATTCATTAAATAGAAAAAAAGTTATTTAATTTTTTTTTGGTAGCGGCTTTCATTAACCTGTCGTAAGATGCGACTTAAATCCACGAAATCTCTACCACAGCAGTCTGGCTGGTGCCGTAAGGTGCTTGTGCGAATTAGTTTCTGGCAAAGGACGATCAACTTCAGTGTAAACCGGTTTAGTTCACCATATGCTATTACAAAAATGGATACTGGGACTAAGCAGTGCGAAGCTCTGCTACAAAAGTATTAATAACAAAATTTGGCAATTTCATGTCTATAAAAGAATTCGAAAGTTATAGGTAAGACAGAGTGAGAAATAATTCAAATGTCTAGACTATTCAAAAGTGTCTAGGAGGAAGAAACGTCAGACTTTACGTAATTCCTTTTCTCTTGCGTATGTTTCTACGTCCGCTCATAGTCCTAAATCTGGTGTGAAAAAAGAGCTGATTCCTATGTCAAATTTTCTTTACCTGCTTTATATGACATAACAGGGGTTCCGTCAACAACGGCTTCACTTACTTCTACATCTTCACTAGCCTCTACCTCAGCAGCATCTGACATTCACTAAGCCAAAGTTCTAGTACAACTGAGTTGCCCTGTTAATGAAACAACAGTAAAAGATACTGATAAAGCTCTCGGAGTCATGTAGAGTGTCGAAATAATGTTAAGCTGCGCTTGAAGTATTTGAAAGAAAAGCTCTCGGAATGATTTGTTGTCTTGGCGTGATGCCAATGGGCGGTAAGGCGCTTATAAACGATATTGATGATACCTGGGTTGATCCCCACTTGCTTGCAGTCTGACTACATCACTCTATAGATTTGGGATTTAAATAGCTTGTAGGGTCAAGTGTGGGTGTACCACTAGACACGGACAAAAACAATTGTGATTTTATGTTATTATAGACAGAGTGATGTAAGTTGCAAAGCGGCAGGTCGAGGGGCGCACACACATAAATGAGCATAGCCAAACCAGTGTAAAGCTGCACGCACACAATTTCGTTAGTAGGCACCGCAATTTTAAGGGCGTTACCACACTTTTTGACCACTATCACTATACGACAACAACAATAACACACTTTTTGAAACTTGTGACGAACTTTGCCAACTTAGAAAACTCAAAAACTCATACTTATGGCTGAGCTTAGTTGCCTTCGCAAAGTTGACTAGACAAATTGAGTGGCGCTCTTCGTATTTTATTGCATTGCTGAACATTTTCTTTTTTCCGGTCAAACAGTAATCTTTGTTCGGTTAGCGAAAGTTTGTTGTTTGTCGTGCCGCAATTTGTTTGGGTTTGTGTGTGTGTGTTTGTGCGTATGCTTGCGAAGTGCGTTGTACGTGTGCTGCAAGCAAAACCGCATTTAGTTTTAGTTAAAATGCTGAATAATCAACTTGAGGTTTGTGAGTTTCAGTTTATTTGAGGCGTATTAAGTTGACCACTAAGGCTGCTTGACTGCTGAGTGCGCGTTGCAAAAGCTTGTGGTTGTTGGTGTACGTGTAGGTTGAGTTGGCTTAATAAGAATCATAAAATAAGTATATGCAATAATTTGTACAAAGTGAAGCCATCATTATCCTTTGCACTTTGTAGTTAGAATTTCTTCTAAATTGGACAATTTTATTTGAGTTGCTAATACGCCATGGCTGACACTTTTTGAGAGTTTTTCTTAATTTAATTAAATAGTTCGTCATTTATGTGGGAGATGCAGCATGGCTGAGTTTGACGTTTAGTTTGATGGTCACTTATTTCTTAAAAAGGGTGAGTGCTTACTGTTTTCACTCAGCCTGCCCATGTCTGTATGTTGGACTTGGTAAAAAGCTCGAATTAGGGTAAGAGACTTAAACGAAGCTAGCCGCTGAGGAAACACTTCAGTTACCACCGGGTTTTCCATCCCTCTTTCTCTGCAGCTGACTGACAAAGGAAAAGATTAAAGATCGGAGCTTCTTTGCTCATTCACATTTGAAGCTGCACAGCTTAAATTCGCTGCACTGTGCTTATATCTTCTTAAAGCGCGTGCATATAATACATGCTGTTTTTGTGGTCCTTAACAGCGCATCGCCCTGCCTGATGCGCACGATCCCTTTGAGTATCGCTATCAAGCTCCAAGGAAACTAGCACCTACAAAAGGGTTGGGCCAGAGGGATATTGGTACTAAACGAGTAGGTTAAATTGGAAAGTGAAACGGTTTGGTGTAATGGGATTGATATATATAAAACACATCTGTGCTAACATGACTCCCCCCGAAAGGACGTGATCCTGTATAAAAAAATTGTGACATGCCACAATTTTTTCTTATGTCAGATAATGTTTTCTTTCTCTTCTCTCAAAGCCTGAAATCGAGCAGTGTTTTTTGAAATAAATTCCGAAGAATCTACTTAATGGATTAAACAAATTTTTTTTTTTTAAAGGTACATGTTTTGACTTAAAAATTCTTGTATCGAATACTAAAAAAAAAATACTGTTGACCTTGAAACTTCATTAACTAAATTGATGTTGAAACTGCATGGGTCTCGCTCGAGTAACATTCTGGCCAGTTGGTTAATCTGTATTCAAAAACTAAACATTTTTTATAATGACAGTTAAGTTGGCTATGTTTTCCCAAAATAGAATTCATTTATTTTGTAAATTGTAAAATTTATGCAACAATTCGTTAAAATTTTTAACTTTCACGTTATTTTATGACAAATTAGAGACTCTAAAAATAGAACAAAATAAAATTTCCCAAATCGTACTTAGGAAAACATAGCGGTATGTTCACTGATTAATTCAATATCAAAAATTTAGCAATCGGACCAATACTTTTATGAAAAGTCTTACTCGGCAGCTAAAAAAAGCCCCACTTTCGGGAAAAAGCATTTAAAGATAAATTGTGGTGATTGCAATAACTCAATACACGAATTTTGAAGTCAAAAAATGTACCTTTAAATTAAAAAACTTTTTTAAGTCCATTCAGTAGATCCTTCGGAATTTATTTCCAAGAAAACCGCTTGATTTCAGGCCTCGAGAGTAGAAGACCCCCTTAACGTTGTTCTGTACATAAGCTGAGAATAAAATCATGGATGTGCCCCTAGAGCTAGGGGGATTTGTTCAAATTATACCAATTTCCGGGTCTCAAAACATTTTTTCTCAGGAACGAGACATGATGGAAAATTTTTGACCAAGGATTCGTGTTCAGTATAAAAATAATTTTTTTTTCTCGAATACTCCAAGGGCCATTCAATTATTCATGGTTACGAGGCATCCGTCATGACGGATATGAGACGGATATGACTAATGAACTTGATATCTGTTGGTCATCGAGAGAAAACTTTACTTCTCAATTTTCGAAAAAGTTATTTTTCATTGAACTTCAAGTTGAAATAGGCAAGGCTCTATACAGTTTCAGATTTGTAATTATATAGTGGCGAGGTGTACCAATTTCTTATTCGATGAGAGCGAAGGCTCATTCCTCGATTCTTTACGCAGGCCATGGAAGACGATATTTTCATTTCCATTCGTGCTGTAAGATAGGGTCCATCAACTTGTCTGTGATGAGCCTAAAACCTTCGCACATTACGATAGCTAATTCCTTATATGCGATTGGGATTAATTATTTCTTGTGAGTTGGACAGCTCGAATTGATTTCAAATACTCTGTATTAGAGTGGACGCTTTTCACAAATCTTTGCCTTCGTGTTCAGCCGCTTTAATTTCGAGCCGAAATATTTCCATCCTTCTATCCATCATATTCGGGTGTTAGAACGTTGTTTCCATCCTCAGAGATTAGCCTATCTGGATCGAGAAGTGTTCTCTCCATAGCTTAAGCAAGCTCTGTACGTCAGTGACCGGGTCCTCATTATTGACCCTGCTGCAATTTTCCCCAGCTGCGTAACCTGATCTTATCTGTCACATCTTTGGTAATACTTTCTGTTATTGTTCATGTCATCCAGCATCTTAAGACTATCTCATTTTGTTATTTCTTGCTACTTTTACGCTCCATTCTTACTACTTTCCACAGACATATTTTATTATAAATCACTTTCCTCTCATTTTAAATTGAATCACAGTTGCACCTATTGCAGTCACAGAATATCAGAGCAAACACAAATTTTCTGCTGCATATAAGAAGTGCATAACTGCAAAACAATAGTACGTACATATGTATGACCACTGTTGTTGGTTATTTATGTGTGCACCGCTTTGCACTGCTAAATCCCAGAAAAACACCTTTGCTCTAGTGCGAGCTCGGTAAAAAATGTTTTGCAAGGTGTTGAGGCATATTATGCCCTACAAAGCATTGTAAAATAACTATGTAAATGGATATGTATGTGTGTATAAACGCATACGTGAAGAAATGTGTTTATATTCGCTTGGCACTGAAAAATAGTTTTTTTTGTCATGCAAACATATGTAATTCACTGGCCGAGTGCAACAACTAAGAGTCGATAGGGCGAATGGCCAATGTATTTCCATACTACACCAAAATTATAAGTGTGCATGTGTATGCACACTGCCGGTTAAGAGAATAGGTTCAAATTTGTTCGTTTATTAAAATGTCATTGCGTTTGAACTAGAAATATTTTATTTCTCTGGTTGAATAATTGGCCAATGTTTTGTGCAGAAAATGAGTTGCTATTTGCAGAAGCTGCATTTTGTTTAAAATGATAAAATAAAAAGGTCCAAATTTGTGGATCATAAAAATATTCTGAGGAGTTTGTAATGTGATGCAATAACTGTTGGGTTTAACGTGGATACCTGCAAGAGTCATATATTGAAAACACTCCTGCACGCGATGGAGTCCCTACAGTCTCCTAAGCTGACGACTGTCTACCTTGGGAAAGAGTCCCGCTATTCATTACCTTTGTACAAGAATTAATTCCGCGTGGATGGACTAACTCTACCTACAGCCGAGCATCCTCAAATTTTGGCTGCAAAGTTTGACAACCAAACAAGATAAAGAAACTTTGCCTGCTTCATATAAGGCTATTGGTCATCTAAATGAGGGGTACCTATTCTCCAAATCGGCGGCTGTAGTGGTATGTGAGTGAGACAGTACTCCAAGGAACATCCCGAGCTGTATATTAGGATAAGTGTGATGAGAGACCTATAGATTGTGACTTTTGTTTGTAATTTTGGATCTATTAGATGGACCGCCAGTCTACATACGTCCCTCCTCGATTTTGATCAACAATAAAAAAACTGAATATCAAATAGAATATCGGTAAAGAGGTAAGTATATTGAGAGTTGATAAGGGTGGCACTCAAACATGTTTACACACATACATCCGTACAGAGACTGCAAGCGCCTGCCAAAAATGTTTTGTTTATTATTTGAATTCCAGTCAATGCGCTTGCATGTATTTTCGCCCTTCGGTTAAGTTAAAGCAAAGTAAATACTGGCATTGGGAGGGCAAAGGCACAAAAGGTGAAAGAGATTCATATTGTTGTGATGCACTGAGCAGTCTCGTTTGACACCTGAGATGGTCTGGCTGCTGCACACCTGTTGTTTGTATAAACTTGTAAAATGTTGAAAGCTTTGCTTGTTGATATAACTGAAAGTTATTTGATTTTAAGCACGAGCATATTAAGTATGTAAATGAAGTGCTTTGATATCCATTTCTGACTGCTTGAAGCTTGCAATGCTATGTTTGTAAAATAATATTACAAGCAAAACCAATAAGAGCTGGGTGTCAACGAAGGAAGGGCACTACCTCCAGATTTTTGTTCTACTAAGCCTGCAATTAAACATACGCATCTACGACCTTGAGATGGGCCAGTGACTGAAGTAATAACAGATGCTTTGATGTGTCGAGTAACATTGATGGGCTCAAAAAGAAAAAGTTCAACGAGAAAGTGCGTATTTATATGCCTTAGAACTCTAAGAAAAAATCTGGACGATGGGATTATACACCACAAAAGAAATCTTGCAAAGAAAATAATGGCGAACTGGTAAACGACTTACTTATGGATGAACACTGGTCATCAACCAACTGTTCAGATGGTTCGACGAAGGTTCGAATAAACTTACGTCGAACACAGATGATGTTGCAGTAATCATTAGTCTTAAATATCTGTCTGTGTTGGCTGGGCTTACCACAAATGCGGAAAATACTGATATGGTATTAATCACTACGAGGTATAAGGTCCCGTATTGGACCAGGCCTAAACTAGGAGAGATAACCCTGCAGGAGGAACACAGTGAAAATATCTGGTAATCATTTTGGATAGAAAGTTGTGGTGGAAACCAAATGTATAGGAGAGATATACTGCTGGGTGCACGTGGGACCTCTCAGTCGCGCTTGTTCACTGGGCTTTCACGGCGATTGCGTTCTTTGGCATGGAGACTTAGTTTGGTGGGCATCCACACAAAAGAGAACGTATGCTAATAAACTAGACGAAATATGCAAGTTATCAAAGATTAGCATCTAATATTGGAGAGACTACATGTTAGCGCTTCTGCAATTCTAAAGAGTTCCTGAAGCTACAGTAAACGTAGACGGATGCTGCACAGGTGCCAGCACCATACACGTGTACACCACTTTCTCCAAATTAACTGAAGGTGTGCGGCCTTCTGTGTACTGTGCTGATCCGGAAATGAAAATATCCTACAAGCTCCCAGGACACTATAGTGTATTTCAGACAGAAGTTGTAGCTGTAAAGAAAGCGGCGGAAGTATTTGAAAAACCTACCCTGGCAGCATTTCTACATTGACAATCATCCCGCTAGGAGGGCAATAATCGCACACCACACCAGTTCACAATGTCCTAGAGTACAAACAGGCTCTACGAATTATTGCGAAAGCCAAGATTGGATCGACCAGAGAAAAAGGCGTGTTATAAAGCGAGAGGTTGCAAAGTCTCCAAGATCATGTGCAAGGCATATATTAACTAAACTGCTCTTATCCCTCAAAAGGGAGGCCTGAAGGCGCATGATTGGCATACTTACAGGGAACTTCCTTTTGTAATGGCATGTGTATGAATGAGGTCTCATGGGAGGAGACTGGGGGCTTTGGGAGGAGACCGTTGACAAGTTTTGTGTTCCTGGCCTGTGCTTGCTAGATTAAGACTCTGACTATTAAGAGTTGGCTACAATTCAATATACGTAAGTAAATTTTTATATGTGAAGCACACTCATAGATGTAAAACATAATGTTAGTTTTTGTAGCATACTTTTAGGAGTTAAAAGTACCAGTTTGGGTAGCAACTGGATTAGACCTTTCGTACGCGTTCGTGTATAAATGGGTACAATTGGTCTTTCCATAGGACAAGCTCAAACAAATCTTATCACTTGAACCCATACAAAGAGATTAAAACTAGGATTGGTCGCATCCCCCTTTGCGACTCATTCCGGATTCTTATACTAAGAACTTCCTCTCAGGGCGGCTTCACATATTTTACTATTTGAGCTATAAGAAGTAGAAGAAATGGAAAAATTGGAGGTGCAATTGGGAGCATTGAAATTGTATTACTTTTATACCACTGGCTCTGTTATATCGCACATTGCTGCATGCATTTTATTTGACAAAGTCCTCTTTACCCCCTTCAGTAGTTTCAAGACTGGGCTTTTTCACCGCAAAAAAATATTATTTGCATCTTTGTATGAGCATTACATATGGGTGGGTTGAATGTATCAGACCTTTCCACATTATGTCAAAAGCAGGCTTTCAAATATTGTTAAACAGGACGTAACAGCTGCTTATTATGTGGTTACAGGCAACAATCCTCAATGTTGTATAATGCTTAACGTTTTCTGCCTAGCATGAGAGCAACCCCAGCATTAGGTCATTGGGTGGATAACGAGCGTTGAATGGTAAACACATATGCAAATGGCACAAATAAAGAAAATACTTTGTCAAGTGACGCCATTAGAAATGTTTTAGAAATTGAGAATAAAGCCCACATAAACATAACGTAAACAGAAATTTGAAAAACCCAAAATCTAATTTCAAATAATGCAAATCGACACACAAGATGCCGGCCGACCTTTTTGTTGTTTCGAACACTCGTACTTGGGCACACGCATGAGCAATAATACAGAGAGTGAGCCGCTCACTAATCTTCAAGAAAGTGTCAGCAAGGCTTGTGCAATCTCGGCAAGGATGAGTATAAGCTTAACTAAGAAAATAAATAAAGCGATATTGTTCACATAAGTTCAAACTCTTTATGCAAAATGTGTTAATGTGTTGGCTACGAGAATTTACATATGCAAACAATTTCAATAAAACATGTTACGCACTAAATTAAAATGCTGTAGTTAAGGACGGAAATTTGCATAACATCCTCTGTAAATATGGCACAAAATACTAGTCACGCTGCGTGTTGTAACCGCAAAACGTCTCCTGTGCAGTGATTTGAAAAATTTCCTTTCATTGCAAAAAAATATATATATTTTCCTCCACCAATGAAACGATCAGCTGCCGTTTCTGAGAGTATATTAAAAATTTGCCGCGTGTACACTTTTTTTAAGAGACCAAAAAAAAAAGGAACCAAATTTAACTCTGGTCTTCTTACTAAAATGGCACTGAAGCTTCTAAAACATTTTCACCATTCAACACAGCGAGGTAATTGTTTCTTCGCTATACCAACTGTGGTCTAATGGAAACACCACGGTATCGTAAGTCGGTTTCCACTTGGTCATTCCATCGGAGAGGGGATCCCCATCTTCTTCTGCTTCATCCGTCGAGTGCCGATGTTATTGTTGTTATTAACAGTGACTTACACTGCCTAATGGGCAAGATCAAATTGTGAATCGACATCAAGCTCTACTAACGGAAGTCCAAGGAGACTAGCAGTTTCAACAGGGTTGGACCAGAGTGCTACTGGCTTTAGAAGAGAAGATTCAATTGAACAGGTAAAGAGATGTTTTGTATCGGAAGAGGACATCACAGGCGGGGAAATTATTTGGTAAGGTGGGATTGAGTCTTGATAACAAATAGTTTATAGTTTAGTGGCAGTTCTGATGGCTGTATTTTGGACTTGTAACTTCTGCAGTTGGTTACACCAAGACTGGGCGCAGCGTAATCAATAGGCGGTCGGCCAAAGGCCTTATATGTAGCAAACAAAGTTTCATTATCCTTTTCACAAGTGCTGCCGGCGAGTGACTTGAGGATATTGTTGCGGCTCTGTGTCCTTGAGGCTTTTGCGGTAGGCAAGATATTGGGGCGCACATTTTGGGGTGGTTGACAGTATTTAGAGTAACTCCATCTATATGCACATTTAACTTCTGCCTCATCTGCGCATTCAACGTCGCAAAAAGAGTCGCCGTCGATTTTTTCTTGCCTAGTTCATCAGTGGGTGTCGAAATAAATACATTTTTGGACGGATCATCTTCGTACATTTGCACAACATGGCCTAGCTAAAGGAGCCGCTGGGCTGAAATAGAACGACATGTGCGTAAAACTCACATACTTGTCACTAAAACTTCGTCGGTTGTCCGAAGTTGTTTTCAAGAGTGATTCTTAGTGGGATTTCAAAGCTGGCATTGTTGTTGGTACTATCTACATTGACGTGGTTGCCCAAATGGAAATGCGCTGACTCTTTGCTTGATGACATTGTAGTCATTCGTATTCATGAAATGTATAAAGCCCTTGGCACAACCAAACACAGCGATCTCCTTAGGCATTTTACATTTTCCTTCCTTTATATTCAGTCTTATCTCCTGTACAATCATAATGAGAAACTTTAGCTGTGAATTCCTACAAATGTAAGCCAAACGCAACCAACTAAAAAGAAATTTAAAGTTGAAATAATAGTAAACGTAGAGCATAAAAACTTAAGCTGTTGTACGCTTAGTAATCTCTTGCTGGCACGGCAAATAAGGCGAGTTAATTATGAAATAAATAAATTGGCTGACATAAGTACTTTTGATTCTGAACATAGTTGTTTGCCTGCACAATTCGCTTTTCTTGTTTGTATCTCAAAATGCCATATATCTCAGACATTTACGAAAGCTATTTCCATATGGGATCATGTAACATATCCCGAGAGGAAACAGGCAATCCTGTGATGTATAAGTGAAAAGAGCTTGATCAAACTAGTAGTTCTTCAGAATGCACTAGAGTCTTGTACTTTGAGTTTTGAAATGCACACTTGTCTTTCATTTGAATTGCTTGAGATTTTCCCTACCGGTTAGTAACAGAAGTGTGCGAAGTCGCAGCTACAACAAAGCGCATTTGGTTTGTTTGGCAGAATATAACCTTTTAGTAATCTACTCATATCTTACCTAAAAAATTATGTTATTTACGTTCCCGCCATTTTTTATGTTCGCTCCACAAATTTACATCTCTTTAAAGTATTTGAAATATTTTCCCACACATTCAAATTACCTTTAACCGAATTTTCCTAAACCTCAAAAGACCTCTCAAGGGATTGCCGGTTAGTCTATTTACATTCCTTTTGTGCGCCTGGCATTTCTGCTAAAGCAGCGTCGTCACACGCCACTCCCGTTTATGCGTAGCTGCAGGGGTGTGCGCTAAAAAGTAAATAAAATACATTGCCAATATCATCATCAATTCAATTTACATTCCAACGCTTTCAGCGCTTTGTAGTGAGCCCATTAAATCTTTCTTCCCGCGCTCTATACCACTTATTCGCCTTTTTTATTACACTTTATCCTACTTTAACGCGTCCCAATCTCTAGTTATTCGATCATATAAGAAAAGCTTTCTTATGCGCAAAAATAAAATAATAAAAAAGTGTAGGTTTTCTTTCTTTACATTTCATTTATGTCAATTTTGTTGTTGTTGTGGTTGTTGTTGTTATAAATAAAGTAAGACGTTATGCGTAGCAATGAAAGCAGCGCAGAAATTTGGTGGGATGAAAAAACGGTATGTCAACAATGCAAACGAAGCCAACCAGAAGCAATTTTCTCAAAAATGTATGTATATATGTATGTGTGTGTGTGCATTGTGTGCACGCCTGTAAGTATGCAAAGTAGCAGCAATATCAACATAACGAAGGCAGCTACAACAATATAAAAGTCAACAAGAAAGGTGCGCAAAGCAATAATATCAATATACCTAGTACCTACATACTTACAAGCGAAGCATATCATCGTGTTCTAACACGCACATAAATATCCATACATTTGCATAGATCAGAAGATAATCCAGCTATGCATTGAAGTGTATCGAAGCGTCTGCTTAACAGAAAATCAACAACAAGACAGAACATAAAAATTTTGCGCTGCGCTTATAGAATACAGAGAAGGCGAAAAGTTGACAAGAGAAATATGCACTAAACAAATAGAATATATGTCAGGGTTAGAACTGCTGAGCAGGGCTAAATGAAATTGTAGTAAAAATAGGAATTTAGTAGTACATTTTGTAATAGATTTTAGCAAAATTTTCTAGTGAGCTGGGTAGTTGCTAGTTGGACATTAGAATGAAATAGTTTATGTCTATCGATTTTCCCTTTGTGGGATCCACGTCTAAGGAAATTTGACCAAAAGAGAGTTCTGTTTATATGAAAAATAAAACGCCTAAATTTAGGCACCATAATATTTGTAGGCAAAGCCAGTGGCGAGTTGACGAGTATGATCTTTCCGATCCACTTTGAGGCGAATATAGAACACCTTACTTACGAGTTGTACTCCAAAAATTGCTGATATCGCTAAAACCCCTAGCAACACAAAAAGAAAACTGAAGTTATTTGCGAAATATTCACACCTAGAACCCAGGGCAGCAATACGTTATAAATATCACCATCCGCTTGTCCTCTCTTCACCTGGGAGAAATGATTTGGAATATAAAATATAGTGTTATCATGTGGATAACATTGTAATCATAAAAAAATTTAAATTTCACTTGAACTATGAAATTCACCATCGATAAAAGCTATTTAATTCACATGCATATGAGCCTATTTTCGTACGTTTAAGTTTAAAACGTTCCCGGCGGCGGCCGAATTTGTAGTTTTCGGCATCTGGCGGCTCTGATACTCTTAGTTTGTTTCATCGGGCAGCGGCGTTATAATTGCATTCGCAAATGGCTCATTGAGAGTTTCTGGAGATTATCATTTTTTTATCAGCCAAAACATACTTTGAATTGATTTCTTTCTTTGTACCACTAATGGGACAAGCCGTCCAATAGGATAGATATCAATGTACCACTAATGGTACATGCCGGCGGGAACGTGTCAATACTGAAATTGACAATGAATAATGACTGAGTGCGAATATTTCTAGGCGCACGATTTTGCATACAATTCGGACATGGAAAGGGGATTAACGAATATTTAAATCCATATTTCTAGACTCAGATCCAATTGTGAGTTCCTACAAGTAAAATTATTTAGCTAGTTCCTGAATTCACACATGTCCCTGTTGAAAATTGTGACAGGGTTTAAAAGTCGAATCTGTCCGAAAGCCCCCGCGCTCGTTCCCCTGGTAGAAACCCACCTTCTTCAACTTTCCTTACCTTCTGGTGTTTTGTGATGGATCCTTTTTGTTTCCACGATAAAAAACCGGCAAAAAATTCGGTCGCCATACTGTCTTTGTCAAATAGATAGTTTACATAAGATTCTTATAATCGTATCACAAATATAAGCTTAATAGCTGATATAGCAAGAGCCAAATGTTTTTAGATGCCAAACTTACAATTACTTTCTTGGCCTATTAAGAATAAGCTGTCGCAATTTTTAGGAAATCGCCTTAATGATTAAAAATATATCTAGATAGAGGATAAATTATTTTATATTCCGTTTTAAAAACATTTTAAATTAAAAATATTTTTTTATTAAATTTCTGATATGTTGAATAATAAGAGCCAAGTGGGTCTGCAGATAAGTTTTTTCTCAACATATAGATACAAGCGTCACCTAGCGAATAAGTTTGTTGAAAAAAAATTCTTGAATGAACCGTTACATATGTTTCAGCCAAATTGTATCATAAATGCGATGCGAAGTTAGTTTCATATCGAATGCAAAAGCTAACGGGGTGCGATTTTTGGAAATATAGCGACCCGTGCACCACCGGAACTGCAACTTCCTCAAAACCTGAGCGGTGATAAAAGTTTCAGTATCCTAGCTCAACGGAAACTTAAAAAACATACTCAGTTAAGTGAGTTCATAAATACGATTATAAGTTTTCACTATCTCAATCTCAGCGGTCCCTAGGGAGATTTTTTGCTACGGAAATATTTATTGGTTTAAAACTGAATGCGTAGTCCGCGGAGAGACATAACCAAAGCGACCTAATGAAAACATTTTAATAATTGCCCAAAGCTATATAAGGTGATGTACTTATATATTGGATCGATTTCTGTTATTACTTGTCAAATTGTTAAAGCGAACTAGTTGGTTCACCTCGCTCACTCGCTTGTAACTTCCATCCAACTAAGTTAGTAAGCGATAGAGGATAAATGATTGGTTCGTCTTTAAATCATAGAGGAGGGTCACCTGTTTTGGTGAAAAGAGACTTTAAATAAATACTTAAACGCCTTACTTTGCCCCATTATGCACTGAGCGATATTGATCAACATTGAACAAGTTCGTTTGCGAACTACACTACGGCATTCAGAATTATTAAAATTGTTTCATAGCGGTCCGAAATTTCCCACTTATCGGCAAATAACAATAAGTCTTAAAAAACAATTAATCCCAAACATAATATTGAGTTTTCTCTGGATATTTGAAAACCTTAGTAAATCTGCTACGATGGTGGTAAAGTTCGAACCCTGCCACTCACATTCCAGCATAAGTTATAGTACATTTATGTCGGCAAAGCTTAGTTTTGTAACTTATCTAGTAGTGGGGGCTAAACTCGAAGGTATGCTGTTGATATTTGCTGATATTTATAACCTTGGCATGATATGCCAATGATGCCAAGATTTTTGCTTTTTAAGGAATATTTTTTATGGATATAGTTGTATCTAAAAGCTACTGAATTTTTACGGCTTGCGTAGTCCGACTTCATGGCTTTAGAAGCCATATTTGGTTTTTGTTGCTTGTGGTGTGGTGCGCAGGATTGCGTCGATGTTGACATGCAAAATTTTCGATTTTATTGACGCTTCCGAGAACACTCGTAGATAAAAACTCAAGTGTATTACCTTTGAAAGTAATAAAAATCCATTGTTGACAGATGCTTACATACATACGCGTTCGGGCCATAGTCAGCAACGTTATTAAAATATTTTAATAACGAAATAAAGAAGTGTGAAATTCTAATTTAATAAGGCTTCTGATTTGATTTTTTACTTTATTGAATACTCTGGAATATTAATAAACAATAAATAAATATTATTCAGGGTTTTCTATGAGAAACGCAAGGCCAGTTTACCTATAATTAGCGCTTACGTTTGAATGAACTTGTCAACAGAGTTCTAATAGAATTTGCAAAATGCCCAATAATACGATAAGAATCCCACCCCGCTATATCCATCCCTTGGAGTTTAACTAGCAATCATCCGAGAGAGGTTTTTGAAATAAATTTCATTCTGGGCAGAAGGCTTTATACCTTTTATGAATACTCATCACGGTTTTAAGTGTCCGATCCTTAGTACAAACTCTGAAAAATTTGATGGTCTTACCCTGTAAATTTAAAGATACATAGCCCAAACCCCGTTTATCGGAAAAATGTATTGGTTGGGGGCTATACGATATACTGGTCCAATCTTGATTATTTTCATTTGTCAAATTACGTATACTAGAGTTCGCCCAGTGGTTGAAATTCAACCAATAAACTTTATTTTCTTTTATTTTTTTGCTGTAGAGTTGTTTTATCCGCATTTTTTTCTTCCCTTCTATGACGCTCCTTTCCTCTAACATATTTTTATTTTCCTTGATTTCTTTTTTTACTCTCTTATTTTATTTTTTACTTTCCTCAAACTTCTTTTCCTTTCCCTTCCTTTCCTTTTATTTTCTTTCTTTCCAATTCGTTTTCTTACCTTTTATTTAATTCCCTTTCCCTTCCCTTCCTTTCATTTCCTTACCATTCCTTTCTTTCCTTTAATTTCCTTCCTTTCCTATCCTTTCCATTCCCTTCCCTTTCCTGCCTTTCCTTTCCTTTTCCTATTCTTTCCTTTAATTTTCCTTCCTTTCAATTCTTTTCCTTTCCTCTATTTTCCTTTAATTTTCTTCGGTGTTTAGTACTCTTTATGAGTAATCATTTATTTTTGTAAACCCTGTTTGTAGGTATCAGCAATGAATTTTACATATTTGCTCATATTTTACATTGCTTGTTTAATGTATCCAACAAAGCAACTTTTCGTGCTCTCAGGAGAGCAGCTGACACTGGGCATCGTAGCCAGTAATCAATACAATAACAACAACTAAAGCAAAAATGCATGACGCAACAGAGTATCTATAGTGCGAATACTTATTTTTCATTGGTCCACTACCAACTCTTCGCACTCACAGTGAGAGCCGACCACACGAATAACACAAAAACATGCATGGCAAGTCTACTCACACTACTACGGCTCCTAATTTTTTCCTACAAAGCAACTCCTCGGCCATGCTCACGATTCAGCATAGTACACAAAAAGCAAGTACACACACACACAGCGTGTCTATAGTGTGAATAAGTAAATGTGTAGTGGTGTAACTTTTATGTTAAATTTTTTATATTAAAATGATTTTTTAAATTTTTTTTATTTACGGATAAAAGTACACCTCAAAATTTCCTATCTATACATATATAATTTGTATACCTTAGAATTATAGTTTAACAGCAAACGGTTCTACATTGCATTCATCTTGTCTATTTATATATAAGATAATTACGTATATAATATGAACAAAATCTGCAAAATTTTGCGATTTTAGCTTTTTAAATGTAAAAGGCATTTATCGGAACAATCGATTGGTTCCGACAAATGATTAATATATTACAAAATGGCGGCCCCATACCAAATTTCATCGAGATATTTTTAAAACTGAGAAACTAGTTTGCGTTCAAACAGACAGACGGATGGACCGACAGACGGACATGGCTAAATCGACTCAGGTCATCGCCCTGATCATTTCGGTATACTTATTGGTGGGCCCATATCTTCTTCTCCTCATACTTAAAAACATCGGATCAAAGTTATAATACCATTTTATGTTCATGAAAGGTATAAAAATCACACATCAGAATATATTCGTGCCGCACAAGCCCAGACAGGCCATTTTTTAGTGACTCCCTAGTAATTAGAATATGTCCCATATAATCAAAGTGAGAATAGTTGACGGTCGTACTTCGTAGGAGACTTCTACAAAATCTACAGTATGCAATCAACGCAACCTTTACTACCCTAGTAGAGATAGTGGTGAGAGATATGGGCAGTGATTAATTCCGGTGGTGCAAGACCTTCTTACGCTTCTCCGATATCAAGGGCCGGTAGTGGCAGAGCCAGATCATCGGTCATCTTGTTTGCCCTTACGGCACTTATATTGGGGTGCATGCAAATGTTTATGAGGCTAGTTGCTATTATTGAGAGTAATAATGGCTGTACACAGTAACGTTCTCCTGTGTACGATAGCTCTCGCATTGAGACACACTCTTGAGTTCCTGTAGGTTCAGCAGAAAGATGTAGTATTTTGTATTAATTAGTGAGTAGTTAACATGGACAGCTGTGTACGTATATCCTTGCCGAGCCTTTACTTCTGAAGATTTAGTGAGCCCTGCGATTATGTTTATAAGAAGATGAAACACCTGCATGTAGTTTACCAAATTCAGATCTTCTGTGAATCTTGGTCTGATCGCATCAGAAGCAGCTGCTTGAAATTCTTCCTTTAAGAACTACCCCACAGTACCGCTGTGCCCTGTCCCTATTTCGGTATTTCCATTTCCAAGAAAAGTCGTTTATATGTTGGCCTTCGGAGCCAATGTCCTTGTCATTGTGTTAGTTTGTTTTTGTTGAATATAATTTTTGGGGTGGGTTTAGATGACTGTTAGTGTAACACAACTCTTCTGTCTTTTCTGTCTCTGTATCCGCCCTCCTTTGTAAAGCTAATTTTATTTTGCTAACAATTGTTGTCAATTATAGTTATGGTGATTGTTGTTGGAGCAGTGCTCGAATTTTTATGTTTCAATATATGTCAAGTTTTAAGTTAAATATTTATTATAGAATGTAGAATATGCTTAATTTTATCTAAACTAAGGATGAATATGTGTAATTAATTAGCCACCTATTGAAAACTTGGCTTAGAGGTGAAAATAAAAAATTTAAAACAGAATTATACTCAACATTCTCGATTCTTAATAAATAAATAATATTCGCGAAAGACAAAATTATTTTTAGTCCGGTATTGTAAAAAACATCCAAAAAGTGTTGAATGTGATTTTTCTTATCCTCCCTAACTCGAAAACAGTTAATTTAATTAATGCGGATACCAGAGATTTGGGTAAGCGTGATCATCATTAGGAATTTTCGATATTTGTTTCTCTCTATAAATTGCTAAATATTCAGCACATTAACCAATTGTAGACACAATCACTTTGAAAATTGCTGGATTGCTTCCTCTGAGGTAATTTTCACTAGATTGCTAGGTAAAATGATGCCTTATTATTTCGCCGCGAATGGACTTAAAACAACTACAGACCCCTTTGTGGGTCAATCCAAACCTTTCTCACTTGCCGCTGCTTTTGTGGCAGGGCGAGACAATTCCCCATTGAAGCTGTTAGCTGTCTCCGTAATGCTTTACCGCCTATTACATTTTAGCTCATACTCGTGTGACCGACACTGCAGTCACGACAGGAGCTCCAACTCTTGTTCATTAACACGAACTTAAACAGGACATCAATAAAAAAATATGTTTTGATTAATTAAAAGCAACGAATAGGGGTCACTCCTCTTAACATAAAGTATTCGTTCAACATTTTAAAAACATAGCATAAATTTCTAGTAAAAAATTTGCTTTTCGCCATGTTGCTGATTCGGCCTGCTCTGCTCGTAACTCGCAAAAAGTTTGTTTGTTTGTTTTCGTAGTTGCGTGAAGTTGGAGTAGCCATAATGGGCAATGACCGAAAGTGCCTGTGGCATACGCATATGCGGCAACATTGTTTGCTCAAACAAACAATAGCCGAAAGTGTAAACTTTTTCAATTAAATCAATGGAGTGCAATTGTGGAAAATATGTAAAGTTACACACCTACACACACACATACACATATGCGCAAACATACCCTGTGGGGAAGTCAGTAACTAGTGAGAATAATTTCTGGTTCAGAACTAGAGATAAAGTGGCTAGTAAGAACAAAGTCGATAGGAACTAGATTTTCGGTAGTTTTTATAATGTTCTTTAAAGAAACATAAAATGTGGTTTGAAAAAATATTTTAAAACGGGGTCTCCGTTCGCCAGTCATTTGGCAAGCTGTGCAAGAATGAATTTCTACCATGGAAGGCTTCTCAGTTTGTTTTTTTTTTTTTTTAATTTTAAACTAACTACATCCAAACTGCAGAGTTTGAAAATGGTTCAGAACTAGAGCAATAGTAGCAATAAACGAACCACATACCAACTGCCGAATTTTTAACTAGTTCGGAACAGTCGAAAAGATAATGCAGCGGGGGCCATTTTCTACCGGCTAGAATGTCGCCATGCTTCATTTGCCTGTTGATTGTATGTAAAAGAGTTTGAAGGTGAACTAGCAGGGATTCGGAATGCACTAGAAGCGCACAAGTTCAGAATTAGAGATTTTCCCCACAGGGTATGCACAAAGGATATTCAAAAAAACATTCATTCGCATAGTTGTAATGCATGCATGCATATATTTCTAACATTCTAAACGAGTACATACACACAGAAATAAATACATACCCGGCAGTCAAAACCTACTAGTTGTACACTAGACCTATACTAGTTTTACATAAAGCTCATTTAGCTTGAATTATGTCTCTATCCAGCAGTATGAAAAAATCGTTTTGAGTGAAAAGTGGACCTAACAAATATTTATATGTCTCCTGAATTATAATTCTAACGAACTGCCAAATTCAGCATGAAGAAAAATTGAATTTGCCTATAAAACTGCGTCTACTTTTTCGAGTTAACGATACATTGAAATATTTTTGGTTCAAAGCGAGGCGGTGCCGAAAGTCGTACATAGTTTTTGGTTTACGATAAATAATATTTTTAAAATTTGCTTATTCAAAATATATTAGAAAACTATAAGAGCTCTTAATGAACGCATATAGGATCCTCTCCTCTGAGCGTTCGCGTTCAAAGCGAATTCATATCACAGTCACAAACAGTTGTGTTTAATATAATAGTAGTGAAATTAAATTGGATATAAAAATAAAATTTGAATTGGATATTGTTCGATGAAAAAAGAAGAAACTGTGATTTAAGTAATTTTCATTTAAAATACGAGGTGTGTTCAAAAAGTATCGCGAATTTTGTGTTTTTTCAAAAATTATTTATTTATTCATGAATATCTATTTTGTCCCCTTCAAAGTAATCCCCATGAGATATTATACACTTGTGCCAACGGTTTATCCAATCTTCGAAGCACTTCAAAAAATCATTTTTTTGTATCTTGTTCAGCTCCTCCTTCGATGCCGTCTTTATCTCGTCAAGAGAAGCGTAACGTCGTCCTTTCATGGACCTCTTCAGTTTAGGGAACAAGAAAAAGTCACAGAAGGCCAGATCTGGGGAATACGGTGGCTGCGGCATCATTAGTGTGTTGTTTTTGGCCAAAAAGTCGCGCACAAGCAACGATGCGTGAGCAGGGGCGTTATCGTGGTGCAAAAGCCAATTTTTGTTCTTCCACAAATCCGGGCGTTTCTGGCGGATTACTTCGCGCAAATTGCGCATAACTTGCAGGTAATATTCCTTATTGATCGTTCTTCCCTGTGGCAAGAGCTCATAATGCACCACGCCCCTGCAATCGAAGAAAACTGTCAGCAAAACTTTCACATTCGACCGAACTTGGCGCGCTTTTTTCGGTCTTGGTTCGTGCGGCAGCTTCCATTGGGATGATTGAGCTTTGGTTTCCACGTCATAACCATAAACCAACGATTCGTCACCAGTTATGACCCTCTGGAGCAAATTTGGGTCGTCGCGGACAGAGTTTAACATCTCAGTAGCAATGTTTATGCGATGCTGTTTTTGGTCACAATTGAGCAATTTTGGTACGAATTTCGCGTAAAAATCGAAGACGATCCAAAACACGTGCAAGCAAAGCAGCTGTCAACAATTAACTGAACATTCAAAATGGCCGAGCTTGTCGGCATAAATGAGAGACATGAGTACCAACATAACACCACAAAAAGTTTGAAATTCGAATATACGTAACCAGCGAAAAATCAAAATTCGCGATACTTTTTGAACACACCTCGTATAGCGAATTCCATTAAAGAAACCACATAAAAAGAAATTTCAAGGTTAACGCAAAGTTTAGCAAAGTCATTTAAACTTTTAAAAATTTACATCAAAATTTCAGAATTTTTGGCAGAATTTTCACAAAATTCTTGAGTAAATAAATAAATTTTTCTTCATGCGTTGTATGGAAGAAGTCATTCAAAACCCTTGACAAAAAAAAAAAAGATGAAAATTCAATAAAATTTTTGATCGAGTTCTAACTTACACAACGTTGTACTTAAATTGATTGGTCTACAAAACTGAGTACTTAAAAATTTTCTAGAAATCTTGCCAAAAAATGTGCAAATTTTGATGGCTATTTTGAAAGTTTAATTAACTTTGCTGAGCTTTGTGTAAATATTGAAGTCTCTTTTTATTTGATTTCTGTAATGGAACTCGCTATATTTTAAATGAAAATTATCAAAATCACAGCTTCTTCTTATTTCGTCGAACGATATCCATTTTAATTTCTTCTTCTTCTTTAAATGGTCATCTAACCGCCTGGGCGATTTTGACCGTCCAACATAGCTCGCCAGTCGTTTCTTCGTTGCGCCATTTTAATTTCACTTCTATTATATTGAACACAACTGTATGTATAAAAAAACAATAATTTTTGAATGAGCGATCTTAAAGCTTTAACCTATGCATACAAGTCTTTTTTGAGATCATAAAATGTTTCCATAAAACCATTTTTTTCTCTGTCGTTTTCATTATTTTGGTTTCAATTTTCTTGTATTTCCTTTTCTTTCTCATTCTTTTATTTTATTTAGATTTACTTTTTCTTTATTTCTCTTTACATATATTTCTTTTAGTTGAAAACCTCTTTCAACAACTTTTTTTTTATAAATTCGCAAGGAAAAACTAGAAAGACATTACTATAAGGCCCCGTCTCAAAAACCTTTAACAGACCGGCTAGGGTCTGCATATGCTTTCTTCGGCAGGCCCATAAGTTTGAAATTGAGCCACTCATGTTGGAGCTCAGAGTTTAGAGGGCTTCGAAGATAGTTTGCTGGGATATTTTCAAAATTTCACAAACAAACTTTTTTCTACACTAGAACTTCAGTTGACTAACTAATTGCACTATAAAAATACCTGAAAGTAAAGAGAAAAAGTAAAGTTATTGTTTAAGCTTTAAAGTAAAATTTTGGCCGTGATATCGTCCGCCATGTCTGCTAGTTTCTATATAAAACTGTATTTCACGACTTTTCCTTTGAATAATGCCAATGTCTTTTTAAATATGACACTTTTTTGAGCTTTTGTTTTAACAATTTTTTCTGATATAAAAATATTTGCCCACACTGGTTCAACTAGTTCAACACTAATCCCAAACGACCTGGTAACTATAAGCCCACAAAAGTCTTGTGAATGTGCGCCAATATTTGCTGAATATCTTTGGTTTTCACGGCAATGGCATTTATCTGTGTTTTGAAAGTATTTATTTTTTTCCCCTTTGTAATATTATTGCAATATTTTGTCGACAACATGGAAAAAGTTGAACAAAAGAAAAAAAGTATAGCGAAATTCAATAAATAAAAATATTTCATGCAAAAAAAGAAAAGATTTAAAACTATTCAAAAATATGTTTTTAAAATATGGCTATAAATTTATTTGCTACAGCATTTAAACTGCACATACCTCCGAGTGACTGACAGCATGATAGTTGTAGAAGTTAAAAAAGCGACTAAAACTTTAAAAATATTTTGAATTTGATATGATTGTGCCTTTGAGTGTGAAAATTTAGTATTTACGAGTTTTCTGATTTTTCTTGTTTGTGAAAATTTAAATATCTAGCTGTTAAATGCTAACTATTAATTTGACAATTCGCTAACTTGAAACCTTGTCGCCGCCTGTGTATAGTTGTTGGTGTATTAGTTTGCTACGACGAAAGCCCTACGGTCAAATCCCGGTATACGTAAATTCCTTGACAGGCTCTGCAATAAAAGGCTTTTCAGTTAAAACTTACATGCCATTTTGTGTTGGCATAACAACTCTTGGTCACGCCAACTTCTAGAAAAGAGTGCAGCGCCACAAATTGGGTGTGAAGCTCGGCCTTATGTACAGGGTGGCTGATGAATTTTGCTACATTAAGAAACTCAAATAATTTTTTTTTCAGTGCATGGAATTCATTTTTCTTTTATTCATGTTAAATCTCATTAAATTTTATTAAATATAGCTTAATTAGTTTTAAAAATAATGGAATTTAAATGCCCCCCCTGCTCGTCGAAGCATGTGCGGCATCTTACCAAAAAGTTGTTCATTACTGCTTGGAGAGTTGAGACAGGAATAGCCGCAATTGTTTCTCGAATGGATTGCCTTAGTTCATTCAAATTTGTTGGTTTTGCTTTGAAGACTTCCTGTTTGCAATAACCCCACAAGAAAAAGTCAGGTGCAGTAAGGTCAGGCGACCTGGGTGGCCAACGGAATGTGGAGTTTCTGGATATCAGCTTATTGGGAAATTTTCGTCGCAATTCTGTCATAACAGGTTGGGCTATATGAGGAGCTGCACCATCTTGCTGAAACCACACAGAGTTGAAAGAAATTCTCATTCGGCGTAATTCTGGATAGAAAAACTCTCTCAACATGCTCAAGTAACGGTCTCCAGTAACCGTAACGGTGTGACCGTTTTCTTCGAAGAAGTAGGGCCCGACAATGCAGCGTGATGAAACTGCACACCACATTGTAACACGAAGTGGATGCAATTCCGTCTCATGGAGTATCTGTGGGTTGGAAGCACTCCTTATTTGACAATTTTGTTTGTTTATGTTGCCGTTTAAATCGAAATGGGCCTCGTCAGACATGAAAAGACAGTTCAACATGTTTCCATCCTCTTCCACCATTTGAAGCATCTTCTGGCAAAATTCCAAGCGAATCGGCAAGTCTGCAGCGTTCAGTTTGTTGGCCATTTGAATTTTATATAGGAATAAGTCCAAATCTTTGTGCATAATTGACTGTAATGACTGTCTGCTTACACCCATTTGAGCAGATAAGTTCCTTGTCGAAACACGTGGATTGTTTTGTATGGCAGCAGCTACAGCAGCGATTGTTTCCTCCGTTCGAACTGAAGGGTTTCGATGGTAAGGTCTTCTGTTGACTGTCCCATGCTCGGCAAAATTGTTTACAAGTCTTATTATGGTCCATCTGCTCGGAGGATTGCCGCCAAACGTGCGCCTATACTCTCTTTGAACCGAAACTACGGACTCCAGTTCGTGATAGCAGCGGACAATCCAAATTCTTGTTTCAGTGTCCCAGTTATCCATTTTTGTTAAATGTAAAAGTCAATCTGCAAAATAAAAAAAAATTAACCAGATGCATTAAATAGAAAAAAAGTTATTTAATTTTTTTTTGGTAGCGGCTTTCATTAGCCACCCTGTACCTCGGAAGCTTAGGGTGACCAATTATTTTTGTTATTACTACTTCAGCAATTTGTGAGTTGTTCAACTTTATGTGTTATTTATGCCAAACCTTCTAATTATCAAAATGTTCGGGCTTGCGTTATCGAGTTTTGCTTTGTGGGGTTGAAAATATAACAGTCTTTAACTTGGTTATCTCATTTAAACATATTTTAAAGTGCTCGCAGGGGAAATAGTTTTGTGCAAAAAAAGGCACTTGGGTTACAAATTAGGAAAATTACTAGCTCAGAGTATGTTATGACTACACATCTTTTTTTATACTCCACGACAGACCACTCCCCAACCTTTCTTTTGGTAGCTACATGACCCGTGAGTACCGCATTCCCATTGCAAACTTTTAATTGTTTAGGAATATTTTATACCAACATAAATGCCCCTCCTTTATTAAAATTGCCTTGCCTACCCCTGGTCAATCTCTTTATATTTTTTATCCATATTCCTATTACTAATCCTCTCATTCTTCCTCTACTTGCTTCTGTTGTTTTTGTTATTGTAAAATAAAAATCGTTTGGTCCATTGAAGGAAATGCCAAAACTCTCTTTTTACGGAAATTTGGAGTTTTTACTGGGATTGTCCACAATTAGCTTTGTCTTAGCATTTAGTTCATTTGGAATTTCGTTGTATGGCTTAGTTTGAATCAGTAATAATAATAGGTTAAACCTATTACGGCATCCAGATCGCACTTCGACCACAGTGGCTTGCGTCAAGACATTTACCCACCCTATTTCATCTTATTGAGAATTTAAACCTCACCGTGTAAATAATGTTCTGGCATCATAAGAAGCTATCCGAAAGCAGTGGTGAATGCCGAATTCTGACAGGTCTAGAACTTCCTCCATTTTGTATCGCCCGTGCGCTTTAAGTGTTAGCAGCCCGTGAATTTAGGAATTTTTTGAGGTTTTTATTTTGATGGCAATCGCAGCTGCGTGAAAAGCTTAGAAATGTAGACATTTTTTAATCAGCACCCCTTGTCTAGTTATCCAACGACTTCTTCTGACGCCTATCGAGCACTCACAATTAGCTTCGATCTATCTTTGCTGGAAGGAAGAAATTTCTCGTACGTGTTTACCGGTGGTTGAATGCTGCGTGGTTGACGGTAGCAAACAACTAAATCAAGTCAAGTGCTACGTGAACAGTGCTATGAGGAGCTTTAAATTGTATTTTTTGGGGTTTTACACACCGTTCATCTTAGGGAGCATGGAAAGTTATTGAAAAAGCATTTGGTGTTTTTGTTGTTGTAGCGATAAATTAACCTGCCTAAAAATCACCTCCCTTATCCAACATTATCATCAGGCTCTTCTAACGGGAGTCCCAGACACCTCGCGGCTTCAACAGGGTTGGACCAAAGTGATATTGCTGTTAAAAAAGTAGGCTCAGTTGAGCAGATGAACAGATGGTTAGGGTCATGGGGAGACACGCCGCATGCCGGCAGACATTTTACATGGCAGGGTTCAGTCTGGATAGGTAAGAGTTTAACCTGTTACAGTATCCAGAACGAAGTTGGGCCCGCATGACCCTTGTTTCCCTAGGCAGTTCGTGTTCCTCTTCGGTAACAGGTGGAGCTTGTGCCTGAATAACGGTGTTCGCTGGACGAGAGCTGACAAAGGAGCTTACCGACTCTGTGTGGAGGAGTTTGAGGGCCTGTCGATGCAACTTTGGATCAAACGGCGAAAAAATATAGTGCCGGATCTCATCACAGTGATTGCGAAGATGACTCCTTATCCTCCCTGAAAGCGGATTTTCGTTGAACAGGCTCCTGTTCGGATGCTTCGGTTTGTAGCAGTTGAACAAAAACTGCCTAGTCAGCGATGAAAAAGCATTGCTTAGTACTTAGTTCGTATTATCAACCCAAGTAGGAATAAATAATTTTTTCGCACTTTAAAAGGGTTAATGTAAAATATTTCCGGAACATGAGAGTGAAAACGTAGTTTGATACTAATTTTTGACTAATTTTTATATATAGTTGCACAGCAAAAGAGAACTTAGGGGTTTCCCCGAATTAGAAAAGAAAAGATAAAACAAGTAAGGAAAGCGCTGTCTTCGGCTGTACCGAAGGCTTTATACCTTAAGTGTCCGCTCCTTACTTGCAATAAGTACAAACTCTGCAAAATTTCATGGTCTTTCCCTGTTAATTTAAAGATACATAGCCTAAACCCCCATTATCGCAAAAATGTATTGTATGGCTATACGATATATTGTCTTATCTTGATGATTCTCACTACACATATTACATGTATACCAAGTACTATAGCTGACAAATTTTGTGTTCCTCGCTCCTAAATTGCAATAGTTATAACCCAAAACCCCATTTATCGGAACAATCGATTGTATGGGATCTATATGATATGTAGGTCCGATCTGGCTGATTTGCATTCGTCACATTACGTATATAATATGTACCAAATCTGCAAAAATTTTACGTTCATAGCTCTTAATTTGCAAGATTACATTTACTACAACAAATTAACAGAAAAAGTCGTGTTTTGCATAGAGTCTTAGTTTCGCCAAGTTTGCTGCGTCAAATTTTGATTGCTTATACGCCAAGCTATGTAGTCTTTACGTAGATAGCCTAAAGACGAACCAGGTATACCTTACTCATTTTGTTGGTTCAGTATACCCTAGTGATACTACTTTCACACTCAAGCACAAGACCAAAAAGACGTAAGAGATCGTTAATTACAAGAACATGGCATTTTCATATTTCCGTGCATATCATTGGCTGTTACTAAGTTGTTTCAAACATACTTACGGCTGTTGGTAAAATCCACGCGTATCACAGATCCAACAGCAACTAATTAAAACCAAGTTTAATTGGAAAAATTTTCGTTTTGCATTCGCCACGTCATTTGTATGCAAGAAGCGTCTACGAGGTTGATACATACAAACAAGCATACGCCCGTACTTAGGTGAAATTACCCGAAATGTGTGTAGAGGTGTTTGCAGCTTTGCGCTTGTAAATACTAAGCGAGGCATTGTTTAGTGTTTAAGAGTTTGTGCTGTTCTACCTCAGATGGAAGTTGCTGAG
Source organism: Merzomyia westermanni (assembly GCA_949987695.1). NCBI lineage: Eukaryota > Metazoa > Arthropoda > Insecta > Diptera > Tephritidae > Merzomyia > Merzomyia westermanni. The sequence continues at coordinate 3,870,620 of OX465290.1, read as the reverse complement.
GTACAAAAAGATGGTTTCGCAATCCATTATTTGGTATTTGCATTACGTAATTGATGTTCTCCTCTCATTATCATTATCTTCTTCTCCTGACAGAAGAAGGGGTGATATAAACTAGAAGGTTGCACTGGTCAAAAAAATTGCTCCCTCGACAGTCGGTCGTGTACCGTAAGGGAGTTCCGGAACGTACCGGGTTCCAAAAAATTCGGGGAGTGTTTTTGTCGTTAAAAAAAAAAAAAAATCATATTACAGAGAACAAAAGCCGAGCGAAAACGATTGCTAGGTCATGTTATGCGATTGGTCCGTAGTAGTTTCGGTACCCAATATTCGCAGCACAGGAACTACCATGTTCGCAAAAACAGGTAAAATAGGACTTTGGCTGCTTTGCTTTTCCTACTGTGATTGATAATACTATAAGTCTAATGAACTCAAATGGAGGCAAACCAAATCGTCAAAAGAAAATGAAAACGTGACGGATTAAGAGTACATAAAATTTGCTTCAGGGAACGCGGTGGTTTGCAAAATTACCATTAGAGTAAATGGTACCTTTTCTATACATACATACAAAAATAATCCCCTTTTTTTAATATTAAACGAAATCATACACAGTGATTATTGAAGAAGTCATGTTTTGTGCTGAAAACTAGATGTGAAAATTGTGGTGCATAGTAAAACGCTTTCGATTTTGGCCGTCGCAACTTGGTAACCTCTTGATCTTTTGGAGTGGTGGTCTCCCTTTTCCTTTGCTTCCACCGCGTGCCGATAAGAATACCTTCTGAGCCGAATCATCTTCATTCATTCTTACAATATGGCCTAGCCCCAACAAAGCTGGTGGGTATTACAGCGTTGAACTATGTCGGTGTCTGCATACAACTCATACAGCTCGACATTTGTCCCGCTTCTTTTTCCAGGTTGGAGTGTGTACATTGCGGCTGCTAAGGCCAATGATGTCAATGACTTTGGCATACGCCTTTTGTACGGGCGGCTAAGGCCTGCGGCTTGTATTATTTTCTTCAGCATCAAATTAAAGAAATCTCATGGTAGAGAAAGACCCTATCTGAAACCGCATTTGGTTCAAACGGTTTGGAGAGGTCCTTCCCAAATCTGATTGAGCTAGTCTTGTTGCTGAACGTCTTTTTGCACAGCCATATAAGTTTTGCGGGTAAGTTAAATTCAGACATAGCGGCGTATAGGCAGCTCCTTTTCGTACTATTGAAAGCGGCTTTAAAATCAACAAATAGATGATGTGAGTCCATTTTTTCACTGTTTTTTTGCAAAGCTTTGGCGTATTGTTAAAATCTGATCGATAGTAAGGCGCAATCAGTCTGGTCACGCGAGTCTTTGGTTTTCGACAATATTCTTGATAGAACCTTATATGCATATTTGAATGGCTGGTTACGCGATAGCTTTGCAAGATCTCCCTTCCTATTAATCGGATAAGCGTTACAGAAATGGTTGCTGGTCTATCACACCGAAGGTACAGGGTCGAGTCCTGGGACAGTAAACATCAATAGTGGTTTGAAAAAGTTATTTCGAAAACGGGGTCGCCCCTCGGCACTGGTACGGCAAACTTTCCGAGTTATTTTTGCCATTGATGGTTTTTTAGAAAAAATCCATCTGCCTTGCAGAAGCCGTTCGGAGTCGAGAAAAAAACTTTTGGTCCCGCAAATTGGTAGAGAAGCTCGGCCCTAATATTCTTGGAGGTATATCGCGCCAAATATTATATTATTGTTATAATTTTATTAGAGAAATGAATTGTCACGAGACCTTTAAAGCTTCCAATAACGTGCCGAAGCTATGGCACCAAAATATAGTCGAAATATCGCTGGATGTCTGGAGTCCCACAAGCTAGTTGCAATTTCATCAAATCGGAAATTTCTTTGTGTCTCTGAAAGAATAATAATTCAAATTTGTGAAGAACTCAAGGAATATTCATACAAATATATTCCTAAAGTAGTCAAAGATGTTGTCAATCAGTTACTTGAACGTCTCTCTACAAAGTTATTTTGGCTTTTTTAAGTAAGTATTAACTAAACCGAAGTTCGAAAATTTTTGGCGCAAAGTGAAACGTATGATTTTGCGATGAGTTTGAAAAAAGTCTAACTTTTTCGTCATCTTGTTACTCTCTTTTATCGTATCGTGTTCTTCCAAATGTTTTTGTCAGCTATCTGGTTTGTACCTTCTAAAATAATCTTCATATGTTTTCTTAGACTTCAAAGCCCAATAAGACACTACAAAGAAATATAAAGCTTCTCAACTAAAGAGAGAGCGTTAATAAAGTAACGAAGTCTTTAGAAGTAGCAAATTACAAGAGATAACGCTTTGACCGAAACTCTATTAACATAAGCCCTGAGTGGGGCGCCACGCTTATAAATATATTTCTTACCTGTAGCTGCTACATCCGCCGACACTTTCAAATAAAAAACTGCATCCATATGTTTTTTAGTTTTTATAATAATTTCTTTATTTTCATTTCGTTCTTCCAATGTAGCATTTCTCATTTACATACGTACATATTTATTTATAACTAAAATGTATTTATGCATATGTATTTTACTACATAATATAATTTTTGATTTTCATTTTGTATTTTGCTTGACTTGCATGTTTTTGTTGTTCCCCGTGCTCTGGTCTCTATATTTACTATGCACTTACATTATTTGGCTTCCTTAATTGTTTTTTGTTTTATTTTAATGTCACTAAGTTGTTATACTTATGCAGATACATATCTCTAAAATATGTTTGTTGATCTGCGTTTATAAATTCAATATGCGTTTTAGCTTATTTCTTATCTTATGTAAATACTTTATTAAAAAAAAATAAAAAAAAACCATAATTTTTCGATAAAAATTTGTTCTTAAATTGTTGTTTATAAATAAGCTAAAATATTTCTTAGAATTTTGTAACGTCTTGCATATTTGTATTTTGTCGACTTATGTTAAATTGTTGTTGTGCATATTTCTGAAATTTATTATTCATTGATTCAGCTTTTCTTTGGCTTTTTGTTTTCATTTTTACTACAAATATACGTATGTATGTATGTGTGTAAATGGTTGAGTTTATCGTAACACGTTTTGTTTTACTTGTTTGATCTTTGTTTTTGTTATTAATACAAATGCTTCGGATCGTCTTAAGTCACTATTAGTAGGTATATATGTATATGTGTATGTCTGTAAGTAAGTATGTTTGCAGTGAACAATAAAACTTCTCTACAAAAATTTTTTTTTACACTAACTACAATGCCGTGGGCTCAACCATACCAGTTCGCTTGCGACTAGATTTGATAGAGTTGTAAAAACAGCAGTGTAAGTTAGTATTTTTAAAAATAATAATTTAAGACTAACAATATAGGTTATGTACATATATACTACACTTCCACTAGAAAACTTGCTCATATATAGTGCAGTTCATATCTATAGCACACTAGAAATTAAAAATTTATATAGTTTTGTTTTAACTTTAATATCTTTTAAAACACAAACAATGTTAAGACTTTATAACTTATTATAATTATAAACTTAGTGCATATATTTCAAGAACTCTAAAAAGTTCACACAATTTTTTTTATTTTTGGCAATTTATATAAGTTAAACAATTGCAAATACATTTTTGTAAAACATCAACTTTTAAATCACTAAAAAATTCTATTGAATTTTAAATAATTTTTTAGGCGTACCTTTGCTTATACGCTTATTTTTACAGAGTTTTTTAAATTCAAGTGAATTTTTAAGAAATTAATAAATCGCAGTTTTTCCACGTAAATTGGAGGGGCACTTATGTTTCAAAAATATTGAAATTAGATGAAGTTTTATTAATAGTTAAAACATTCCAATTATCAGTATGTTATATTTATATATTACTGAATATGTGAACTTAAGTGTACATCTATGAATTTGCAACAAAATTATTATTTTTCCATAAAAAAAAAATTCCTTACACTGTTTATTTGACAACTGGTTCAACGCTATCCGCAAAAGAACTAGTACGATTAAGCTCACGAAAATCTAGTTAATGAAGCAGATATTCGATGACTAGTTTTTCTTTTCACTGCTGGGTATATATGTACGCATGTGTACATATTTTTGTTGATTGTTATTCATTTTGTACAAATTTTTATTATTTCATGTATGATTTTCTGTCTATTTTGACATTCGGTTTGTAATATTCAATTTTGATTTAATGCATATCAGTTTTATTTGCTTATAATTGCCTCTGGAATTTTGCGAATTTTGTTTGTTGTTATTTTGTTGACTTACCAAAGATAATTTTAAGAAATCATATCAAGAAACTTATGGTATATTTAAATAAAAATCAATATTATTGAATATCAATAAAAGTTTATATTATTGGATATCAATTAAAAATATTCGTTTTACAAATGAAACTCGTGCAGTAAATTAATAATTCTTTGTTGCTTTTTTTTTTGATGTTCACTTTTCTTTTAGCTCTGCTCAAATACATTTTTTATTCATTTATTTATATTTTGCTTAAGATATTCTAGTATATCGTTTATTTAATAGTTAATAATTTTTAAGCCTATCCTGGGCCACTTAGCTTAAACTATAATCAAAATTTCTTGTATCGTGTATGTGTTTGTATGAAGGTGTGAATGTATATAAAAGCGAAGGAGCTGTGAGTGTATAAATTGTATGAAACTGTATAAAAAGAAGCGTTCTGATGCGGAAAATTAGTTTGTTAATAAAAACTTTGAAAATCCTTGAATTTTTCAAGACTGAAAAGAAAACATACAGCATACAGCATATACATATTTTCTTTTAAATGAAAATTTGTTATTTCATCTAAAATCAGTTGGTATTGGATATAAGTGAAGTGAATACTAATTTCGACACTCTCTTTATCATCATAAAAATAAAATAAAGTTATCCAAATGAAAATCTTATTCCCATAACTGACTGACTTGCGATGAGATCACCCAATACAGAGTACAAAGAGGGATTACAGGAACTTTCTCCTTTTTTTCATGATTCGAACGCGTATAATTATATATGATAGAAAGTCACGTATGTCTGTGTGTGCCTAAATAGTTTCCGTTTGAATTAATTTATTGTTTTTTAGTACTAATTTTATTCTCTTAGTTTTACTTATTTTGCAAGATAACAATGGGCTTATAAAACTTGTATCTTCTTGAATTGGCTAATTATATTAGGGGATTTAGTTGATATTTACAATGCAGTTTTCGAAAATAAATTTTTATTGTGCTCTATAACAGAAACAATTTCACTAACCTATTTTTCATTTGTTTTGTTTAACTGCAATCGAAACGTTAAAGCAAAATATTTTCAACACATTAAAATAATATTTTAGCTACAAATCTTTATTCATGTGAGTCAGCGAACAGTGTGGTATCTACTAGGGATGCCAATCCCAGGATCTAATGTTCCCGTGCATTTTTAGGTGTTGTAGGGTTATGTACTTTACTTTTATATACTTTGTTATTTGAAAATAATTGTTAGCTTTTGTAAACAAAAATATTGAAGTTGAAAAATCAAAAATTGAAAAATATAATTAAAAAATATTTCAAGAAACAAACATATTGTTTATTTTAAAAATATCAAATAGATATCAAACAAATTTATATCTATAGGTGTCAAGGGTTAGGAAGAAAGCTGCTTCAATCTGAATATGTGTGATTTGTTTGTTGGTATGCAATATATTTGACTATTTTAATTTTCTTTGTTGTTGTTGTTGTTGTTGTTATTGTTGTAGCGACTACTTAACCTACCTACGATGTCACCCCCCATCCAACACTGTCATCAGGCTCTTCTAACAGAAGTCCAAGAAACCTCGCGGCTTCAACAGGGGTGGACCAGAGTGAAATTGGTGTTAGAAGAGTGGGCTCAGTTGAGCAGATGAACAGATGGTCAGTATCGTGGGGAGACACGCCGCATGCCGGGCAGACATTTGGCATGTCAGGGTTCAGTCTGGATAGGTAAGAGTTTAGTCTGTTACAGTATCCAGAACGAAGTTGAGCCAGCGTGACTCTTGTCTCCCTGGGCAGTTCGCGTTCCTCGTCGGCAACAGGTGGGGCTTGTGCCTGTAGGACTGCATTCACTAGACGTGACCTGACAAAGGAGTTTACCGAATCCGTGTGGATGAGGTTGAGGGCCCGTCGGTGCACCTTTGGATCAAACGGCGAGAAAATGTGGTGCCGGATCTCGTCATAGTGCTTACGGAGGTGACTCCTTATTCTCCTGGGAGGCGGGTTTTCGTTGAGCAGGTTCCTGTTCGGGTGCTGCGGCTTATGGCAGTTGAACAGGAACTGTCTGGTCAATATCTCGCAGTGCTCTTTGACATCGAGCATTTTTACCTCATTATGAAGATGGTGCTCAGGAGACATAAGGAGGCACCCCGTGGCAGTTGTGAGTGCGGTGTTTTGGCAGGCCTGCAACCTCCTCCAATGTGTGTCTGCTAACCCCGGCGACCATATTGGCATCGCGTAGCTCAGAACCGGCTGGCCGATTGCCTTGTACGTTGCCAGTAACGTTTCTTTGTCTCTCCCCCAAGTACTGCCAGCTAGTGACTTGAGGATTTTGTTACAGCTTTGTACTTTGGTGGCAACCGCGGCTACATGAGTACCGTATTTGAACATGATTATCAAACGTGACCCCTAAGATTTTGGGGTGTGTAACAGTCGGAAGCTTAATGCCGTCGACGTAGACGTCTAATTGCATGTTCGCCTGCGCTGTCCACGTCGTAAATAAGGTGGCCGAGGATTTGGTCGGTGACAATGTCAGGTTCCGTGCAGCGAAGAAACTGGAAAGGGTTGGAAGGTAAGAATTAATTCTCGAGCAGAGCTCATCGACGGAGGGTCCAGTCGCCAGGATCGTGCAGTCATCGGCGTAGGAGACGATTGTGTTTCTTAAAGGAACATAAAACTTCCTAGCAACTAACAAAAAACTGTGGGTCTACCGCCCCCAGTATCGAAAATAATTTCTTTATTTATTCAATATTCGATGTTTAATTTAATTGCATCATATTATTTCATAAAAATTGCATTTACCACAATAATCATTTTTAAAAATTATATAAAATAAATTTCTTAATAATTCTCTTTAAAAATTCAAAACTTTCAAAAAAAAGGAGAAAATGATGAAATGATTTTCTTTGTTACGAGTATTAATGAAATATTTCTAATTAAAAATCGAATTATTTGTATCCCAAAGAACTCGAGATAGCTAAAATCCAAAAAATTGGTGTCCCTTGTATCTACCCATTAAAAAGTATTTATTTAGTCCCTTCTCACAGTAGAATTTTGGTCTGAAAAATAGTGACAGTTATTTGTAGAAGAGGTGCGGAGTGCTGCACCGTGTTATATTATTGCGCTGATACCCAATTTTTATGTAACTGCTATGGTTAGTTCCTTTGATTCAAAAAACATACATATTAGGTACATCAAATAACTAAAATTGTTTCCTAGTTAATCCAAAAATTTGGGATGCAAAATCCGATAAACTCAAAAAGTAAAGCGAAAAAGTAAAACACTTTCAAATATTTATGGAACAAACCCGGTTTCTCGTTATTTCGTGGCATGTCCTTGGTGCTTTGTTGCAGATTGGCTTTGAGTATATCAATTAAACAAAATATCTTAGGAAATTTTTCCACCGGACTTTTAGGATCCACCATCTTCTATAAATTCTCTGTTGGGTTCAATAGCACTGTCCATGGCAATAATTTACCTCTATTATCCCTATATAATTTTTTGAAGCAAATCGGGAATGTCTTGCTGATGGATCCACATTAATAGCATTACTTCTCCCTCAAGAAATAGCATGAAGACTTAGTGAATGGCTCTGTACATGAAACGAGCCAATACCAGTTCAATCGTACGAATAGGACCAACTTCATAATGGGATACACACCTACAAACCTTGCCACTGCCTCAACCATATTTCACCGGTCAAAAAAATATAGTAAAAGTGAGTATGCTGTTGTGCTACTCTATTTTGGGTGGGATCTTGGAAACAACGTTTTCCCTTTTATCTGAAATCAAAAGTGCTTCAAAGCTCTTAAGTGTAGTAAGTGGTCTTAAAGGGCACGTCTTTAAATGGTCCTACATCAGGGTAGCTATCCCAAATTCTTTTATAAATCTTCTTGCTTAAACAAAAGAAATTTATACCGGAGGACGCGGTTATGTACAATAACTATCTTCTAAAAATAGAAAGAAGAATGTACAAAAACAAAGTCCAACATACATGATTTACATATAGACAGAATGTCTAAAATATTGTGTATACCGTTGGCAAGATAACAAACAACAATTAGAGGAAGACTTGAATTAAGCAGCTTGCAAAACTACACGCAGCATAGCCTGTGGGTTAGGCAGCTGTGCTTGCAATCAGAGTGAGTGGGTTCGATTCTCCACAAGATCCTCTGAAAATAGCAAAACTATACGAATTAGTCTGACGAGAAATCGTGGCTGCTTTCGAAATAGTACTTATAACTATAGCTTGTTTATGTTTGTTGCTTTCAATTTTTCCTCTAATCAAAAATAATAATAATTAACTAAGAATTATTTTCAACTGGTCTTGAGCTCGTTAAACTTACAAAAATATGTAAAAATGAACAGACCATAAAACCAACAACTAAAAAAAAAAGAAATATTTTTAGTTCACGAATGATTGCCAACCGTTACTATTCGCTGTTTTTCGTGCACTATTTTCTCTCTGTTTTAAGTGCGCTAAATAAAGTCACAAACAATTTTAAAACATTTTGCAGTCGATTTGCTGATTTCCTTTGATTAAATTTGTGAATTGATTAAATTTGTGTAAAATTCATTAGCGAAGTACCACGAAATAATTATTTTTTAGCAGATCTTTTAGACTTATACAGCTCATCCATACTCGTCTTACGACTAAATGAAGAAAGAGTGCCATAGTTTGAAATATTTCGCAATATAGCGGCGTCTTTATTGTGAGTTACGTTTACCGCCACTTTATAGTTTTTAGAACACTTTTAACTAATTTGATCTCGTGCCTTAGGTTCGCCGCACAAATTTTTTTAGTTAGCCTGAAAAGTGCGATTAATTTTTTGTGCTTTCTGATTGTAAAATTTCAAAAGTTTTTCAACTTTTCTAAGGTGCTTGCAAAGTTAAGATTACAGATGTTAAAATTAAAAGTATGGTTTGAAATCAGTTGTACGCATACATGCCGGATGAATGGAAATGTATGTAAAGTGCTTAACTTCCAAATTGTAAACATTTATTCAAAAAGAAAGTATGCATTTTTGAAGCAAATTATATGTATAAGGAAATATTCCATAATGGAGGACACTTCCCGGACATGTCTTATGCCATACTTCTCAATGCATGCTAGAAAAAATTTTCACCCATTCACCTTAGGAATCTATTGATAACTAAACGTACCGAAAGCCGTCCGGTTCTATCGCTCCTTTTTCCTGCATTGGGGAAGAATATTGCTCATTTTGCAAGATGGAAGCGGTTTGGTTGGAATATTAAATGTGCTAGCTGTCCTTATATTTCTATGTAGGTGGCTGAAAGTTGTGTCATCTGTTTAATTTTTCAGCTGTACGAATAGGAGCATTGTTTATCTATCATGTAAAACCAATACTATTTCATCAGTGGGGAATTAGTGCTTCTGTATGTATAAATCATGTGTACCTTTTAACAACCATACGGGTAAAATGATTAGTCAATTTACCTGGAGCCATACCGAAAGTTTCCGTATCTTTCCCATCACGTTTTTAAGAGCATCGGTAGACTTTTTGACTGCTTCTTTCCTCACATTCCTGTGTGTGCGCTTTTACATCTCCCTCTTTCTCATTTATTTTTTGACCTCAGATAAACATATAGCTGTACTTCTCACACCGGTGTCACAGCTACTAGTCATTTCACTCGTATATAACACGTAAAATTACGGGATATTTTACCGACATGAATACCAATTGGAGTTTCAGCCATTCGATTTTTGCAGAGTATGTACTAGTGCTTCTGTATGCGTTTAGCATTAATGCAGATACATCCATACAGAAGTAGTACAAAAGAAGGGATAGAGTATGCATGCTCTCTGAGAAACAACACTTGTAAAATGAAAATAAACTAGCATTTATACTGGCATGCATACAGAGCTCCAATTCGTGCCTGAAATATTGTTGCCTATGTTTCCAACTGGGTAGTTAAAAGATATAAATTCCAAGTGCCCTATGGTGGTGAAACGCACTTTAAAGAATAGATACAGATTCCTATCACACTGTTCATTATTAGCCTGTCAAGTAAGCTGACAAAAGGAATTATCAAACTTTGATTAAACAAAATTTATGGAATATTATCTAAATTATGCACTTGCTTATGTAAGTAAATATTTTTTGCGGTAGCTATGTGTAAAAATCATAAAAAGCTAACAAGAAACGATAAACTTTCCAATCAACGCCTATCTACATATATTAAATCCAATCTTAATGCTGTTTGCTATTATACTTTTAACTAAACAGATACAACTTCCAACATCTTTATACATTCTGTCTTGTAGATATGGTATCTAACTAACTATTTACTCACTAAGTTTTCAACTTTCTTGTAATAGTCGTTGACACACTAAATTGCATTTATATCATTAACTACAACTAGCTGCTTCTATAGTAGAATATTTACAATTTTGCCTAGGGGTACGATTATTGTTGTACGCCCACGCTATGTCCTATGTACTATACCTTAAAGTTATGCTATGGCCCATAGAGAGTTTCCCAAAATCGTTTGTTGTAAGCGACGTTGACGGTGACGCCACCTAACAGGCGCTCAAGTGATTCGTGCCCAGTACAACACCCGATGACATGTAACCCACACCACCATTACCGCCAACATGATGATGATGATTGCTTTGTTGTTGTCGCTGTTGTTGGTGCCTTAATTGCTGATGTTGAGCATGGTTTGTTGTTGCTATCGACTCGGTAGCACCATCAGCTCTACCCGCACCTGTCGTCGCCATGGACACCGTTGTTGTGCTCCCAATGCTATCATTGCATGTCGCCTTTGTGGCTGCGGGGTTGATATTCACCATACCATTGCCTTCGGCAACTATCATCCCAACACCCGCATTCACGCTCACTCCAGTGCTATTTACTTTCGCTTTGGTATCAGTTTTCTTGAGCGTACTTGTAGCGGATGTCATGGTGCTTATTCCGCCGCCACCAACGCCACCTTTACTATCATTTCCGCCAATACCCAGTGGCGTCGTTACTGTTGTGGCTGTAGCACTGGTGCTAAGGCTTGTGCCACTGATGTGTGCACTTATACCGCTTGGTACACTCGATATAGTTGTGTTAACACCTCCAGCTGCAGCCGCCCGAGCCAACTCTTCATTGGGTATGGAGAAGTGCCGATATGAAATATATTCCGGTGGCATTGCCGCCTGTCTTTTTGCATTCTCTATACGTTGCTTCTTCAACTTCACATAACTTAACACCGAAATCATGACAATGAATACAATGATGCCCAGGCAACAGCCCACAATCAAACCAAGGCGCCGTGTCAATATAGAGTGTATGAAGCCATTGCTCGATAGGCCATTTTCGTCGGCAACTAGGCTTGGTGTCGAGTCGAGTGTTTGTACATCGGTACATGTGGCGATGTGCGAGTTTTTCAACACATCTCGTAGTGCATTGTCAGTGGCGACAATATTTTCGATTAAGGCTTGTTGTTGTTGTGGTTCAGCTTGCATGAATAATTGTTCGTTGTCGGCGTGTTGTTGATACGTTTGAAAATATTGCTGATAATATTCAACTTGTTGTTGTTGCTGTTGTTGTTGTTGATCATGATAATAAGGACGTTGTTGATTGTTGACTATGAAGGTACTGGCTGCTGGAACGGTAGCGGCTCCTCCAATCGCGGCTGCCTCGTCGCGCAACATTAGGAATGAGTCGTTAAAGTGTATCCTTTGTAGCGCATTTGCCACAGGCTCGGACAACCAATTACCGGTACCAATGACGCAAATGTGGTATCGTGTATTCGCGTTCAGCTTTGTTAGTTTGGCAGAATTGGCGGAGCCATTGAGCCGCTTACCACGCATCTATGGAGATTGTACAAAAGAAGAGAAATTGTAAAATTTTTTTAGATAACTGCTAGTACTGGAGTAGAAGGTAGGCTATGCATATATAAGTTGTAAAAAGTGGATTTCTTGATAAGGCATCTAATTATAATTTTCATCTTCTGAAATTCAATAGTTAAATTTGTTTTCTAAGATTGTAAAACGTTTGAGGTATGATTAAATCAGACACTTTTGCAAGAAGAAAAGAAAAATTTCAATATTTGTATAAATTCTGTTGAGATTGTGGATTGAAGGCCAAAAGTAAAAGGGTTTGTAGCATGCGAAATCTTTGGCTTAAAAGAAGGACTAAACCGCATTGCAACGCGCTTCGGTGCTGGATTTGACTAAAATGAATGCACCTTTCCTAACTTCTTCAAAATTAATTTGGGTTTCGTTTGAGGAACGTTCCTCAAAACGAATTTGAGTTTCGTTTTTGCTATGGTTTCGTTCTTTTAAACTAGTTCAAGTTTCGTTTTTGCACCAGGGGTTTAGGTTCGTTTTTCAAACTTTATTAGGTTTCCGATATGTTCAAGTTTCAGTTTCGTGCTTCAAGACTAATTTGGGTCACGTTTTTGTTTCGGTTTCGTTTTTTAAAATTAATTAGAGTTTTGCTTTTGTTTCGTGGGCTTAGATTAAATTTTAAAATTTTATTAGGTTTCGTCTATGTTTGGGTTTGTGTTTCTTTCAGTTTTGTTTCGTTAAGTTTATTTGGGTTTCGTGTTGATTCTAGTTCCAATTTCTTTCTTTAAAACTTCTTATTGATTCGTGTGTTGCTTTTAAGATTTATTTGGGGTTTCTTTTCATTCTAAGAAATTAATTTCTGTTTCGATTTCGTTCCTTTTCAGTTTAAGTCTCGGGTTTTTCCCCAAAATTTATTAGGGCTTCGACTCTTTTCTTAATAATTGATTTCCATAGAATTAATTTTGTATTTTGGGTTTTTTCTTCTTTTTTGGTTTCCTGATTTCTTCTTGCAAACAAAAAACAAAACAAAAAGTCCTTTGAGAATAGAATATTAGTTTTTTTCTTCATAATTTGTATGAATTTTCGATATGTATTAGGTTCGTCAAAGTTAATTTGTTTTTCGTTTTCATTTTTGAAAGTCTATTTTTGTCTCACTCGTCATAATGAGTTTGTTTTTTGGCGTTGGTCTTAAAAATGTTTGTTAAGAATTTCATTCCCAGGAAGTGGCGACTGTCTTGGTTTGAGACCACGCGCACTTCACAAAGGCAAGGAACTCTCGCTAATAGTGGTCAAGTGGATATAAAAGCAAAGCTCTAAATGTTTCCTACTTAGCGGAATTATCTTCCTGCGTTTAACAGGATTCTGCATTAAAATATACCTTAAGATATCCCAATTTAGCTTTTTCTCTTGTAAAATATTCCAAATATTATATATATATTACAATGTCAGCTTGTTTTGAAATACAAACTAAATTCCAAGTCTTTCGTTCAAAGTAAGATTTTCAGATGATCAATCCTTTGATTACTTAATTTTGGATGAATTTCTCAATATCTCTTACGCTCTTCTCCACAGTTGGGCCCACAATTACTATTTTTTTTAAATATTTCTATCCAACGTCATTCAGCGCATATTTTTCTTAGATATTTATGGCCAACCTGTGTTCCAAATATGAGCAAAATCGAATTGACTAAATATGCAGTTTTTAAATTTTTTGCAAAAATAGCCTGTCTCCCAAGTTGTAAGCCTGTAACAGGAAAAGTTCTTCCTTTCTTATGCAGATAATATACTCTTTCATCTGAATTAATGTAACACAAAAACATACATAACTAACATATATATCACACCATAAGATCTCACACCGATATACTAACCTCATCATAATCGATGCCATCCGTGGTCGCATAATATACAATCTCATAACCAGTTAAGCCCAAATGTTCACGACTTAACCACGAAACTAGGACTGAGTACGGTTGTATGTCTTGTATTGCAATTTTCGGTATTAAGGGTGCATCACAAAATTGTTGCGGCTCCATTTTGGCAAATATTTTGCCACGCAGCTCGCCTGGGTGTTCACACCTCAAATAATTAATATTATCACCACCAGTTTGTGACCATTTTCGATGATCACGCAGCCATTCCCACAGTTTTTGTGCATCACAACTACAATGCAGTGGATTTTCTATGTAGTAAAACCAATATAACAACAACATCAATTATGGCACCGTGAGTTGATTTTCATTTTGTTGGTAGTTGGTATTGACGTTGATGTTGACATTGATGAGTTGAAACAGTGAGATGGCCAATGTAGGTTGTTGCGGCAGAATCATTTAGTGCAGTTGACATGTGACGCATATTAAGTAGCGGTGTTATATAATTGTTGTTTTTGTGCATAAATAAAAAACGGCAACAGTTTGTGAAGGGTGATTTTTGTGTATTCGTCCCAGCGTTCAAGCAATTGCAGGTTTGCAGGCGAATAGTGAGTGTGCGATAGTGAGAGTCATTTCGGAAAGAAAAGAAAATTAAGTTAACAAGCTTTTCAGAAAAAATAGAACTATAACTATATTTCTTCATGTAATCGCAGAAGCTCATGAGATCACTCCATATATATGAGTACTAATCTGAAAACTGAAGCCTTTAATCAGCACTTCTGGCCTACACACTACAACCCTCTTCTAATAATAAAAATAGTGGGGCAGAGTCATAATCAAATTTAAGTATGACATAAATTAAGTTGAAGCTATTTGACACAATTTTATATGGGCTATCTGTCAAAACAGCTTCATCTAAATTTAAGGCATACTTCACTTTGACTGTGACTATGCGCCAGTATATATCTATATTATTTTAGATATATTAAGCGATTTTCTGAGATACCGTTGGCTAACTTACGCTATGACGAATTGTCAAAGATAGGTCAAGATTAGAGGCGGATCAGCTCAGGGATTGGTGCTACGTTCCGGCCTATAGTATGCTTCGCTTTCACATGGCTACCTGAACAAAGTATTGAGCTGACGACAGGAAAAACGAAGGTCGCCGTCCTCGCGATGACTTTGAGACCAACATAGCTATATGAAATATCTTGGGCTGGGATTAGATAGCAAGCTGACCTTCTCAGGGGACTTCTAAGGAGCCTGCGATAAGGCATGATATAAAAGAGCGCCAACTCCCAATAGGGATAATACTTACCGTACAGAAGCACTTAAAGCAATGTTCAGCTGGTGACATTAAAGCAGGAAAATATCATTAATATGACGAATATGTTGGCGGGCACCTATTTGAAGGACCTTAGGGTAACATAAACGAGTGTTTGATAAGTATACTATACCAAAGATATTCGACATACACCACATATTTCTGGTTTATAAGCTACATTTGCAGCTATATTCGAGACCAAGGATTTGAAGGACTTAACACTTTCTCGTAGGGTGCTACTACCTACTTTGAACAATTAAAATAAGAAAAGTTCCGCAGAGAAGAGTTATAGCTTTAAAAGATGACTAGCAACTTTTTTAGCTGCAAGGTTTTCCGGTATCTTAAACGACGTGGACAAATGGAATGTTGCAAAGGGAAGAAGAGTGCAATTTAACCCCTTGTCTACCATATGACAACTTTCACCTCCCTATTTCAACCCCGGTTTAGAATATGGCCGAGGTAGGCATACCGGTCGTAAGAGGCGACAAATATGCACAAAGGTAATGACGCGCAGCTCGATGGTTGATCTACGGATATGATGCCTCTCATTACCCATCTTATCCTTCCTTACGGAAGGAGGGGTGACATGACCTAGAAGGTTTCACTGCTCATAAATCGCTACCACGACAGTCGGGCAGTACCGCGAGGGACTACCGGAGCGTATAGGGTTCAAATCCGGCAAAGGACTGTTAATTCGACAACACTCCCCAAACCTTCAGGGAGTGTTTTTGTCGTTACCACAACAACAACCTCCCCATTTCATTCTTGACTTCTTACCAAAAATTTTTAGAAGTATCGACAAATATTTCGACCTAAGGCCAAGTATGTTTATCTGTTTATTTTTGACAATTAATTACCTTCTAATTTCAGAGTTTTTATATTAGTCTCCAAAGGTTTCAGCGCTTCAATCGGCACCAGCTCAAAGTAATTCTTACGCAGGTCGAGAACATGCAATTTTCTTAAATAACGAAATGCATCATGAGACAGCACCGTCATGCGGTTACCCATGAGGTACACTTCGACCAAACCATGCAAATTACGAAAAGTTTTCTTCGAAATGCGATCTAACTGATTAAACGACAAATCGAAAGTCTGTAACTGTGCTAAGTCGCTGCTAAACTCCTCTAAATCCTTCAAAATATTATGGGAAATATTTAAAAAGCGTAACAATTTCAAACCCTGTAAACGTTCCTTCGGCAGTAATTCCAATTCGTTAACGCTCAGATCTAAAGTTAATAGATTTGTGAGTGATTTAAAGGCACCCGGTGAGATGCGCGTAATACGATTATTCACCAAATGCAAGTGTTGCAGGGCCTGAAAAGCCTCGAAATCTTTCGAGGTTAAAATGGAGAGATTCGTTTGGCAGATATAGAGCTCTTTGAGATATGGATAACGTTCCTCCTTGACGGTGTAAATTTTATTGATGGGATTGCCTGTGAGATTGAGCCAGGAAAGACGCGGTATGGAGATGTCAGAGAGCGCGGAGCTTGGTAGTTGCAAGAATCGATTGCTGGAGAGATCGACACGCTGCAAATTGATGGAATGACGTAGAAAGTTTGCCGGTAGTGAAAGTAGCAGATTGCTGCTAAGATCAATGTTGTCCAACTGCGTGAGATTTACAGCATTAAAACCGGTTAATGAGGTGATTTTGTTGTCATGTAAATTGAGTTGACGCAAGTTTAGCGTGCCGCTGAGTTTGAAGAAATCAATGGAAGTGAGCTGATTGCGTGACAAGTCCAACATTTCCAATGTGCTCAAGTTGTAAAGTGCTATATGCGGAAACTCGCTGAGATGATTATTGCACAACCTCAATTCTTTGAAAACATTGAGGCCGTTAAAGATGTTACGATTCATTACAGTCAAGTGATTATCGCAGAGGTCAAGCTTGACCAGATTTGTGTTCTTCGTGAATATCTCATCGGGTATGCTCTCGAGATTGCAGTTGGCCATAGTAAGCAGTTGCAACGAACGCATTTTATCAAACATGCCAGCCATAATGCCGCCCACAGTCTCCAGACTGAAGTCATTGCGTGAGAGGTAGAGACTGCGCAGACTTGGCACATCCAATTTCTGTATATCGGCAGGGTTCAGTTGGTTATTCTCGATGTTAAGCTCATTCAGATTCTGAAGCGATTTAAATGTGTGTAGCTCGATTTTGCGCAGTGAGGTGTTGCGTAAATTCAAATGCGTCAAAGGCAATTCATCCATAAAAATATCTTTTGTGAGTTGCATGAGCGGATTGCTTGATAGATCTAGTACGCGCAAATTCTTCAATTTATTGAAAGAGTAACTCTCGACCGCCTCAATATAGTTCTGCGCGAGACTAAGCTCTTCTAAGCTCAGGAGTGGCGCAAAGTATTCGCGGCGCACATGCTTCAAGCGATTTACACTCAAATCTAGAAATTTCAAATGCTTCAGCGTACTAAAGGTATCCTTGTCAATATCTCGTATCTCATTGTTGCTTAGATATAAACGTCCGAGCAGGTGTAGATCGGCAAACATGGATTTGTCGACTTTGGAGAGTTCGTTGTCGCGCAGCCACATTATTTGTATGCGTTCTTGTTTGCGGAACGTTTTCGCGTGTATCTTATGCAGATAATTAGCTTCGAGTTGTATAGAGAGCAGCGATGAGTTGGCGCGCTCATTTGGAAAAATATCTTCCAGCACGGTGAGCTGATTATCTTGCAAGTTAATGTGCTGCAAATTCGAGAGACTCTGAAATGCGCCCGGCTCTATGTCCTCAATATTATTTTTTTGCACATGCAATTCCTGCAGTGCTGGGAGTGGCTCAAACACACCCTTCCGAATGCGTCTTATGCGATTGTTATGCAGACGCACTTCACGTAAAAACTCCAACTTACGAAACATACCAATTTCAAGATCTTGTATTTCATTGTTGTCCAAAGAGAGTGAGGTGAGTTTCTGGCATTTATCGAAGAGCGTAACAGGCACTAACGGTATAAAATTGGAACGCAAATATAAATGATCCAAATTTACGAGCGTACTAAACACATTCGGATCGATGTGCGCTATAGCATTCGATTCCAAATAGATAACATCCACATTCGATGAATTCGTGAACGCATCTGCAGGTAGTTCGAGTATATTATTCTCTGAGAGAAAGACTTCGCGTAGCTGTGGTAGGTTCGAGAATACACCACTTATTGAGTGCACGTGATTGTGACTCAAGTCTACCGTTTGTAAACGTTTATTTTTATCGAAAATTTTTGCATCCAATGAAATAATACGATTATGCGACATATCGAGCGACATCAATTCCTTCAAGCTTTGAAAGGCATCTGGTTGCACAAGTTCAATTTGATTTGCATACAACGAGAGTGTTTTTAATTGTGGAAAAGCCTTAAAGCAATCGTTAACAATTTCTGTAAATTGATTTGAGCTCAAATCTAAAAAGACCAGCGATGGTAGCCGTAGCACGGCAGCAGCTGCTGATGCGTTGTTTGTGGCAAGCCCGATGTCGCCATAGAAGGTAGAGATTTTATTATTCGACAGACGCAATGTACGCAAGTAATCAAGTTTGCGTAACGCAAGTAAGGGGAATGTGTGCAACACATTCTCCGATAAATCAATCTCTTGTATGGATTCCTCTAAGCCAGCGAAGGCATGTTCTGGTATCGTCTGCAGTTGATTGCCTTTCATGTTCAACTTTGATAGGCGCAGTCCATAAAAGCTATAATCTTCGATGCGCATAATTTCGTTGTAATCAAAGTCGAGTGCGCTTAATTTTTGCATGGTGTTAAGAGCGCGTGATGGAATCTGTGGATGAAAAAAATGTTGTTTTTAAGAATAATAAATTTTAGTTGATATCATAGTAAAATATCCACTAACTAAGTTTGATATGTTCAGACTATGTGGAAATTTACGAAATACAACAAAACTCAGTTTAAAGATATATTAAGACAGAGAAAAATCTACACATATGGAAACACTACAAGCATAGAAGGTCGCCTCAGAAAAAGTTATTTTAAAAAAAGGTGTTTAGATGCTTTGAGCAATTGGGAATACTAAAACGCTTGAGAGTTTTCTTGCGCTCTGGAAAAAAAATTGAAAAAGCTTGGTGACGACATAGATGTTTATTAAGATACGTATTAGCTGGACACCTAAAAAAATTACGTGTTCACCCCTCAAAATTGCTATAAAGTCAGACACTTACTAAATATAAGAGAACCTTCCAAAATATCGCCGATACCATATCATTTGCATGGACTATTCTGTACCGAAAAACAGAAGCTACTTGTGTGCCTATTATACATATATAATACTAGCTGACCCGGCAAACTTCGTTCTGCCCAAAATAGATTTTACTATTAAGTTCATTTAAAAAATTGTTTTTTATTTATTTTGTTTTTTTTTTCTTTTGTCAAAAATTGTTATTACACCGGTATTTTTTTTTAATAGAAAATTAACGATTTTTAATGCCAAACTCGCCTAGGCGGTTAGATGGTTATTTTAAGTAAGTAAGTAAGTAAGAGTATTGGTATAGTAAATCTCCACAATGGTTTTCAGGTCCCTACCACCCACCCTCTTATATATATTCAGCCTCAAAGGTTAGTTTGTATGGGAGGTGCCACGCCCCCTTTTCTGATAACCCCCACTTTTCTGATAACCCCCACTTTTCTGCGTGAGAAGGGTTTTGATATTATCTAGCTCTTTATCAATTTTCAGCTCCCTGCCTTGAACTCTTTTAGAGATAGCCAGCTTGAAAAATTAAGATTGTATGTGAGGTACCACGCCCCCTAATATTTTGTTATACTTTTTTCAATCTGACCTGCGCGTGGTAATCACAAACAAACCCCCCGAAGGAAGTTCTTGATTTGGTTCAGCCGTTTTCAAGTTTTATCATTTCGATTAAACACCAAAGCATTTTTATATATCGTCGCTGCGCCAACAATTTAAGTTATATGTTTTTTTTTCCATTTTTTTTATTGCATATTTCTTTAACACTAACTATTAGCCACATTTCTGCATTTTCCGTTTTTTGGTATCTTTCTGCGGTTAGAAGTTATCAAAAACAGCTAAGTGTTCTCAGTACTAGAAATGTTCTGAAAAAAAAAACCGCTATACATTCGCTTGCTTATAACTGTTTTTGATTGCAAGCGAAGTTGCTGTTATTTAAATGTAAAAACAAAATTATAAAAAGAGCTATGTATATGTTCAAGTGTCCCGAAGACTATACTACATAAATATTAACCTAGTGTTCGCATATAATTGAAATCTAAGCTTTAAAACAGGTAAAAAGTTCTTAAATAAATATAATGCGTTTCATTAACACAATTTTATAGTTTTGGTGACAGTTAAAATATGGAAGAAACGGGGTGCGTTCTGAATGAAGAAACTGGATCATTTGAGATACCAAAGGACCTCGACGAAGCGGAAACTAATGCGGAAAATTATTTTGAAGGTATATTAGGAAAGGGGTTACGACTGCTAAAGAATCGAAGATTGAGACTATTAGGGAAGAAATATGAAGTAGTGAAGTGGGGAAAGACCAATAACGATCAAAATGAGCGTCAAATTATTCAAAAAAAGGGCAGAAAAATCAGGGGAAAAACATGCAAGCACCAGCAGAAAAAAAACCGAACGAAGCTTTGTTTGTGCAGCAGTGGAGGAAGAAACACGAATTGAGTATTTCAATTATTTTTGGAATTTACCTTCATGGGCTTCAAAGAGGGCATATGTAAATGGTTTAGTACAAACTCGCAAAATAAGCCAGCGTAAAGCTTCCCTCAAAAAAGCAAGAAAAATATTAAGATTTGATTGCTATTTAACAGCATCTAATGAAAAAAAGCTTCGAGTATGCAAAGAGTTTTTTTTAGCTACTTTTGACCCAGAAAAAAATTTATTTACTAACTTTCAACGTCTGATTCCGTATTAAAGTGGGTGGATAACCTACCAAAAGTACCTAGTCACTATTGCAGGTCAACCTCTAATCAAGTTCAATAATGAAGTTTCTGTTACGCGAAAAAAGTTTTTTGACGTTCTAAATTCCAATAAAATATCTATATTCAAGCCCACGAAGGACCAGTGTGATACCTCTGTTGGATACAAAGAAGGCAATGTCCCCGTTTCCAATTGTGAACTACACATAACAAAAAAAAATGAAGCTAGAGAAGCAAAAAATATGGCTTTCGATAAGATATCAGCCGAAATTTTAGTATGGACAATGGACATGCAGAGTGTTTTGCTCTGCCCGAAACTCCTTGTTTCAGAACAATACTATAAAATGAAGCTGGCAGTGCATAACTTTTCGATCTATATAAAAAATACCAAAGATTTATATTTATACGTATGGCATGAGTCCGATGGTGGTGTAACAGCGAACAATATAACGAGTTGTATTCTGCACTTTATAAAGGAATATTGCACTTCATATCAAGTTGCGTCATACAGACTGTTGGACATCGTTTCCCCAAAAACGACCTGCCTTACCGACGCAAGATAAACCGGAGTCATTGTATGATGGTCCAATAAAAATTGACCAATCTAAATATAGTAGCCTACAATCGTTAAAGCAATATATGCACATTTTCATTCGTTTTGTGATAACTTACCACGTTAAAACTTAGTATTAATATTTTATACAATTTACTATGTTATAAATCTGTTATTCATTTGTGGACCAATAAAAATACTCATATGCATACATGCATCCAATAAAACCCGATTTATTTTTTTTTATTCAAATTACATCCTTAATATTTTAAACCAAATTAAAAAAAAAAATCGTGTGGTCAAGCTATTATTCTGACCACGGTATTATTGCGTTTCCAACAGTTTTAGGTAATTTTTGGTTCGTACAAAATGTGTGCGCAGCTAACATGTTTTTCTTACAGCTTTTTCGAACACTTTTCAAAATTGGGGGGACGATGGTCAGATATATATTGCAGTTCCAAGCTATCGCCAATTGCATCTTAGCCTAGCGATGAATTGTGTACAAATCTCATACGATTTTTTACCGCCAATAGCAAATTCTGATAATTAGTAAAAACAGCTCTCTCTCTCTATGGCGCGATATACAACAGGTATATCATCATAAACCTCCTAAGAGATTTTTGCGCCAAGCTTCTCTTCCAATTTGTGGTGTGCCGATTTGAATTTTCCCTACAAATTGGTGGGACCTACAGTTTTTTGCCGACTCCGAACGGCATCTACAAAGGAGACGAATTTTTGCTGAGAAGCCTGTCATGGCAGAAATACACTCGGAGAGTTTGCCAAACCACTGCCGAGGGGCGACCCCGTTTTGAAAAACTTTTTTTTTTCAAATCACTTTTGATGTTACCTATACCAGGGCTCGAACCATGGACCTTCGGTGTGGTAGGCCGGCAACACTACCTTCACACCACGGCTATGTGCTGTAAAATGGCGCACATGCTTAACACGACGTGGTTGGTCAAAAAAAATTTTAAAAAATTTCACAAAACCAACAATGCAAATTCGAAAAAAATTTGCAAAGCATCACCAGGAAACAGTTTTTTTGCTCTCCTGAAAAGTTACTAAAAAACATATAACTTAAATTGTTGGCGCAGCGACGATATATAGATTTGAAACACAAAGGAGGCCAAGCGTATAAAATCAGTACTTCCAAGATCCATGCTTTAGTTAACTCTACATTTTGCAAGCAGTTTTACCGACCTTTAGCAGTTTGTTTTATTATCCCTTAGTAATAAACCCAATATCAATAGGGGAAATGTATGTATGTATGCGCTTTTCTGTACTTGGTAAGCAAATATCTGGTTGTCTGACACTTGAGAGCTGACAAATAGTTTTATTTATTATACGCAACTGCCGATGGTCGTTTTTTAATCTCAAACGCAGATGTGTATGTCTGTAAAAAAAACATGCCTTATGCCCTGCAAAAAAGGATGTAGTATCAGAGTACTCCCAAGAAATCCTTTCAGGACAAGTGTCGGACTACTCTGATACTTCTTAAGGAATATTGTTTAGATGATTGAACGGAGCTTTTTCGTTTTCTGCAGGGTACCAACAACATCTATCGCTTTGTCATCGGCTGTTGGTGAGAATTAGCACCTAAGTCAAAACGACGAAGTCTGCGAATAAACAAATACAAATACGAGTTTTTGACCTCATGGTTAAAAATCCGCTTAATAACTTAGGACCGCATCCTTCCTTTTGATTATCCATTGCGGTATTTACCAGCAGTACAAAAAGAAAATAATAATAACAGCTCACAATTCGTTAAATGGATGCAGATGAGTAAACATTTTTATCACAAGTCTGTGTTAATAAGCTTCAGTATAGAAGGTGGTACTGTGCATTAGCATATTTTATGGCAAAAAGCTCTAATACAAAATTAAAAATGTTTGGAAAACAAAAAGAAGCTTAATTTGTTTGAAGAGGTTTGTTATAAAACTGAACCTCTGCAGTTGTGTTGGTTGGCGGGTTTTGAACCAACGAGCTCTGCATCTGAGTCTAGCCAAAGTTTTTTAAGATGGCGCAAAATTTTGAAATCCAGATTCATATGAGATATTGAAAATCAATTGATAACATATAAATGACTAAAACTCCAAGTGTGCTATAGTTGTGAAACCCACTATTGTTGAGAGGCGGTTTACAACGACTTCCTACGATGCTAGGGTTTGTTCCAATGTACGAACACACACGCCATACAAAAAGAGTCAATAAAAATGGGCAGGTGTAATGTATTGACACAACCAGATGTTTTAAAAAAATCCCATAAAATCCAATAATGCAAAGCACAAACCACTTTTTTACGCCGGACAATAATTGGTGACACAATTTCTTAAAGTGCAATGACATTGATTTATTGAAAGGGGATATCACGGAATACACGTAAAGGCACTGTGGGCTATTTTAACGAAAAATGTCTTCAAATCAAGTACCAATTCAGTTAATATAAATAGCGAAAAACTGAAATACTTAATAACACAAGAAAACTAATATTATAAAAACTGAGTAAAATGTCAATAAAAAATTTTATTTTAATTAATATATTTGGTTCTTCAAAGCACTTTAGGTAAATAACAGAAACAAAATTTTTTTTATTACTTTTTCGTTTCTTTGTAAGGTATAAAATAAAAAACACAATAAAATTAGAAATAACTCAAAATAATTTAATCGTTACATCACAATCGAAAAGAAAATTATAAGCAAATATATTATTTGTTATTATTCGAAAAGAAAAAACACTTGCAAAAAAAAATTAAAACACAATAAGAAAAACTTATTAAATTTTATCAAAAAAAAATTTTATTAAAAAAAAAAATCTATAGTACTAGTAAAAATTAAATTAAAAAAAATAAAAGTATTTAATAGTAATCAGCATATTTTATATTTACAATTACAAAAAAAATTTGCATTAAGAAACCAAAAAATAAAAAAAAAAATTTAAAGTAGTATAAACGACAAGTGAATTAATTAAAAATAATCCCAAAAATCAAATTTATATAATTTATCTTGTAAATTTAATAATAAGACTACGAGTATCTCGGAAACGGCTTAACTACTTTCGATCAAATATGGTATGTAAATAGTGTACCAAATGTACCAAACTATGGAACTCATTACCAAATTTTATAAAAAATGGACGCAATGCAAGGCGCTTGAAATTGGCCTTGTCGGAAATTTTTTGATATACGAAAAACACTTCTCTAACTAACTTAATTTAATCTACACTGTGTATTCTGTAAACTTTTTTATTATTATTATTAAATATTGTATCCATAATGTGATGTACTTTAAGTGACATTCGTCTCACTTGTACAAAATAGTTAAATAAATTTAACTGAATTGAATTGAGTGTATACCGAAGGATGCTTCTATGGCGTTGCCACTTATGGGATTTTTTATTTTGTATTAAAGTGAGGTATGTAAATATGGGTATAACGATAGGTGTTTTATGTTGTATTCGAGCAATAATATTTACAGGTAGACCTGCCGGCTAAACATATTATATTTAATTTTGGCATATCCGCTTTTATCTGTGCTCAGTGATGAGAGTCTACAACAAACTAAAGTATATAGTATCCTTGAAAAGTGCCAAACAAAGCTCGGTCTTCCAGTTACTATTTCTTTAAAAACATTTTTTTTTCCAAAGCCTTTCCAATCTAAAACCATTTCAGTTAAGCTTATACCTAAGAACATAGGTTATTACACCAGTTATTATTTCGACCAATGAGCAGTATTTAACAGATCGTCTTCTACCTATATTTGTTAAAATATTAAATTTTCACTAAGTCTCTTTCAAACACCCCACAGTGCTTCATACTGCAGCTGACAATAATAGCTTCTTTTGGCATATCTACACCGATTCATGTTTACTACTATATCAAGGTATTATTGTCAGTCACAGTAAGGGCTTTACTAAAAAAAAAATTTCACCATATGAAATAAGTAAGAATGCGACCAAACTGCCATTGTTGTTATCGTGAATTTGGTATTGCTATACAAATTATGACCAAAATAAGAGATAAAAACTGATGTCTTACAGAGCTTTTCGAGTACTACAAGCAGATAGCTGCTCTTGATCGCTACAAAACCGAATCATAAATTAATTAGCGGTAAATGTGTAAAGTAGATAGCGCTGATAACTTATAACTGCAAAAACTTAAGTCGAGTGTTCCACTAAGAATATAGTCACCATTCAACTTGTCTTAACCTTACTAAGTATTAAGGATGCTGCAAAAAAATATGTTTGTGCTGGGTAAGCAACTCGGAATTGTTTAATCAATAAAATCATTTATGCCGAAATCCTTACTTTTAGCACTTGGAGTTTTAGGTTTTGTCACAATGACGTTTACAGCACAGCACGAGATATCAACCACCATAAAAGTACCAAGGCCTAACAGAACATCCACTTTGGCATCGCTAACACCGAAGACTTCACTTAACCAACTAGCACCATGTAGAAATACAAAAACTGTTGCACTGGCACTCCCATTAAGAGCAGTTGCAAGAGGTCGTTCAGCACGACAGGTCCGCAGAAGACCTCACCCGAGACCTCGTGTAAAAGCTCCGTCAAACCGTCGACCACCGATTCGCCGAAAACCACCGCCACCGCCTAGACGAAGTACTGAGCTTGAAATTAGATTCCAATACAAGTCTAGAAGAGGATAACTTTTAGTCTGACTAGTTTTCTAAAGTATCTAACATTTTATTCTCTAGTGAAATATATATGCAAATCTAATTTACGATTTGACAAACTTTATGCTCCATATATACTGTTAGTTTTTTTGAGTATCGAGAAAAACACTGCACTAAGATTTTGGGAAGTTTTGTTGCAATTACTATTCTCTTCGCTAAGGTACAATCGTCTTTGGGTACTAGCGCGACTGTCATGGTAACGATTTCATGTGACCAAGTCGAGACTAAAGGTCATTTCAACCGGTCTTAATAGCCTCGCCTGTTACATATTTTTAACAGGATTCTCCGCGTGTAGGAGTTTTTTCCATTTGTATTGTATGTAATGCGCTCAACAACCCATTGAATTCCTCAGATATGACGCTCTTTACCTTCCAGTGTTGCTATGCTTTCGTTCAAGTATACAGGACCTACAGATTTATGTTGACTCCAAACCTTTCCATTATACACTTAAGAGAGGCAACTCGAGGTAATTGGATGTTGGCTACGCTGGACCTGAACCTGGGATCTTGAGTTTGGTAATTTGACTTCGTAGTGATCAAATCCTTGAAAAGTAATCGAGGTATCATCAAATTCGTGAAAATATGTATAGCTTAAATCGACTACAATCAACTAAAATCCCAAGAACTCTATACATAATACATTTTTTGGTACCCTTTTAAAAAGATTAAATAATCCAAGACAACTCTTTATTTTATAGCCTCTTCGTCACACCATATGTATATTCCTGAGTGATTCTTTATGCTTCTGCTTTCCTACAATCGAAAGTGTTTATTTAAATTTGCTTTAGTAAACTATAAATAAAAGTATTAGCTTTTGTTACCATATCTTCATTAGGTAAGCAAATAAGGAAGGAAGGAGGGGTGACATGACCTAGAAGGCTTCACTGGTCATATATCGCAAATAAGGAAGTGTTTTTGTCGTTACCACAACAACAACAACAACAACAGGTAAGCAAGAGACAAATATAAAGTTATAAATAAGCTTATGAAAGCCTAAGTTAACCTTAATCCAGCTGTATCGTATTCCATATTCTTCGACCTTATAAATCTAAAAAATCTTGTATAGAAAAGTGTGCTCTCCCCGACCTTGGTATGTCTTTTTATCGAGTTTCGGCATTTAATCGTAAACTTCGATGAAGTTTGTAAAAGGCGAATTTTTAAATTTTGTTTCTTTATTTGTCATTACTAATATGATGATCAAGTCGCTACCAAACTTCACCATTTCAGCTGCTTCACATAATGAATTATCTCATGTTTTTCGAAATTTTTGACATCGAAAACAGTTGCGTGAGTTTCGTAGGGTGAATTCTTTTAATAGCAACGTTATTTGGCCGAAAAGTAATTTGTATACAACATTTTTTTTTCAATCTAATCTTGATTGGTGCACAGGCCGACAGATAGACACATCTCTATCGATTTCGCCATTCATCGTAAAGAATTTGATGCATAGAACGCACAATCAGAATTTGTTGAGAATTTCAAATCGACTTAATATCTTTATTTTATTTTACATCTCTTAATCCAAAAAACATATTTAAAAATTTATTTAATTAGAAAAGATTTAAAACACCTCGTAAGCGCGACTGTGTGCGCCAACTAAGCGATTTTATAACAAATTGAGCTAATTTTTAATAAATAACTTTTTCTGTGTTTTCTGTTCAACGAAATTTTTATGTTTTTCGTCTTTCTTCACTCTTAAAAAATGATATTCTTATGAAAGTTTATTACTTTCATCAATTACCCAAATAGAAATTTATTTACCAACACTTGTATTGTATTTTTGTTGTAGCAGTTTATGTTTCACCTACTCTGCAATGGCTTTGAATTGTTTACTTCTTGTTTATTTGGGCTTTGCAATATTTTCCCACTCATAAGACAATATTTCTTTGTCGGTTATTAATTTTATAGCACAAACATTTGACTGCTCCTTTTTACTTCTATCGCTATAGAATTGCCGACTATGGCGTATACGTAACCACACTGTTTGACGACAATTTAAGCGAGTGAGCGAGCGCTCAATAAAAACAAATGCCCCAAGCGATTGTGTAACGGAAATGAACTGGAAATTCGTGTAATTGGACTTGATTTAATGCTTCTTTGTAAGGTTTCATTGCTGTGAGCATTTTATTGTTGGTTGTCAGCATGTGTTTCGTGTAGCCTCGCAGAGATGTTTTCAAATCGTATGCTTTTCAATGAAAGCAGCATTCTTTGTTGCTTGACTTTTTAGTATTTTGCCATAAAATAAGTTTTGTTTTATTTCGCTCCTTTGTTGTGGGTAAAATTGTGTCTTTAATTTGCACTTTAACAGGCGTCTTGTTTTTAAGAATTCTGCGCTCGAAATTAGTTTCTCTTGGCAGGGTTGTATACGGACGTCTGTTATGGCTATAGTCACCGTCAAATAGGATTCGAGGTTGCTATGTAAAACTTAAAAATAATGACCCAAGTGTTTGTGGTTGCTTAAGGATTACAAACTCTGTCTTTCACAATTCTTGATTTTTAAACGAGTTACCAAGGCAATGAACATAAACCAAGCAAGATATGAGCAAAGTGAAAAGTAATAAGAAGGAAAATGGTGGATTAGTAAGAAAAAAGTAAAAGATAAAGATGAAATCAAGTGACGGGAGAGAGAAAATGGGACCTGGGTAGGCAAAAAGAAAGAAGAAAAACGAAATGCAGAAAAAAAGAAAGAGCAAATGAACTGGGGAAAATGAAAGAATGCGAGAAAAGAAAATAAGAAAAAGTGGAAGAAGAACCGGATAGATATGGGTGTTAAAAAGTCGCTTTCACGAGGCTAAATTTTGTTATTTAGTCGAACAACGTCATGCCTGAACAAATATATGTGCTGTTTACTTATCTAAGGTTTACCAGTGCAACCTCCTAGGTCCGGAAGAAAGGGGAAGATGACTATGAGAGGTCAACAATCGACTTGCACGTCATTACCTTTGTGCATTTTAGTCACCTCTTATGACCGGTTTGCCTACCGCAGGAGTCCAGTTGTCGAAGTCTTGGTATTGTCAATACGGAAAATAATCTTCCTTTATACAGGGTGGCTAATGAAAGCCGCTACCAAAAAAAAATTAAATAACTTTTTTTCTATTTAATGAATCTGGTTAATTTTTTTTTTATTTTGCAGATTGACTCTTACGTTTAACAAAAATGGATAACTGGGACACTGAAATAAGAATTTGGATTGTCCGCCGCTATCACGCACTGGAGTCCGTAGTTTCGGTTCAAAGAGAGTATAGGCGCACGTTTGGCGGCAATCCTCCGAGCAGATGGACCATAATAAGACTTGTAAACAATTTTGCCGAGCATGGGACAGTCAACAGAAGACCTTACCATCGAAACCCTTCAGTTCGAACGGAGGAAACAATCGCTGCTGTAGCTGCTGCCATGCAAGACAATCCACGTGTTTCGACAAGAAGCTTATCTGCTCAAATGGGTGTAAGCAGACAGTCATTACAGTCAATTATGCACAAAGGTTTGGACTTATTCCCATATAAAATTCAAATGGCCAACAAACTGAACGCTGCAGACTTGCCGATTCGCTTGGAATTTTGCCAGAATATGCTTCAAATGGTGGAAGAGCATGGAAACATGTTGAACTGTCTTTTCATGTCTGACGAGGCCCATTTCGATTTAAACGGCAACATAAACAAACAAAATTGTCGAATATGGAGTGCTTCCAACCCACAGATACTCCATGAGACGGAATTGCATCCACTTCGTGTCACAGTGTGGTGTGCAGTTTCATCACGCTGCATTGTCGGGCCCTACTTCTTCGAAGAAAACGGTCAAACCGTTACGGTTACTGGAGACCGTTACTTGAGCATGTTGAGAGAGTTTTTCTATCCAGAATTACGACGAATGAGAATTTCTTTCAACTCCGTGTGGTTTCAGCAAGATGGTGCAGCTCCTCATATAGCCCAACCTGTTATGACAAAATTGCGACGAAAATTTCCCAATAAGCTGATATCCAGAAACTCCACATTCCGTTGGCCACCCACGTCGCCTGACCTTACTGCACCTGACTTTTTCTTGTGGGGTTATTGCAAACAGGAAGTCTTCAAAGCAAAACCAACAAATTTGAATGAACTAAGGCAATCCATTCGAGAAACAATTGCGGCTATTCCTGTCTCAACTCTCCAAGCAGTAACGAACAACTTTTTGGTAAGATGCCGCACATGCATCGACGAGCAGGGGGGGCATTTAAATTCCAATATTTTTAAAACTAATTAAGCTATATTTAATAAAATTTAATGAGCTTTAACATGAATAAAAGAAAAATGAATTCCATACACTGAAAAAAAAAAATTATTTGAGTTTCTTAATGTAGCAAAATTCATCAGCCACCCTGTATTAAAGCAAATATATTTTGCAAGGGGTTTCTTCTAAAAAATTTAAAAAAACTACCCGCACAAAAACGAGAGCAAGTACACATATGTTGTAAAGATATGTATATGAATGACAATGGAAATGCTTAAGGTTATTGTTACCACTACGGTTATGGATATTGTTACGGTTAAGGTATGTTGTTGTTGTTATTACCAGCGCTTCGCCCTACCTAATGGGAACGATTACTATTATTGTAACGGCTAAGGTAATAGTTATGGTTCCTGTTATAGTTATGGTTACGGTTATGGCTACAGTTATAGTTACAGTTATAGTAAGAGTTTATGTTATTATTACGGTTATGGGGCGACTATTTTTACGATTCTGGTTACTATTTTGGTTTCTGTTATGGTTACGTTTACAGTCACGGTTATAGCTGAGATTATGATTCATTTATTTATATAACTTCTCGTTAAGTCTCCGGTTACGGTGATTTTTACTTTTATGTTTATATTCAAAGTTAAGTTTATGGTGATGGTGGTGGTTACCGTGTCGTTTAAGGTTATGGAATGACTTGAATCGTGAACACTACTGCCAATAAGGGCGTTAATGTGATCTTGATCTTAACAGCCCCTCAGTCCTCGACTAAATAAAATAAACTAAGTTGCATCCCAGGAACAGAGACATAAGTCCGAAAAGAGCCATGACGAAATATTGGACACGCATCAAATCTTTGCCTTTGTAAGAACAGCTTCTACGAACGAGATAAAAAATTAGCTTCGATCATACAGCTGTGTAATTATTTGGTTTCACTGAAAAGATATACCTAATCACCACCAAAACCGGTTTATTTCAACTGATACCTGACAAGAGCGCAGTATTGAAAGCAGAGAAAAGTTTGAGGCCCACGCTGCCTTGGAAAAAGTAAGAGAGGAATGACTTCTTTCTGTTGCCAATTCGCTTCAAATATAATCCCTTATTAACGAGTTCATGGTTTAAAACTTAACATATTTTAAGCTTTAGTGAAAGCATAAATTTACTTAAAAATATTTGAGTCTTCCTGAGCGTGATCGATTTGGAAATCTTTCCCATCAACCGACAATTAATATGCGCCGTGTTTGGTGTGATGCCGTCAGACGTACTGAATTTTCACACATAAATATTTCATACGTTACAACATTCATTTAACATAAGGCAGAAGATTATCCTCTCAGCTCAGTTTATGCAAAATGTTTATATGTGCACCTGCAAGATTATTTGATATAATATTTAGGAAATTTCAATTTGGCAAACGGGCACACACGTGCCTGCCACAAACGTACTCATGCAATCAAAATATATGCCAAACAAATAGATATAATACCGACGAGCGACGACAAGTAAGAAGCAGCATTCTAATAATAATAACAAAACGAAGAAGAAAGAACAAACAGAATCTTGATGCAAGACAATTTGGCACGTTCATTTCGTACAAAAACCAACACTAACACACGAATGCGTAATTTTGGGCGAATATTTGCTGACACGTATTTAAACATCAGTCAGAGAGGATAACACGGATATAGCATAGCGATAGCAGCCAGCACAGGACAAAGCAGCAGACAGACGACAGGTAGACAAGTTGCATGAAACTAACAATTTTACTTAGATGATAATGAAGAAGACGTAGAAAATCAGCGAGCAAGTAGTGTAGTGGTGAGAAGGGCTCCAAACAATGTTAAGAGTACAACAAAACAAAACAACATTTGGGTGTGAAGACCATTGTTTGTGCGATGGGGTTTATATGGTTGCCTGTTAGTGTATTTGTTGGCCCGTACTTCATAGGCAATGCGAACAATGTAAAAGAAAACAACACATATTCCAGTTGTGTGGATAACTGTCAGCAAGTGCTGGTGGAATGTGCAAACTCACAACCCTGCAAAAAATGCGATTAGTCTAGGATGCATCCGGGATGAGTCGCAAAGGAGGTTGCGACTAATCCCAGTTCTAATCACTTTGTGTGGTTGAACTGTTCACATTTGTTTGAGCATGTCCTATGGAGAGACCAATTGTACCTATTACTACCCAACGGGTACTATTAGGTCCTATGCTACAAAAACTAAAATTGACTTACACACCTATGAGCATGCTACACAAATAAAAATTTACTTATGTATGTATATTGAATTATAGCCAACCGTAGACTAAAGGGATTTATCGCGGATCGCTCTCTTTAGAGACTAGTCACCCGATTTTTTGAAGGGACATGCAAACACACGACCATAGAAAAATTGTACAAGGTGGCGCAAAAGTAAGCTTCCGATGTTCAGCATATCGGTTGTGGCACGTGCAGTGTGTGCTGTTGCACCGACTTGTTGGAACCACATGTTTTCCAATCCCAATTCATCAAGTTGCGGCAAAAAGAACTCGTTGATCATTGCTCTGTAGCGCTCACCATTCACAATAACCGTTTGGCCCCGACCGATTATTGGTCAAATAAATAGTCAGCAATACTCCGCGTTCTGGAGCAGTGTAGCGTAACATTGTTTATTAACGTGTATTTCGCATGTGTTTACTACACAAATGTCAAAACAGAACTGACTTTAGGGGCCAATAGCAAAATTTATAGCATTTTCTGATAGGAGGATTACTTTTGCGCCACCCTGTATATTGAACAGTGTTTACATACGTCAACATTTCAATGGTTGGTTTTGACAGAAGTATACGAACAGTCACTACGCATAGACACTGGTGGCGTGTAGAATGTAACTTTTAAGTTTTTTTCTAACATAAAGGTTTATGTAGCGTTGAATGAGTATCATACGAAAGAAAACGGCGGTCATGTATACGGTTGCATTCCGAGTCTTACGAGAAATACAAAAGGCTTCAAATTTACACATATTCCGTTCAAAAAACAATTCGAGGAAACATAGATTGGTACAAATGCGTTCAAAATATATATCCAAAGTTGCCCATAATTCGATAATTCGCCCTTATTGGCAGTAGTGTTCACGATTCAAGTCATTCCATAACCTTAAACGACACGGTAACCACCACCATCACCATAAACTTAACTTTGAATATAAACATAAAAGTAAAAATCACCGTAACCGGAGACTTAACGAGAAGTTATATAAATAAATGAATCATAATCTCAGCTATAACCGTGACTGTAAACGTAACCATAACAGAAACCAAAAAAGTAACCAGAATCGTAAAAATAGTCGCCCCATAACCGTAATAATAACATAAACTCTTACTATAACTGTAACTATAACTGTAGCCATAACCGTAACCATAACTATAACAGGAACCATAACTATTACCTTAGCCGTTACAATAATATTAATCGTTCCCATTAGGTAGGGCGAAGCGCTGTTAATAACAACAACAACATACCTTAACCGTAACAATATCCATAACCGTAGTGGTAACAATAACCTTAAGCATTTCCATTGTCATTCATATACATATCTTTACAACATATGTGTACTTGCTCTCGTTTTTGTGCGGGTAGTTTTTTTAAATTTTTTAGAAGAAACCCCTTGCAAAATATATTTGCTTTAATACATATAAGAAAGATGATCAATAAAATTACTAGAACCTTTTCAACAGACATAAAATCCTTATCAAAAAATTCAAAAGGTTTGAGTGCGAAGTGTAATGTCAGTTGTGTTTTGTGATGCCCCCAACACAGTTTTAAAAATAATTTTTATTATTTCGTCAACTGTAACAAAATCTCAGTGTTCACAAAATTTTTGTATTGCGATTTACAGCACTACAGATTAAACCTGGAAAACTTTCAAGTTTAAAAAATCATATTAACAAAAAATGTCAAAGGATTTAAGGATTTCCTGGTTTTCGAATTCAAAAACTTTCATTTAATTAATGAAAAATAAACGCCATCACTAACTAAAAAAAAACTTGGTTAAGAATTTCTAAAAAGATCAGTTAAAATTTTGAGAATTAATTTTTCTCAACGGAATATTTTAGAGGGGAGAGTAGCTAGCAATTTACATGTGTCCGAAAACTAGCTCTGGAACAATGTGTTTGCATAGTTTTCGCAACGATTTAAGAAATAAATTAAAAATAGACACGTTAAAAAAAGTGTCCTTGAAGAGCTTTAAATCCAAGAACATTGGCATTTAATTTCAATCTAAAGAATCAAAACAACTTTATATACATATTTCCAAAAAAAAAAAAAAAAAAAAAAAAAAAATTGTTAAGTTCACTAATAGCTTTCGCTAAATTTTAAACTTCAGAAAATATTAATTTTGTTAAAAAGCTCAGAAACAAATCCCAATTTTTTATTAAATAACCACAAAAATTCTTATAATATTCAAATTTAAAAATTTAAAGCAACTGACGATTTTCAAATTCATACAAGCTATTCGAGTTTTCGTCAATATATGACGACTTTTAAGTTATAAAATTACCAAAATATTTATCAACAATGTTCTATAGTACGGAAAAAATTATTAAGTACCTATGAAATATAAATTTACAGATATTTCTTATTTGCAAGTTTTAAAAAATTAAAATTTTCGACTGCTGAGTGGAAGATCACCCTATTTCAAAATATTTTTCAAAAACGTCCTATCTCAGAATGAGTTTCAAAAACGCCCTATCTGAAAGAAAACTCAATACATTTTTTAGCTGAGATAGGGCGGTTTTGAATCAAATTCTCAGATAGGGCGTTGTTGAGAAAAATTCTGAGATAGGGCGTTTTTGAATCGAATTTTGAAATAGACCGTTATTGAAACAAATTCTGATATAGGGCGTTTTTGAAAAAGATTTTGAAATAGGGCGATCTTCCACTCAGCAGTCGAATTGTGAGTCAAATTCGTAATAAAAAAATTTATAAAAATATATAAACCAATTTAAATATTTAAAATTAAGTTTATGAGCTCTATCAAATTTAAAAATAATTACATAAAAGTGAATTTTTTCCAACAACAACTTAAATAAATTTTAGTGTTTTTAAGAAAATTTTGTGGTTGGAAAATTTCAATTTCATCAAAAAAGTTCGAATGACTTCACCAAAGCTGTGCCGATGTTAATTTCGAAAAAAATTTTCGAAAGAAGTAATTCTAACATTAATAAGACTATAATACACCAATTTCGTTATTTAAAATGGAGTTTATCAGCCCTGTTCCCATTATCGATTTCTTGAGCAAAATTGATAAAAATTATACAATTTTTGAAAAAAAAACTCGAATAAAACTCAAAACAAATAAAATTTTTTTAAACTCATATTTTTTAAAAAAGTTTTAAGAAAGTTTTCGAAAATTTCAAAAATCTTGATTTCAGGTCCACAATGATATTGTTAGCTTAGAAGTGGGCGTGATAGGGCTTTTTTTTAGTTTCCACAATACTTTTTTTTCAAACCAAAATGAAAAAGAAATATAAGAAATAGCTTGTAATCTATGCCCAATTTTTTACAGTAATGATAAGGAGGATGTGTTAGAAATCTTTAATCTTTAATTAGCTAAGCTTACAAGACATACTTTGCTTGGAATCATAAATAAAGTTCGATTATAATTTTAATAAAAGGCGATGCCACGCCTAATTTTCTGTGAAAAAATTTTGCTACTTTTAAATGCGACTGCTGACAACGTTAATGATATTTTGGTGAAAATATTCGACCTAACTACTCTTACAAAATACAGTTTTTATACCTTTCATGAACATGCGATGTTATTATAACTTTGGTCCTATGTTTGTAAGTATGAGAAGAAGAAGATATAGTATACCGAAATGATCAGGGCAATGAACTGAGTTTATTTAGCTATGTCCGTCTGTCCGTCCGTCTGTCTGTCCCTCTGTCTGTCTGCTTAAACGCAAACTAGTTTCTCAGTTTCAGAGATATCTCGAGGAAATTTGGTATGTCGGAAGTTTGGAAGATCGGACCAATACAACGAATAGCTCCCATACCATCGATTGTCCCGATAAACGGGTTTTGACCTATAAATCGTGCAATTAAAAAGCTAGGAACTTAAAATTTTGCAGATTACATTCATTTTATATACGTAATGTGGCTAGTGAAAATCAGCCAGATCGGACTTACATAACATATAGCTCCCATATAATCGACTGTTCAGCTATTGCAATTAAATAGCGAGGAACACAAATTTGCCAGCCACGGTACTTGTTACATATGTAATGTGTGTTGTGAAAATGATCAAGATTGGAACAATATATCGTATAGCCCCCATAAGCGGGGGTTGGGCTATTTATCTTTAAATTAACAGGGTAAGACCATCAAATTTCGCAAAGTTTGTTCTTATTGTAAGTAAGGATCGGATATTTAAAACCGTAATGCGTATTCATGAAAGGTATAAATCCCTCGGCATAGCCGAAGACAGCGCTTTCCTTTCTAGTTTTTCTTTCTACTTGAGCAAAAGTAGTCATCCCTAACATACAGGGCTACGGTTTAAAACTTTTCTCTACCTATGTTTTTTATATCGGCCACCAGTGTAAATGCCGTTTAATATAAAGCAGACAATCAAAGATTTCCAGGCAAATGGTTTACATATCAACACTCAACTTGTGCACGTGCATGATTACTTACATACACACGAATGTATGAGCTGCTGTTTTGTCTCTTCATTTGATATTGTATCTCTACTCTATCGAGCCCATATAACTCGTATACGCCAACATACATTGCACTTTATATTGTTATTGTTACTGCATGTAGTACATACCTGTGTTAATTTTCCATTAACAATGCTCAACGATTCTAAAGACCCACGTACATGCCGCAAACTGTTATCCTTCAACGTTTCTAGGTGTGAGTGTGAAAATTGTAAATGCCTTATATTGACACCAGGCTGAAAGACATCCTGCGAGAGAGACGTGACCGAACGATCAAAATCATAAATGGATAATGAATGTATTGGTGAGGAGATGCGTTCCAATGTACCACGCAGTGACATGGCCGTTGTGCCGGGACATTCAAGAAATAGCCCTGTAAAAGCAAAGAGATGCAATGAAACAGGTTGAGTCAATAGCCGTCAATATACGTCAATTTACGGGTATGTGTGTATGTATATGGAAAAAGATTTTAATTTCTGTGTTTTATACAAGTGGCTTAGCATGTAACCTAGGTATGTACTAGGGCGGTTTGAATTTCACCAACAATTTTGAAGTGGATCACTCTTTTTTTAAATGTGTACAGATTTGATCAAATGCAATAGTTCAAAAGGAGAAAAATGAATTTCTTTGGAGTTGTTCAAGAAATTGTATTTTTTCCCTCAAAGGCCAGAAGAAGAGACGGACTCTTTAGTAAATATACTGAAATGACTAGGATGATGACCCGAGTCAATTTAATCATGTCAGTGTTTCTGTTTGAACGGAATTTATTTCCTCAGTAAATAGAAAGAGGCATTGATATGTATTCACGATAGGTGAAAAGACTTCGTTTCAGCCCACTACATAGCTCTCCTTAAACGTTTTTTTGTTGTTAAATTTTCCATTTTTTTTGTAGAACAAATTCTACCCCTTTTTTAAGCGAATATAGATCTTATAATATATACAAACATTGTTTCTTTTATGGTCTCTATCTCTCCCTCTCTCCCTCTTCAGCGAAACACGCAAAATCCTCTGATGAGGACTTACTTCGCAAGCTTTTGAAAAACTTCGAAGTTAGGGAATGTACCTTATTAAGCCAATTAGTACAGTTCCAGGTTCCAGGATAATACTTGTTGCGCACGTGCTCTGTGAGAGCCTCCGCCCCAGCGTTGAGACTTTACAGAAATCCAGCCAGCCCGGAAGAACAGTTAGTTCGATGCGGGATGAAGCTCCGCCAAGAAAATGAAGAAAGTGGTTTTAAGGAAAACGAATGGGGCTTCCCCTGAACGTAATTTTACATTCGAAGGAACCTGAATTATGAGCTCTAATAGCTTTACTCGTAAATTATCATAACGCAGTGGATTCAGGTCCAATGCCTGTTGTAAGATGGTCATCACCCTTGATCACGTTGGTCTCCAGATATGATGCTTCTCACCCCTAATTACCAAAATTCTTCTTTCTTACGAAATGAGGGGGTGAGGTGATATAGAAAGTTTCACTGATCATACCAAATCGCTCATGCGACAGTCGGACATGTACCGCAAGGGGGAGTACCGGAGCATACCAATACCTTCGAAGGGTGCCTTTGTCGCTAGAAACAAACAGGAGCCCTGATAAATCTTATTGGTATTTTCAGTCAGCTTTCCCTAGATGAGGACGACTGGCGAAATAGCTATTTAAGGGCTAAGGTATGCTGATGACAGCCATTGGTGTAATAGAGTCATAACCTTAAATTTGAAAAGCTTCAAAAATTCATAATTTAAACAGGCTGCAGTTCGGTGCTAACGCTTACTTAACTCAGAGTTAAGGATTTCGTAAACCTAGTTTTACTAAGAGTTTTATCACAAAATACCAAAATTCCTGTTTATATTACAATCGACTTCCTGACACTTATTTGCATTTAATACACATATACATACTCAAAAATCTAGACTGTTAAGGAATGCTTGACTTACCATCTTCAAACTTGTAGCATGGGCACGCTGAACTCTCATCAAAGCTAGGGCATTCAATACCATTATGATTATTATTATCGCCTTCATTTGCATTTAAGAGGCCACTGACCGCACCGCTATTGCTCCCACTCAAACTACTGCTGCCACTACCCTTGCCGATGCTACCAAAACTACTTGAGCTACTGCCGCCTGCAAGTGCACTGCCAGCGCCACCCATGCTAAGCGAGCGGATGACGCGATGACGTTGCGCATAATCAGTGCTTTTGCAGTTGGCGTTATTGTTGTTGTTGGTGTTGGTGGTATGATGTTGACTTTTGCTATATGAAGTGTTACTACCATTGGACAACTTTCGATTGATTTTGTTGTTGTCAGCGTGATTTTTTCCTTTGCCTTTGGTTGTTGTTGCTGTCACTGCTTGCGCTGCTTGCGCTGCTTCATATGACAGCCCATTGAGTGAGTGCGACTTTGTAGATATCTTTGCATTGCTTTTGTTGTCGTTGTTAGTACTTGGAGCTGTCGTCACATTGGCCAAGAGGACAAAATGAGTTGTTAGTGTTGCTGCTGGAGCTGGTGATGGACGCATCATTTCTGCTGTTGACAGCAGTGCGGATGTGTCTGTTTGTATTGCTGATGCTTCTGGCAATGCTGTTGACACTGTCAACGCACTCGACGATGCAATTTCAGCCGCCTCCAATGTTATCTTCCCCAACGTATTTGGTTCGGTCGTTGAATTTACGCTCTTCGTGGTTAAAGGCACGTTGAAGCTTTCGACAGTAATGTTGGTGTTGCTGTTGATGTGGTGCATGAAGTTGCTATTGCTGGTCACGATATTGTCAACACTTCGAATTGCCAGCGGCGCCTTCAATGTTAAAATGGTTGTGGGTGTAGCATTTGATGCTGTTGTTGTTGTTTTGCTTGATATTTTTAGTGTCTCTCTTGTTGTTGTGAGAATTGTTGCTGTTGCTGTTGTTGTAACAGCAGTTTGAGGCTTTGTGTTCGTTGCAGCGGGCAGTGACAGACAAATGACAATCAACAGGCAACTGCGCATCCATTGTTGTTGGTGTTGTTGTTGTTGCTGATGCTGGTGTTTAAGCGGTAAGCGTATGCGGCCTAACAACCATGCGGATAAATGGCGTTGTTGTTGTTCTTGCTTTGGCTGTCGCAGAGGCATGACTGTGGTATGCTGTCGGCTTAAGCGTTCTTGGTGCTGTCCTTTTTGTTGTTGTTGCTGGCACTGCGTTCGCATTTGCTTTGGATTTCGTATTGAAGTTCGTTGCGTTAAGCTTGTGCTCATGCCTGTGTTTTTGCTATAATCGCACTCATCATGATGCTGATGCTGTCGGCAACTATTGCTGTCAAGAAGCTGATCTTGCATGAATTTTGATTTTAACGCTCCCTTCGTAGCCATTGCCATTTCGCTTGTTGTTTTTGTTGTGTCTACAACTGCACTGATTTGCGATTTCGAAATCCGTTGCTCGCATGGCTTATTGCTTTTCGTGGATGTTGTTGTTGTCAAAGATACTTTACTTGTTGCTTTATCATAGTGCCACCTTTCTGATTCTGTTATTGTTGTTGCTGTTGTTGTGGTTAATGTTGCACACATTGCTTCTATTGCTGCTATTGAAGCTTTAATTGTTTGTTGCTTTTCGTGTTATTACCGTTGCCTTAGTTCCAGCTGCTTTAGCTGTGATTGCTTCCAGCGACGTTTACTAGTCGATAGGTCCCACGTATCAGCAATAATCTCAATGCCGCTGATGGCTCTTAACATGCAATCGCTACTACGCTTTGTCATTCACAATTGTTATACATATGTGGAATGCCGTTTACTCTAAATACAATGTTGCTGGTCACCTGCTTTGTGCATTGCTTCGGTAATCACCTTTCTCTCTAGCACATACATCCAAATGCCAAATCACTTATTTCGGAGGAATTGCCTTGAACGTTGCAATGGCGAACGTTAATGCTGGATGTCACGTCTTTCTGTGCGTTCAATTTAGCTCGATGTTAGAGATTGTAGATATTTGGTGCTAGATTTAATCATTGCAGAAGTTTGTCCCCCTCCTATTTTAGCCTGGGATTTAGTTAGAAATCTGAAAGAAAACAAAAATAATATTTGATTTAATGTCAAAGTCGCAAAAACTGATTGTAAATCAATAAAGTACCTCCAGTATTTTTACCACGGAGAACAGGCTGCGAGAGTTTGGGTTCCCGAAAAAAGGTATATAGCTTCCAAAAAACACACATATATTTCGTTTTTGATTAGTAATTAATAATCAATTAATTAGAAGGTTTTTTTTAATTACTATACAAAACAAGTACGGAAACAAAAGTCCAGCCTAGGGGTGAACTGAACTTAACTTAAACCAGTCTGAGATATGCTAAAAATTTATAAAAGATTAGTGAGCCTCGTAAGTAAAATTGCTGTTGGATTAAAAATAAATATTGGTAGGTATTTAGCTGCTGCTTCCAATTTGACCCACAAATTGAAATTGAGTGAATAGTTAAATTAGATAGCTTTTGATAGTCGATTAATTCAAACATTTGGATTTCCAGATTATTATCGACGCATTCTCTGCCGCCAAAGCCCAAAAAGCTCAATTCTAAGTTCCCAATAATTGAAGATAGGAGGATTTTAAACTGCACGTTCAAAACCCTTATCATGATATTCAACAGACTTTGGAAGAACTGTTTTTTAATTAATCAGATCGATAAATAAATATTTTACCAAGATGTTTCTCTCTTCTTATTAGCTGTCAAGTCCTGCTATCCCTATATTCGTATATTCCGATATAATCCGAATAAATATTTCTGACCAAAAGTCTATATATATGAGCTGATTAAAACATTCTATTGATTTTCGAAATCGTACAAAAACAAAATTTGTTTCAGCCAACATCAACTATAAAGCAAATTCAATACAGATGTGATGAACTGATAAGAGCAAAAAATTTGGCGTATTCTTTAAAACATTGAAGTAGTAAGTAGAAAGATAGTTGTTTAAATTGATGCATTATTCGAAACTTTTATGTAGAAAGGGGGGCCTACTGGGCCCGGATTTCCTCTCGGCAGCCCTGAGACTGAGTCCCATATTAATCATTGTATATCAAAAACCCTTTGACATATGGAACTTAATCGCTTATTGCAGCACTCTTTAGCACCTTATGTTTGATATCCATATTGTACTAACACATTTTGGGTCACCCTGGTACACATATTCGTCGCTAACTCCGAAACCGGTCGAGCTATCGACTTCTAGTGATGTACATATTCAATTTTGTTCAACAGTTTTTGAGTGATGCGCCCAAATATACAGATGGTCAAACAGTTTAAGCGATATAAACTGTGGTAATTTCCTTCTTTCCTTTATTTGAACTGCATGCTATTATAAGTCGCAACCAGCTAATGAAATATTCCAAAGTTATTGTTTATGTTTCTCTCTTCACAGCAAAAATGAGGAGGCCAATCACCTGTTCTATACAGAATACATAACCCAAATTAAAAAATTATGAAATATTACTCGAAGGTTAGCAATAAACAGAAGTCGACCTGTTACAATTTTGTGATTCGAAATCCGACGCTCG
Organism: Merzomyia westermanni; assembly: GCA_949987695.1. Classification (NCBI taxonomy): domain Eukaryota; kingdom Metazoa; phylum Arthropoda; class Insecta; order Diptera; family Tephritidae; genus Merzomyia; species Merzomyia westermanni. Next base: position 3,827,847 of record OX465290.1, on the reverse strand, counting down.
CTTTTAGCAGCGAGTTGATTGATCGCGGGCGCTTACCAGCTTGTCCACGCTCACTTTATTCAAAAAAAAAAATGACTTAGTTTAGGAAAATACTTTGTTTTAAGAAAATCCTTTCAGCACTTTTTCGGTTTCTTAGTTATAAATATTTTTTACATAAACATTTTTTTATAATAAGTGCAGATGTATATACTTCAAAGTAACTAAACTTGGAAGCAGTTTTAAAAGCATTTTCCAGAAATTAATAATTTTTTGTTCACTTTTTATTTGTTTTGCAATTCAACGCATATTTTGTAACCTAGAAAATCCTAAAAAAGAAACTTCAGAAATTTTTTCTTCTTCTACGTTTCATTAAATTCTCATTACTGTCTAAGGCAAAAGTAGAAATCTTTTGAAATACTGAGTAGTTGGGCCAAAAACTTAGAAAGTACAGTTAACAAAGCCTTGACTGCCAGCATAATGTGCACATCCGACAAATGAATGCAAATTGTAACACAACTGACAACTTGGCCACAGGACAATAGAATCAAAAAACAATGACTACTGAAATATTTAAAACAAAAACAAAGTTGGAAGTGAAATGTAGAGGCAGTGCTGAAGTTCTATAAGTTTAAATACGACGATGACGGAAGTTGCAAGATTTAAAGTATTGTGGTAGCATTTAACAGGAAATGATGAATAACTCATATTTTATTGACGTTGGTAATGAGAGTTGGCATGAAACGAGGCGTTTAAGAAAGAAAATATTTTTAAGAAGATTATAACTGAATCTAGAAAAATTAGTAAAAGTACAGTTTTACTATAAATTTCTGAAAGTAATAACTCCACAAGAACAATAATGAAGAGGTGGTAGCTCTCCAGTGAGTTCTCTCAGTAAGTTCAATTAGACCACCATGGTGACACTCAGAGATTCCCCTAATCAGAAAAGTTAAAAGCAGGTTTCTAGACAAGCAAAAGTACTTGGGTATTTTCAAACTTAAAAAATGCCTTCAATGCTTCATAAAAACCAGCCACAAAGGCCGGCCCAAATGGGCTTTTGGAAGAACTTCTCTGACAATATAAAAAAAAAGCACGCCGGTCAACAGACAACGTTAGATCCTCCCAAAAATCTATCGGCCATATGTTGGAACAAAAAACGACTAAGATATGCCCCTCCAGACAGAAATTTCAAACCATGTAAGGTCGACCATTCTAACAAATCCTTAGACGATGAGTTAGAAATATGTTTAACCACATCTCCAGAAACATTTGACAGGATAATTCCTCTCTACTCTACCCATGGACTTCAGAGGAGTGGTCACCAATTCATAGCTCTAACGGAACCTGAAAGTCTTCTTGGAATTCTAGGAAAGCTACTTCAGAACGCGTCGAACGTCCTGGGAGACCAGTAGCTTAAAAGCGACCTCTAGGTGAATGCATGAAGGACTGATATATTTCTATTCACCAGGTACCACTAAGCTTAAATGGACTGACACTCAAACTAGACAATGAAGTAACTGGGCCAAGGACAGATACAGAAAAGCTATAACTGCTCTGTATATATATATATCTAAAGCAGTTGTTAGTGACATAAGGGGCCCCGTGACCACACATAAAGCGTCGGCTGAATCGGCGTTCGTAAGACCGCACTTGCGGCTCTATTTAGTGAGCAGCACTTAAGAGAAATAGCAATAATGCAAGATGAAAAGAATGCAGCGCTCTGTTACCAAGCTTATAACTATACTCAACCTGCTACCTATGAACATAATTTGTTACACTGAAACACTTTGCTAACTCAATAGAAGTTGCGCAACGAGTTTTATTGCCTTCGACTAAAATCGTCTGGTGGATGAGAGTGAAAGAATATTTATTATTAAAATTTACTTTTCAACTCAAATGCAATATGTCTACCTTGTCATGAATTCTAAGGATCACGTAGCATAAACATCTACAAAACTTCGTTAAGCGGAAACACCTTTCGTCTATTAATATACTCGTATGTATGTATGTTTGAAATTTCTTCAATTTCCGCACATCATATTTTGGTGCCATAGAGCTTCTGCTTTACTTCCTTCGCTATGTAGCTGCTTGGGCTCATCACAAGCTCATCCTCATATTATATTCCAGCTTTAGTGTTTATTTCACTTTACGCTAAGATTTTCAAAGCAAATCAGCATGAAAAATTACCCAGAACACAAACCCACGGAAGGAGTAAGCCAGCTAGCGAGCTAGTTAAGCCATCTGATTGTGAAAAGCAATACAAAAAATTGCTACTGAGTCATTCTGTTGCAAACCGACAAATGGACATTTCAAAAATGTAACCACCTTTTAACCCCCGGGTAGCATTCCAGCCCATTTATATTAGCCCGGGCAGAATAGATAACTATATACCGGTGTCTGCGCCGCTTGATAGTTTCAATACTACCGTTTCGTGGAAAGAGGAATAGGGTGATGCATTCGTTTTGTTACGGGATGGATCGAAGTTTGTAGAGAAGGTTGAAGTGATAATTTTCTGTTTAGTAAGCAGCAAACTCAAAGTTCCTCAACATTGTAATGCCTTTCACTCGGTAGCGCCACAATCACTTACACCTCTTGCCCAGATTGGCTACTTTAGGGCTGGACGTGGCGCCTGAAAATATTTGTATAGACAAGTTAAACCTCCTTCCGTTAGGAAAAAGGGAACGAGAGGTGAGAGGCATCATATTCGTTAATCAACCATAAAGTATTAGTGAGGCCAACCGACCCGTGGCATAACGGAAGGACAGAACGCCAGTTTCTAATTCAAATGAGAGTTGACCACGATTTGGTTAATTTATTCAATTTGGCATGGAATGCCCCACATGGAGTATTAAATATTTCCTTTCGCTTGAGTGAAACTTTTCGCAATTTGATACAGCTGCCTTCAATGCTGCTAAACTAAAGCTAAGATCCACTAGTGTGGCACACTATGGAGAAATTTGGAAATCACTGCTATAGCAAAAATTACTAGCAATTTTTTTTGTTTTGCTTGTTGACATATTTCGCTCATTTTCGCTTAGCCAGCGTGTCATTTTACTGGTTTGTTATTGTTGTAAGTGGAAATACGAGTGGATTCAATTTGGTGCCGCCTGTGCAGTTCACGTTGGCGCCCCCATAATGGAATAAGCAAAAGTAACAGGATGTGAAAAATTAGACTTCAAATTTAACAGAAATTTTTTGATTGGTGTTGGTGATGTTGTTTTGACGAAAATGGTTGATCCATCAACACCAACCGACTTGTTTGCACAAACTTGTGTGCCATGCTTACCAAGCAAAAACACCAAAGCTATATATATTTTTTTTTAAAGTTCCATGGCAATTTAGTGACAAAATTTTTTGTAAAAAGTAAACAACAACAACGCAACAACTCGAACCAACCAAATAGGATATTCCGTGCAACCTCGTATAAGGAATGAGTGAAATGTTATGTTGATACGGATGTGAATGGCTGGGAACTGCTTGTCAAATGCGCGCATTCGAGTAATAAATGGAATGCTTTTAGCGCACTCAGTTGAAGCTAAAGCAAAATGGTGACGGTTGCTTTGTTTGATGGAAAAAAACGTGAAACACTAATATAGATTTAAAAAATAGCGAATGGGGCTCCGACAAACGACACACTTTTTTACACTTTAGCAAGCTCCGCAGAAGCTCACTGATTGTTCTCGTTAACATTTAAATCATAATTGTAATTTTCTGAAATTCTCTTTTCCCTATTATCATTCTTTGCAGCAAGCTCTTTATGTCTCTTCGTCGGCTTACTTGCCAGGTAGGGGGTACAATAAAACTCTGTGTCGGTATGCCCGGAAGATCTTGGCCACCTTTGATAACATATATGGTCTGGTTTGTTCAAATATTTTTCAAACAGATTTTTCGAATTATTTTCCAAATCGGTTAACTCTAAGCTAGTTCTCTTAGAACACACAGATACGACTTAAAGAAATTTCAAGAATGTAACTCTTTTGGTTTCTGAGATACTATGTGCCAAGTTCACCAAGGCACTTTTACTGACACCATTATCAAAACTGGGATTGGGTTTTTATTGTTTTTAAATAACATTCTCTCGTTATACGTGATATGTTTGCATATTTTGGCAGGAATAGAGTAGAATAGGCTTGGCGAATAGAGGGACGCTGCATATTATTCAAAATATGTTAATTCATGGAGGTGAATTATAAGTCATAAGAAATAATGTTAAGAATAGATATTGCCTTTTATATATTAGTCTTTTATCTTTGATTCAAAATTTTTCTCAGTGTCTGTGCCTATAGTAAGGGTAATCTGTATGCCAAATTTTGTTATGATATCTTGATGGTTTTTGAATTCCTGATTAATAATAATATAAATCGACTTAATCGTAAGTGGGCCTTACTATCATCGGATCTTGCCCATGTTCGTCGAAGTATAAAAATACAAAACATGCGGCTTGTGCTCTTTGTTGTACGATTTTATTGAGACACTTCGAAAATACTTTAAAAAGGCGCTCTGAGATAGACTTAAACGTGTTTTCGGAGTGCTTTCGTAGCATGAATAGAAAACTAATAGCAACACACCCAAGTTTTAGTAAAAACAACCTCAAACTGATTTTTGTACCATCTGTTATATTGCTTTTATTCTCGTTGTTTGCAAGAACAAAACATTCCCCTAAGATTCGGAATGCTCCAGTATAAGCACCTCCTGTTACTCGTCCGATTGCGGCCTTGAACTATTTGCTTGACCCTGTGGAACCTTCTAGTCGTGGATTTTAGTCGGCTTTTACGACAGGCACACTATGCATCCTCTATATTCTACCCCACCGAACCCACAGTGTTGTGTGCGGCAGCGTAGAGCTGTACTTTGCAGGCTACTTTCTTTTTGATTGTGGTACTGAATTCGGATCTTGCGGCATAGAGATGTCAAACTACTTCTCCTGATCTTCATTTGACAAAACTGTTCCGAAAATTTTGCTATAACTAAGCAGAACTCAACACACTTTCTCATCAGAAACTTGCTACACTTGTCTAAGCAGTAACTACGAAGTCAAACTGAATTCTGCTAGGTTCTGGGGAGTTACATCAGAGGTATACCCATTTCATTGCCTGCTTATCTTGCTCTGCTTCTCTTGAATCTTCTATTGAGATACAATGTCGGTCATAATTCCGAGACAGAGGGTAGACACATACAGACTAATATTCAGCTTGCCTTGGGGTTAAAGAAATGTAAGCTGCTAGTATCGGAGAGTACTAAAAGAAGTTTTAGATTCTTCCCCAAAGTTCTCCAGTACTCGTCAACCCATTGCCATAATCTCCGCTTTTCTCATATAAGTTGCTTTTGAGCAGCTGAACACACACACACATCCAATTAAATAAATGTTAATTGCAGTTTATACAAGTGTTTGGTCTTGAAATGACGGAGTTAATAAAAAAGATTGTGCATGACTCAGCCTTTTGAAGTGGGTACATTAGAGTGTATAATTTTTTGGTTTAGTGCCATTTAAAAGATATGAAAGCTTTGGCTTGGGTATAAAACTATTTTTCTAGGCTATGGAAGTATTAAATTTCGCTGCTTTCAAGCTGTATTCTGCTGATGTTGTTTTATTATTTATTCTCTGCAGACTTGTAATACGATCACGAAAAGAAAACAGTTATCCGAAAGACTTTCAAGCTATTCCAAAACGTACAAGAAAGGAGACCTCTTCATGTTCCAAATATTTAGCGAGACATATCGACCAGAATAACACCTGCTGGGTCTGTCAGTGGAAGTTGTATATAAAAAGTAAACGGGGAAAGTACCAGAGATTTCTACAAAATATCAAATCAAGTATCAAATCTCTCTTGCGCTGTGGAAGTGAGCAAAATTGCCGACACTTGAGCATTATCTTTCGCACTACAGTTGCAGGCACACTAAGGTGCACCTTAACGATACGACAAAATAATTTTGCAGCCTTTAAAGCAATAATGTGTCATAATGTAAATGGAATTAATGTCACTGACAAATCGCTCTATTTTTTATTCCAAATTTTCGCCTACCCCGCTTTTTTCAATAAAATTCTAATTAATGAAATTAATACAATTAAAATGTGGAAATGTAAGAATTAATGTATGTGACATAAATTCCATTGACATTATGACACGTCCGCTTTAAAGCGGATGCATTTAAATAGAATAACAAACATACTGTAATCAGTTCATAATTTGAAATGCAAAGGGCCGTCACTAAAATTTTGTATCCTAGATACTCGCAGAGCCTTGGATAACGAGCTGGTTTAAACGCTTAGCTTCCACAGACCTTCTTTGCATTTTGCATATTCATAAAACACTTTTCAGTCCGATGCAATTAAGAATATTTCATTAAAATTTGTTACATCTTCCGTCCACATCGGGGTTGAAAGCCAATACTTTTTCGAGCTCTGTGCTATAAAAGCCGGGTCACCACCATTTTCTCTCTGTCAGCCTTTACAGCGCGCACAGACTTCAAGTTTCGTTCCATAGATGTCTGTATAATTTGTGTGACATGCTAGGTGTTGTTGCATGTGTCAAAGAATGTAGCTTGTGGCTATGATTAGGAGCCTGATTTGTAGGCAGTGTAGTGCTTGAGTGGTACCGTGAGTGCCAGTCTTTGAGATGGCGACACGAAATTGTTGCTTTCCTACAACAACTTATTTTCACAGGTGCTGCCCCCCCCAATAAATAAATTTGAAATGAGGTTATATTTACTCCATAATTACGACAAATGTTTAAACAAAAAAGAAAGAAATGGCGTTCTAATACCAAGCTGGTTATTACTATAATTTCGGTTTTTTTTTAAATATAGCATTTAAGCAAAAATTATAAGAAATAACAACAACAAATAATTTATTAAATAATTTAAGATTTTTAAAAACCAATAAACATTAATGAAGCCATTGATCTTAGAGGGAAATCGGTCATTGAGTTTGGTTGAGAAAGATTTTGTTTCTGCTTGAACTTCGCTTGCGAGGGTAGGTTTTAATAGGTAAGAAGGGGCGACAGCTGACACAAATATATTTTGGGCCGACTCCGAAAAACATCGTTGAGAAGTTTTTTATGACAGAAATTCACTTGGAAGTTTGCCGTCCAATACCCATTAGTCATAACATTAAAGATATATATATATTAACAAATTTTTGATGATTAAGAAACTATCATTTCAGTAGTTTCCAATTAACGAGAAATCGGTTGTATGGTTGAATGTATCCTAAAAACCGTGAACTGGTCATGTCTATCCCTCGGCTTCAGATTCAAAACTATTGCATTCTCGAATGTATAGTGCCTAAGACCGATACATTACTGGGTGCATGGCAATACGTGACCATTTCCCACTGGGTACTTGAAACTGGGACCTTCGGTATGGTAGAGAGAAAAGTACAACAATATCACGGCAGCTGTTTTTTGCTTTGTCAAGTAGAGTTTTGTTCCTTGCAGTTTTCTTCCCTGAAATACGGTAAAAAAATCCCTAGGATGGATTAAAAATAAAATATTTTTGTTTGCTTAGCATGGGAGTATAATTTTTACTTCATAACATAAATAAAATAAAAAAATTATGCTCTACATTTTGAGGTGGCCACTCGAAAGGAAAACTATTTTGTTCCAAAATCATGAAAAAAAATCCAAAAATTCTCGAGTGTAATTGTTTTAGTCCACTTTATTTTTTCACATAAAAGAAACTGCGATTAATGTCTTAAGCTTTTACTTCAATTAAACTAAGATACGAAAACAATTTTTTTAACTTTTGATACGCTACAGATTATAGGACACCTGTAAAATAATGTTTTTTTTTTTCGTTGGAACTAAACTATTTGGGCAATTCTGTTTGATTCAAAGGTGCATAGAGAGGTGCTCAACAAGATCCACGCAGAGCCGATAAACTCTTTTGTCAGCTCCCGTCCGGTGAACGCCAACATTCAGGCACAAGCCCCACCTGTTTCAGATGAGGGACGCGAACTTCCGAGGGAAACAAGAGTCACACTTGCCCAACTTCGTTCTGGATACTGTAACAGATGAAACTCTTACGGTGAATCTCCCCTTGACACCAACCATATGTTCACCTGCTTGATGCAGCAGATTCTTGTAGAACCAATCTCACTCTCGTCCGACCCTATTGGAGCCGCTATGTTCCTAGGAATGGTGACATACCCATATCCATAAAACAGCTGATCCAACCAACCTTATGGAAATCAATGCAATCGATTAATGGGGCCACACCATAACGCTAACGCCATTACCAACCAATTGGTTTTTGGTTTTTTGCCTTATCCATAACCTACAAATTGTTGAGCTTGCAATTTTATTGACTGTGTGGGACTTTTATGTTTCGTTTTCGATGCATTTAAATAAAGTGAATTGTTAGTTGCGTTAACCATTAGAAATGTTTTCCACTTTCTTACTTATAATGAAAGTGCCATCTTTTTTAGGTTGAGGCACCATTAATCGATGACAATAGATATGGTTAACTATATGTCATGGTTATGACTATGGGTTAATGGATAAGGAAGTATGTCTGCAGCTTTACGACTGGTAGGTAAGGAGAATGACGTCTATGCTTGTAAATAGCGCTTTCTTTTTTACAAAGAACAACAACAACAACGAGTAAGCAACGCGAAGAATCGTTGCAGCAACAGGAATTATGTACCAATAGATAATAAAAGCCACAGTTATTGTTTTAGTTTTTCAGCTTTGTCAGGTCGCTTTGAATGTTAAAATTGTAAGATTAATCGATGGATTTGGGAAATCTACATTTTTTCAAACATAAAGTACTGTGGAACGACTGATAAAATAACTCACTTCCGTCCTATCTGGAGTTTGGGTGTTAATGCCAGTGGGCACAGAATTTTTTTTATAAAATGCTAAGCAAATAAAAAAGAAATAATAATTCAAACTACTCTAAAACATAGTAACGGCGGTTCGTAACGGATAACCACACCCTATTTTCGATATCGAAAATTTGTCAGTCTTCCCCGGGTTTTACATTTTTGCAGAGTTTTAATTTCTATATATTCTAGTACCCACATATATTACTTGCAAGTCTTTGGTTTCTGTACGGAGTCGTGCACTTCGAAAATACACCTGGGTATTTAGTTTTCAGTTCAAACCGACCTTAGGCTTTCTTACCTCGTTAAACAATAGTTAATTAAGTGTAAACACAATATATAACATTATCTTCTGTTTCGACAGGTGTTTACATAGTTATATTTTGCATAGTATTTTCAATATTTTTCTATAAAAGCTTGGACAAACCGAGTCTTTTTGCTTATGATTCAGAGGATATGATCTTTTGGAAATAAAATGGCTTTTGTAAACTAATTTTCACGTGCTATATCTATTTATGCTAAGAAACATTTTAAATTTAGATTTGTTGTATGCGAAACCGTAGGTTCTCTTCTAAGTCTCTTGAATGCACCATATGCTAGCACATCTTACAACTAGTATATGGGCGATTTTGCCATCGCTAATTACGAATTTTTTGAACTAAGTTACGAAAGTCGATTTGAAAATAAGTATTAGAGCACTGTCTTCGGCTGTTTTGCTAATACTTGGATAATTATTTTAATCAAGTGGAAACAAGTAAAATTCATAACATAGAAAATTTACATAGGTTGTAGCATTTTATAAGCTCAAGATTAGTTTGAAATAATTTTATCCGATTACTATTTCTTTGTGGAAAAATGTATATAGAGGCTATATTTATGGTAATAATTCCAACAGAGCTGAGATCTGCCTTCAGAGCAATTTGTACTTTTCTGCGACTATGAAAACTGCCAATCAAGCGGGAGTTGAACTCCCCTGTTTGTTTGTTCTCTATTTTCAATTTATCACTTCATTGTTTCACAAAAACAAATTACTTATATTACGTCAACTATTTGAATTTCTTTTCATAATAGCTTGTTTGTTTTAAGTGCTGTTTGACGCAAGCTTAGATTTCGTAAAAATGTGTAGCTTATTTGCACATATGCTCCTTGCAAATAGTATTAAAATATTCTCTGTTAGGATAAAACCGTATTTTATATACCCAGTAGTTGATTTTTCACTATTTAGAAATGGTAGACTCAAGAATTCCACAAGAAAAAAGAATACGGACTATTTTTGCTCAGGAGCTTGAGACAACGGCCCCTAGTCTATTTTTTTATGCTGCAGATACACGACCTGAAAGTTTTGTGGAGCTCTGTCGGGGAACAGTCATCTTCAGGCTAAAAATCTGATGGGCTCGCGTCCTTGCACGTACCGTTATTATTTCTAAGATACACCTCGCGTTTGGATGTAGATCCAGGAATTTGATAGTCTACAGTTTGGGCCTTACACCGCCTTGAGTCTCTTTTGGGTGAAAATAAAGCAAAACGTGGGAAAGTAAGAACTCTATGAAAACTTTAAATTTGGTGCTCGTTCCAATATTATCCTAAAACAAGTAAGGAAAGAGCTGTCTTCGACTTTGCCGAAAGCTTTATACCTTTCATGAACACCCATCACGGTTTTAAGTGTCCGATCCTTACTCACAATTAGTAAACACTCTGCAAAACTGATAATTTAAAGATACATAGACCAAACCCCATTCTTTCGAACAATCGATTGCATGGTAGCTATATGTCATGTAGATCCGATCTGGGTGATTTTCACTACACACATTACATACATAATAAGTACCAAACCTGCAAAACTTTACGTTCCTAGCTTTGTAATTGTAAAATTTATAGCCCAAAACCCATTTATGGAGTTAAGGAGCTATGCCTCCTTACCAAATTTCATCAAGATATCTCAAAAACTGAGGGACTAGTTTGCTTACAAACAGACAGACGGACAGACGGACATGGCTAAATCAACTCAGATCATCGCCCTGATCAAATCGGTTACTTATTGGTGGGTCTATCTCTTCTTCTTCTTATACTTACAAACATCGGACCAAAGTTATAATACCATTTCATGTTCATGAAGAGCTATCGAAACAAAAAGTCTAGATACGCAAAATAAAAAATAACCGTTTTAAATGCTAAAGTTAATGCGAACCGAAGCAACATGTGAACTATCCGCAAAAGAACTTCCTAGGGCAAGGCATGGCTTTGGTCATCTTTAAGTATTTAGAATTATCACCCAGATCCTAGAGCCTTTAAAAAATCTGCCATGTTAACCTTTTAACAACAACACAGCACGTTTGATTCCGCACACTTCATCTTACACCGTACGTCCGTCGAAAAATGGTTGGAGGTGTTGGCCAAAGTAACGCAAAATATTCCGTTTTGGAAGTAGTTCTGGAATTTGTAAGTTGGTGAAGTTGTTGTTGTTTTTAGTGTTGGCTGTTAGTCCCTTCACAGGGGCATATCCTGGTATATTGTAGATCCTCTTAAGGATAAATAATTTTCGTTATACTCCTACCGTTTACAGAATTCACGTCTTCTTATGGTAAAGTGCCATTTCAACCTATACTCTTTTTCGTTTGGTTTAGCCGATTTTTATTTTTTAATTAAAATTCTGTGACACATTATCTTATCATCACGACAGACAAGACAATGAACAATTAAGTTGCATATTTATGATTAATTTTTAAAGAAGTAACTATATAACACGTTCATTCTATACTTAGACTTACAAAATCAATGATTATCACTCAATTTAATAGCTAGTGTTTTTGATTAAAACAAGTTTAAGTGTCCATATGTGTCATTATTGATATGGCATCGCTCCCAATAGCTATCAACTGAATAACCACCATGGTAAAAAATTTAATTTTATTTTAACTTAGTACTGATGGGAGGAAACTGGTGTTACAACTAATTCCCCTACCCATCTCTTCTTACTTATTTTTAAGTATTTATCGACTTTTATTTAATGTCAAATAGACCCACCAATGATAAACGAACATCGAAAAAAGTTGACTAAATTAAAAATTCAATCAAGTTATAGCTTAGAGTCCTAGAGTTTATAAGTTTAGACAAATTAAAAATAGTTTTTACTAAACATTATTGGGACTTACATTTTTTATGCCGAATCCGAACGGCATCTGCGAATGCTGTTAATTTTTTGCATGAGAAGCTTTTTTATGGCACAAAAACATTCGGAAGGTTGCCGACCACTGGCAAGGGACGACCACTTTTTCAAAAAAACTGTTTCCAAATATTTTTGATATTAATTGTCCAGTGACTTGAGCCTGGAACAAATTGCTAATTTCAAATACCGTCAAAAGTGGCTAGTTAATTGGTTCCGAAGCTAATTAGCACTCGCACAGATAGTTTATTTTTAAAAAAGATTCCACCTTATGGTCGAAGTCTTCAAATTTATCATAGATTACTCCATTATATGTATGTTTATTGATTCTTTGTACTCGTAAAATTTTATATCATTTCCATTTAATTTATTTGATTGACTCTTTTGGAAGTAGATCAATCTGGTTAAAAAGTTATTTACAAAGGGCATGTTACATAAACATTACATTATAAAAATTACCAAAGAAAATAATTTTGAAATTAAACAATTGATGTATCTTCAGAACTTAGGCCGATAAGTCAGAGAAAGGACTTTAATTTAAAATGATAGTTATTTTCGAGAAAAGATAATATTGCCGTCTTAAAACATCTGCTTTATGAATAGTTTTCGTCTCGGAGTTAAGTGACTTACACAGACGGTTTGTACTGACAAAGAACATTCTCGAGGTGACTGTGTACCTAAAATTCTAACGCAAAGAGGGATTTTCTGGAACCAAAAACTCTTGGAAGTGTAGCTACTTAAAATACAGCACTTCAAGCAATTTCCCTATGTTTGGTTAACGCTAAACGGCAATTCAATTGACGAAAATCGGCCGGTTGTCTGTTAATCTAATGATTTGCAAAGCAAGAAGTCATATCGACTCCCTCACTAGTGCAGTGCCCTCCAAACGGGAATATATGGAAATGTTTAGACAAAAAACTAACTAGCTAGGGTACTTCAGGTGTCATCACAGGACATTGTGCTATAGCACTAATGCTTCGACGGTGGCGTATACCAAAAAGTTCCCAAGTGCTCAAGAAGAGAATTAGACTCATCATTTGCTTTGTCGATGCCCAGTACCACAGTCAAGGCGTTTCAGATTGCTGGGAGCACGCCTTTTCGACAGTCTGTCATAGGTGATGGAAGTGGATCTTTCGGTCCTTTTTAAGTTCATATGGGAAAGTAAATAGCTTATAGTTTATATTTAAGATCTAACTAAATTAAAGAGAAAGGATAAAATGTTTGACCGATAAGAGCAGAAAAACATTGTTCTTTTTTCAACACATTGAACTTTTCTCTAATAATTTTTATGTGTGTCGTAGCTCAGTGGGTTTATCACTCGACTCCAATGCTGAGCTCGTTGGCTCGAATTCACTGAACTGATAAAGTTTTTAACTTGCAAAATTGAAGCCGTTTCACTCACACTTTACTTGTAAAAAGAGCAATATTTATCACGGCGGTAAAATATAGATAAATACGTGCATGAATTAGGTGGTCTTGAAATACTAGGTAAAATATTTTGTTTCTCTAATTTCGTTTTATCTCCTAGCTTGTAAGATTCTATATAATTGTGCTAATGACTCAAGCCCTCATTGAATTCTTCGGATTACTCAGGCATGCAAAATTTTCTTGCTTCAATAGTTTGCAAGTTTTAAAGCAAAAACATTAGATAAGTTTAAAAATCTAAACTGGCAATGATAGACCTTTTAAAGTTAATATTAAGCTCTGAAATTTGGGCAGTATTTTTTTTCGCCATTCTGGAAAAACAATATAAAAATAAATTGGCCCCCTCTAATACATATATCAAAAGATTATTGTAAGTATTAGTGATTAATTTTATAGAGGACTCTCCAAAAAATATAACAGACTCAAATAGAATGCATGTATATATGGGTCTGGATGCTCTCTTATTAGACTAAAGAATTAGCTGAGAAGATAGAATTTTTTTTATACCTAGTAGTGCTAGGCACACAAGGTATATTAACTTTAGTCTCCTAACGGTGGTATGTAACGGCACAGATATTGGATCAGGAGGAAAAAATAAATTGATTAAGGCATGTCCGTTCGTCTGTTAACACGATAACTTGAGTCAATTTTGAGATATCTTAGTGAAATTTGGTATGCAGGTTCCTTGGCACTCATCTCCGAGCGCTATTTAATATGGGCGAAATCGGATGATTGCCACGCTCACTTTTTATATATAGAATATTTACAAAAAAGGGATTATTCAGTACATAATACACTTATAAGGAAAAGATTTGGTGTGTACATTAAGGTTAAGACAGAAAATAAATTTTTCGAGAAATTTTTGAAAATGGGAGTGGCGTCGCCCACTTTTGATTAAGTCAAATTTAGATATATGTAATATAAATCATAAATCAAAAACCGTTCAAGATATCGAAAGGGAATGTAGCACACATTTTTATATTAACACAAGGTATGTTCTGGATTTGGAAAATTAGCGAAATCGGTTAAGAACCAAGCCCACTTTTATACGAGAGATTTTGAAAAGGATCATAGATATATTTAATAGGCAATAACTTTGCGTACAATAGCTTTATATAATTTCTATTTCACTTCCAAAGTGTCCATGAACGAAGAAAGTCGAAAAGCGTAAATTTTTTAAAATGGGCGTGGCCCGCCCCTTTTATAGTGGATTATTCCACAAAAATGTTTATGCCATAGCTCCTACAAAGATTGGTTTATCAAAACGATATATGGCGAAAATGTTGAATATATAAAGGTAAATATTATTTGTAAAAATGGGCGAAATCCGTCAACGCCACGCCCAGTTTTTTAACATAGTTCTGAAAAATTTGTTTCTAAAATGTAATACGCGATATTTTTATAACCATGTTAGCTGTATCAATAAGATCTAAGCAAAACTCAACCGCAAAAAATTTTTGTCGATTTTGGGGAAGTAGGTTTGGCGGCGCTCACTTTTCAACATACAAATTCGTCTACTTTCAAAATCGATTGCTTGTAGTTTGAACTAGATATTTTGATCGAACTTGGGCAGCTGCTTCCCAATAGTATGTTGTATACTTCTGCCAAAAATTAAGCAAATCGGGTAACACACAACTAAAAAATCTGTAGGTCCCGCCAATTTGTAGGAAAAAACTCAAAACGGCACATCACAAATTGGAAGGGAAGCTCAGCGCAAAAATCTCTTAGGAGGTTTATGATGATATATCACGCCATACATTTGTATGTTTCTAAAAATTAATTTAACCCTCAAAACTCATAACAAAAGAGATTTTATTGAAAACAATTAGCTGTCTTTATAATATAAACTGAAAATTATTAAAATAGACTTATGTAAATTTTCATGCCTTAATAGATCACTACTAGGTATGTAACGTTCGGTTCCACCCGAACTTAGACTTCCTTACTTGTTTAGAGTTGTTTTTATATAAATGGATGTATGCGTGTATGTAGAAGAAAATAATTATTTCATAAAACGTAGTCAAGCGTTAGATATAAAAAGGACAGTTCTTTTATTCGCCAGTTAGTCGCGGTTAAAACATTTTGGCAAAATGAAGACCATTTTCACATTTGGCATTACGCTCTTGCTCTGTTTGGTGCTTACCAATGCGACTTTTCGGCGTTGCGTCATTACCAGCACTGATTGCGCCGCAAATGCACCAGTTTGTGCGCGTGGCGTATTCGGTAGATGTGTCCTATATCAAAATCTTTGCCTGATGGAAAACGCTAATTGCCAACGTGTATTTCGTAAGTAATTACCTAATAGTTTGAGGTGTTACGGAACCTAGTTGTACAGTATTCGAGGCAGTTGATAAAAGGGTCCTTTTGTTTTGTTCTTTCAGCTTTATTCCAAACTGTAGTAACAGCCTGCGGTGGATTGGCCAACAATGGACAGGGAAGATGTGCAAATTAAAAAAGAAAAATTATGTACTTAAACACTTCTTCCGATTTTTATGTAATATAATTTGAACTCAATACAAGAATCTACTTCTTCTTTTGATTGAATGCTCATCTTAAAGCTACAATGACCTATTGGTAATTTAACAATCAGCCTGGTAACACATAACTACAGAAAAAATCGGAAATTGGAACTAAGGAAGTCTTTTTCCTTGTAACATTGATCAGTTAAAGAATCGAGCAAGGAATTCGAAATTTCAGTTTGCACTGCCGAAGCAAGCTGCAATTTTTTTAACCCCCAATAAGCTCCAATATTTTAACTCAACAGCATGGATAAATCCCATAGTTTCCCTTGATCGTTTTCTTACATTAATTTCCATTTTTTCACGAGCTGTGGTATGCGAAACCGGTGCACCTGAGTTATTCGGATAGAGAGTTCCCTGTGCCACATCAAGGAACCAGAGGACTAGCCTGAGAGTGAGTGTGAAATGGTTGGTGGAGTGGGAGATGGAGAAGAAGAAAGAAGATTCGAACTTTTTTACAGAAATTACAATATGACCAGTTTTTCACTTTCTTGAGAAAGTTGATAAATTGCAGGAAGAAATATTATCGAGCAGGACAACGTCCCCGAAGGTTTTGGGGAGTGCTGTCAAATTGGCAGTCCTTGGCCGGATATGAACCCGGTGCGCTCCGGCACTCCCCTGCGGTACTGACCGATTGTCGTGGTAGCGATTTAGTATGACCAGTGTAACCTTCAAGGTCATGTCACCCCTCCCTTCTTAAGGAAGGAGAAGATGGGTAATGCCAGGTGAGAGGCATCATATCCGTAGATCAACCATCGAGTTGCACGTCGGCGAAATCGTATAACTATAAGTCGATAAAATTTCGTTCAACAGACGGAATTGGTGATGGCATTCTACCAACGGCTAGCTGTCAAGTGTTTTTTATGAATTGGTGATAGACCCTTATGCCTGAACTCAATTAGTAAAATACTTGGGTTTAAGTAAAATCTAAAACTAAGCTGGGAGTAAGAGCTGTTCTGTGTTGTTGAGATTGGGAATTACCGAAAAAAAATAATACTTTCAAACTTCCGGCCAGGCGATATAATGCTGGTCGAAGTTTAATTGATGAGCTTATGGAATTCTCGTTTCCTCTGGAGCCTGTTCGACGAAGTGTGGGGGGCTCAAAGGCGCTATTTGGAGGGACCATATTTGGGGTTTTCTTGGGTCAAGTATCACACTTTATCACGCTCGCTTTTGAAGCTGGTGTCTCGGATGGGAAGTCGGGACCTATTTCAAGTGTACCATCAGTTGGCGTACCTGCCATACTGACAAGAAAAGCTCTAAGAATAGTTGTACTTATTGACGCGGAAGGAAGAACAGTGGCATGCGGGTTCCAGGTCCAGCCAGGGCAGGGTAAAACCTGCAGCACTTTCCCGATATTGATTGTGCAAGCGTTGTTAGAAGCTAATCCATGAAAAAAAAATGAGTTTTCACATCGCCTTTCGCTTTTCTCATTGCATTCCCTAAACGATTTATAGCCGAACTAAGAGTTGTGGGTTACAATTCAATTAAACACAAATTTTCGATTTAAACCTTTTATGAATTGATTTTACTTTTATTAGAATTAATGACAACAACAACTACTTTTGGACTTCAAATAACGCGATTAAATATTTCCATTTTTTCAACATCCAATTCCTAACTGAAGTATATAAACTCGTACTGACATTTATTGCCATCACTGTAGACCACGCTAAACAATGTTGCTGCGGTATTGCATACTCTCAGGCTGTGGTGCGGCACAGTAAAATTAGGCTAACCGCAACGTATGCTAAGTTAGAATACACATTTGATTTACATTTGTTGCTGCTATAAATACTTGATAGCTTACTTAAACTACATTCTTTAAGAAAAAACAGTGGAAAATTTAAAAAATTTAAATAAAAATTAAAATTATTTTCACTAGAACTTCAAAAGCAAAAGTGACTTTGCATGCAAATTACCATAGCAACACGCGTCGTATCAACTGCCAACAAACTAACTGCTTAGCAACTTGTCACTTTTGTGTTGCATTTACTCATTCGTAATGAGAGCCGTAAGGTACGCTACACCTGCTTACATTGCTTTCCAGTCGGGGTTTCTGTTCGAGTAACAATGACAGTGAATTTGCAGGTGGAAATACTTTTTTGTGTTCAAATAACACTTGAGAAATTCAAGAACTTTAAATGGAAAACCAATTTATACTACAAAACAAGAACAAATATACATTGTGAAGCCAATAATACTGCAGCTCGATTTGCAAAACTTTCCTTAAAATCCATAACAAACGCGTAAAAATATGTTTTGGCTTTAATTCAATTTTCTGTTGGCAAAATTAGGGAAAAATGTAAATAAGCCCAAAACCGTTTAAAATAACTTTAGTTCACTGAAAGAACGGAGAATGGTGTGCGAGTGGGCAGTGAAGTTGCTAAACGTTGAAATAATGTAAGAGAGCATGAAGTAGATTATATTTACGAATAAAACGAAGAAAAGTACAAAAAATTAATGTTCGTATAATTTCACTTTTAATTGAAATCTAATTTATTTGATTGATGCAAGCAATTATAAAATTTTTGCTGAAAATGCAAAGAAACAGCTGTGGCCTTGTGGCGCATGATTTTAAGAGGCCAGCTAGCGCACAGTGTACCAAGGTGAGCTAAAAAAAAAACAAAAAAAAAAATACAAAATGCTGTGTAAGTGCCCTTATTTGAGAAAGCGATATTATACAGAGACATTATATACTGTTACTGTAGGTCTAAGAAGTCTACAAAAGAAGGAAAAAACCTTTAAAACCTTTTTTGGTGCATACATCCGAACGTATTTTTCCGCTTCTCCCTATTCTCTTATTCTGAACACAAAATCCGCAATTATTTTTTGCTTCTCGCTCTTCGCCTATTCTAAACGATGTTCGAAAAAGCGAAAAGGAAGGAAGGAAGCGCTAAATAGATTTTGGCAAAATGCGGAGGAGTTAAATTCGGCAGGACCACCAGCAAAATGTATTGGGGAATGGAAAAAGGCGCCTACTCATTTATAACACACGTTTTATCAATAAATGTCCAAAAAATTGTTTTAATAAATCTGTAAAACAATTTAATCAATAAAATGCACTAAAAATAAATTTGTTACCCCTTACAATGATTCCATCAACTCAAGTGACTTTTTGGAGGTTCGTGTGCTACAGAATTTTTGATTTCTTCTTCTGTTATCATTCCAAATTCGACTATGCATTTTTATTATTATATTGTTTAATTTAACAACTTTTTTATCAAACACCAGTATTTTTCATTCACTGATCACAAAAAGTAGTGCCAAAACAAAACGTAAAATACCAACACAGCTGGATTCGAAAATTCGAAATTCCTCTTCGATAATTGTGAGAATGAGCTGGTTTCCAATTTTATCTCGGGAAAATATATCAGGGACGGGAAATAATGATTTTTTTTTAATGCTCAAGAATGATGATTATATTTCACAACGGAACTCGAAGCATGATATATACTGAAATATGGAGAATTTTACCTTAAAAATTTAAACGAACACCTCTTTTGCTCTGAAGTGACTGTTCCCAACGATAAGTTATTGAACATTCTACTACAAATGGTGGAAAACGGATATGAAAGTATGCGTGCCTTCATTTCCATCTCATAGACACTTATTTCCTCCATTTAAAGTAGAATTTTCAATTATTTATCTTTAGTGGGAGTTACTTTAGAGTAACAGGTTTGCTATTTAAAATTTTTAGGCCGAAATTTCAAATAAATTAAAAAAAAAAGTAATCATCATTCTTGAGTAAAATAAGATAATCATTATTTAAAGAAAACGTTCATAACAGAAAATCATATAAAACACTGTTCGACTATTTCAATACTTTTTATTAATATTTTTATTTAAAAAGATATGATGTGTTTTTAAACGGATTCTTATTTTCTACTAATCTTTAAGGAGAATAATAATACGTCGACTAATTTAAATAAGGACAAGTAAGGACACATAAAGTGAGCAATTCAGGGCACCAACTGCGAAAAAAAACACACACTTTTGATACAATTCTTCATTTATATTGCCATTCATGACTTCCCAATACGCTGGGCAATTCTTTCGAATTTGGGATGTTAGCGGTTAATATGCGTTACTAGAAATACTTCGCATTCAATTAATACACAATTTGTTTAGGGGGAAAAACAGGATAAATTTCACTAGCCGAAATAAATGCTGCAGAACTAATTTTTTTCTTCAGATTTCGAGATTTCAAAACAGGAACACTGTGCTAAATGCACCGCTTGTTTATTGATTTTTTACAAGTGTTCGATAGCTTTCAACGTGTTTCTTGTTTTGTTTCGGTTACTTCTTCACTGCTGTGCTGTTTTTCCCCCATTGAATTCCTTGTTTTCCTTACACTCCCCACCGTTGCACACCAGTTCGATTTCGTTTCACGGTTTTTTGTATTTTTACTCTGTTCTTCATTTTTTATTTTTCTTCTTGCAAAGTTTTCACTCCTACTTTGAATTTTATTTCTTACTACGTTTCATCCTTCGAAACATTGCTTTCCATTTTAAAAGCTTGGAAATCAGCATTTTAACACGTCCTAAAGCAATAAACTTCACCACTAACTTCTTGTCCACAGCAATGAACTATATAACTCTCAACCCTCGTCAATACTTTTAACAACAACTTAAACAAATTTCATTACAAAACTTTCCTTTACATTTAACGACTTGATCAACTGGCCGGCCGCCTATTGTACTTGCGTGTGAACTTGGATCGAGTTAATCGACAGTTCATCATCTCGTCAAGCACATCTACTTAAACTCACAGTATGTCTATGATGATTCTGTGTTTGAGTTCGGATTTTGAAAGAAAAATAAAGTAGTAAGTAGTTGTTGTTGTAATATAGCTGATGTATGCATTATTTTGATGTCCCTTCCTTTGTTGGGTAATTGCGAACAGAATAAATCCAGGGCATCTCTTGAGAGAAATCGAAACTATCTTATGAGATTGCTTAGAAAAAATAGAATAATTAGACAATTAACTCTTCCCTGCTAGGAGATGTTACATTGTTGAGAATGAACTTTCTACCTGAAGAGTAATGGCGATCATATGCTTCCCCTAGTATAGTATAGAAAGAGTCCCTTTTATTGTATTCGGTCTCTTATATAGGAGCAGATAAAAGATAGTTTGAAGATCCTCACTTCCAAGCGGATGGTGGCAAGATGTTCTTTCACAACCTCTGTCACACCACCAATCCAACGTTACGAGTACATGAACCAGCCGGGCAGCTTAACTTTTCCTTAGAAGCTTCCTTTAGCTAGATTCCCGGCTGAGAAGTTCGGATATATAATCGCTATGGCACTTCACAAAGACCGTATCCGGCTTGCAGCTACTCCTCTTAGTGAACAGTCCCAGCAGTGTTCAAGTCGAGTTTATTAGATGTGCCTCACCTTTCCGATTCCAACTGAGAAATGGTTAAAAATAATTGAGAGAACCTATCTGATTTTGATATCCGCTTCAACTGGCTGGCTTCGAGATTATACCAGATTATATGCAAGATCCTGTGTCAAACGGTATTAAAGTACTTGGGATTGGAAATTTTTACAGGCTTTGATATGAATATATTAAGACATTTTCGGATATTAGTTCTTTCAAAAGTCATGATACAATATTCACGCTCTGTTCTTATAGCCTGATTTTGCTTCAGATTTTTATAAATCCAATTCGGGCAATCTCATTCCTCCAAACTCGCTACCGAATATTCCCAATATACACATATTTACATGAATGTATAAAAACATGCATTAAAACAAAAACAAGTAAATATATGCAAACGCAGTAAATTTCCACTTCTTTAGTTAATGTCTTTTCCTACCTGCCACAAATTGGGTCCATCCACCTTTAAGAGCCACTAATACTACTTGCCCATAAAAATTAAACAAAAAAAAATGAAGATAGTAGATAAAAAGTCTAGAGTCACGCTTCAATTCTTTTTGCCCTAGCTGCAACGTGCTTCACCCCCGTTACACTAATTACAGGGCTAGGGATGACTACTTTGTTAGGTTCCGAGAATCTTCTATTTTTTCCTAAACCCATAGGATTTTCGGGATTTGAATTATGTTACTAAACAATAAATGCGTGTGTTATTATTTTAATAATGCATCATGTTTTCGAATACTTAACACTTCTTTGTTGTTTGTGTTACTTAAAATACTCTGAGCTTTCTTCAGCAAATATTCTAATTTTTTAATGAAAGTATTTGTTTCTGTAGAAAAAACTGCATTAATACGGATTTGAAATTAGTCAAAGTGACTTAAAAATTTATTTGCCTGCTATACACAAATTCTGTTATTAAAAATGTTTTAGTTTGTTTTGCTGAGCCATTTTAAAGTTTGCATAAAAAAACCAAACAACCATTCTTCACAATAACACAACCTCAATAAAAAATGTTACGCAAAACAGATTTTGAATTTTGAGTTAGCTGTTAATGCACGGAATTCAATTTCAGTTGTTCTTATACTTCAAATCCAAAATTTGTTTTGCGTGAAATTTTTCATACCTAGTAGTGGTACGCATACAAGGTATATTAACTTTAGTCTCGTAACGGTGGTTTGTAACGGCATAAATGGATCGAGATAGATATTGACTTATACATATCAAAATGTTCAGGAGGAAAAGAGAAATTGATTAAGCCATGCCCGTCCGTCCTACACTTATAAGGATGCAATTTGGTGTGTACATTAATGTTAAGGCGGAAAATAAAATTTTCAAGAAATTTTTGAAAATGGGTGTGGCACCGCCCGCTTTTGATTAAGTCAAATTTAGAAATAATAATAATCATAAATCAAAAACCGTTCAAGATAACGAAAGGAAATTTAGCACACATATTTATTATAATAGATAGAACGTTCCGAAAAAATTTGGGCGAAATCGGTTAAGACCCACGCCCAGTTTTATACGAAAGATTTTGAAAATGATCATAGATAATTTAATTTAATTTGCTTTGATATCATTTCTTTTTACATTCAAAGTGTCCGTGAAGAAAGAAAGTCGAAAAATATAAATTTTTGAAAATGGCCCCGCCCCTTTTATAGTGGATTGTTCCACAAAACTATGCCATAACTCCGGCAAAAATTAATTAATCGAAACAATATTTGGCGAAAAGGTTGTACATATAACGCTAAATGTTTGCCACGGTTGTACATTAACGGCCACGCCCAGTTTTTTAACATAGTTCTGAAAAATTTGTTTGTAAAATGTAAGTGCGATATTTTTATAACCATGTAAGCTATATCAATGAGATCTTGCACACGTAATAAGCTTTTAAGCAAAACTCAACCGCAATTAAATTTTGTCGATTTTGGTGAAGTAGGCTTGGCGCCGCCCACTTTTCATCTTACAAATTCTGCTACTTTCAAAGTCGATTGCTTGTAGTTTGAACTAAATATTTTGATCAAAATTGGTCAGCTGCTTCCCAATAGTATGTAGTATACTCGTGCCAAAAACTAGGCAAATCGGATAACACACAAGTAAAATATCCGGGAAAGTAGTTAATACTCTACTGTAATAGGGAAGTTATATACCTAGTTTGATTATCATACCATTAGTGAACATGAAATGTTTGTAAGTATGAGAAGAAGGCCATCATTAAGCAAACTAAAATAATAAGGACGACGAGCTGAGTCGATTAAGCAATGTCCGTCTCCCCGTCCGTCTGTCTACTTGAGCGCAAATTTTTCAAACACAAAATGTGCATGTATTGGTATTTTAAAAAAATGGGGTTGGCAGTTATTGGAAGGGAAGCTATTTATATACAAATAAATTAAATTACCTCTCAACACGTATAACAAAAGTGTTTTTATTAAAAACAATCAGCTGGCTTTATAATATGAACTGTAAGGTATTAAAATAGACCTGCGTAATTTGGTATGCCTTAATAGAGCACTACTAGGTATATAATGCTCGGTTCCACCCGAACTTAGACTTCCTTACCTGTTATTGAGGTAATGTTATTGTTTGTTTATTTTTGATATCTAAATGAAAAAATTTTATTTAAAACATGTACTAGTTATAAAATACAATTTCCCTTTATATAAAAATTATTGATTTTTGGATTCAGAAGCGCCACGCACAGACTTTCATTTCGGTGACTTATATACATACTTGCGGCTATGCTTCTGTGGGTGGCCAAAGGCTCTGCGTGAATAATTGTATGGCTGAGCTGTTAAATTGTCGCTGAATAACGAATTCCCAAATCGAAGGGTTGGTAAAATCAGATCCCGAAAATCCCGAAATGGTAAAAATAGAAAAAAATTGACATTCCTAGTGCCGACCTGTTTCAACAAAGCAGTATGTACGTAAGTATCTATAATAAAGGGTGTTTTTTTAGGGGTATAGAACTTCAAATTGAAATAAAACACAAGAAAATCGTTTTAAGGTCCATCAATTTGGCTTTATTGGAAGGATAATTTTATGCCGTTAATGTTTAAATATGATTTCGGGCATGTGGCCGCCGCGGCTGGCTCGAATAAAGCCAATTCTACAGGTCCAATTTTCAACCCCTTTTTCGAGCATATGGGGCCGTATGTCGGCAATAACGCCACGAATGTTGGCTTCCAATTCCCCTAACGTTTCTGGTTTGTTGGTGTAGACGAGCGACTTCACATATCCCCAAAGAAAATAATCCAATGGTGTCAAATCACACGACCTTGGTGGCCAATTGACAGGTCCATTCCGCGAAATTATGCGCTCATCGAATGTTTCCTTCAATAAATCGATTGTGACGTGCGCTGTGTGGCATGTAGCGCCGTCTTGTTGGAACCACAACTCATCCACATTCATGCCATCCAATTCGGGAACAAAATAGTCGGTTATCATGGCTCTATACCGGTCTCCATTAACGGTAGCTGCCTCTCCAGCATTATTGCGGAAGAAGTATGGCCCAATGACTCCACCAGCCCATAGAGCACACCAAACAGTCAGTTTTTGTGGATGTAATGGCGTTTCAAGGGTCTCATGTGGATTCTCTTCACTCCAAATGCGGCAATTTTGCTTGTTGACGTAGCCATTCAACCAAAAATGAGCCTCATCACTGAACAAAATTTTGCGATGAAAATCAGCATCGAAATCAATCTCATTTTCGGCCCATACACCAAAATCACGACGCATTGCATGGTCTCGCGGCTTTAATTCTTGCACAAGCTGGATCTTGTAAGGTCGCAAGCCAAGATCTTTGCGCAAAATCTTCCATAAAGTTGATGGACAAAGCTCCAATTGCTGTGCACGGTGGCGAATCGATTCATTCGGGTCCTCTTCAACACTTTGCTCTACAGCGGCAATTGTTTCTTCGGTGCGCACTGTTCGACGTCTCTGCGGATGCGTATTATCACATAGAGTAAACGTAGTGCGAAAACGATCCATGGTTAACCGAATTAATTGCTCTGATGGACGATTATGTCGACCATAAAATGGACGGAGCTCACGGTAAACTTCGCGAA